>OY970832.1:13471466-14203966 GCA_963853835.1 Calendula officinalis
ATTTCATAGGTGACCTTGGTGTTGTAACAAGTATCAAGGACGCAGTGAAAATCTACTGTGATAATGAAGGTGCAGTCGCCCTGACTAAAGAATCCAAAGATCACAGTCGAACCAGGCATATACTCAGAAAGTATCACTATGTGCGAAACCGTGTTGAGGAAGGGGACATCATCGTGACTAGGGTATCATCGGATGAGAATCCGGCTGATCCATTCACAATGCCACTGAGTCGTTCCAAACATGATGAAGATGCTAGGACGATAGGAATTAGATTTCAAAGTGACTTGTACTAGTTTATTTATTGAAACTGTATTACAGATATTAAATTGTATGAATGGATGATTTATTTATGGTGATTAAAGAATTTGCAAGTGTTCTATCATTCATATAGTATTTAAATTTGTGTTTCACCTTTTGCATGCTTAGAACAAATTCCAAAGTGATCTAAGAGATCATTTAAACGTCCACAGTCGATCATTCTCATGGGAATGAGAAGTGAATTAAGATGTCATGGAGAGGTAGTAGACTGTTCATAGAGATTGAACATTGCATAGAGATTGCTGCTACTCTCATGAGCATTTAAATGGAGATTTTAAGTGTTCGACCAACCCATGCTCAGAGTATTACCTCATGGACAAATTCAAAGGTAATAGTGAGACGGTAATATCATATAGGTCTTAAAACCTTGATACATTAGTCTCCTAGTATGAGTTCGTGATGCATTGGTTTGCTCCAACGCTATTATAAAATGGTAGCTATACAGAGTACTTCCATGTGTCATGTAACGATTATGGCAGAGACAATGCAAGTCGAAGTTTATTCACTCCTTCTTTCAAAAGTATGAAAGAAGAGATATCTGTGGGCCCCCTGTTGATTTGATGTGACAAATAAAAACCTGCGCAGGTCATGACTAAATTGAAAGTTCAATTAGTAGTCTTAATCAGTCATCATAAATCTTGATCAGGAAACATAGTCGTGACTAGAGATTGACGATTGTCCGTGTCTCTAGTTAACGGGATATCGCGAAGTGAAGGACATATGATCACTTATCTTCGGAACTGTATTCTGATAAGATTCAGAGTTCAGCAGCTGCATTATTTGCACACTTTAAAAGTATGCTTGACAGACGTTTATAGTTGATGAGATGTCCAAGTGGGAGACTGTTGGAAATAGTGTCCAACGTCATCAAATAAACGGTTTGACTTGGTCAACGTAAATTAAAGTTCTACTGGGGTTGCTCTTGGGGCGCAACCGAACACGAGAATAAACGAACCGGGCTTTGATTAATTGTATAATCAAATGTGTAACGGGTTAAATGGATTGAATAAGTTAATGGGTAATTAACTAGTTATTCAAGTGGGCTTTAGTTTAATTAATAGTTGAATTAAATGGAAACGGGCTTGGGCTATTTGAGTCCGACTCAAATAAGGAAACGTTTCCTTGGCGAAACCTATAAATAGGGTGCATGGGGTTTGACCTAATACACACAATCAATAGCCTTGAGCTTGCACCCAAGTTTCGGCCGCCCCCTTTGTCCGTCCGCCACCACCGCCGTGAGCCACCGCCGCCGCCGCCGTGGTGCCGCCGTGAGCCACCGTCGACCGAAAGGGTTTTCGGTTAGGGTTTCGTTTGGGTTTTCTCAAGGGTACTTTACACTACGTTGTGGTGTATTGTCTCGTTCGTTGTCAACCTCAAGTGTGATCAAGTAGAGGGGTTCTAGTTTGAATCCTCGTTCTTGACAAGTTCTGGCTCGTACAAGATCTCAAGGATTCACATCACCAAGTGTTGCCAATGTAAGTTGTCACACCCCGCCAAAAATGAGTTTTACTTCATTTAAAATGTTTTGCGGAAGAACGGAGGTGTAACGTTCATGACACATAGCAAAAATTAAGTAAACAAACAACCATGAAATAATGAAAAATAATGGTTTGTTTCACTTTCTAAAAATAGAAAGTTTCCAAAAATAGCAAGTTTCCTAAAATAGAAATTGTTTGAAAATGAAATGATTGTTCGTAAACTTAATGTTTTAATCATGGCTCACGACAATCCCAATGCTCATATCCTCCAAACTCCACTGCACCTAATTACCTGGAAAAACATAAATAGTAAAAGGGTCAACAATAATGTTGAGTGAATCCACAGGGTTAATGTGAGAGTAAAGTAAAGTAAAGTGTTCTGCTACTCAAAATATTTGTTATGAAAATGTTTTATGACTGAAAATGTATAAGGTTCAACACTCATATGATATGAGTAGTAAGTATGAAATGTTTAGTGTAGTTGTAGACAGTATACAACTACTAGTTATGTTTATGAAAAAGTGTTGAACAAATGTTGTGTTTGACATCGCATGAACCGTTATCCCCAACAGGTAGCTAGTCTATTGAGTTAATATACCAACCCCTAAGTCCACAATCAACACTTCAACTCCAGTATGTTATGTTATTTTATGGATATACACTCCCGGAGATGTCTTGGATAAACCAAGTAATGATCAAACGTTGTTGGGAGGATGAGTGTCAGCCAATAGTACTATCTGCATATCCATGGTCTAGATCCACTAGTTAATGATTGCTGGTAACCTTAGTCCGGTATAATAATTGTTTGTCATGCCAACGCGATAATGAAAATGTAACGATGTTGTTGTACAGTCATAGTAAAACAGTAGCAGTTGTGTTTATGTTTTCCACCCCAAAGTTTATAAAACGGTTAAAGAGTAAAAGGGGTCTGTGGACTCACCTGGCAAAGCTTAGCAATACGAGACTTAGGACAGAGAATCCTTGGGAGACTCCTAGCTTCCTAAATGATTTAACTACTGATTAGACTAAGCTAACACAGGCGATACTATATATGATATAAGATAAATAATATGTATTTCATGTTATGTTTCATGTTTTGTGACATCGAGTGAACTTAGGTTATCGAACCTTAACAGGTCGAAATGAAATGAAATGAAATGAACTTTGAAATGAAATGAAATGAAATGGACTATGAAATGAAATGAAATGAAATGGGCTTGGGTTAGGCTTATTGGGCCTAGATTGGGCCTATTGGGCCTAATGGGCTTAATGGGCTTAATGGGCCACTAGATTGGGCCACTTGGGCCTCTTATTGGGCTTAGGTCCAATTAGATTGGGCCATGGATTGGGCTTGGCCCAATTGGGTTCGGTTTGGGTATAAGTGGGCCAAAGGTTTGGGCTTTGGTCCAAATGGGCTTGGATACTAATGGGCCAACTAATGTTTGGGCCCGATGGACTAAAGTAGATCGATATGGGCCAAGTACGGGCCTTGGCCCGATTGGGTATTCGGGTTTGGGTCCACGGTTTGGGTCAAGATCCGGCCTTGACCCGGTTTGACTTATTGGTCAATATTGGTCAAAATTAGTCAACAAAAGTCAAATCTAGCTATTCTAGGTATCAAATGGTCAAATAGTCAAACATGCAATTTAATTAGGGTTAGGGTTCGGCTAGGGTTTAACCTAGGGTTGCCCGAATGGCCAAAACCCTACGGGTTTGTGGCTAGACCGAGCTAGATCGACTTGGTTCACGGGTTTAAGGTTATAGATCGGTACTAGGGTTCTAGATCTAGGGTTTTAGCATACGAATGTCGAGATCTAGGGTTCTAGGTCACGGGTTTAGCAACAAATCATGAATCAAACAACATCAAATGAGCAAACCGATCATAATACGTACATAGTTGACATATACATGCAAGCATGCTACGGGTTTTAGGGTAGGGACGTATGCCGAGACCATATGGCCTTGGCCATGGTCTCGGGTTCGAGCTTAGGAACAAATCAACAAGTAAACAAACGAGACAAGGAAGAAACTCGGTATACCTAGCTTGGATCGATCGAATAAGGGCAAGAACACCTTCGGTTTTGCTTGCTTTAATCACGAACGGATGAAGGGAGGCAAGGGTTCGGCCGTTTGGAGATGGAAGAGGTTTAGGGTTTGAGTGTTGAAAGGTATATATAGTGATCAAGGGATAAGAGTCTCACTAGAAGTAGGATTCTTTTAAATTCAAGAAGATAAGATCACTAGGACTAAGTCAACAAATCCAACCTCACCCCCTTATAGGGTTCGGCCGAGATGGGAGAGGGGGTCACGAGTAGGGTAGGCCGGCCACAAGGGTGGTCGGTCTAGGTTTAGTGTCGGGTTTGATGGTTCGTTCGATTCGAGTCACGTTTATATTAAATTGTTACGTTTATTGTTTAACCGATAATAGTTACCATTTTTGGAATGTTTTAAGCTCAATGTGTCACCATAAGAAAATAAAGATGTTGTGTTGACTAAAATAATCAAACACTAATGTATGGTGTAAAATATGTATGTCTGTTGCGTAAAAGGAATGCCATATATAGAAATGTCTATAAGTAGAAACTTTCTAAATAAGGAAAGTTCTAGAAATGAAATGAGGTTACATACCAGAAATATCGAGTTGTTACATTCTCCCCTGGTTGAAGAAATTTCGTCCCGAAATTTAAGACGAAGAACGAACAGGAGAGACAACGAGAAAAAGATGAGGATATTTCTTTCGCATCTGGTCCTCACGTTCCCACGTGAATTCAGGACCTCTTTTGGAGTTCCATCTGACCTTAACGATTTTGATCTTGCTTCTTCGCAACTTTTGCTCTTTCCAGTCAGATATTTCAATTGGTTCCTCAGTGAAATGGAGTTTGTCATCGATGATAATTTCTTCGGTAGGGACGACAAGCGAAGGATCATGAATGAATTTCTTAAGATTAGAAACATGAAATGTGTTGTGAACATTACTGAGTTCATTAGGAAGACGAAGGCGATATGCAACAGCACCGATTCTTTCCAGAATCTCAAATGGTCCGACATAACGAGGACTGAGCTTTCCTTTCTTACCAAAACGTACAACACCTTTCCAAGGTGCTACTTTCAGTAAAACGTGGTTGCCAACAGCGAACTCTAAAGGCTTTCGACGATTATCAGCATAACTCTTTTGTCGATCTCTGGCAGCCTTAATATGATCTTTGATTTTGAAAATTTTGTCAGTCGTTTCTTGTAGCATCTCAGGACCAGTAATTTGACGATCACCAATTTCAATCCAACAAAGTGGCGAACGACACTTTCTTCCATACAGAGCTTCAAACGGTGCGGCCTTAATAGTTGTATGATAACTATTATTATACGAGAACTCAGCTAACGGGAGATGAGAATCCCAACTTCCACCAAAATCAATAACACATGCTCTCAGCATGTCTTCCAAAGTTTGAATTGTTCTTTCAGTCTGACCATCTGTTTGAGGATGATAGGCAGTACTCATATCGAGGCGAGTACCGAGAGATTTTTGCAACGATTGCCAAAAACGAGACGTAAAGCGACTATCACGATCAGAGATGATCGCGACTGGCACACCATGCCGAGATACAACTTCCTTCAAATAAATTCTTATTAGCTTTTCCATCTGATCAGTTTCCTTAATAGGAATGAAGTGAGCTGATTTGGTCAATCGATCGACAATTACCCAAATTGTATCATGACCATTAGATGTTCGAGGCAATTTGGTTATAAAATCCATAGAGATTTCTTCCCATTTCCATTCAGGGATCTCTTGTTGTTGTAGAAGACCGGAAGGCTTCTGATTCTCTGCTTTCACTCTAGCACAAGTTAAACATTTGCTGACATAAACCGCGATCTCTTTCTTCATGTTTGGCCACCAATAAAATTCTTTGACATCTTTATACATCTTGTCGGCACCAGGATGAATAGAATATTTGGATCGGTGAGCTTCATTCAAGATGACGTTGCGAACACCTCCAAAATTTGGAACCCATAAACGATCCATGAAATAAAGAGTTCCATCCACCTTTGCTTCTAACTGCTTCTCCATACCACGCAAAGCTTCACTTTTGATATTCTCTACCTTTAGGGCTTCAGTTTGGAATTCTTGAACTTGGGAAGGTAGATTAGAACGAACAGATATTGGAAGGGCTCGAACACGACGAGGTTTAGGTTGCTCTTTCCGACTTAAGGCATCAGCTACCACATTAGCCTTACCAGGATGATACTTAATTTCACATTCATAGTCATTCATCAACTCTATCCATCTACGCTGTCTCATGTTGAGATCTTTCTGATTGAAGATATGTTGTAAACTCTTGTGATCGGTGAATATTGTGCATTTGGTACCATAGAGATAATGTCTCCAAATCTTCAATGCGAAAATAACTGCACCCAACTCAAGATCATGGGTTGTATAATTCTTCTCGTGGTTCTTCAGTTGTCGAGAGGCATAGGCGATCACTTTGTCATGTTGCATCAATACACAACCTAGCCCTTGGTGCGAAGCATCACAGTACACCACGAAATTATCGGTTCCTTCAGGGAGAGATAGAATAGGAGCAGAACATAATTTAGATTTTAGAGATTGGAAGGCTGATTCTTGCTTTTCACCCCAGACAAATTTCTCATCCTTGTGTGTTAACACCGTCAAATCCTTTGCAATCTTTGAGAAATTCTCTATGAATCTTCTATAATAACCAGCAAGACCAAGAAATTGTCTTACTTCAGTTGGGGTCTTCGGAGCTTCCCAATTCTTTATAGCTTCTATCTTTGCAGGATCAACGTGAATACCTTCTTCGTTGATAATATGACCCAGAAATTGGACTTCACGCAACCAAAATTCACACTTGGATAACTTGGCGTACAGCTTCTCTTTCTCCAACAACTCAAGAATGATTCTTAAGTGCTCTTCATGCTCTTCTCTAGAATGCGAATAGATGAGAATATCATCTATGAAGACGATAACGAATTTATCAAGATACTGTTTGCACACTCGGTTCATGAGATCCATAAACACAGCAGGTGCATTGGTCAAACCAAATGGCATTACCAAAAATTCATAATGACCATAACGAGTTCTAAAAGCAGTTTTGGGCACATCTTCATCACGAACTTTTAACTGATGGTAACCTGAACGAAGATCGATTTTGGAATAGAAACTCGATCCTTGGAGTTGATCGAATAGATCATCAATACGGGGAAGAGGATATCGATTCTTAATTGTTACTTTGTTCAATTCACGGTAATCAATGCACATTCTCATTGAACCATCTTTCTTCTTAACAAAAAGGACAGGAGCTCCCCAGGGCGAGAAACTCGGTCGAATAAAACCAAGATCAAGAAGTTCTTGTAACTGTGATGAAAGTTCTTGCATTTCAGACGGTGCAAGACGATAAGGAGAACGCGCGATAGGTGCGGCTCCTGGAATCAGATCAATACGAAATTCAACTTGTCTCTGAGGCGGCAGTCCAGGCAATTCACTAGGAAATACACCAGGAAATTCACGAACAATAGGAATGTCCTCAATCTTACGATCTTTGGACTTTGTGTCAACGACATGAGCAAGAAAGGCTTGGCATCCTTTACGAAGATATTTTTGAGCTTTCATAGAAGTTATGATTTTTATGTTTTTGTTTCGTTGTTCACCTTGAATTATTAATGTTTCTGTTTTGGATAAGGGAATTCGGATTTGTTTGGTGTAACATTTTATTTCAGCACGGTTTTTAGACAACCAATCCATCCCTATGACGATATCAAAACTTCCTAGTTCTACAGGCACAAGGTCTATATCAAAAATGTGATCATCTAGGTCAAGCTTACAACCTTTAAAAACTTCACTAGACCTAACAACTTTGCCATTTGCTAACTCGATTTCATAATTCACTTTCAAACGATCAGGACTCTGATTTAAGAAACTTTTAAAGTCGGTCGATACGAAACTCAAGCCGGCTCCCGAGTCAAATAAAATAGAAGCAAAATGATTGTTGACGATAAACGTACCAGTAACGGTATCGGGGTTCTCACGAGCTTCTTGAGCATTCATAACAAATGCACGACCACGACCATTTTGACGATCATTGTTGTTGTTGTTGGCATTGCGATTGTTGTTACGATTGTTATTACGATTGCCATTGTTGTTGTTGCCATTCTGGTTATTGTTGTTCTGAAGTTTAGGGCAACGATTACGATAGTGGTTAGAATCACCACACTCGTAGCAGACAGGATTCTTAGGAGGATTGTTGGACGAACACTTTCTGAAATTATGACCCCAGCGGTCACACTTGAAACATTTCTCACACTGACCGTCATGATGCCAGTTACATCGGTTACACAGGGGCTTACTTCCAGCATAAAACTTAGAATCTGAGTTAGGCTGATTGTTATGCTGATTAGAGGCAGCATAATTCTTAGTCTTTTGATATTTGTTCCCTTTGTAATCACGCTTGTTGTCGTAAGAACGCTTTCCATTCTCATTGCTCACATTATCAGAAGATTTGCTAGACACCACTAGCTTGTCTTTAAACGATCCACTTCTCACTGCATCATCAATCAACCTTGTTACACGATTCACAGCATCTTCAAATGTTGTCGGTTCGGAGGCAATAACATGAGTACGAATATGATCATGAAGACCTTGAAGATACTTTTCAATACGCTTGAATTCAGGAGAAACCATATGAGGAACGAGACGAGCGAGTTCTTGAAACTTAGTTGTGTAGGTAACAATATCAGATCCAACCATGGACAGATTCCATAGTTCCACCTAAACTTTTTGTAGCTCTCTCCTTGGGCAAAACTTCTGAGTTAACTGATCCTTAAACATATCCCAAGTCATAGCATCAACAGTTGCACGACCTAAGACTTGCACTTGAGAATTCCACCAGGACAACGCTTCCTTGGACAACGTACTAGCAGCAAACTTCGTCATATTCTCAGGGGCACATTGGATAACACTGAAAATGGATTCCACCTTCTCAATCCAGTGGATGATAGCAATAGCACCTTCAGATCCAGAGTAGGTCGGAGGATGACAGGACGTAAAGGTCTTAAATGACTGACCCTGACGATTGGGATCTGAAGTTTAAACAAATAAGGAAAGAAAAATGAGCAATAGGTTAAAATAAAATAGAAATAAATGAATCTTCTTTCATGGAGTCGTAGATTATACCATTGTTTCCCACATTAGATGCACCAGCGGCATTTCCTCTTGCAGCATTCATTTGAGCCATTGCTTCAGCGATACGGCGTTCCACCATTTGTTCGACAGTCTCAGCGTTTCCTCCTCGAGCCATTGATGAATTACTGATACAAGTAATATGATAAGAAATATAGGAGGATTTACAAGGAAAATATGTACTTATAATAAGGATCAAAGAGTAGATATACAATAGACGTAATAGTAGTAATAGACGTAGATATAAATAGTCGTAATTATAGTAGTAGTAGTAGAGACGTATAGAAAATATAATTATAAGAACAATAGAAATTACTAAAATATCACTTTTATTAAACACATTCCTAATACATAATAGTTTTAAAAGTAGGGCATATATGCCAATACTAAAGAACAAAAATACTAAAATAGTTAAACATAAGTCCTAAAAATAGAAAACACATATAAACGATAAGTAGATGACTAATCATCTTCTTCAGGCTCAGAGTCTTCCATAGGCTCTGACTCTTCTTCTGGCTCTTCCTCTGGTTCTGATTCTTCCTCTGGCTCAGAGTCTTCTTCAGGCTCCGATTCTGATATCACTTCTGGCTCTGGTTCTCGACGTCGTGGAGTTCTTGGAGCAATATCACGCTTGGGTTTAGCAGGCGAACACAGATAAATAATACCGCCCTCACGCTTACGATAGACGATAGGACGCTGACCACGAGCTGGAGTAGGAGGACCATTAGGAATGATAGGAAAGGGACGTCTTCTTGGGCGACGATGCCATGGGATAACAGGAGGTTGTACCACTGCTGGCACTGGAGCAACAGGCACTGGGACTACTGGGACAGCAGCACCACGATCACTATCGGAATCATACGAGATATCGAGGACACTAGCAGGCGACATTCTACTAAACACGACGCATAAAAATCTATTAGATTATGAAGTTGTAAGGCTTACTGACATACGCTAGCTATATCACTAAGGCAATGCTAAATAAGGCAAATGTTCTAAACTAAGAACAATGGAACTTCAGGATATGAGACTGAGCATGCCATGATTATTTTGATTTTATAAAAGTGTTTGTTTTTCCCAAAAATCTTTTGTAGTTATAGACTAGGCTTGCTAATTCACTATAACTTAAGCTCTGATACCACTCTGTCACACCCCGCCAAAAATGAGTTTTACTTCATTTAAAATGTTTTGCGGAAGAACGGAGGTGTAACGTTCATGACACATAGCAAAAATTAAGTAAACAAACAACCATGAAATAATGAAAAATAAGGGTTTGTTTCACTTTCCAAAAATAGAAAGTTTCCAAAAATAGCAAGTTTCCTAAAATAGAAATTGTTTGAAAATGAAATGATTGTTCGTAAACTTAATATTTTAATCATGGCTCACGACAATCCCAATGCTCATATCCTCCAAACTCCACTGCACCTAATTACCTGGAAAAACATAAATAGTAAAAGGGTCAACAATAATGTTGAGTGAATCCACAGGGTTAATGTGAGAGTAAAGTAAAGTAAAGTGTTCTGCTACTCAAAATGTTTGTTATGAAAATGTTTTATGACTGAAAATGTATAAGGTTCAACACTCATATGATATGAGTAGTAAGTATGAAATGTTTAGTGTAGTTGTAGAAAGTATACAACTACTAGTTATGTTTATGAAAAAGTGTTGAACAAATGTTGTGTTTGACATCGCATGAACCGTTATCCCCAACAGGTAGCTAGTCTATTGAGTTAATATACCAACCCCTAAGTCCACAATCAACACTTCAACTCCAGTATGTTATGTTATTTTATGGATATACACTCCCGGAGATGTCTTGGATAAACCAAGTAATGATCAAACGTTGTTGGGAGGATGAGTGTCAGCCAATAGTACTATCTGCATATCCATGGTCTAGATCCACTAGTTAATGATTGCTGGTAACCTTAGTCCGGTATAATAATTGTTTGTCATGCCAACGCGATAATGAAAATGTAACGATGTTGTTGTACAGTCATAGTAAAACAGTAGCAGTTGTGTTTATGTTTTCCACCCCAAAGTTTATAAAACGGTTAAAGAGTAAAAGGGGTCTGTGGACTCACCTGGCAAAGCTTAGCAATACGAGACTTAGGACAGAGAATCCTTGGGAGACTCCTAGCTTCCTAAATGATTTAACTACTGATTAGACTAAGCTAACACAGGCGATACTATATATGATATAAGATAAATAATATGTATTTCATGTTATGTTTCATGTTTTGTGACATCGAGTGAACTTAGGTTATCGAACCTTAACAGGTCGAAATGAAATGAAATGAAATGAACTTTGAAATGAAATGAAATGAAATGGACTATGAAATGAAATGAAATGAAATGGGCTTGGGTTAGGCTTATTGGGCCTAGATTGGGCCTATTGGGCCTAATGGGCTTAATGGGCTTAATGGGCTTAATGGGCTTAATGGGCCACTAGATTGGGCCACTTGGGCCTCTTATTGGGCTTAGGTCCAATTAGATTGGGCCATGGATTGGGCTTGGCCCAATTGGGTTCGGTTTGGGTATAAGTGGGCCAAAGGTTTGGGCTTTGGTCCAAATGGGCTTGGATACTAATGGGCCAACTAATGTTTGGGCCCGATGGACTAAAGTAGATCGATATGGGCCAAGTACGGGCCTTGGCCCGATTGGGTATTCGGGTTTGGGTCCACGGTTTGGGTCAAGATCCGGCCTTGACCCGGTTTGACTTATTGGTCAATATTGGTCAAAATTAGTCAACAAAAGTCAAATCTAGCTATTCTAGGTATCAAATGGTCAAATAGTCAAACATGCAATTTAATTAGGGTTAGGGTTCGGCTAGGGTTTAACCTAGGGTTGCCCGAATGGCCAAAACCCTACGGGTTTGTGGCTAGACCGAGCTAGATCGACTTGGTTCACGGGTTTAAGGTTATAGATCGGTACTAGGGTTCTAGATCTAGGGTTTTAGCATACGAATGTCGAGATCTAGGGTTCTAGGTCACGGGTTTAGCAACAAATCATGAATCAAACAACATCAAATGAGCAAACCGATCATAATACGTACATAGTTGACATATACATGCAAGCATGCTACGGGTTTTAGGGTAGGGACGTATGCCGAGACCATATGGCCTTGGCCATGGTCTCGGGTTCGAGCTTAGGAACAAATCAACAAGTAAACAAACGAGACAAGGAAGAAACTCGGTATACCTAGCTTGGATCGATCGAATAAGGGCAAGAACACCTTCGGTTTTGCTTGCTTTAATCACGAACGGATGAAGGGAGGCAAGGGTTCGGCCGTTTGGAGATGGAAGAGGTTTAGGGTTTGAGTGTTGAAAGGTATATATAGTGATCAAGGGATAAGAGTCTCACTAGAAGTAGGATTCTTTTAAATTCAAGAAGATAAGATCACTAGGACTAAGTCAACAAATCCAACCTCACCCCCTTATAGGGTTCGGCCGAGATGGGAGAGGGGGTCACGAGTAGGGTAGGCCGGCCACAAGGGTGGTCGGTCTAGGTTTAGTGTCGGGTTTGATGGTTCGTTCGATTCGAGTCACGTTTATATTAAATTGTTACGTTTATTGTTTAACCGATAATAGTTACCATTTTTGGAATGTTTTAAGCTCAATGTGTCACCATAAGAAAATAAAGATGTTGTGTTGACTAAAATAATCAAACACTAATGTATGGTGTAAAATATGTATGTCTGTTGCGTAAAAGGAATGCCATATATAGAAATGTCTATAAGTAGAAACTTTCTAAATAAGGAAAGTTCTAGAAATGAAATGAGGTTACATACCAGAAATATCGAGTTGTTACATAAGTGATTTATTTATTTTATTCATAGCTACCTTAGACTCGTAGATCTAAACGATCCTTTATCGTTTCGTCGTTTATCGTTTTGATTTGTTCGTAAATTCCGCGACGAACAAAGTGTCGGTAAATTGGTACGAAACCCAACACATCTAAACCTTGGTATGCATTTTTCTTCTTAGAAATTGTTCCAAAAAAGAATACATGTTTGAGAGATGGTACTGCTTTCTATTAAATCTCCACTTATTCACGAATGAGGTATCATATCATATGGACCATCCGTGTAATTTATTTAAAATAAAATATAAGCAAATCTTAGAAAATTTTCAGTAATTTTCGAGAATAAGTTTGAAGAGTAATTGTTAGGATCGATTAACTATAGTGAGTTAATAAACACCTTTAGATCTAATCGATGATAGAAGTTACAGCGGATTAACACTATATCGATATGTTAAGAACAAATAACTGTATGAATAATGAGACGTATTATGTAGAACAGTTTCACAAAAAGCTTCAATGTATATTATTAGATCAACAATACACACGTACGTTTACAATTCGTAGGGAACTATATATATAATCCTTGAAGCCTAACAAACTATCCTAGTTATTCTAGGACGTTGATAAATTATCGTATATAAACGTATTTACATTAATATACATTGATTATATTCTATAACTAACTCTGTGAAAATTTCGGACTTGATCAGCTTCAATTACGCGCATACCAGTAGTGAATATCTTTACCAGTAGTAATCATGGTGATCAGTAGTAATTATGGTGACCAGTAGTAAGTCCAAAACCTATCGTCAGTAGCAACTACTTCTGATCAGTAGTAATCTTGTCTTTATACACTATCAGTATCAGTTATAGTCTTCATCAGTATCAACTCATCAGTAGTAAGTAATTCTGCCCTATCAGTATTAACCATAGTCTTCACCAGTATTAACTAAGGTCAGTACTAACTGCAGCATCAGTAATAAATAAGTTGAACTGTGATTTGTTCCAACAATCTCCCCCTAAACTTATTGATCCTCTTTCAATCAACTAAGTTTCTTCTTCTTCTTTCTTTCTTTGCTCCTCTAAAGCAGCTCTTTTCTCAAGAGTTCTTTGAGTTTGTTTCTTTCTTTGAGCTATTATATACTTGCTATTTCTTTTGATGAAATAGTTGAGTTTTTCTCTGAACATTGACTCATCATACGGTTTCATCATTGTGTTTGTGAATATCTGATACATAGTTTCTTCAGAGTGTGGATATTCTCTTTCCATTAGATATAACTCACAGTTCTTGCTTGATCTCTCAAAGAAGTACATATTAACTGTGGGTAACACATTCCAAGCATATACATTTTCTGTATTAGAAAATATTTCTGGGTAGTTATATGGATAAAATGCGGCATCAATCATCTTTGTTAAATATCCAGCACCAGAATCCTTCCATGATTTCTTGGTCATTCTTGGTTTTCCAATAATCAGAATTTTGATTATATCACTTCTTGAACAGGATCTGATCATTGGCTTCCAACCAGTAAATCTTTGTACTACTCTGTCTTCCCTTATAATTTCTATCACATTATTGTTCATAACTTTCCAATTAATGATGGGATTGTTTTCAAGGGGAGCAACAGGTACTTCAAGAACAGGAATAATTTGTTCTGTTTTTGATTTCTTTTTAAGACTCTGTTCTTGTGGAAGAGCTTTTCTTTTCTTTGTTTGGGGAGAGGATGATTCACCAGTAGTTGATATACTACCAGTTTGAATTAATATTGGACCTATTGGGATTAAAGCTTTTGCTTTTTCTTCTTCTGCATCTTGTTCAGCCAATTCTTTCTTCTTAGCAGTGCAATATTTATCTATGATTGTGATCATCTTCATTATGCCTAAAGATTTTGCACTATTCCCTTTTGACTTGAGAAAGTCAATCATATTTTTCTTTTGTTCAAAAATATCATCTGGTAAATCACCTTTTGTTCTTTTACTTTCAGCTACCAGATCTTCAAGGCAGTTTAGATGTTCTTCTTCAACTTTTCTATGTCTTTTAAATTCTGCTTGTTGAGCTTCTATCTGAACATCTTTTATTTGTGGAACATCCTTTTCAGCCATTTTCTTTTCTTCAAGAGCTTGTTACATGGCTGCTTTCTTCAAATACCTCTTGTGTTTTACATTCCATCTGGATTGTTTTTCAGATCTGACATAATTAATTTTGTTCACCATGTGGTGACCTAATGCTCTGTTGGGGTAATCATCATCATAGATCTCTTTTCCCTTTCCAATACAAGCTGGAAGTATAGATGGAGGTGGAGTATATTTCATATCAGGAATATCTTTGATTGTAATTGATGGAGAAAACAGTTTAAGTTGGTCTTCTGATAGAATCTTTGGGTGTGGAGGAAGAGCACATTCATATACTTCAAACCAGTTCACATTATCATCAATGTCAGGTATGATAAGTGGTTGATCAGGAGTTGGTGGTTTTGAGATGATGACATAACGTTCTCGTTCAATAAGTTCAGGAATTTCTTCATCTTCCTCTTCAGTAGTAACCACAGTGGTTTCTACTGGAATTTCTTCAGAGATTACTACTGATGGGGCATCAGTAGTGTTTGTTGTTACAATTGGAGTTACTACTGCTATATCAACAGTAGTAGTGGGAGTTACTACTGATGTTTCTTGTTCTGGTTGTTCTTCTATAGGAGCATCAGTAGTAGGCTCAACAGTAACATCCATGTCTTCTAGGCCTTCATCATTTATCTGGCCTTCATCAACTTTTGATTCTTTAAGGTTGAGGAGAGAAGTTGCTGCTGCTGCAATGGAAGTATCTATCATACTTTGAATGTTGTCCTTCTCCCCTTAGTGAGCTCAACTGGTGGAGCATCACTACCATCAACCTTCTTTCTGAGCCTTCTAATTATCTTTGTTTGTTGAACAAGTATGTGCTCATATAGTTTCATCCTTTTGTTAATAGTGTTGATGTGCTTCTTCATATAGGTCATGGTCTTCCCTTGATTTGTTAAATATATTAGACAATCCTGTACAGTGGTTTCAAGGTTTTCCATCCTATCCGTCAATTGTTTTAGTTCAATACTGCCCTCACTCCTTCTAGCAAGATCATCGGGCTTACTAACAGGTACATTGGCTTTAAGGTTTTCCATCCTTTCCGTCAAATCAATGAATTTCTCTCTACCCTCATCACTTCTTGGTGATGAAATGGGTTGTTTGGACACTCTCTTCTTCCTAGAAGAAGCAGTAGTGCCCCCCCTTTTGGTTTCTTGGCACCGGGGTCCTCTTAGTAATGCCTCAAATTCTGAGTCATCACTTAAAGTTGCCGAGGTCTGGGTCCTATTGATGTTCTCACTATCATGTGCACCCACCTTTGGGGCATCAGTAGTGAGAGCCCTTTCCTCATGCCCTCTCACCTCCTTGGAGGACAACTCTTGGAGTCTGGGGTTTGACTCAATTGGTCCCCTGGTGTCCTTTAAGGAAGTTTTCTTCCTTTTGTAAGTTTTGGAAATTTGTTTGGCAATGGTCTGGTCTTCTTCAGAGTGAAGAGTAGCACTCTGAGGAGTAGTCTCATGTACCTGGGACACATTCAGGACATCTAATTGGGTTGTTGATTGAGTGACTGTTTGGGGTTGTGTTTGGGCTGCATTTGGGGGTGATGGAGTGGGTTGTGGTTCAATTTGGTTTATATTGATGTTTGAACCTTCTCCAAGAATGAGGTGATCTTTGATCATGTTAGGAAACAGAGGGGTTTCCTTGCCCGAAAATTTAAATTGTTTTCTCATATTAGAGAAAACTTTCTTGTTTAACTCAGGAGTAGTAAAAATGTTTTTAGGAGTTGACAAGTTTTGTAATTCACAATTTATTAAATGCTGAAGGAATCTTGGATACATTAAAAATTTTGAAGTTGAAAGATTTCCAAGCATTCCTTCAAAAATCATGTTTGAAAAATTGAAGACTTGGTCTGTGCAAAGACAAACAACAGCAGATGCTATTGACTTGTTAAACTCATTCCAAGTGCTTCTTTTTGGAGAAAGTCAGTGTTGAATGGTGTGTACTAAGAATTTCCATTGTGGGGGAGAGAAGACCTTTTTGAAAAGTGACAATGTCAGGTCTTCCCTCATATCCCATTTTTTGTAAACATTCAACAAGGTCTTCCTTGGGTAAAGAAATCATACCTTTATCGTCGTGTAGTTGTAGATGGTGTCTGATTGACCGTTCTGAAATAAAAATTTCCCAGAAACTCACCAGATGTTGTTGATAAGCTTTGGGGTTGATTGTGAGAGCAAGCTTTATATAGGAGTTCTTTAAGAACATGACGATTGGACGAAAATCTTTTGTGCCGTCTGGATTTCGTAGTTAGGCACACATGTTATGGAACTCAGAGAACTTAAGATTTGTCTTGACTTCGAGAGATTTTAGAGTTGCCATTCTTGTCGATTTTGTGTTTGATCGTTTGATTTGAGAGAACAAGTATGAATGTTGTTACTGGTGCAGGGTTTATGATCACGATTTAGGGTTTATCGAGAGGATTTAGCAAATCGATGTGAGGATAATGCTAAACTAATCGACTTCAGCTATTTATATCTTACGATTTGATCTGCAAAAAGACTAAATTGCCCTTCGAATCATAACACAACGGTTATTTTCATGGGGGTTATTTTGGTAACTTTGACAATTTAAAGACCAGTATTAAATTAGATACCAGTAGAAAACGTCAGTAGTATCTATGGACATCAGTAGTAACTAAGGATTTTGACATCAGTAGTAACGGTAGACATCAATAGTAACTAATGAATTTTAATACTGACCTAATTTACCAACCCTAGCAGTAGTATCCACCATTTTTAGAGACCAGTAGTATATGTGAGTACACCAGTAGTATTATCAGTAATAAAATACATCAGTAATAAAAAATACCAAAATAACCAGTAGTATTTTGTGCATACTTAAAATACATCAGTAATAAAATAGAATTTTTTTTTACAACAGAAAAACTTTACACATGATTTTGAGTGAGAAATTAATTTATTAAAATCATTCCAATACTGCTAACTAAGAAGCTGAATCTTCCTACATCAAATGCTTTTGTAAAAAGATCTGCTAATTAATTATCAGTATGAATTTTAACTACTTTGATTAACTTCTTTTCATTGCAATCTCTTATAAAATGAAATCTTATTTCAATGTGTTTAGTTTTAGAGTGTTTTACTGGATTGTTCACAATACTAATAGCACTTTGATTATCAATAAAAATAGGAGTTTTAAGTATAGAGATACCAAAGTCTAGAAGCTGGTTTTGAATCCAAAGTACTTGAGCACAACAATCAGATGCAGCTACATATTCTGCTTCAGCAGTTGATGTTGATACATTTGTTTGTTTCTTACATTGCCATGACACCAGTCTTGATCCAAAGAATTGACATCCACCAGTAGTGGACTTTCTATCTTGACATTCACCTCCATAGTCACTATCTGTGTAGGCTATGAGTTCAAATGGTGAGTCATGTGGATACCATAGACCAAGTGATGGTTTGCCTTTCAAGTATCTGAATATTCTATTGACAGCCTGCAAGTGTAGATCTTTAGGTCTTGCTTGATATCTTGCACACACACACACACACACACTATACATAATGTCAGGTCTTGATGCAGTTAAGTACATCAAAGAGCCTATCATTGATCTATATAAATGTTCATCTACATCCTCCCCCTCAGTATCAGGATGTAGGTGTTTGTGTGTTTCCATTGGTGTACTTGCACTTTTGCAGTCTTTCATTGCAAACTTCTCTAAGATATCTTTAACATATTTTGATTGGTTTATCAAAATACCATCTGATTTTTGACTAACTTGGAGTCCAAGGAAGAAGTTCATTGGACCCATGGAGCTCATCTTAAATTTGGTTTGCATAAGATCTTCAAACTCTTTACACAATAGATCATTTGTTGATCCAAAGATGATATCATCTACATAGATTTGAACCAGTAGTATATCATCTTTGAATTTTCTTGTAAATAGAGTCTTGTCAATAGCTCCTCTTTTAAAATCATTCTTCAACAAGTATGATGATAATGTATCATACCATGCTCTTGGTGCCTGATGTAGGTCATACAGAGCTTTGTCTAGTTTGAATACATAGTCACCATGTTTTGGATCCTCAAAACCTGGAGGTTGACACACATATACTTCTTCTTCAATTTTCCATACAGGAATGCACTCTTTACATCCATTTGACAGACTTTAAACTTCTTGAATGAAGCATATGCTAAGAATATGCTTATTGCTTCAATTCTAGCAACAGGAGCATATACTTCATCATAGTCTATTCCTTCTTCTTGAGTGTATCCTTGGGCAACAAGTCTGGCTTTGTTTTTGATCACAATACCTCTTTCATCTTTCTTATTTCTAAAGATCCATCTTGTTCCAATGGCTCTTTTTCCTTTGGGAAGAGGTACAAGTGTCCAAATAGCTTGTAATTTGAATTGAAGAAGTTCTTCTTGCATTGCCTCAATCCAGTTTGAATCCTTCATTGCTTGTTGAATCTTCTTTGGTTCATCCTGAGATAGAAAACATTCAAACATACATTCATTTGCAATTAAACTTATGTTACACATGTTTGTAATTAAACTTTTATTTAATTTGCTTCTTGTTTGTAGTGATGAGTTAACATCACTTAAAACATTGTCTAATGGATGGTTCTTCTGAGTCCTTGAGTTTGTAGCTTTTTCAACAGCTAGTTGATTTTCAAGATTGGACTCATTTGTCTCAGGTAATTGTGTTTCTTCAGGTTCTTCATTGTCATTGATATTTGGTTCATCATCATTTGCTGGATCTAAGTTACTACTGAGATCAGTAGTATTGAAGTTATTACTGGGATCAATAGTATTGATGTTATTACTGGGATCAGTAGTATTGATGTTATTACTGTGATCAGTAGTATTAATGTTATTACTGGGATCAGTAGTATTTGAATTACTACTGTCCTCATTATCTGATTCACTACTGTCTGAGTAACTACTATCCTCAGTGTTAACTGTGGACTCAGTATTAACTACTATGTATCTCATCTCTTCTTGACCAGTAGGAAAAGATGATGTTCCTTCCTTTTGAATATGATAATTTGAATCACCTGCATTTAAATTTAAATCCAAGTTAGTATTAAAGGATTTGGTTAGATTGTCTATGTTAAATAGCCAATCTGGACCATTTCCTTTTTCATTAGGTATACTTTCATTAAAGGATACATTGATGATTTCTTCAATAATCATTAATCTTTTGTTGAACACTCTGTAATATTTTCTTTGAGTAGAGTATCCCATAAAAATTCCATCATCAGCTTTGCAGTCAAATTTACCAATTTGTTCTCTTGTAATCAAAACAGTACAAGGACAACCAAATGATTTTAAGAAACTTATAGAAGGTTTTCTTTTGTTAAAAAGTTCATATGGTGTTTTATAGAGTGGCTTAACTATTAATACTCTGTTTTGAACATAACAGGCAATATTGACAGCTTCAGCCCAAAAAGTGATTGGTAATTTTGAGTCTGCAAGCATTGATCTTGCTGCTTCAATGATGGTTCTATTTCTTCTTTCAGCTACACCATTTTGTTGAGGAGTTCTAGGTGAGCTGTATTGCCTGTCAATACCTTTAATATCACAAAAGTTAATTAAGTTAGCATTTTTAAATTCTGTGCCATTATCACATCTTATGGCTTTAACTTTTTGATCAGATGTATTCTCCAGTTTAACAATTAAATTCTTGATGAGTTCACTTGTTTCATCTTTTGTCCTGAGAAAGAAAACCCATGTATATCTGGAAAAGTCATCAGTAATAACAAGATAATATTGTTTCTTTCCAATACTCATTACATTTGTAGGTCCAAAAAGGTCCATATGTAAGAGTTGCAAAGGAACCGAAATAGAGTTTACAACTTTGGTCTTATGAGAAGACTTGTGTTGTTTACCTTTTAGGCATGCAACACAATGATGATCACACATGAACTATTTTTGTGGTAACCCAATTACCAAATTCTTTCTTACTAAATTGTTCATATTTTTAAAGTTTGTGTGACATATCCTTCTATGCCATAGTTCTGATTCAGTCGTGTTTGCCTTGGATATAAAGCAGTTGACCTCATTTGAAGAAATGAGTTCTCCCCCATATCCAGGCAATAAACATTATTTCTCCTTGGAGTTCTCAATACTACATATTTTTCATCTAGAACAAAGTCAGGAGAAAGAATGATGCACTCTATATTTGTAAAAAGAATCTTGTTCTTTTTATCACATACTTGAGACACACTGACAAGATTGTATTTTAGCTCAGCTACATAAAATACATCATCAAAAGTAATTTTACCATTAGTAACTGTACCTTTGCCTGTAATCTTACCTCCCTTTGGGTTCTCACCAAAAGCCACATACCCTCCATCAAATGACTTGAAATCCTTAAGAATTTGCAGATTTCCAGTCATGTACCTTGAGCATCCACTATCAATGTGCCATGTTCTACCTTCTCCAGGGATCTAAATGCTCTGCACAGGTAAGTAAAAGATTAGTTAAGTTTGGGAACCCAAGCTTTATATGTCTTGGGTTCATCCTTTGAAGAGTAAGATTTAGAAGTTTTACTTTTAAACTTTGGTACCCATACCTGTTTAGTACTAGTGTTTTGTTTTACTACTGCCCTTTTGGATTTGTTACTGGTGTCTGAGTTTACTACTGACCTTGGTCTATACCCATTATATTTAGCTTTTGAATACTTTACTACAGATGTACCAGTAGTATTTGGGTAATTACCATGTTTGGGAGAACCAGTAGTGTTTTTAACATTTGGTTTGGCAGCGGTAGTATTTTTAAAATTAAGGTTTTTACCAGTAGTGTTTTGGTACTGGTATCCAACAGCATTGTAATTAGGGTTAGGATCAGTAGTAAACTTGTTAAAGTTTCTACTGGTGTTGGAAAAATTAAAATAGTGTTTGTTTTGATTTGTTTTTCCATTATTTTTGAAATAATTGTTGTTCTGTGGGCTTCCAACTCTTTTATTTTGCACAAACCTTGGTGCATTTCTTCTAAATTTTGGTGTTTCAGATTTTTAAGATTTTGTTTTATTTACTACTGATGGATCAGTAGTATCTTTTAACCTTTGTGTTTTTGCTTTTTCTTTAGAATTTTTAAATTCTTTGAACTCTTTGCAGTTAATTGGATTGAAGTGACAATCCTTTGCTAAATGGTTTACTTTGTTGCAAATAACACATCTTAATTTCTTATCCTTACCACCTTCAGGTTTTCTTTGATCTAAGAGTTGGTTCTTGTTTCTTTCATTTCCCCTTGTTAATATAGTTGGTATATTTTCTGAATTGAATTTTGGGGATTCATTTGTGCTTTCTGTAGTGTGAAAAGTAGTGTTTGTTTGATCATCATCAGATGTATCATTACTTTGGTGTTTGGCGTCGTTAAAAGCAAATAACGTGGGGATAACTTCCCCCATACCCCCTACTCTAAGAGCTCTCGGTGTGGGCTCGCCATCGGGCGGTTAAAGGCCGATAACGGCGCCAAACCCACACCGTGGGTGGCGCCATCGGGTCGTTATCGAGCCACCGTCGAGGGAATAACGAGGGTTAAAGGGGCTGGTTTGTTTGATGTTTGAATTCCAACGGCTATATAGCCGTTGTAACGGCTACATTTTAAAAAAAAACTTTTTTTTAAATAATGTTTTTCCTTTTATAAATACACAACCATTTATCCCAAAACTTTTATAAATACCAATCTTTTTCACCCAAAATTTATACCATCTTCTCAAATCTTCTTCTCAAATCTTTCACAATGAATAACCCCAATGATTTCATTAATCAATTGATTGCTTACCAAAGCCAGTTCCCGTCAACGGCCTCATCTAGTTCGGCTCCACAATCATCAAACGCACCATTTAGCCAACCGTTTGCAAATCCATTTACCCAACCCTTAACCCCGGAACAACTTGCGTTCTTGCAAATGCAACAACAAATGTTTCAACAAACCGCCCCAAATGAACCAACGTATGAACAACCCGAAACCCCTACCGAACAATTCACGTCGTCTAACGACGTTGTTCCGGACACACAACCGGAAGAACCTTCTTCCGTAAGGAGGAGTGCAAAAGGAAAGGGTAAGGCCAAAGAAAAAGCGGCTCCGATAAAACGCACACGGTGGACTCAAGATGAAGAATTGGCGTTGGCACAAAGTTGGATCTCGATTTCAGAAGATCCTGTCGACGGGCGGAACCTAGATCTTGATTCGTTATGGGATAAAGTTGTTGCCGAATACAACTCTGTGGTATCATTTCCCCGTAACAAGGACATGATTACGGGAAAGTGGACAACATTGACCCGAGAGTGTGGAAAGTTTCTTGCAATTGTCGAGCGAACACAACGACTTAGCGGTGAAAACGACGAGGGTGTTTTTACTCGTTGTCTACAACAATACCAACAGAATGAAGTTACCGCGTTCAAGCATATCAAGGCGTGGAATTTCTGAAACATCACTCGAAATGGCACACACCCGAGCCCGTTAAACCCGGTAGAAGGCGACACCAGGAAGCACTTGAAGGTGACTCTGAAGATCTTGAAGACCCGAACCCACTTTTCCGAGCCGACACCATCGAACGACCCGCAGGGCCACCACGAAAATCTAAAAGTGCCCGTTCGGACACGTCGGGAAGTGTTTCTAAAAAAGACAAATTCAAGGAAATGGTTGAAACAAATTTAGAGAAAGATCGAGCTTTGAAATCGGAGCACCAAAAGGAAAGATCGAGATACAAGGCGTTGTCATTCCTTGGAATCGACACGACACATATGTCGGAGGAAGATAAAGCGTTGGTCGAGATGGAGAAGGAAAGGATTCGAAACAAATATCGATCTTGATTTCTATGTTTTTTAATTTTTCGTATTTTTTATTTTTCGTATTTTTTATTTTTCGTCTTTTTAATTTTTCGTATTTTTAATTTTCGTCTTTTTAATGTATCGTTCGTATTTTAGTTAATCATATATTTAATCTATGTTTTCGTCCTTTAAATATACAAAAAAAAAAAAAAAAACTAAGTGGGACCCCTATAACTTGGCTATAACTAAGCCCCCAAGGAGCCTCAATTGCATCCCTTAGTTATAGCCAAGTTATAGGGCAAAAAAGGCTATAACATGCCAATAACTTGGCTACCACACCTTGTGCTCTAAGAGTATTTTGATCAAGTTCAAGTTGACATTCTTCCAATTAATTTAAAGCTTCTTTAAGTTTTATTTCAAGATAATCTCTTTTATCTACAGCCTCAAGCAATTCACCTTTCATTTTCTCATCAATTATATGATAAACTTTTATTTGATTTTCTTGATCAGCAATGACACCATCAAATTCAATATTTCTTCTGTAATTTTCTTATATCTTCATTTAATTTGAAATTTTCTTTTTCTAAATTTTTAACTATTTTGACACATTCAGAGGTACAAGATTTAGGTTTTACCTCAGAGTTGTTATCAGTAAAGGCAATAAGAGCTTGATTTTGAGCATGTTCTTCTGCTTGAAAGCTCCAATCATAACCTTGTCCTTATTGTGAGACAAGAGCAGTTGAATTTGATCTTTCCTCTGGTTGAGGACATTTTTAGCAAAATGACCAAGGTTGTTACAGTTGTAACATTTGACCTTAGTTTTTTCAAATCAAGCCTTGTCACCTTTGTTATAGTTAAGATTTGTTCTACCAGTCCTCTTTAAGAACCTTTTGGTTCTTAAGCTTAACATAGCCATCTGCCATTTTAGATCCATTTCTTCAAGATCATCAGGATTCAATTGTTCTAAATCATCACTAATTAGTGCAGTGTGTACATGACTAGTGAAGAATGATTCTCTGGCAGTATCTTCACAATCTGCAGCCTTTCCTGTGGTAGTTTCTTGTCCTTGACCTGTACTAGATACAAAAGCAGCATTATTAGAAGAAAGAGATGTGTTCTTGTGATTTACCTCAGTTTCAAAGACTCTGAGATCGTTGTAAAGTTCATCCAATTCTTTTTCTTCTAGAGCATCTCTTTGTCTGTATATTACAGTGTACATAGACCATTCTTCACTAAGAGATCTTAGGAACTTCATGTTGACATCTTCTTGTTCCATAGTAACTCCAACTTGGTTAAGTTCACCAATTAATTTGTTGAATCTGTCAAACACTTGAGTAAGTGTTTCATGCGGCTTTCCTTTGAAGTTCTCAAAGTCGTGCTTGAGAACGGACTTCATGTTCCTCTTTGTACTTTTGGTTCCCACAAACCTCTTTTCCAGTGCTTGCCATAAAAGCTTTGCATCTTCATATGCAACAAATAAATGTTGATAATCATTTGGAATAGAAAGTAATAAAGTACTGAGGGTCTTGAGTTCAATCCCTCTATCCTTTCTTTCTCTTTCAGATTTGATTCGATCTGCTTCAGTAGTAGATGAACTAGCTTCAGGAGAAGGATTAGTACGTTTGTTACCCTCTTGTATGACTTCCCACATGGAATAGTCAGTGATAAGCATGTATTGCTTAATACGATTTTTCCACATCCCAAAGTTATTGGGAGTGAGTATAGGAATTTTGTTTGCTTGAGTAGATTCATTGTTATCTGTCATGATTAACAATTTGTGTGTTTAAAGATTAAAACTTTTTGTTGTTCTTAAAATTCGTAGATCTAGAACCAATATGCTCTGATACCACTTGTTAGGATCGATTAACTATAGTGAGTTAATAAACACCTTTAGATCTAATCGATGATAGAAGTTACAGCGGATTAACACTATATCGATATGTTAAGAACAAATAACTGTATGAATAATGAGACGTATTATGTAGAGCAGTTTCACAAAAAGCTTCAATGTATATTATTAGATCAACAATACACACGTACGTTTACAATTCGTAGGGAACTATATATATAATCCTTGAAGCCTAACAAACTATCCTAGTTATTCTAGGACGTTGATAAATTATCGTATATAAACGTATTTACATTAATATACATTGATTATATTCTATAACTAACTCTGCGAAGATTTCGGACTTGATCAGCTTCAATTACGCGCATACCAGTAGTGAATATCTTTACCAGTAGTAATCATAGTGATCAGTAGTAATTATGGTGACAAGTAGTAAGTCCAAAACCTATCGTCAGTAGCAACTACTTCTGATCAGTAGTAATCTTGTCTTTATACACTATCAGTATCAGTTATAGTCTTCATCAGTATCAACTCATCAGTAGTAAGTAATTCAGCCCTATCAGTATTAACCATAGTCTTCACCGATATTAACTAAGGTCAGTACTAACTGCAGCATCAATAATAAATAAGTTGAACTGTGATTTGTTCCAACAGTAATTAGATTTTTTGAGAATGCTAAAACTTGCTATGATGGTTAATGGCCCGTTCATATACATAAAAAAAATTACAATTATAAAAACCGAAAGTATCCTCGTACCTTTTTATTTTTCGTTTTTCATATATCATCCGAAAGATGTTTTTCACACAGAGGAGGAGTAAAAAGATGTTGCTATTTTAGTACCTTTTTACATATGAAAAGATCAAGAGATGCGATTTTCAAACAATATATAACGATAAAAAATGGGCCTCGCCTTAAAAACTTATCGTTTGGAGTTGAAAATAAATGGGCCCATAACCAGGCTACCTAATCCTGTAATCAAGGCTTTTGGTTCAATTGAGGATTAAACCCGATCTTAATGGTGGTTCGATGCAAAGTAGCATGAATGAAAACTTGAGCTACATCGGTTTAAGCCCAAAATTAGTCTTTCTACCTCACTATTAGATCAAGAAGACTGATCTCAGGTTTATAGCTTGTTTCTTTCTGTTTAATGGTTTAAATGAGGATTGCTCTTAATTTTGACAATTACATAAACTCATTTTTCCCCAGTTTAATCGTCTGTCCACAGACGACAGAATAATGTCTTTTTGCTGAAAGTGATGAAATGATGTTTGTCCGTATTAAAATGACATTTTACCTTAATTAAGTAACCTTATTACTATTAATATTTAATATTAACATTTTAATATCTAATTTATAGTAGAGTAAATTACACGAGTTTGGCAAAAGTTTTGAATTTAGTCTCTTAAGTTCCAGAAAGTTTTGAATATGTTGACATTGAAGATATCATATATGTGCAGATTCTTGGCAATTAACTTATGAACCGAATCCCGTAATCTGATTTTGTAGTCAATTTGTGGCAGGAAATTGTTTTACGGACAATAAATTATGATTGATTGTTTATGTGGCCAGCCGGGTAGCTGTAGCCTTTTGATGATCGAACATGGTGATGCCCGAACACCGTGTCATTAATATTGGATTCTCTATATATACTTGACAAGAACATTGGCACATGTTATATGTATACTACTGTTAACCAGCATACATGCACTTCCACTTGTGTTTCTATGTCCCCTAGCTTGTTCAAGGTTTCACGTACCCAACACATCACATTATCATTATGTGTGTGCGACAGATAAATTAAAAAATATGATATACCTTAATCACATCTAATTACACTAATGGCTTAGATCCCGAGGGATTAGCAAACTTGTACTCGATCATCACATTGGCACAGATATGGCCTCCACACAAAAAAATGTCAATAAAAGACTAGATGCGATGATTCAAACGGCTATATTGTGGGTTATTTGGGGACAACGGAATAAGGTTTATTCTAAATCCAAAAAGCAAGATGACTTTCTCATTGATGAAGTAAAAACTCATCTTTAATTTGGATTTAAATACAATAGTAAGAATGTAATCATTTAGAAGAATTAATTAAGTGGATATTATAACCCCAATGCCGATTGACTTATTTGTATTCTGTACTTATAACTATCTCAAGTTATTTATATCTAGTTTGGAGGTCTTCAGGGGTGATGTCAATGCCGAAGCTCAACCCGTTGCCTTCTTTTTGCTGTTCAAAAAAAAAAAAAAAACCCTTCTCTAGCGGCTTGCTATTTGATCGTTTCTTTGTATTTTTAATCTTACTGCTGTTCAAAAAATGAAAGGCCTTACAAAAAAGGAAAGGCCTTAGTATACTTAGACCTGTGCCAACCATTGCGTCGAGGGGCCGTCGTGGGGTTTTTTTTGGCCGTCGCCCGCCGACGCCGTTAGCACGGAAGCGTCGTGCGGGGCGTCGTGGCGGATCCGTCGGGGTGAAGACGTGTGGAGGCCGGCGTCGTGTACAAGCGAGGAAGAAGAAAGGGGGAGAGAGGAAGGGGGAAGAGAGAGAAGGGGTTAGGGGAGTTGTACATTGTGGATAAAAACTTGTACATTTTGTATCTTTTAATTTAAAATCTCTTTATTCTCTGTTTTCTTTTCATTTTTTTTTTAATTTTAATTTTTTTTTATATATTTATTTTATAGGAATAATATATTACTTTTTTTTTTTTCAAAAAATTTATAATTTTTATTTTTAAAATTTTAATTAAAAATTTTGGATGAGTTTAGTGATGGGTTAGTGATGTGTAGGGTTGGCACGAACGTGTCAGTAGCGGGTCAGTAAGGATGCGATAAAGTGGCGCTACTGATGGGTTTAGTGATGGGTAAGGGTTGGGAGAGGCCTTATAAGAGTGTGTAATCGAATTAGGAACATGATTGCTTATCTTAAATGCATAAATCAATTAGGATATGTCTTAAATGTGTTGTAAGCCTTTATTCGATCAAACAAACTAGCTAGTTTGTATGTTTAAGTTCTATCCACTTACCAAGTAGGGTACATACTCGATGTTTAATTGCCGTTGGTGATGGATGTATCGAAAAACCTTGCACGCCAAACAACTAGTTATATAGAATGAAATATATTTTTTTTATCAAAGGTAGTTTGTCATGTGACTAACCCATGCCCCTACCACGTGAAACATAAATTTGTCACATCAACAAATATGACAACTTTACCTTATCTACCAAGTGTCAAGATCGATTAACCAAACAGTTAATAAATACAATGATCTACTCAACAATAGAAGTTACAGCGGATTAACACTATATTGATTTAATCAAGAACAATAAACTGTAAATAATATAAGAATTATCAAGAACACAGTTATCACAAAAAGCTTCAATGTATATTGATTGATCGAATACAATACACACGTATGTTTACAATTCATAAGGAACTATATATAATAGTCCTTGAAGCCTAACTATTTACCCTAGTTATTTAAGGATACGATTACAATTGAATTACAAAAGATATTTAATTCTAAACTAACTATACTAAGATTTCGGACTCTCGATAAACTCCATAAATAAACACAGCAGTAGTAAATCCATCGAGCAGTAGTAATCTTGTACATCAGTAATAAACACCAAGATCAGTAGTAAGTTGTAATTCTGCCCCATTAGTACTAACTCTTGTAAGCAGCATCAAGTCTTGGTCAGTACTAACTGCAGCATCAGATATATCTATATCAGTAATATATATCCCAACAATCTCCCCCTAAACTTGTTAATTCAGTTTAAATTAATCAAGTTTCTTTCTTTTCTCTTCTTCTTCCTTTGCTCTTCTTTCATCTCCTTCTTTTTCTCTTAATGCTTTCAGTCTTCTTTGTTCATCCACATATGCTTTATTCTTATTAAACAATTGTCTGTATTTCTCTGTATACATACCTTGATCATTAGGTCTTACAAATGCACAGCAAATGATTTGATACAAAGTTTTTGGTGAGTGATTGTAATCTCTTTCCATTAAATACAGCTCACATCTTCTGTTAGTTCTTTCAAAGAAATACATATTGACTGTGGGAAGAACATTCCATGCAAATAAATTATCTTCAATAGAGATCCTTTCTTTATATTTCTCTTGATGAAATGCTGCATCAAACATTTCAGTTAAGTATCCAGCTCCAGAGTTTTTCCACCTTTTATTTTTCATTCTAGGTTTACCAATCTCCAACATAGTAAGAACATCACTTCTGTTAAAAGAAAATAACATAGGTTTCCAAGCTTTAAATTTCTGAACACTCTTGTCTGCTCTAATGATCTCATGGATTCCTTGATTTTCTCTCCAGTTAATAATAGGATTGTCTTGTTGGATTGGTTGTGGATCTTCTATGATTTGGGGAGTTTGTTTTAGTTTCTTTGTAGTTGAATCATCATCTTCTGTAATTTTTCTTTTCTTTGAACCTTGCTCTGAAGATTCACCAACTACAGTCTTTCTGTTTAGCACAATATTGGGATCAATATTTATTATATTCGAAGGTTCAACTGCTTGTACACCTTCATTCAATTGTTTCTTTTTCTCAGTGCAATACCTTTCAACTAGTGTAATAATTTTTATTCTTCCAAAGGATTTTGCACTGTGACCTCTTGACTTAAGATATTCAACCATCATACTTTTCTCTTCATCAAATGGTTGAGGCATGTCAATCTTGCATCTTTTGCATTCATCAATTTGTTCTTCAAGAAGTTCCAGTCTTTCTTCTTCATATTTCCTTATTTTGTCAAGTTCTTCTTGTTGACCTTCTAGAAGAAAATCTTCTATTTCTTGAATTGCTTCAGCTGCAGATTGTTCTTGTTGAGCCTTTTTCTTGTTTTCAAGTTCAAGAGTTTTGGCACATTTTCTGTGGTACCTCATTCTCTTGACTTTCCAATGTGACTGTCTGATAGGCCTGACTAACTTCATCTTGTTCACCATATAGTGACCAAGTGCTCTGTGTGGATAGTCATCATCAAGTTTTTCTTTGCCTTTACCTATGCACTGTGATGGAGGTGTGTACTTCATATCTGGTACCTCATTGATTTGTATTTTTGGTGCAAAGGTATGAGCTTCATCATCATCCAGAATTTTTGGGTGTCGAGGTAATGCACATTCATCTACCTCTTCCCAATTTACATTAGCATCAAAATCTTGGATAATGATTTCAGTTGGTGCTGTTGTTGTGGTTACTACTGATGGAGCAGTAGTAACTGGTACTTCTGTTGTTGTTGTTACAGACTCAGTAGTAATCAATGTAGTTACTGCTGGTATTAAGTCTTGAAGATTAAAAGGTCTGTAAAGTACCATTTGTAGATTTGAGGGGTCTGATACTGATGAGGTTGTTGTAGTTGTCATCAAAGGAGTTATTACTGATGTTGCTTCTTGAGTTTCTTCTTCAATTGGATCAGTAATAAGTACTTCAGTTGTTTGGATGACTTCAGTAGCAATTTGAGAAGGTATTTGTTCTGCTGTTGGTGATTGTTGTGCAGACACAAATATATCTTCCATACTTTTGACTCCTCTGTCAAAGTCTTCATCACTTTGACCTGTTTCACCATGAGCTTCTTTGAGATTTATGAGGGAGGCTGCTGGTGCTGCAATGGATGTATCAATCATCTCTTGAATTTGATTTTTCTCCCCCTTAGTGATCTCAACTGGTTGGGCATCACTAACAACACTTTTCTTCCTCATCTTTCTGATTATTGAGGTTTGTCTGAGAAGTCTTTGTTCACATCTTTGCATTCTTCTGTTTAGCACATTGATGTAGTGTTTCATATAGCTCATGGTCTTTCCTTGATTGTTGATGAGTGTATGGCAGTTTTGTACAGTGGTTTCAAGGTTTTCCATCCTATCCATCAATTCAGTTTGTTGCATACTACCCTCAGTCCTTCTAGGAACATCATCGGGTTGAGTTGGTACATTGGCTTTAAGGTTTTCCATCCTTTCCATCAATTCAGTTGGTTCCAGTCTTCCCTCATCACTGCTTGGTGATTCATTGGGAGTGATAGATACTCTCTTCTTCCTAGAAGAAGTAGTAGTATCTCCCTTTGTGGTTTCTTGGCACCGGGGTCCTTTGAGTGCTTCCTCAAATTATTCATCACTCAAAGTTGCCGAGGTCTGGGTCCTAATTATGTTTTCACTAGCCTGTGCACCAACCTGTGGTGCATCAGCAGTGAAAGCCCTTTCCTCATGACTTCTCTCATCCTTGGAAATCAACTCTTGGAGTCTGGGGTCTGACTCAACTGGTTCCCTGGTGTCCTTGTTGGAAGTTCTCTTCCTTTTATATTTGAAGGTAATTATTTGGCTTTTGGGTATGTTAACCAAAGAGTGAAGAGTAACACTCTGATGATCAATTTCATGTACCTGGGACACATTCAGGACATCTTGAGGTGAGGTTATTTGAGTGGCTATTGGGGATTGTATTTGGGCTGCAATATTTAGTGATGGAGTGGGTTGGGGTTCAAGAGGTTGACTTGAACCTTCTCCAGTTGGGGGATGATCATGGATCATATTTGGAAACAAAGGTGTTATTTTACCAGAAAATTTGAATAACCTTCTCATGTTTGAAAAAACCTTTTTGTTAAGAGAGGGTGCAGTGTAAATTTCTTTTGGTTTAGTGAGATCTGAGATTTCACAATTTAAAATATGTGCAATAAATCTGGGATACATTAAAAATTTAGATGATGATAGATTTCCAATCATTCCATCAAAAATCATTTTTGAAAAATTGAACACTTGGTCTGTGCTCAAACAAACAACATCAGAGGCTATTGACTTGTTGAAGTCATTCCAAGTGCTCTTTTTAGGAGAGATGCAATGTTGAATAGTATGAACTAAAAATTTCCATTGGGGAGAAAGAAGCCCTTTTTGAAAAGTGACAATGTTTTGCTTTCCTTCATACCCCATTTTTGTTAAATTTTCAACAAGTTCCTCCTTAGAGAGTACAGATATACCTGAGTCATCATTAAGTTGTAGATGTTGCCTGATAGATTGTTCTTTTATGAAGATTGTTTTACCATCTACTGTAGATTTGATTTTGGATGTGTCCCCTTCTTTAATGTGTTCTGCAGTTTCCCAAAATTGAACTATTTGTCTCTCATGGATTGTAGGTTGAATTGTGAGAGCATATTTGATTGATGAATGTTTTAAAAACATTACTATTTCTCTAAAATCTTTAGTCCCGTCTGGATTCTTTAAAAAAGCAATCATATTGTGAAATTCACAATATTGTAGATTTGTTTGAACAGCTACTGGTTTGATCATTGTCATTGTTAATTGTTCTGTGGTTTGGGATTGTGAGAGGGAATCGTAGATGTGTTCTTTTGAGAGTGTTTGATTGAATTTGAGTTGTTACTGCTTTTTAGGGTTTCAATCAAGATTGCCGACTTAAGGGTTTATCGTGGGTTTTAGCAGATCGAGGTTTGGATAATGTAGGATTAACCGACTTCCGTTATTTATAGTTTTCGAAATTAACCTGCAAAAAGTCACAAATACCCTTCGAATCATAGCATAACGGCTATTTCCATGGGGTTAGTTCAGTAATTTTATCGTTTTTAAGAGTAAACCGCCGATCAGTAGTAACTAAGTATCAGTAGTAACAAACATCAGTAGTAATGGAGTTTTGAGATTAAAAAGATTGATCAGTAGTAACTGCAAACTACAATCAGTATTAAGTAAATAACCAGTAGTAACATAAAACACACTTAAGTAATATTGTACAAGAACTTTACATGTGAGATTGTTGATTTATTTAATTTGAAAAAATCATTCCAATACTGTTAACTAAATAGTTAAACCTCCCTACATCAAATGCCTTTGTGAAGAGGTCTGCTAATTGGTTATCAGTATGAATTTTAACCACTTTAATTAGTTTCTTTTCATTACAATCTCTTATGAAGTGAAATCTGATTTCTATATGTTTAGTTTTGAATGTTTTACGGGATTATTCACAATACTAATTGCACTTTGATTGTCTATATAAATAGGAGTTTTAAGAATAGACATACCAAAGTCCATAAGTTGATTTTGAATCCATAGGACTTGAGCACAACATGCAGATGCAGCTACATACTCTGCCTCTGCAGAAGATGTTGAAACATTTGTTTGTTTCTTGCATTGCCATGACACAAGTCTTGATCCAAAGAATTGACATCCACCAGTAGTTGACTTTCTATCCAAACATTCACCACCATAGTCACTATCTGTGTATGCTGTAAGTTCAAAAGGTGAGTCATGTGGATACCAAAGACCTAGTGATGGTTTCCCTTTCAAGTATCTAAAGATTCTTTTGACTGCTTGCAAGTGTAGTTCCTTTGGTTTTGCTTGATACCTGGAACATACACAAACACTCTACATAATATCAGGTCTAGATGCAGTTAAATACATTAAAGAGCCTATCATTGATCTATACAAGTGTTCATCTACATCCTCCCCCTCAATGTCAGGATGTAGGTTTTTATGTGTTTCCATAGGAGTACTTGCACTTTTGCAATATTTCATTGCAAATTTCTCTAATATGTCTTTGACATATTTAGATTGATTGATTAAAATTCCATCTGATTTTTGATTTACTTGGAGTCCAAGAAAGAAGTTCATTGGACCCATTGAGCTCATTTTGAACTTGATCTGCATAAGTTCTTCAAATTCTTTGCACAGTTGATCATTTGTTGATCTAAAGATGATATCATCTACATATATTTGAACAAGTAGGATGTCATCTTTGACCTTCTTTGTAAAGAGAGTCTTGTCAATGGCACCTCTTTGAAATTTGTTCTTTAACAAGTATGATGACAGTGTGTCATACCAAGCTCTTGGTGCCTGATGTAGGCCATAAAGAGCTTTATCTAATTTGAACACATAATCATCATGTTCAGGATCTTCAAATCCTGGAGGTTGACAAACATAGACTTCTTCTTCTATTTTTCCATATAGGAATGCACTCTTTACATCCATTTGATAGACTTTGAATCTTTTGAATGATGCATATGCCAGAAATATTCTGATTGCTTCAATCCTTGCTACAGGAGCATATACTTCATCATAGTCTATTCCTTCTTCTTGAGTGTATCCTTGTGCTACAAGTCTGGCTTTGTTTTTGATCACTATTCCTCTTTCATCCTTTTTGTTTCTGAAGATCCATCTGGTTCCAATTGCTCTTTTTCCTTTTAGAAGAGGTACTAGTGTCCAAACAGCCTGCAACTTGAATTGAAGAAGTTCTTCTTGCATTGCTTCAATCCAATTTGAATCTTTCATTGCTTGTTGGATCTTTTTAGGTTCATCCTGTGATAGAAAACATGCAAACAAACATTCATTAGATATTAGACTTATATTGAAAGAATTATTGTTTAAGCTTGAATTAAATTTGCTTCTTGTCTGCATATTTGAGTTGACATCACTTAGCACAAGGTCTAAAGGATGATTCTTTTGAGCTCTAGAATTGGAAGCTTTGTCAACAACTATTTGACTGTCAAGATTTGATTCATTGGATTCAGGAACTTGAGCATCTGTCCAGTTTTCTTCTTGAGTTTCTGAATCTTCTTGGTCTTCTTGATTTTCTTCATTGATACTGTTGTCAATAACATCATTGTTGAAATCAAGTGTTTGTGAGTTATTACTGGTATCAGTATCATTTCTTGCAGCATCATCATTTAGGGTTTCTGAGTTACTACTGACATTAGTATTTTCTGTATTATCAGAGTTGTTACTGTCCTTAGTATTAACTGTAGAATCAGTATCAACAATAATATATTGCAGAGAATTTTGACTTCCATTAATTGATGATGAACCTTCTTTAGTAGGTTGATTGTTTGAGTCACATGCATTAAAGTTAAAATTGAAATCAAGAGATTTTGTTAGTGATTCAATATTAAACAGCCAGTCTGGACCATTTCCTTTTTCATTTGCAAGATTTTCATTAAAGGATACATCAGCACTTTCTTCAATAATCCTTAGTCTTTTGTTGAATACTCTGTATGCTTTGCTTTGAGTTGAGTATCCTACAAAGATTCCATCATCTGCTTTGCAGTCAAACTTACCAATTTGCTCTCTTGTAATTAAGATAGTGCATGAACAACCAAATGATTTTAAAAAGCTTATTGAAGGTTTTCTTTTGTTGAAAGGTTCATATGGTGTCTTAAAATGTGGCTTGACTATTAGTACTCTGTTTTGTACATAACAGGCAGTATTAACAGCTTCAGCCCGAAAAGTTATTGGTAACTTTGCATCTGCAAGCATAGACCTTGCTGCTTCAATTATTGTTCTATTTCTTCTTTCAGCTACACCATTTTATTGAGGAGTTCTAGGAGAGCTATATTGCCTGTCTATACCTTTAAGATCACAAAAAGAGATTAGATTTTCATTTTTAATTTCTGTGCCATTGTCACATCTAATGGCTTTGACTTTGAGATCTCTTGTATTTTCTAGCTTGATGATTAGGTTCTTTATGAGTTCACTTGTTTCATCTTTAGTCCTGAGAAAGAATACCCAAGTAAATCTAGAAAAATCATCAGTAATAACTAGACAATATTGCTTCTTTCCAATACTCATTACATTTGTTGGACCAAATAAATCCATGTGAAGTAGCTGCAATGGGTTAGAAATAGAGTTGATTGATTTGGACTTATGATAAGCCTTGTGTTGCTTACCTTTTAGGCATGCAACACAATGATGATCACACATGAATTGTTTTTGTGGTAAACCAATTACTAAATTCTTTTTGACCAAATTTTTCATGTTTTTAAAGTTTGTGTGACACATCCTTCTATGCCATAATTCTGATTCATTTGTGTTTGCCTTGGATATAAAGCAGTTAATTTCATTTGGAGAAATGATTTCTCCCCCTATATCCAGGCAATACACATTATTTCTCCTTGGTGTTCTTAAAACAACATATTTTTCATCTAAAACAAAGTCAGGAGAAAGAATGATGCACTCTGTATCTGTAAAAAGAATTTTGTTCTTTTTATCACATACTTGTAAGACACTAACCAGATTGTATTAAAGTTCAGCAACATAAAAGACATTATCAAATGTAATCTTACCATTTGATACAATACCTTTACCAGTGATTCGACCACCTTTAGGATTTTCACCAAATGCAACATAACCACCATCATATTGTTCAAAGTTTCTGAGAATTTGTAGATTCCCAGTCATGTGCCTAGAGCATCCACTATCAATATGCCATGTATTCACCTGGATGTTCTGCACATAAGAAGATTTAGTTAGTTAATTTTGGGAACCCAAGCTTGTTTTGTCTTGGGTTCATCCTTTTTAATGAAGAATGTACTATGAGTGGTTTGGTTGATACTGCTCTTTGGTGTTACTACTGATTTCTGTTTTGGTGACCATTTGCTCTGCTTTGATTTGGTTACTACTGATGGATTAGTAGTAATTTTGTGAAAATATTTTCTGAATTTATCAGTAGTATTTGTGTAGTTATATCTTACTGCATTGTATCTTGGATACTGATCAGTAGGATATCTTCGTTGGTTTCTCTTTGGGTTTGTATGTGCTGGGTAATTGTTGTAATTACCAAATTTTCTTTGCTTTTCAAAGTTTTGATTTGTTTTTGGACTTCCATATCTGGTATTTTGAATAAATCTTTTGGCTGACCTACCAAACTTTGGAATTTCAACTTGTGGAGGTTTGACTGTTGTTTTAATTTTAATTCTTTTATTTTTTGTTCTTTTACTTTTAATTTGTTTTCCTTAAATTCCTTGAATTTTTTGCAATTTATTGGATTGAAGTGACAATCCTTTGCTATATGATTTACTTTATTGAGATTATACATTTTGGTTTAGTTGATTTTAAGGATTCTGGTTTTCTTTGTTCTTTTAATTGATTCAAGTTTCTTTGATTTCCCCTTTTTAACATAGTTGGAATATTTTCAGAATTGTATTTTGGAGATTCTTGACTTTGTGTAGTGTGAAAACTTGTATCATCAGACTTAATAGTGTTTTCTTCATCAGATGAATCATTACTTGTTTCAGTTTGACTTTCTAACTTTAAGTCATCTAAAATTCTTTCTGAACTAGACTTAAGTGGATGAATAAAATTTGTTGGAGGAGGAACTGCATGATAACCAACTCCATGGACTACCTTTTCTGTTGATTGGTTGCTAGTTAATTCATCAATTATTTTAGAACTTCTTTCAAATTTCTTAATTGTTAGTTTGTTTTGTTCTAATTCTAATTGACACTCCTCTAATTTAGTTATAGCTTATTTTTCTTTTGATTCAGCATATTCTTTATCATATACAGCCTGTAATAGTTCATCTTTAAGTTTTTGATCTGTTATTTGGTAAATTTTAATTTGATTTTCTAAATCAGCTATAACACCATTAAATTCTATTCTTCTTTTTCTGTTTTTAATTAAGTCTTCATTGATTTCTTTTGTTTCTTTTTCCATAGTTTTAAACAATTTAATGCATTCAGGAGAACAAGGTTTAGGATTTACCTCAGATTTAGATTCAGAGAAGGCCATAAGAGCTTGATTTTGAGCATGTTCTTCAGCTTGAAAGCTCCAATCATATCCTAGTCCCTCTTAGGATACAAGTGCAGATGAGTTTGTCCTTTTATCTTTGTTAGGACATTCTCCTGCAAAGTGACCAAGATTGCTACAGTTGTAGCATTTGACTTTAGTTTTGTCAAAACCTGCCCTGTCACCTTTGTTGAAGCTCAAGCTTGATCTACCAGTTCTTTTAAGAAACTTCTTTGTTCTGAAACTGAGCATAGCCATCTGCCATTTGATATCCATCTCTTCAAGATCATCAGGATTGATTTGCTCCAAATCTTCACTAACTAGTGCAGTATGCACATGACTAGTGAAGAAGGATTCTCTAGCAAGATCTTCTGATTCTTTTGGCTTTCCAGTTGTAGCATCTTGATTTGTACCTGCAGTGGACACAAAAGCAGCATTGTTTGAATTTAAAATAGGAGATTTCTGACTTACCTCAGATTCGAACACTCTTAAGTCATTGTAGAGTTCATCAAGCTCCTTTTCTTCTAAAGCATCACCTTGTCTATATACTACAGTGTACATAGACCATTCTTCACTTAGAGATCTGAGAAACTTTCTATTGACATCATCTTTGTCTGGTTGAATTCCAACTTGGTTGAGTTCACCAATAAGTTTATTGAATCTATCAAAAACTTCTGACAAAGATTCATTCTTTTGTCCTTTGAAATTTTCAAACTCTTGTTTCAGCACAGATTTCATGTTTCTTTTTGTGCTTTTAGTACCCACAAACCTTTTCTCCAAGGCTTGCCATAGCAGTTTTGCATCATCAAATTCAACAAATAAGTGTTGATAGTCATTAGGAATTGCAAGCAATAATGTACTTAGAGCTTTCAATTCAATTCCTCTGTCCTTCCTTTCTTTATCACACTTGATTTTGTCGGATTCAGTAGTTGTGCTAGTTGTGGCAACTGGAATGGTTTTATTGCCTTCAAGTACAACTTCCCACATGGTGTAATCAGTAATAAGCATGTATTGCTTAATTCTGTTTTTCCACATCCCAAAGTTGTTGGGAGTGAGGATGGGGATTTTGTTTGCTTGTGTGCTTTCATTATTGTCAGACATGATGAAAGCTTGGTTTGTGAAAGTATTGAAAACTTTTGTGAGTTCTTGATTCGTAGATCTAGAGTACAAAGCTCTGATACCACTTGTCAAGATCGATTAACCAAACAGTTAATAAACACAATGATCTACTCAACAATAGAAGTTACAGCGGATTAACACTATGTTGATTTAATCAAGAACAATAAACTGTAAATAATATAAGAATTATCAAGAACACAGTTATCACAAAAAGCTTCAATGTATATTGATTGATCGAATACAATACACACGTATGTTTACAATTCATAAGGAACTATATATAATAGTCCTTGAAGCCTAACTATTTACCCTAGTTATTTTAGGATACGATTACAATTGAATTACAAAAGATATTTAATTCTAAACTAACTATACTAAGATCCCAGACTCTTGATAAACTCCATAAATGAACACAGCAGTAGTAAATCCATCGAGCAGTAGTAATCTTGTACATCAGTAATAAACACCAAGATCAGTAGTAAGTTGTAATTCTGCCCCATCAGTACTAACTCTTGTAAGCAGCATCAAGTCTTGGTCAGTACTAACTGCAACATCAATAATATATCTAAATCAGTAATATATATCCCAACACCAACATTAAACGTAGATAAAAAGAAGGGGGGCGGTCTTTATCTTTTGTGTTCCTATCAATGTGCCAGTACATTAACAACTTGGCATAATTGTTAACAACTGATAAGCTAAGTTAGTTGCATACTTGCATATATGTTAATTATCATTAACTTATTCTTGAAGATCAAAGTTTACGGTGAATGTTCCATGTGCCCTATAAAGTGTAGTGTCATGAGCAAAGTTCTAAAAAATGTAAGGATGACGTAGCGGCATTAACAAACTTCAAGATATAACGAACCATGACGTTTTTCAAGGCGTAACCTAGATAAATTTTTAATATAATTTATATATATGTACATCAAGTAGAGGAGCACAAACCAATTTTTTTTTCAAACCGGTTCGGTTTAAACCCGGTTTTTGGGAGTGCAGTGTGTATCCTTTTGAAATCAGTTCGGGCCGGTCCAAACCGGATTAGCGTAAATATCTAGTTTTTAAACAAGTTCTAAAGCCTAGTTTAATGGTAAAGCCAGTTTTCAAAGCGGTTATACCTCCACAGCACGATCCGAACCTGGTCCGACGATTTGTTACTCGATCCGATCCAACGACGTCCAAACCGGTTACGTCAGTTCCAAAACGGTTTTGAAACCGGTCCTGTTCGTTAACTGGTTTTGGTGTGCATATCTAATATCAAGTTTACAAAGATTATATATTTATTAGATTATATTAATTAATATACCAAGTTCATAAAAAATATTACATATAAATTTATAATTATATTATATAATTTTTGAAAACCCAAATTTAATACGCGCCGCAAAAAAATCGTGATAAGATGCCTTATGCTGCCTTATTGCGTCTTATCTTACGTTATAATTAATTAACACTGCCGCCATGAGTTATTATATAATGTGGGCGTCACTTCTTGCCGCCGCCATGACACAACTTTTAGAACCATGCTAATGAGGCATGACTATTGTATCTTCTTTAGAACGACATGAGAAACATAAATATGTAGTAACAAAGAAAATAGCTAGATAGGTACTCATTCTTACAATTTGACGAAAATTTCGCTTTCATTTTTGCCTTTTTATAGCTTTGTCGGAATATATATACGTAAATGACCATGTGAGTTTGACGACGCGACTTGACCTGTTTTAATCAACTTGTTGGCCCCTATCTTGCAATTTGCAAAGAATGGAGTTGGGCAGTATCCTTGTCTTAGAAAATATACATAAATATATATATATAAATGCTTAATCATTAATCAAATTCACGTCTAATTATCATCTCTTCTACAATGAACATATAATTCTGAAAATGTATTGAAGATGATTTTTTCACGAACTTTTTTCAAGGTAAATTCGCAAGTTTTGAGTTCAAATTTCAATGCCACTTCAAAATGGGTGAGGCCCCCACGCCCCAGTAAGGTTTATCGCTTCTTAAATAGAAAAAGTATGTATTTAACGAATAATAAAGTTTGGGGACACGTGGTGTGCGATCGTGGTGTTGGTTCTTGAGATATTTTCCTTCTGGAGCTAACTTTCTATTTCTCTCCCTCATTTCCACGTCTAGCCACAGTTGTTTGGATGCCTTGTTTCGTAGGGATCCAACATCTTCCACAGAATAAAATTTTATTCCTTGACCTAATTATTGTCAAAAGATGCATAGCTACGTATATTTATTGCAATATTACAAAACTTCTCAATCAAATAATAACTTTGATATCACCCATATCCCAATCAAACTTTATTAAAAAATATATATAATTCTTACTAATTTTTTTTTTACTCCATATTCCTATTCATAAAATATTGACACATTGAATTTACTAGTCATTTCATATGGACACTCGTATTGATCAAATGAATAATAAGATAAGTAAAAATATTTTGAAGGAACCAATACAATCTCTCAAATTTTGTTGCTTGACCTAATTAATATCAAAAGAATATTTCGAAAGTAAAAGTAATACTCTGCATATGCTTAACTTTTTCTAAACAAGCCAGAAAATCAAGTCCAAGAAAGTGACACTTTTGTTCTTTGTTTGTTAACTGAAGTTGGTAAATATTTTAGTAAACAATTTATAAAAATTGATCAGCTTTAATATCAGGATTTTCAAATACACTTAAAATAAAGTTCCCATGATTTGGATAAAGCTCGAAGTACAAAGAAACACTTTTCATCATATTGGTACCTAAAAAGTAAAAAACCACCACTATTGCGTAGTAATAACATGATAAAGTTGCATGTTTTCTAATGCAATAAAACAATTTTTCTATGGATATCCATACACTAAGTCACTAACCCTCACATACATACATACATACAAGTTGGGGTTGTGTATAAAGGGTATGGTGGTCGGTGGAATTTAATTGATTGTGAGCCATGACAAAAGTGTTCTTTTGTGGGCGTGGAGGAATTAAGTCACAAACGAGTCCAACTTGGGTACAATTGATCGATCGTTCCCGGCCCACTAGTTGAACAAAACATAAACCCATGCCTAGTTCCTATCCTACTAAGCGTTACAATTAGGAGTGGTAATTCGTGACACGACCCGCAACCCGACACAAACTCAACACGGAAAAGGTCGGGTTTGGGTTGACCATAAATGAGTTCGGGTCAAAAACAGGTCGACCCGTCCAACCTGTTTATAAATCAGGTTGGGTTCGGGTTGTCTTGTGTGAACCCGGGTCGACCCGCCAAACCGTTTAATTATTAAAGATTTTTCAAAAAAATATGTACATAGTAAATACCATAAATAATATAAGACACCCCTTAAATTAGTTATCTTACCTAAAGTATTTCCATATCATTTTTACCTTTTAAATTTAAATTTCTTCTTCAAATCTCATGCTATTAAGTTCTGGCATATTTTCCTAACTAAAAGCTTGTAAATTTGGGAGCTGAAGAATTTCTTATTTTCCTAACTAAAAGCTTGTAAATTTCGCCAACCTAGTTCTGACCCGCTAACTCACTTGTCCCTCCAACCGGTTAACTTTATGGGTTACACAAGTTGGGTCTGGGTTACCTTGGTTTAAATGAGTCCGGGTTAGAGTTGCTTTTTCTGACCCAAAATTCTAACAGGTCGAGTTTGGGTTTAGTTATTCCAACCAATCAATCCGCCAATCCTAACCCGCTAACCCAAACCCAACCCAATTGCCACACCTAGTTACAATTACATGAGCATTGCGTAACAAAACCACCTTTTACAAACATATGGTATATATTCATTTGCCGGCAAATTTCATTTTAGTTTGTTTGAATATGTTTATTGATCAACTCTAGTGGAGAAAGGCACGTTGAGAGAGGCGTGTCCCTTTCAATTTTCATAATGACCAATCCAGTCTATTAATTTTTATTTTACGGCTTATCATATGAGACCCTTAAGTAGGTTTAACTTTAAATTTGAAGAAGATTTATATCCCAAAAGTGAAGAGGTCTATGTTAGTATTTTTTTCCCGAGCGATTTCATGTTAGGGTTTTTCATAAGACGAGTTTTTCATATGAGATACTTAGGTTTAACTCTAGGTGCCGTTTTTGTTATTTCTAACTTCCCGTTAGATTTTTTATATAAATTTTATGCCGTAAAAGAATAGGAGATGAAAAAAGCACGATAATTATTTTTCAATTAATGATTGGAAAATGGTAATAGCAAAAACCAGCTGAGCTTCAGTCCAAAAGCTACACGCTTAGTTCCTCCATGAAGCATACAACCTAATTAATTAATTAACCCAAAATCAAAGATAAAATGTCTAGCAATCATCAAAAGATCTAAATTCTGTAAGTTACGAAGGCTGAAGAGATTCCGGGGATTTGTACTCGATCTGTACATACCATCCCTCTGGTAATCTCTCGATCCGTATGATCTAACCTTTTTAACCACTATACGTACACTTTGTATATGTGTTCGTGTGTCTGTACAAAATACTAGGCTTGTTGTGCCAAATCTTTTGAAGTTATGAAAGTTCCATGGAATCCGTATGGAACTCTTGATGGAAGCTTCCATCTCCATAGTCATGGCGTTTACAATCTGGAGCTCAGATTTCCAAGTGTTTTCGTCATGAACAAATGCCAAAACATACCCATCATCTTCGTTCGGACCACTCGGAAGAAAAAAGGGCTCACCACCATACCTTTCGTCACCATAGAAGAATTTCTCCGGTAACTAAGTCAACTTTTGCAAAACCAGAAACTTTAGGCCGGCAATCGCGAGGTATGCAAACCGCGGCCTAGTTTGTCACGGTTGACCATACCGGCTTCAAGATTCACTTGTTCGGTTTCTTGAACGATTGCACGTTTGGTTGACTTACGGGTCTTTAAATTGATTCGGATAACACACTCCTCAAATTCTCATCACATTCGTTGAAAATGGAGTCCGGTGGAGTCATGCATGATCCGATAACAACAATTTCATTAGTCTCCGGTTCTTCCCATGCGTTCCATAAATGGAAACAAAAGGTTTCTGGAGAGTTAACCCAAATCATGTCACTGGAAGTTTCTGCGCTTTTTGATAAAATCCCGAACCGTGACATTTTATTTTTGTCATAAGTCACCGGTGATCCACCTTTAATCATTTCTTGAAGCTTAAACACGACTTGTTGATCGGGAACCACCTCTCAGTGATTGCAAAATCATGCATCATTGTCGGCACGTCTAAAGGGATTTCAACGCCGTTTTTTGAAAATTTAAAGTACTTAAGATAGGGTTTTTGAACGACGTCATAGCTTAAAGCAAACATCTCTCCGGTCTAGCTTTGGGTGAGCTATCATCGTTGACAGGAGAGAAATCATACCGACCAACCGTTTCAATATCCGATGATGGTGTGATCCTTATTTGATACGGCAAATCATCTTCCGACATTGCAAGCAACCGGTTATTGAAATAAATTAAACCAAACCGATTCCGTTACTCTGATCAACCAAACCGATCAACGATCGAGCATAAAGTAATGCAAGACGAGCAACGCCAGTATGGCCATGAAGCTCACCGATTGCTTTTGGAAAAACGAACTCCCTCTCTTGAACAAGCCGGTTCGTCTCTGTTAACTTACACGAATAACTAACGGAGTTTCCGTTAGCATGAACCATACCATCACCGTCAAACAGATGGTGTCCGGTTCAAATAACGGGTTAGCTCCATTGCGAACATATACACCGTTGATACAATCAGGTATGGAACCACTAACTGTTAAGTTATTGTTGGAGTAAAACACAGATCAACTTGATACTGATGCTGCAGTTGGTACTGACAATAATTAGTACTGATGGGGCAGAACATATTACTACTGATGAAGTTGATACTGGTGATACTATAACTTAGTTACTACTGATCATGCAAAGACTGAAGATACTACTGATCTTAGTAGTTACTACTGACGATGGTTTCTGGACTTACTACTGATCACCAGACTTACTACTGATGTTACATATTTACTACTGGTGATGAGTTTTACTACTGATACGCGTTTATGGAACATATCAAGTCCGAGATCTTCGTAGAGATAGTTATAGAATGTAAATCAATGTATATTTTTATTATTCGATGTAAATCAAAGTCTAGAATAACTAGGGTAAATAGTTTAGCTTCAAGGACTATTATAAATAGTTCCTTACGAATTGTAAACGTACGTGTGTATTGTTAACTCCATAATATACATTGAAGCTTTTTGTGAAACTGTGTTCTTAATACTTTCGCATATTATTTACAGTTCATTGTTCTTAATTACATTGATATAGTGTTGATCCGCTGCAACTTCTATATTCAATTAGATCTAAAGTGTTAATTAACTTTTCTATAGTTAATCGATCCTGACAAGTGGTATCAGAGCTTATTGGTTCTAGATCTACTATTTGTTAAGAACTACAAAAAGTTTTAATCTTAAAAACATACACATTATTAATCATGACTGATAATAATGAAAGCACTCAGGCCAACAAAATTCCTATACTCACTCCCAACAACTTTGGGATGTGGAAGAATCGTATTAAGCAATACATGCTTATTACAGATTATTCTATGTGGGAAGTTGTCCTTGAAGGAAACAAAACTGGTCCTGGTCAAGCAAGCAGCTCTGCAACTGAGGCAGACAAACTTAAGTGTGAGAAAGAAAAGAAGGACAAGGGCATTGAACTCAAAGCTCTAAGCACTCTCCTACTGGCCATTCCTAACGATTATCAACATCTCTTTGTTGAGTATGATGATGCTAAGGTACTATGGGAAGCACTAGAGAAGAGATTTGTTGGGACAAAGAGCACCAAGAGGAACATGAAGTCTGTTCTCAAACAAGACTTTGAAAATTTCAAAGGAAAACCCAATGAAACACTCACTCAAGTGTTTGACAGATTCAACAAGCTAATTGGTGAACTTAACCAGGTTGGGGTTAAGATGGATCAAGAAGATGTCAACATGAAGTTCCTAAGATCTCTTAGTGAAGAATGGGCCATGTATACACTATACAGTGGTATATAGACAAAGATATGCTCTAGAAGAAAAAGAGTTGGATGAACTCTACAATGATCTCAGAGTATTTGAAACTGAGGTAAACCAAAAGAACCCTTTTATTTCTTCTAATAATGCTGCATTTGTCTCTAGTACAGGTCAAGGTCAGGAAACCTTCACAGGAAAGGCTGCAGATTCTGAGGATGCTGCAAGAGAATCCTTCTTCACTAGTCATGTGCATACTGCATTGATTAGTGATGACTTGGAACAATTGAACCCAGATGATCTTGAGGAGATGGATCTCAAATGGCAGATGGCTATGCTAAGCCTAAGGACAAAAAGATTTTTAAAGAGAACTGGTAGGACAAGCCTCAACTTCAACAAAGGTGACAAAGCTGGATTTGACAAAACTAAAGTCAAATGTTACAACTGTAACAACCTTGGTCACTTTGCAAAAGAATGTCCTCAGCCAGACAAAAAATCAAAATCAACTGCCCTTGTTTCACAACAAGGACAAGGTTATTACTGGAGCTTCCAAGCAGAAGAGCATGCTCAAAATCAAGCTCTCATGGCCTTCACTGACAACAAAACTGAGGTAAAACCTAAACCTTGTACTTCTGAATGTGCTAAAATTATTAAAAACTTAGAAAAAGAAAACACTAAATTGAATGAAAATTTAGCAAAAGCAGTTAGAAGAAATCATGAATTTGATGGTTTGATTACTGATCAAGAACATCAAATAAAGGTGTACCAGATGATTGATCAAAGGATAAAGGAAGAATTGCTTCAGGCTGTGGATGAGAAAGAATTTTATGAAATAAAAAATAAAGAACTAACAAGTAAATTAGAAGAATGTCAGCTTGAAATTGAACAAAATAAATTAACAATTAAAAAGTTTGAAAGAAGCACTAAAATTCTTGATGAATTAACTAATAATCAAACTACAGAAAAAGTTGTTCATGGGGTGGGATATCATGCTATACCACCTCCATATAAAATCATTCCACCACTTAAAAACAGTTCAGAAAGAATCATTAATGAATTAAAAACTGAAAATCTAACTGAATCACATAATGAAACATCTGAATCAAATGATTCTTCTGATGATGATCAATCAATTGAATTTACAATCTCTCAAACTGAATCACCAAAATCAATTGATACAAGTTTTCACACAGCTCAAAGTCCAAATGAATCCCCTAAATATAATGCAGAAAATGTACCAAAAATTTTAACAAGGGGAAATGAAAGAAATAAAAAACAACTCTTAGACCAAAGAATACCTGAAGGTGCTAAAAATAAGAAATTAAGATGTGTTATATGCAACAAAATGAACCATTTAGCAAAGGATTGTCACTTCAATCCAATAAACTGCAAAGAGTTAAAGGAATTTAAAATCTTTAAAGAAAATGTAAAAACTCAAAAGATAAAAGATACTACTGGTCCTTCAGTAGGAAATAAAATTAAAACTCCAATTGCTGATACTCCAAGATTTGGAAGAAGTGCACCAAGATTTGTGCAAAACAGAAGAGTTGGAAGCCCAAAGAACAGCAATTACTTCAAGAACAATGGAAAATCCAATCAAAATAAACAATATTTTAAATTTTCCAACACCAGTAAAAACTTTAACAACTTTACTACTGGTGTTAACCCTAATTATAATGCTGTATGGTACCAGTACAAGAATACTACTGGTAAAAACCCTAATTACAAAAATACTACTGCTCCCAAAACAACTTTCAAAAATACTACTGGTGTCAACCCTAAAAACACTACTGGTCATTCTAAATATGGTAAGTAACCAAATACTACTGGTCCATCAGTAGTAAAGCATTCAAAAGCAAAAATTCACGGGTACAAACCAAGATCAGTAGGAAATTCTCACACCAGTAATACTTTCAAAAGGGCAGTAATAAAACAAAACACCAGTAATAAACAAGTATGGGTACCAAAAGTGTTTAAAGTTAAATCTTCCAAAGCTTATTTCTCAAAGGATGAACCCAAGACATATAAAGATTGGGTTCCCAAACTTAACTAATCCTTTACTATCTTGTGCAGAGCATTCAGATCCCAGAAGAAGGAAAAACATGGCATATTGATAGTGGATGCTCAAGGCACATGACTGGAAATCTGCAACTTCTTAAAGATTTCAAGTCATTTGATGGAGGATATGTGGCATTTGGTGAGAATCCCCAGGGAGGTAAGATTACAGGTAAAGGTACTATTACTAATGGCAAAATTACCTTTGATGATGTATTTTATGTAGCTGAACTAAAATACAATCTTGTCAGTGTGTCTCAAGTTTGTGATAAAAAGAACAAAATTCTTTTCACAGACATTGAGTGCATCATTCTTTCTCCTGACTTTGTTTTAGATGAAAAATATGTTGTTTTAAGAACTCCAAGGAGAAACAATGTGTATTGCCTAGATATAGGGGGAGAACTCATTTCTACAAATGAGGTCAACTGTTTTATATCCAAGGCAAACACCACTGAATCAGAACTATGGCATAGAAGGATGTGTCACACTAATTTTAAAAACATGAACAATTTAGTAAAAAGAAATCTGGTCATTGGACTACCTCAAAAACAATTCATGTGTGAACATCACTTTGTTTCATGCCTAAAAGGCAAACAACACAAGACTTCTCATAAGTCCAAAACTGTGAACTCTATTTCTGTTCCTTTGCAGCTCTTACATATGGACCTATTTGGACCTACAAATGTAATGAGTATTGGAAAGAAACAATATTGTCTTGTTATTAATGATGACTTTTCCAGATATACATGGGTTTTCTTTCTCAGGACAAAGGATGAAACAAGTGAACTCATAAAGAACTTAATTGTCAAACTGGAAAACACATCTGATCAAAAAGTTAAAGCCATAAGATGTGATAATGGCACAGAATTTAAAAATGCTAACTTAATTAACTTTTGTGATCTTAAAGGGATTGACAGGCAATACAGCTCACCTAGAACTCCACAACAAAATGGTGTAGCTGAAAGATGAAATAGAACCATCATTGAAGCATCAAGATCAATGCTTGCAGACTCAAAATTACCAATTACTTTTTGGGCAGAAGCTGTTAATACTGCTTGTTATGTTCAAAACAGAGTATTAATAGTGAAGCCACATTTTAAAACACCATATGAACTTTTTAATAAAAGAAAACCTTCCATAAGTTTTCTAAAATCATTTGGTTTTCCTTGTACTATTTTGATTACAAGAGAACAAATTGGTAAGTTTGACTGCAAATCTGATGATGGAATCTTTGTGGGATATTCTACTCAAAGCAAATCATATAGAGTATTCAACAAAAGACTAAGTGTAACGACCCGAAATTTTAATAAAATAAAATAAAATATGGGAAAAATATGATAAACAAGGATAAATCATTTAAAGAACGTAGGAATTGGTTTCGTGTCAATTGGACATCGTACGAGGAAGTTACGGGCGAAATCGGGTTGAGATAAAGATGAAAAAGTGCAGCCTGGTCTGCTGGAGGAGTTCGCGACGCGAACTCCAGTTCGCGTTCGTGAAGTCGAGGCAGGGAATGTGGTGGTTAGGCGTGAAGAGTTCCCGACCAGTTAACGATCGCGAATGGGTCACGACACGGGAACTTCGCGACGCGAAGTATTGATCGCGTCGCTAACTCTGGACGAGCAGGATAAAATCGGGTTTGAGCTAGGGTTTGCTCATTTTTCACCCAAGTCGTGGTGCAGCCGTTTCTAGAGAGAGAAAGGTCGGATTTGGTGATTTCAAGCTCAAATCTTCACCATCTTGAAGGATCTAAACATCAAGGGTAAGATTTCTTGATTGTTGATGTTATCTAGCTAGTTATGAACTTTGTTTGGGTAGAAATGGTGGTTTGGGGAATCATTCATGTCATCTTTGGGGAAGATGACTATTTATGGGTGTAGAACACTCATTGTAAACTTGTAATCGATGTGTACAAGTTGGATTTGGGATTATTGATAGAAATCTTGAACTAGGGTTTTGGGATTTCACCAAGTTGGATGAACTTGGTGGTTAAGAATGTTGTTATGGGTTTATTGGTAGCTAGTTATGGATAATAACTAGATTATATGATGATATTGATGGTAGGTCAAGAAGACCTAAAGATTGGTGACATTTCACAAGTTGGAAAGCAAGGATTCGTGTTGTTAGACACGATTTGGAGTAAGCTTGGCTAAGGTGAGTACATGAGACTTTTACTGGGTACATAGCAAATGATTTTGAAAACTATGATGTTTTAAGAGTCTTTATTAATAAACGTTCTTAATAAAGATATGATTGATACGATAAGAAAATGCTAGTAATGGACTATTTAAGTATGTTTAAATGATAAATGATCTTGAAAGAGATTACGTTAATGAAAGGTAATCAATGAGTTTTCATAAATAAGATGTATGAATAAAGATGATGATTTAAAAGAGATTGATAATCGGTTTATTAATAATATATATTAATAAAGCTTGAGACAATGATTTTTAAGTAATAAGAATTGATTAGTATGTTATACTAATGAAAGTAGTTTTCAAAATACTAAGAGAATAAGTAATAAGTGACTAGTGCTAAACGTGTATTCTAGTCAAAGAAGAGTCAAAGTAATATGATTTTGATAAAAGATAAATATGTTTTAAATTAGTAAAGGACTTGGTAAAGTCAAGATTTAAAATGAAATAATAAAGAGATTAGTATGATAAATTAGAATAGATGTATTCTAATAAGTGATGAAAGGAGCTGATGCTCATAATTGATGAAAGGAGCTGAGGCTCATATGTGTAATGAAAATCCGGAATAAGACCGCCCAGAAATGGGGGAGCATGAGACGTCTACTTGGGGTGGTACCTCCCTGCGCAAAGAGTAGAATGTCACAGGTTACGACACCCAATGATGGGTGAGCATGACGACCCGGGAACGGGGAGAGCTTATGAATCTCGGTAAGATGGGGGTTCCCAATTACCTTGATAGTTTACCTATGACGTCCCATATCGGGAGAGTTGGCTTCGGAGAGGTCCGTCGCATATGTGATAATGAAAGTGTAAGTTTGGAGATAACTTACAAGTATGTGATTAGATGACGAGTAAGCTTACGGTAAGCTTATTAGTTTATACGGTTAAATGAATAGAAGATGAATAATGAATTAATAAGAAATGATAAGGATAAGTATTTTTGATATTATAAATATTATTTTATAAATCTTTTGAGAATGGGTCGAAAACCCATGTATCTCACGAGACTATTTTGTCTCACGTACTACTTTGTTTTTGGCTATGTACTCAGGTTCAGGTTCGTTGGATTAGAGGGTCGCGTTAGAAGTGGCCTAGTGTTGGTTAGCTCGGGAGCTCATAGGTAGTTCTCGTTTATCCTATGGTTATGATATTATCTTTGTAACACCGGATTTTAATACTCTGATAAACTTTTATTGGTTTTTGTTAAACCGTATTTCTGGATATTGGACATTGTATTATTTTTATTTAAAAATATGTTTAAAAGGTGTTTTGAAAAAGGGGGTGTTACACTAAGGATAATTGAAGAAAGCATCAATGTATCTTTTAATGAAAATGTACCTAATGAACAAGGAAATGGTCCAGATTGGCTATTTGACATAGACAATCTAACCAAATCCTTTAATTCTAACATGAATTTCAATGCAGGTAATTCAAATGGTCACAATCAAAAGGAAGGGACATCATCAGTTAATACTGGTCAAGAGGAAATGAGATACATTGTCGTTAATACTGCTCCAATAGTTAATACTGATGTCAGTAATAACTCAAGTTCTGGAACCAGTAGTAACTCTGAGAATCAGGACAGTAGTAATTCAAATACTACTGATACCAGTAATAGTACTCAAAATACTACTGATCCCAACAAGATCCTAGATTCTCAAGATACTACTGATACCAGTAACAACATCAATACTTCTGATCTCAATGAAGATGATAGCAGTAGTAACTCTGACCAAGATGATGATGAACCAAATATCAATGACAATGAAGGATCTCTAGAAGAACAACTACCTGAGACAAATGAGTCCAATCTTGAAAATCAACTAGTGGTTGATAAAGCTACAACTACAAGGACTCAAAAGAACCATCCACTAGACCTTGTTCTAAGTGATGTTAACTCACCACTACAATCAAGAAGCAAATTAAACAAAAGCTTAACTGCAAATATGTGTAATATAAGTTTAATTGCTAATGAATGTATGTTTGAATGCTTTCTGTCTCAGGATGAACCAAAGAAAATCCAACAAGCAATGAAGGACTCAAACTGGATTGAGGCAATGCAAGAAGAACTCCTTCAATTCAAGTTACAAGCTGTTTGGACACTTGTACCTCTACCCAAAGGAAAAAGAGCCATTGGAACAAGATGGATCTTCAGAAACAAGAAAGATGAAAGAGGTATAGTGATCAAAAACAAAGCCAGACTTGTAGCACAAGGATACACTCAAGAAGAAGGAATAGACTATGATGAAGTATATGCTCCTGTTGCTAGAATTGAAGCTATAATATTTCTAGCATATGCATCATTCAAAAAGTTCAAAGTCTATCAAATGGATGTGAAGAGTGCATTCCTATATGGGAAGATTGAAGAAGAGGTCTATGTTTGCCAACCTCCAGGTTTTGAAGATCCAAAACATGGTGATTATGTGTTCAAATTGGATAAAGCTCTGTATCGCCTACATCAGGCACAAAGAGCATGGTATGACACATTATCATCATACCTATTGAAAAACAACTTTAAAAGAGGAGCCATTGACAAAACTTTGTTTACAAAGAAAGTCAAAGATGATATACTACTGGTACAAATTTATGTAGATGATATCATCTTTGGCTCAACCAATGATTTATTATGCAAAGAATTTGAAGAACTGATGCAGATTAAATTCAAGATGAGCTCTATGGGTCCAATGAACTTCTTCCTTGGACTCCAAGTCAATCAAAGAACTGATGGTATTTTGATAAATCAATCAAAATATGTCAAAGACATCTTGGAGAAATTTGATTTGAAAGACAGTAAGAGTGCAAGTACACCAATGGAAACACACAAACATCTACATCCTGATGTTGAGGGGGAGGATGTAGATGAACACTTATATAGATCAATGATAGGTTCTTTGATGTACTTAACTGCATCAAGACCTGACATTATGTATAGTGTTTGTGTGTGTGCAAGATATCAAGCAAGACCTAAAGAACTACACTTGCAAGCTGTTAAAAGAATATTCAGATACTTGAAAGGCAAACCATCACTAGGTCTATGGTATCCACATGATTCACCATTTGAACTCATAGCCTAAACAGATAGTGACTATGGAGGTGAATGTCAAGACAGAAAGTCCACTACTGGTGGATGTCAATTCTTTTGATCAAGACTGGTGTCCTGGCAATGTAAGAAGCAAACAAAAATGTATCAACATCAACTGCTGAAGCAGAATATGTAGCTGCATCTGCTTGCTGTGCTCAAGTACTATGGATTCAAAACCAGCTTCTAGACTTTGGTATCTCTATCCTTAAAACTCCTATTTTTATTGATAATCAAAATGCTATTAGTATTGTGAATAATCCAGTAAAACACTCAAAAACTAAACACGTTGAAATAAGATTTCACTTTATAAGAGATTGTAATGAAAAGAAATTAATCAAAGTAGTTAAAATCCATACTGATGATCAATTAGCAGATCTTTTTACAAAAGCATTTGATGTAGGAAGATTCAACTTCTTGGTTAGCAGTATTGGAATGATTTTGATAACTTAAAATCTCACTTAAAATCATGTGTACAGTTATTGTTGTAAAATATTATTTACTTAAGTGTTTTACTACTGGTATATCTGTACTACTGGTGTGTAGGCATGTGCACAAAATACTACTGGTAGTTAAATACTACTGGTGTGTATTAGGTATACATGAATACTACTGGTGTTCAGTATTACTGTTATTCACATATACTACTGGTCTTGTGTGTTAGTGATTACTACTGATATCTTATTTACTACTTGTCTTTCAGAAACACAATTACCAAACTAACCCCCATGAAAATAACCGTTATGTTATGATTCGAAGGGCATTTTAGTAGTTTTGCAGGTTAAATCGAAAGATATAAAAGGCGGCAGTCGATTAGTTTAGCATTATCTTCACTTCGATTTGCTAAATCCTCTCGATAAACCCTAGCTTACGATCAAAAACCCTTCATCAATAACAAAATTCATTCCTGTTCTTCACAAAATTCAACAAAAATGGCAACTCTAAAAACTTTGAATGTTCAAACCGATCTTAAATATTCAGAATTTCACAACATGTGTGCCTTCCTAAAGAATCCCGACGGCACAAAAGATTTTCGACCGATCGTCAAGTTCTTGAGAAATTCCTATATACAGTTTGCTTTAACTGTAAAACCAAAATCATATCAACAGCACTTGGTGGATTTCTGGACCAATGCTGAGCAAACGGAAGGAACAACCATTTCAATGATCAAATCACAAGTAGATGGAAAATATATCACAGTAACAGAACAATCAATCAGACACCATCTACAACTTCATGACGATTCAGGTATGTTTACTCTTCCTAAGGAATACATTGCTGAAATTTTACAAAAAATGGGATATGAGGGAAGACTGGACATAGTAACATTTCAAAAGGGTCTTCTCTCCCCACAATGGAAATTCTTAGTTCACACTATTCAGCATTGTATTTCTCCAAAAAGAAGTACTTGGAATGAGTTTAATAAGGCAATAGCCTCTGCTGTTGTCTGTTTATCCACAGACCAAGTGTTTAATTTTTCTCAAATGATTTTTGAAGGTATGTTGGGAAATCTTGGTTCTTCTAAATTTTTAATGTATCCCAGATTTCTACAACATATCATCAATTGTGAATTACAAAACTTGTCAACTCCTAAAAACATTTTCATACTTCCAGAGTTGAACAAGAAAGTTTTCTCAAATATGAGAAAACAATTTAAATTTTCGGGCAAGGAAACCCCTTTGTTTCCTAACATGATCAATGATCAAACACATATTGGAGAGGGTTCAACCATTGCTACAACCCAAGTTGAACCTCAACCCACTCCATCACCCCCAAATACAGCCCAAACACCACCCCAACTAGCCACTCAATCACAAGCCCAAACAGAAGTCCTGAATGTGTCCCAGGAACTTGATTTAAATCTGCAGAGTGCTACTCTTCACTCTGTGGAAGACCTGCCAGACAAAACCCAAAATATTTCCACTATTTACAAAAGAAAGAAATCTTTAGAGAACACCAGGGGACACATTGAGTCAAACCCCAGGCTCCAAGAGTTGTCCTCCAAGGAGGAGAGAGGACATGAGGCGAGGGCTTTCACTACTGATGCCCCAAAGGTGGGTGCACAGGACAGTGAAGACATAATTAGGACCCAGACCTCGGCAACTTTGAGTGATGACTCATTTGAGGAGTTACTCAAAGGACCCCGGTGCCAAGAAACCACAAGGGGGGGCATCTTTGCTTCTTCTAGGAAGAAGAGGATGTCTAAAAGACCCATTTCATCACCAAGAAGTGATGAGGGCAGATCTATTGATTTGACGGATAGGATGGAAAACCTTCAAACCAATGTACCTGTTAGTGAGCCCGATGATCTTGCTAGATGGAGTGAGGGCAGTATTAAAATCCAACAATTGACGGAAAAAGTGGATTCTCTTGAATCCACAGTACAAAATTGTCTTGAATATCTCACAAACCAAGGAAAAACGATGGCTGCAATGAAAAGGCATGTCAATACCATCAACAAAAGAATGAGATTATATGAGCACAGGCTTCATCAACAAACCAAAATCATCAGAAAATTGAAGAAAAAGATTGATGATAGTGAGGCTCCACCAGTTGACCTCACTAAGGGGGAGAAGGACAACATACAAACTATGATTGATGAATCAATTGCAGCAGCAGCATCTTCTCTCCTAAATTTAAAAGAAACAGAAGTTGATGAAGGCCCACAAATGATGGTTACTGAAGATGAGCCTGTTACTACTGCTACAATGGAAGAACAAGTTGAAAAAGAAATACCAGTAGTAACCCCTACTACTGATATTATAGCAGTAGTAAATGAAGAAGAGGAATTGAAATCACCAAATACTACTGATGCCCTATCAGTAGTAACTCCTGAAGTCACACCAGTAGTAACTACTTTGGTTACTACTGAAGAGGAAGAACTACAATTTCCAGAGCTGATTGAAAGAGAAAGACATGTCATCATCTCCAAACCACCAACACCTGATCAACCACTTATCATACCTGGCATTGATGATAATGTGAATTGGTTTGAGGTAGATGAATGTACACTTCCTCCACACCCTAAAATCTTACCAGAAGGTCAACTACATCTATTTTATCCAAAACTTCTGATGATGGGTATACCAGATATGAAATACATTCCACCTCCACCATCTGCTCATATTGGAAAAGGAAAAGAAATATATGATGATGATTATCCAAACAGAGCTTTAGGACATCACATGGTAAACAAGATTAATCATGTCAGAGCAGAAAAGCAATCCAGATGGAGAATTAAACACAGAAAATTTTTGGAGAAAGTGGAAATGTATCAAGCTTTAGTAGAAAAGAAAAAGAAAGTTCAAAGTGCAACTCCTGTTCAAATACCTGCTCAAATCAAAGATGTTCAGATAGAAGCCCAAGAAGCAGAATTCAAAAGGCTCAGAAAAGTAGAAGAAGAACATCTAAACTGTCTTGAAGATCTGGTAGCAGAATGTAAAAGAACAAAAGGTGATCTACCAGATGATATCTTTGAACAAAAGACACTTATGATAGACTTTCTCAAAACAAAAGGGCACAGTGCAAAATCTTTTGGAAGAATGAAGATGATAACTATAATTGAAAAATACTGCACTGCAAAGAAGAAAGACTTGGCTGAACAAGAAGCTGAAGAAACAAAGAAAGCCAAAACTTTAATCCCAATCAGTCCAAAATTGATCAAAGCTGGTAGTGTTTCAACTATTGGTGATACTTCAACTCCCCAATCAAAGAAAAGAAAATCTGTTGATCAAGAACAAAGCTCTAAGAAGAAATCAAAACAAATTATACCTGTTCTTGAAATGCCTATTGCTCCATTACAGAACAATCCAATTATTAACTGGAGAGTGATACAGAACAATGTTATAGAGGTCATAGAGACAAAGTTGTACAAAGATTCACTGGATGGTTACCATTAATCAGATCATGTTCTAGAAGTGATTTAATCAAGCTTCTGATTATTGGAAAACCTAGAATGACAAAGAAATCATGGAAAGAGTCTGGTGCTGGATACTTAACAAAAATGATAGATGCTGCATTTTATCCAGATAATTATCCAGAACAATTTACAGATCCAGGTAATGTGTATGCTTGGAATGTCATTCCTACTGCCAATATGTACTTCTTTGAGAAATCAGGCAAAGTATGTGAATTGTACTTGTATGAAAAAGAATATCCACACTCTGAGAAGACTATGTATCAGATATTCATAAACACTTTGATGAAACCTTATGATGCTGTTATGTTCCAAAACAAACTGAATTACTTTACAAAGAGGAACAGCAGATATATTATTGAACAAAGGCTTCAACAGAATCAAAGAACTCTTGAGAAGAGAAGGAGGGAACAAGAGGAACAAAAGAAACTTGATTGAGTAAAAGATAATCAATAAGTTTAGGGGGAGATTGTTGGAGTAAAACACAGATCAACTTGATACTGATGCTGCAGTTGGTACTGACAATAATTAGCCTTATGGGGCAGAACATATTACTACTGATGAAGTTGATACTGGTGATACTATAACTTAGTTACTACTGATCATGCAAAGACTGAAGATACTACTGATCTTAGTAGTTACTACTGACGATGGTTTCTGGACTTACTACTGATCACCAGACTTACTACTGATGTTACATATTTACTACTGGTGATGAGTTTTACTACTGATACGCGTTTATGGAACATATCAAGTCCGAGATCTTCGTAGAGATAGTTATAGAATGTAAATCAATGTATATTTTTATTATTCGATGTAAATCAAAGTCCTAGAATAACTAGGGTAAATAGTTTAGCTTCAAGGACTATTATAAATAGTTCCTTACGAATTGTAAACGTACGTGTGTATTGTTAACTCAATAATATACATTGAAGCTTTTTGTGAAACTGTGTTCTTAATACTTTCGCATATTATTTACAGTTCATTGTTCTTAATTACATTGATATAGTGTTGATCCGCTGCAACTTCTATATTCAATTAGATCTAAAGTGTTAATTAACTTTTCTATAGTTAATCGATCCTGACAGTTATGCTTCACTGACTGTTCTGGCACCGGAGCAAAGTTCCCGGAGACGTGGATCAGAAGATTTCGGTAGTGGGTTTTCAGTTTCGCGTGAAACCTTCGAACATATCCAATGCGGTGGCGGCTGCTCTCTGCAAAAAGTTCCATTGGAAAGGTGGTTGTTCGGTGGTAACTACGGGAGGAAAATGAAACACCGGTGAAGCCGTGTGGAGAGCAGCGCAGGAGATTGTATGTTTTCTTGTTGTTTGATTACTTGAGAAAGAAGATGGAAGTAAAGTGGATGTATAAGGATTTGTAGCCATTGATTTGTGTGTGTGTTTATGGAGAATTGAATGGAGGTGTTTTTGAAGAAGGAGAGAGGGAATGAGGGGGTTAAATAGAGGGGGGAGTGGGGTCCAGCGGGGACATCAAAGGGGAAGACCACGTGTAAATTATATCATATGGGATGACAAATATTTTTGTAGACCATGTTGTTGTCTGTGTTAGATTGTGGGGTCATTTTGTAAATTAATAAAACTACCAGGTAACTAATAATATACCGACTAATTTTTAGCTCAACTATAGGATTAATTACATGTTACTGTTATTATTAGTATTAAAAGTATAATTATAAATATTATAAGAGTGAATTACATGAATGGTCCTTTAGGTTTATAGCAAATTTCACCAATGGTCATTTAGTTTCAAAAATTACACCGATAGTCCTTATTTTTAAAAGGTTTTTCACTGATGGTCCTTTACGAAAAAGTCCGTCTATTTTTCAAGTTAACTAACATGACATGTGATGCACATGGGGGTGTTTTGGTCAATTTGTCTTTCCTAAAGGGCCATTGGTGAAATTTGCTATAAACTTAAAGGACCATCCGTGTAATTTAATTGAGAAGGGGAAAGATAAATTGACCAAAATACCCCCATGTGCATCACATATGTTGTTAGTTAACTTAAAAAATAGACGGACTTTTTCGTAAAGGACCATCGATGAAAAACCTTTCAAAAATGAGGACCATCAGTGTAATTTTTGAAACTAAAGGACCATCGGTGAAATTTGCTATAAACCTAAAGGACCATTTCATGTAATTTACTCATATTATTATCTCTACTATCTATAATGCATTTAGGACCTTTCCCGAAATAACTGGATGAAAATTCAGCCAAATTCTTGCTAAATATGGAAAGTAGCACTTTTAGTTTAAAAAAAAAGAGTCAGGTTTCGAACTTGAGACCTACCAGCTCCATACCCACGAATATACCAGCTGGTCCTGACTTCAATTTGTGAGTTTACCTAAACATTCCTATAATAAAGATAAATATGTCAGCCTGGGCTTCGATAAAGTAATAGGCATCTGGGCTAGGGTGAACGCCTCCTCGATTCCATTGAATGGATCAACGCCTCCTCGATTCCATCCATTCTTTCATTGCCCGACCTTTCATTTCCTTCGTCCCTTTCCCAAGCCTCCTCAATATCCTCTACAAATACCTTGAAACTTGCACAAACCTTTACCTTATGTATACAGCACATCGACGAGGAAGAATTCAAAACTACTGTTTCATGTTTGAATCTTTCTGTATAAATTAGCAATTACGCAATGCCTCCACCGACGCCCCTCCGCAACCACCTCCTTCTCCGTTTTTTTACATGTCACAATGAGAATGGAAATTTTGCTTATGTCAGCTTCTGAACTAGAATTTATGATAACGCATCCATGGCTGGAATCCCGCAACTGAGATTCTGTTTTTTTTATGATAATGCATCCAATAACTGGTTCTGATCTATCAATAATCAAGAAACATGTAAGCTAAAATCTCATCCTTTGACTTTTTATGTCAAACTTGTATTTGAGAAATTCATGAAAACTAACAAGTTTGATGTTACATTTCGGATTGATGATGGGGTGAATGGCCATCTTTGACCATGACTCCATGAGGTTGAAAACCAATGGAATGATACCTTCAAAATTTTCAATAATGATACAAGTGCAAGTACTGTTTCGAGTCTTTTCAGTCTGGATAACATTATTCATTTTGGGGATAAAGTGTAACAATCGGTAGTTAATATTTATCTCTTTATTTTTTAAGAAGATGAATTAACCAAGGAATCTACAGAATTCCAATGTAATGAATTTGTTTGTCTCCTTTTTAGTCATATGGGTGCTTAACTATGGATGTTATTTGTAATATTCTGTTTGATTATTTGTGGTTTATAATGCAAAAGATAAAGATAAGTGCACTATGACATAAATGGAGGAGAAGATAAAGATTATATGTCATATTTCAAGAAGTATGTAATTGGTTGCTTAAATGGAGGACAAGATAGCGTGTTAAAATTTGGTTTTGATTTATTGTTCCAACTTAAGATTTGTTGTTTAACCCTTTTATTATTGTTTTTTGCTAATTGTGATTTATATAATAGGAGATGTGCCAAGAGATAGATCAGGGAAGAGGCTTTTGTGTTTTGTACATATGACCAACAAGACCAAAGTTCAGCGTAGTAAAATCATCCATTCCTTGCCAAATTATAATTTTAGTTATAACTTTATTCATACAACGTTGTTAAATGTCTACTTCTCTTGCTCAAGTTTATATGAAAAAAATATGAAAAACAGTTCACCATTTGAGGGGATGGTGCAAATATATGCCATGTTTCAAAGTGATTTCTTTCCGTTCCTCAAGGGTTTTTTTTGCAACTAGGATTGAACGTTTTATTCGTGGGATTTTTTTTTTAAATCTATCCTGAACCTGCCCTTAGTCGACAACTGCAAAAAATAGTTACTTTAACAAGTCAATAATAGTAAGGTCATGTTATAGGATAATTCATTACAACATCTCCAATATTTAGTCACTAAATGTCATACCACCAGTGATTTACAACACTAATTATTACAGTAACACATCATGTTGATTGTTGATCTACAAATTAAGTTTTATTCATTCGTTCGTTCATTTAGATAACAATAGCATTGAGAAAGAACATTTGAGAAGCACCACTGAAATTAGTAATTACCAAGTATCATTCATAATTTCTTAAGCCTTAAAAAATTGCAATTAACACCAAAGGACATTTGACCTAGCGGTATGGTGTTTGTCTCTCAACCTTGAGATCAGTAGTTCGAGTCCCGTCGTGGACATATGTGGTAATTATGTGTAGATTAGATTTCCCGTTTCAAAAAAAAAAACAACATCGCCACACATCATTCATGACCACCACCATTACAAGCCATCATTATTACCGCCACCATCACCAACCAAATGAACGCCACCGAATATAGTCACAGGGTGTCCGCCGCCGCATTGCGCGGGTACCCGGCTAGTAACTGTTAATAGCAAGGTTCTAAAAGGCGCGCCATGGCGGCGCCAAGCCGTCGCCAAGGCGTGAGGCGCGGCGTCGACGTTACGAAACAGACCATAGCAGCTGGGCTAGACATGGGTTGAGATAAGGCGTGATAAGGCGCGATAAGGCGCCTTATGGCGAGTTTTCTTGAAGGCGGCTGTAAAAAATGGATTTTTTAAAAAACAAATTTAACATATATAATTATAAATTTAAATGTAACATTTTTTATGAGCTATATATATGAATTGTTATATAAATCAATAGATTTATAAAAAAAAATTAATTTAATATACGTATATATATAAATTATATAAAAAATTTGCCGTCTTAAGCGACGCCTTGAGAAACGCCATGGCCCGCCATGGCTCGCCTTAGTTGAGGCTTGATGGTGCCGCCACGCCACGCCTTACGCTTTCTAGAACCTTGGTTAATAGCAAGCGTGAAGATTTTAATTGTAAAAACTTATAGCTCGTATAGTCAAAGGTATAATTTGTCTTTGATACAACTACCTAATTATTCCACTTTGATATTTGTTATAGAATGCTAAAGTATTTTGTAAAAAAAGGGAAAGCTACTTCATTTAATAATAAGTGTAATACTTCACATCATTCAAATGAACAACAAAAGTACGTGAAAGTTGATCATTTTAATACATTACTCACTGATCCGAGAGAACGGCCAAGTATTGTAATAATTATATTACAATTTTTTATTTATATAATATTTTCTTTTACATATTGTATATTCTATGTTCTTATTAACTTGTGATCCAGCCCGTTTGACAAAACGACCATTAACCAATCTGACACGGTCGACCACTATTTTTGTCGCGTAATTTCTTTTAAGAACATACCTACGATTTACTACTGGATTCGGGATATACAACGTACACCACAATTGGCTGGACACAAAAGGAGTTATTTGAGCAGAAATGGTACATTTAATTTGTCTCCGTAAACAAGGCACCGGCCATCAGATTGGATGTGCAAAAAGGGGCCTTTTTGGCCTATCATTCGGTCAACTCTTTACAAGTGGCTCGCGGCATATACGTTAACTACATTTTCAGTGCTCAGTAGGTACTTTTTTATTTATTGCTAATACATACTTTTAAATTTACATCATTTAACTTGAACCTATAATTTCGTGGGAGTGTGAGATAACTAAATATCATATACTGCTAGACTATAAGTCATTTAATAATGTCAGTAGGTAGTTAAAACCAAGCTTTCAAATCATTCCTAATCTTGATCTTCCATGCATTACAATGAAATGCACCAAACAACCGGTCACCGCACACACGGACCCACAAAGTTGTACCGTGTTTTTATCATTATGTTTTTTTCAACATCATACACAATTCAACGATGTGATATTTCTGGTAAATGTCTCTAGATTTTTTACAATTTCATTGAAAATTTGAAGCTAGGAAATCCGGGTTTAGTGGTTTATATTAGGAGCCGTGCTTGTTGCAATCAAACAGTTTGTCGATCTAGCTAATGATATTTCGATCAAACTTGTGGCCTTGATTGATTCTACGGGGTTACATCATATATGAAAAAGTAAACCAACTCTTCAAATCGTATGAAGTTAATTAAAATGAAATGATCATTGTTATATACAATATCAATTTACATCCTGCCAATATTAACGGTTAGAAATTAAACCCAATATCTAAGAAAGTTGTTGATCAGATAAGGTTACTTTAGTGGAGCCCTAATTTTAGAAAATGAGAAGTAAAAAATGTGCAGATCTTGGGTTGCTAAATGGGTGTGAGCACAATTTTTATTTTTTTTACTTCTCATTTTCTAACATTACTGCTCCATCAGAGTAACAACTTTCTTAGTGGTTTGGGTTTGATTTCTAACAATAACAAAAGAGAAGTGATTCATATAGAGTAATATTTATTCATACAAATTTTAAGTATAAATCCTATAATATCGCTTAAGCTAGTAATTAAGTAACGGGATATCACGATGACAATAACATGATCTTGTCGGGTACGTTCCTTTTTCCTTTTTGGTCAGATAAAGAACATTATTTGGAGGTAAATTGAATTCAGTCACAATTTTCTTTTACTTGTTTGGCAGGAAAGATTAAACATGTCTCTGACTTCTATCAATATTTGGAAAGTTTCCTATAAAAAGCAACGTTACTCACCCACATGCGTGTTAGTTATGCCAAAATTTATGATCATCTATATGCTTTTTTATTTTAACCTTGTAACACTTACCAACATCAATCTGGTCATAACTCATAAAGCAAGTACTTTTTAGAGGAACTAATTCCACACGAAATGTGCGTGGTAGAGATGCCGATTTTATCCGCGGATGTACCCGACCCTAACAGGGCGGGTATTACCCGCTTAAAAGGGTAACGGGGCGGGGACGGGTATTGACTTTTACACCCGAAGCGGGGACGGGTCGGGTACGGGTATTCCTCTACTCGCACCGTTTCATACCCGAATATACATATTTTATGTACAAATTCTATGTATATTGCATATTACATATTACATACTAAGACAAAGTTTCATTTTTATTTATCTATGCCCTTCTCTTTTTATAGTGTAATTCTACATGATTTGTTCTTTCTTGAAGTGATATGGGATAACAACAAAGAAAATAAGATCCCACATTGCTATAATACAACTCATAAACAAATTTTCACATCTATAAAAGTGTACTCTCTCCACATAGCAAGTTATTATCCATCAATCAACATAGATGCATGTATGTGTGTATTAAAATACACCAACCACATGTGTTGTGTTAAGTATTATTTTTTTTTGAACTTTTGAACAAATACCCATCGAGTAACCCGTACCCGTACGGGGATTTTTCTACCCGAACCCGACGGGGATTACGCGGGCGCGGGCGGGGACGGGTATGGGGATTGGAGTTCGGGTGCGGGTGCGGGTTTTGCAATATCCGCTACTACCCGCGCCCGTTGGCATCACTAGTGCGTGGTCAAACACTAATAAAAATTCTTTATCAAATATCCCTTCGAAACTTGCCAAAAAAATATTGAAATCTTTCATTACTTTTATGATATAATGAAATGTAACAAAAATACGGTGTGATCGTACACTAGTCGCACAGACAATGGTCCGGAAGCACAAACATAACCTATCTACCTCACGGAGTCGCATTACCGAACAAAAAAATCAAATCGCACAAGTTGTTTTTGAAAAAATAAGTCTAAATTTTGATCTATTTTGATATTTACTTTTATAAATTTTGACACTGAAAAGTAAAACCTTTAAACAAAGCTAAGTATCGATAGGATTTACTAGTTCTATTTGCTTATTAATACTCGAGTATTATTGTCTTTCGAGGTCTATGTTGATTTATGTTAGTTCCAACCTTCACTACAAGAAAAAGAAGCTTTAGTGAGGAAAAAAGTCCTCACCCAAAGTCTAAAAATTCTCACTAAAGATTAACGGTGAGGACATGTCCTCACCTTAAAGTCCTCACTATAGCCCCGAGACAATATGTCTTTCGTGAGGACCATTTTTTTCTATAGTGAGGACATCTGACTAGTATAAAATAAATGGAAAAGAAATTGATATTAAATATAGTGAGGACATGTCCACACAATAGTTAATTGAATTATACGGTATATTCCTACTTATTATACATAGTTATTATATAATAATTAGATATAATTAATATTTGTGAGGATATACGGAGTATAATACGGTTACCAATCGGTATATATTGTATAATATAATTAGATATGGTGAGGACACGTCCTCACCATAAGGTAATTTATAATTGTTTTAATACAGCTGTATTTGCTATTTCCAGCCCATTTTCTAGGCTTTTTACATGCTTTCGGCAAGCCAAAAAATTCAAACAACATTAGTAACAACATCCTTAACAATATTATCAATAATACAAAAATATCATCGAAGTTTGACAAAAATAAGTATCGATGCAATAATCTTATATAGTTTTATAACTAGAAAACCTACAATTCAACCCTCGTCCTAGTCCTCCAAAATCACATGCATTTCCTCATCCCCCGTGACAACGTCTTCAAACTCAAAATCTATGTCGTAGTGGGCTTTCAAACCGCGTTGGATGACGCTCAATTTAGCCGATGTTTGTGCACATTTAGCCTCCGTTTGTGCACACTTAGCCTCCGTTTGTGCCCATTTCTCCGCCACCAACGCATCAACCTCTTCTTGGGTGTATAAATGTTCTCCAACATGTTGAGATCGTTTGGCTAAGATAACCGAAGAAGAATTGGGACGACGTATTACTTGCCCACGACCTCGCTTGTGTCCGCGACGTATGCCTATCACTTGGTCAATTATTTCATCTTCAGTCAGTGGGTTCGGAACATCGATTTAGTTAAAATAGAGATGAGTATGGTTTATATAATTTCATATATCTAAATAAAAGAAATTACTTACATATTGTCGTTGAGCAACATTACCACCACCATCAACAAAGGTCCCTTTTCTTATATGATTTTCTTGAAACGAGTCAATATGGCTTGGATATACACCATTGGCTTTGTGCTGAAAACCCATAAAATGAATTAATTATATAGTTAATTTAGAAAGTACCGATCCAAATAATTTAGATAATTATTCAGTTTGACCCAAACCGGAAATAACCGATAAGGGTATGGTTCGTTTATAATCTTTTATAATTCAACAAAATTTCTGCACAAAAATTGCAGAAAAATGGCTTGAAAACAGTATACAAAAATAGAAGAAAAAAATATGTTTTTTTCTATTTTTTGCTATTGTTATCAAGCAATTTTTCTACAAATTTTGTGTCATTTTGTGCAGAATTTCAGTTGCGTTACAAAAGAATATAAACGAACTAGACCAGTTCTCTCGGTCCATCATAATCAGGTTTTTCGGTTCCCGGTTCTAGCCGGCTCGGTCTGGTTCGCGGCCCATGCATAAGCCTAGGTTTAGGTTAAAATCTCACCCCTACGTATAATTACATTGACTTACCCGTTCATATCGCGTCTCAACGTACGACTTACTACCATGGTAACTCGGATATTGTTGCATAGCCTTATTAGCAGAATTGACCTCTGCTCTATGAATGTTGTCTTCTTTAGTGTAGTAGTCAAGAAGTTCATTCCAACTTTCAGAAGACATATCAGACGGTGGTTTTTGGCGGAGTGCTTCCACACACCTATGCCCACCTCTGTTCGTGAAATATTTGTTCTTAAATATATATTTGCTACTTGAATACAGTTTCGCACAAAGCGTCGACACCCCGGTCACAATGTTTATAGCGAGTGTCTGGCAGCCATCAAGGTGCGGTTTCATATTAAAGTACGTCTGCAATTTATAAAAAAATAATTAGCGATGTATATTTTAAAATTTCAATATATATTAGACAATGTCAACCTCGATTTGGGGCCATATAGTGGTCTTGTACTTTGCAGGGACTTTCTCCCAAGTATCGAAAGTAAAGGGCACACTATTCCTCAAAGTTACCCCAAGCAAGCTTTTGAAATCTTTAGCTAATGGACCAACCGGACGAAATGTATGTTGGTCTGTCACGTCAAAGCTAATGTCTAATGGCTTATGATTGCCAATTTCCCATAGCTTATTAAGCTTGCAACTTTTGGACTTTCCACGAGTTTTTTTCGAACCTACAAATTCAAGACAAAAAAAAAAGTTACAAGTAAAGAAAATTCAAGTAAACAAAGTATTCCAGAATTTTCTTACCTGTAGTTGCACAACCCGAAATAGAAGTCATCTAGAAAATCAAATACAAGAATAAAATCCTACAAGATAAGCATAAAATGTTTGATAAAATCAGCAACTACAACACAATTTAACAAGATCACAAATCTTCACTGTTTTAAAAAACACAAAAGAAATTTGTTGTTTTAGAAACACACATAACGGTTGTGAAATTCACAAGTCATCACTACTTTAAACAACAAAACTTACCCAACTACAACACTTGTGAACTGCACGATTCTTCAATTTGGACCAAATCTTCACTGTTTTAAATATAAACATATCAAATATGTTTTAAATAACCAAACAACATCATGTAATTTAAACTTTAATTACCAAAAACTTACCTGAGATTGAGGATAGCAGGGGCCAAAGAACTCCAAATATGTGCGGTGATACACGTAAAGAAAAGTCAAGTAAATGAAATATTACAGAATTGCTTACCCGAAACAGATGTCATCTCATAAATCAAGTACAAGAATACAATCCTACAAAGTGAGCATAAAATGTTTGATTAGTTTTGCAATATCACATATGACATACCTGTAATACAAAGGATTTCCAAAATTCAAGCAATTTCACATTTCATAAACTATGACACACAAAATAAGCAATTAACAAAAGCTTAATATGAAACTTATTCATAAATTTTCAAACTGTGAATGCATATTCATAATATTTCAACTTATTCATAATTTGAACTTATTCCCAAATTTCAACTTATTCATAATTTCAACTTAATCACAAATTATGAATGCATATTCACAGTAGCTTAATATGAAGCTTAATATGAAACTTATTCCCAAGTTTCAACTTATTCATAATTTCTAACCTTTGGTGATGTTATAGCACACAAAAGAGATAAAAGATACCAATTGTTTATAGGAGGAAACGAGAACTGAACTGTTAAACGAGAACTAATCTCTTCTGAAACGTTGCAACCAACGAACTTTGTAACAATGGTTGTTGTTAGACGATTTCAATCTGCCAGAGTGAATCGATATGCCGTGTGGACGAGAAATCGAAAGAAATAGAGAACTAAAAGAGGAATGTGATTACCGTTTGATGTCCACCGAAGAAGATGGTGATTCTGGTAGCTGTCCGCCGGAGAATAAGAAGGATTGAGAGATGAAGTTTGCTGCGTATGGTTGTTGTCTGTGTTGGAGACTTGGAGGTGTAGGGCTAAATTAAAATGAAAGTGATAAGGGATTAAGGGTTAAAGGGTTAAAGGGTACAAGGAATAACATTTGGGTTGCACATTATGCTTCTATACTTGTACACTCTTCTAACAAAATAGAAAACTAAATTAATTAAATATATATATGAAACTGACCCGCGATTTTTTTGTTTTAGAGGGAAATCAAATTTTTTTAAATCTATTTAACTTTTGGAAGGAAAAATCAAAAGTTAAAAGTGAAATACATGAAAACTTTTGGTGAGGACGTATCCTCACTAAAAATAACCCGCGATCATATTTATACTGGAGGGAAATTATAAAAATTTTAAAATTTTATTTAATTTAGTAAGAAAAATTAAAAATTAAAAGTAAAATATTAAATTGACATATGGTGAGGACATGTCCACTCTATAAAGTTGATCAAAGTAAAAAAGTCAATAAAGTCAATTGTTCTGAATCCTTTTAATTTTGTTGGAGAAAGAAAAATCAAAAATAAAATCTAAAAGACCTATTGTGAGAATATGTCCTCACAATAGAGTAAGTCAATCTATGTTTTCAATAAAATAATATGATTTTGTCTTTTAGTGACCTATGGTGAGGACTTTTAGTCCTCACTAAAAAGTTTGGTGACTATAGCTCTTTTTTCTTGTAGTGCTTAATACGCATACCAGCTTACGATACCAACATAAAAGTTGTTGTTTCGTCACCTTCATCACTAATTTTAGGTTCGTTGAACATGTTCATGTCTTGTACGATTAGATTATATAATAATAATAATCTATATATTTGAAACTTTTGTCACCTAATTCTTATATAATATGATATGTTATGCTAAAAATAATAGTAACGAGTTAAATGATAAAATAGTGTTTTCCCCCTAACCGACCATTAGAGAAATTATCAAATTAACAAGGACAACCAAGTCCCACAACCTTTTTAATTACACTTTTTAATTACTATTAACTTGTCTATATAGTATGAACTCTCAAATCATTTCCTACATTGGCCATGTGGCAAGATCTTGTGTATGCAAATCATAAAATTAAAAAAGAGAGTCAATCCCTTCTAGATCATGTCGATTTGAGTGCTCAATGAAGTTCATGCATGTAGGTTTAATGTTTTTTATAGATTTTTAGAAGGTAATGTAAATACATTGGTGGGCCCAAAATGATCTTGCGTAAGTCTATCCAATAGAAGACAACCCCACCCCCGCACACACAGCATGCTCTAAATATGATTAAGTTATTACAAATGATTATGTATTGAAAAGAAGAACTCGACCTTAACTTAATTAGTTATTTTCATCGATTGAATTCATATAAATTTCAATGCAACAAGCCAACAATGATTTATGATGATCATATATTCAAAATTGCACATCATTTATTATTATGTATGGATTCTGGAATGAAATGGGAATGGAAATGAATCAAGGTGTTTGGTTAATGAGCTTATAAATGAAAATTAGGTGTGAATCCACATACTCGAACTCAACTAACGGAGGATATTTAACACCGTTTGTGGAGAGGGACCAAAATGAATCAGAAGTCCGAATGACAAGGACTGCGACTACAACTTCGAAACCATCAGTACCAAACGTACATTAACGCCAAAATTGCAATTTTTTTTAAGAAATGGAAAACGAATGAGCAACTAAAGATATAAACATACTTGGGCCTTAGATTGTGGCTATGCTTTATTTTAGCCCACAGATAATAACATCCCAAGCCCAAAAAAGTAAAAGGATAAAGGAAAACATAAACCCATTAAACATCATTGTTAAGTTTTAACTTAACCCTTTATTCAACCAAAAATTCTACCGTTTTATACTCTTGGGTTCGGAGTCGGTTTCAACCCGAATGGACACCCGTTTTGAAGATTTGCTTAACCGTAAAACATAACTCAACAATTTATGAATCGCACTTTTTTGCAATTGTTCGAGTGACAGTGGAGAAGGAACTCCAATCATCAATGGGGGCATTGACGGCATCACTGATTGCAATTGTAGGTTTGGCGTTAGGCTGGATCACCATTGAAATCGCTTGCAAACCCTGCCTCGAGAGTGGCCGTGAAGCCATTGATCGTAATCTCAATCCTGATTACGATCCCGACGACGATGATCCTCGCCTACCTCTGAATCCAAACCCTACTCCTTCAGATCCAGTTGATTCCACTACAACAGTCGCCAAAGTCGTCTAATTCTTTCATCAAATCGCTCAATTTCGATGTTCGTTTCAATCGCTTTAGTAAGTCTTCCGTGTATCTCTTTTTTTCCAATTTTTTATAACTATTATTATTATTATTATCATGTTGCTGATATTGAATGAAAAGTGAGAGAAGTCCCTCCCTCGGCGTCTTCTCCTTTTTAATTGCTCGTTTATAGGCAATTTGGAATTTATTATGAGGTTGACATATTTGTAATGAATATTAGTCGTGGTTGAATTCGTTTATGCCTTTGATTTGATGCTTTCTATTGGTTGTTTATCGCATTTTCCCATTCATCCATAAATTTATCGTTCGATTTTGACTTTTGATGGTTAACATGATGAAATTTAGTTTGTTATTGATAAACGTTCGAGGAATAATCAATCCACAAGAACAGTGTTTACAGTATGACAGTTAAGGAGCTTACAAAACATAAAACATCAATGCCATTTTAAGTATTTTGATAAGTTCTCACTTATATTTTATGAGCAGAGAGTAGACAGAACGGGTATTTGTACCATTTTCTGGCAGTGTGGTTGAATGTTCAAAAAAGTGTTGATTTTGAACTCAGCTTGGATACAGATTGAGAATTTTGAGTTTATTCTTGAATGCTTAATCAAACCAATTGCTAGTTGCAATGATGCTTATTAATTATGTTAATACACTTGATTACCATCGTGAGCACGATTGTTCTTAATATGTCGATTTCATTGGTCGTGAAACCGACTTGAATAGAATCGTTTGATAGCTTTGTAAAATCTTAACGCTGCATATAAAGGCATCAAGAATACCCACACGCTTAAGGGAGATCACAAACCAGTTAATTAAAATAAAAGGCCTAGATTGTATGTTTGTTACCGGTACTATTATTGTAATAAGAATACTTAAGATTCTTATTTTAAAACACGTGAGAAACATATAACTTGATTATAATAACAATTATAATCACCTTCTACTCAACATTATCTTTAAACACATACTTTAGAAATAATATCTATTATCTCAAGTGTTTAAATTTAGTTCAAAACTTGAACTTGTTTCCATAATTACTTATTAAATTATTTGATTAGATAAACTATCTAATTTATAACAAAACTTTGCTTTTCAAATAATTTTATAATTTTAGTTTAGCAATAATATTAATATAATGTAATGACAATAAACGAGTAAACGATGCATAGTATCCAAAAAACAACCTTCTAGTATCAATAACTTGTAGTCAAGACACTTGTTACTTGTTAGATAACTTGCAGTCATAACTTGAATATATTTAAATTAATATTATCATGATCATGATTTCTTCTTGGAATTATGAAAACTAAAATTGAGAACAAACTATCAACTAATGGCTTGGTTTTAATTTAATTTTAGTTTATAACCAATCTGATACAAAACTGAAGACAAATGTCTAAAACAGTATCGCAATAATTATGTAAACTTAGGCGTTAAATGTTTACATGCCTATGACCTATATTGGTCAGGTTATCCACATCCATGAAACATTAATCAGCTTTCAATTGTGACATTTCAGCTTTATAACTATTTTCTACAATTACAAAATACTTTCAAAAGTGAGTCTCACTACCACATCATCTTCAATTATACTTTTAACATATCTATTATTTATTAAAAAGATAATAATAACTAAAGATGGTCCCCACCTTACAATTGCAAAAGCAATTTTCTATTTTGAAAGTGAAGTGATGAGTTGGATTGCTTATAGAATTTACAAGTCATTTGCAATTCTTTTAAATCCATCATTGTGGATGCTCTTAGAATCTTAACCACTCCCCACAATACTCTATCAGTTTTGTCCTATCAATACCTTTGAATTGACATGCCAAGTGACACTCCCTTGCCAATAACAATTCTTCATTTCCTTTGTCACTTTATTTTATACATAAACATACCATACATATATATATATATATATATATATATATATATATATATATATATATACACACACAAACATATCCATGAAGACCCATCGCTTGACTGAATAATACAAAGTGACGAAGAAGCAACCGACAAGACAGTGCCAATGGTGTCCACCAACCGAGCAAGTGACAAGTGCCAACGTTGGCACTGCTCTTAAATTACCATATGAGTCGTTTAAGTTAACTGGTAAAGAATATGGTTTGCATATGTTTAAAAAAAACTTACTTTAAAGTCTCAAGTGTAGTAGTGTAAGAGATTCTACAATTTACCAAGTTTAAAAACAGAGTGAGAAATTAGTAGGGCTTTTTACAAAGCTATGACTGTACATAACTGACAAGGAAACATTCAATTTCCATGCCATGTACAAGCAAGCAACAAACAAAACAAAAGATAAGTAATTGATTTAATCGATCGATTGATTGATGTTCATGCTAAGTAATTGTATATCTGAGGGTTGCTCTTGTCTCTCTCCAAATATTCTCTGTCAATCAGGCTTTCAATCCTCTTCTTCAAGTCTACTGGTTTTATAGGAAACTTCAACTGTTCCATACAAACAAATAATAATTAATCAAAACAGGTTTCATATTAGATAAGCAAGAAATGGATCGAACATATCAAAAGTCGTCAAAAGTGTTGGAGCTTAGTTCCTGAATATCAGAGTCTTGTAATTTTCTTGATTTCCAGATGGTTTTAGTTTTAGCTTTAGTTCTATGACTAAAATTTTAGGTGATAATTGAGGTCCGTTTCCTATGTCTATATATTTACATGTTTTGATCATTAATAAAACACAACATAATATTTTATTTTATTTCAAGTTTTCACAGTATCTTATTTGATACACCAAGTGTTTATAACTTGTTTTACAGAATCGAGAAAAAGGCACGACTCAAAGTTTAATAAATAAATGATTTACCTGCTGAAAGAGTTCAGTTATCAGAAGTGTGTGACTGAGAACTTTCCTAGTTTTCATAATCCGAACAATGGCAGCATCAACCTGCAATGATATATATTTCATATATGTATGTGATCAAAAACTATATAGTAAGCTGATATATTTCATAAAAATTAAGACACTTTGATTATTGGGACCTGATATTGACGATCTTGGAATACTCTTTCTGTAGTGCTTGCATTTTCTTCCACAGTTTCCTTCAGCTGGATAGCATTAACCTGTAGTGTACCCACACATTTATTAATTTTTTGTAAGAATACAAAACTGGATTACTTCGATAATAATTTAATTTTTTTAATAAGAAGATTTCAATGTATTATGGTTGTTCTGACCTTTATACGATAAAGAGGAGCAGTGAATGCATCATTGAACATGAATGAATCAGTATCATCAACTTCTCTACCTTTTGGAATCTGGGTAACAAAAATCAACATCACTTACTAGTTACTTCTTTAAACGGTAAAAACAAAAACAAAAAATAACAAGTTAAAATCAATAAAATTTAAAGAAAAGGTAAAAAATCACCTTTTGGAGAACACGAACTTTCCCACAAGCAAGAGACTGCAGAGTTCTTCTCAGTTCCTTGTCCTCAATGTTTGTAGCATCCTTAATATCTTGAAAACTAAGCTTTTGTGCATCGTTAAACAGCATCAAAACAACAGTCTGAAACAAAAAATACAGTTTATATGATTATGGAAAGTATATATTTTTAACCAGCTATGAAAAATAAAAAATAAAAATAAAAATATTAACAAACCTGAAACAATGAAACTGCTAGCTCTTTTTTGCCTTTTGGGAATTCTGCTTTTAAGACACAATGACCTAATGAATTTTGCCACATTAATCGCCTTCCACTATATTTACTTAAGTAGAATTCTTTAAATATGTCCTGCACCATTGTATGAGTTTAAGCTTATTATAAATCAAACATCATTTAAACCAAAACGTAAAATAAAATAAAATACGTTATTATATTATACCTGATAAACATTCAATTCATGGGGAAGGCGGACATCCATTGGTGGATATGTTGGCCAGTACCTGCATTTAATTAACCATTTTACTTTTTAATTTTCTTTTTTTAATTTTCATTGTTTTAAGAAGTAAAAGCATACCCAGTTGTTAAAACATGAACACTGAGCTCAATTCCTGAAGGAAGTTTTGTCCTAGCTTGAGATGATTGCTTGAAAGATTCATTTATCTCCTTTGATAATTCTATATCCTATAACAATGATAATTTAAATAAATTAAATTCAAATTATGGTTCATGGTTGTTACAATTCCACTAATTAGTTTGTTGGTGTAACTTGTAAATATACAGATACAGACCTTGAACATTCCTTCAAGTTTGTTGGTGAACTGACTACCACATTCCGTTTTCAACTATAGCAATTGGTTGAACTAGTTAATAATCACAAGATATAATATTCATTAGAGAGATAAAAAAGATTAGACTTTGAACCTTGGAGATCATAGACTTTTCAGCATCAATAGATGCACTCTTTCCCAAAAGCAGCCTTTTAGCAAGATCCTTTTTGTAGAACGCTTCAAACACATCTTTACCCTATAATTATATCACAATATCAAACATGCAAACGGGTCAATATAAATAAATATTGCTTAGAAAGAAACATGTCAAATGGGTCGAAACTCCCCACAGGTGTATTTTTAATGCATAAAACCTTGTAAATCAATTTATTCCCAAAATTATATTATTATAGAAATAACATAGTTAGAGTAATCATATTTGACATGCTATTTAGTTACAAAAAGAAAAATAACAATTTTGAGGGAAAAAAATGTTTTCAGGTCAACCCATACCAAAAGTTACTCATTTTGACCCGTTACCAAACCTACCCATTTTGTATCTAGATACCTGTATAAATCTGAAGAGAACCAAAACTTTATCAAGAGTGCCCTCCAATTCTTCCTCAGATGTACCCTTATTTCCAGCACGTAGTTTCTCATCCAAAAACTTTGCAATCAACTCAGCAGGACGATTCTACAGACAACACGTTTACATTCTTACAAATTCAGAAAAAAGAAAAAATAACAAAAATATGGTACCTGACGGAGATTAATAAGATGCTCAAAAGCGTCTTTAATTGTGTTACAGAAAACGTCGTTCTTTGAGAAACTATCTTCCCATATTTTATCAAGAGACGTTTTAAATTCTAGTAAAGAAAAGACCATATCTTTGTCCTTTTCTTCATCCGTTACAATACCGTGCCCTGTTTTTCTGATGTATGAGCTAAGTGCATTTCGTAAGGATTCAAGGGCATTTACTCTACAGAAAAGTGTATACATCCTTTGAAGATCTTGAGATCGATTACCGTCCATCAACATAGTGAAACCCTAGATTTATTTATTTATTTGTTTATAACAAATATTAATATATTATAAGATTAAATATTTAAAAGGAGAGTAAAAAAGTATCCATACATACCTTATCAAGTATTGCAGAAATATGGAGTTCAAGAAGTTGTTTCTCAGCAGTTGCTACCAATGGTTTTCTAGTAGTAGCATCAAGATAGAGTAAACATCTGTCGTGTTCTTCATGCAACCTTACCTGAAATCATCAAACATGATATATATATTTTTAAATATGATGATTGATTGCAAATGTGGCACTTTAAACCCATTAACTTATGAATGGGTCGATTCAAGTTATGTTTTACCTCTAACAAGTCAAAAAGTTGAATAAACGAGCCAAATTGGTTGAAAGTCGCCAAAAGTGTATTTTTAGTGCATAAATCTCCTAATTCATTTTATTCAAAACACCAATTTTGTAAACGTTCATAGGTTCAGGTTACACTTTTTCAGGTTTCTCGGTTCATATAATATGTATGTTTTTAGTTATACGTGTTTTTTATGGAAAATTAATTTATATTAGTTTTCAAATATTTTTTATTACAGAATGTGCAATTTGTAATTAATGATCAATACTTTGGATAAATAGTTTCCATGAATAGGCTCAATTTCATTTACTATTTGCCCACTTTAAATATAAATTGTATACTTAATTTGGCTTTAAAAGAAATGGTAGTATAGTAATTTCAAGCTATAAATTTTTGAATGCATACACACCTCCACATGTTTCAAATAATCTGGAACATCAGAATATTGCATGTATTTTGCTCCTTCAGCAGCATAAAACTCTGATGTACATTCAAGGAATGGTTTTTCAAAACTCTCTGAGTAAATACCCAATGCAGTAAACATCTTCAACAGGTGGCTAAGAAGTGTTCTATCAACTGCTTCACCTAATCTGGCAAATGAATAAAAATATAAGATTATTCAAATTCACTCACATATTCTTTTCATTGTAATTTGTAATATAAATATAATATAGTATAATATAATTAAATTTGTATTTCACCTCTCACTCTCAATCATTTTCAGAAGACCAAAAACAGTTTTGTGCTCAACTTCTGGAGCTAGTGATAAATGTTTCCTAAAAAGTTGAAGTCCCATATCCCATAATGATCTAACAGTTGGAGTTTGTTTGACATAGGTACGGTCAAGATACAATGCAATACCACGAATCATCAACATCTGGTCACAAAAATCTTGCCAAGATTTGTGCACAAGTGATAAGAAAACCACAAGATCTTCACTTTGACCAACTAATGCTTGTAAAGCAGCAGATATGTGACATTCACACTCCTTCTCAATTCGTTGGTAAAGACTTCCTCCCATTTTGTGGAGGCAAAGATCATTCACCGCCTAAATAATAATTTAATCAATACTTTATGATATAATAATAAATAATAATACAGCATAACTCACTTGATAAAGCTTCTCCAAATCACAAGGATCTGGCTGCTTCAAGAATATCGCACTAATTGCTGACTTCAAGACTGCCCATGTATTCTCCTCAAAGTTTGTTGGTAATGTTGGCTTGGCTTTAAGACCAAATACAAGAAAAAAATAATACTTTTAATTAAGTGTTGTATATAATACAAAATTATGGAAGTGGAATGTAAGAGATTAAATATGTTTGAATGGCACATTTTCCTAGTTTCTGAGTACCAACTACTTCGTATTTATCAGCAAATTATCGACCATTTTTGTTGTATCACATTCTTATATATATGAATTTTGAATAAGAAAATGAGCAGTTGGCCAATTGTTCATACAAGCCTCTGAACTACCCGAACAACACACAAAATAAACAAAAATTCGGATATTACAATAAAAATACATAACAATATCTTAAATAGAGTTTTTCATATACCAATCTATGAGCCTCTCGAGTACTTAAAATAGGCTAAGTGTATAAACAAAAAGAAGGAATATTCCAGCTACTTCTAATTTGATGTTAGTGACAAAGATAGATAGCAGTATAAGTACTTCATCTAAACAACAAAAAGATCCTAATGAAACCTAAAAAGTTGAGGACTCTTACAATTAGCTACTCAATTTCAGCTTAAACACACATATTCATTGACAGATGTTACATAAATCAATCCATATATCCAAAACCCTATATCTACAATTCGACAAGAAAACACATGTTTTAAACAAATTGAAAATTCCTTTCAGATTAGGTAAAGCAATTTCGGAGAAATATATGAGAAATTTAAGTAAAGGAGAGAGTTAGGTAAGAGATTAAATCGAGGACCTTTAAGTAACTTAATTACAAGCTTCTTAGCAGGTTGAGGAGGCGTAGCTTTTTTACGAGATAAATTGGCGGTGAATCCACCAGCAGATGAGGCTCGTGCAGCATCATTTTCACTTGGATCTTCGATCATGGAGGAATGGTCTTGTACAGAGGAATTACTATCAAACTGATGTTGGAAGGCGTTTTTGCTGTCGAAAGAGGAAGATACGGCCTGTGATTTGGCCTTCTTCATCGCCGAGAAGTGAGGTCCTCCGCCGCCGCTGCCGCTGCCGCCGGTTGTGGTGGAGGATGGTGGTGGTGAAGATGTGTAGGTGTTAGATGAGCGCTTGCGGTTGTTGTTGGAGGGTTGCGACATATGTAATGAAAATCAAAATCAAAAACTCATCGTATTGTAAAAGATGTGAATTCTGTTGTGTTTCTCGAAGGTGTGGAGAAGGGAGATAAATAATTACTTGAGGGTGTTTGGATGTCTTTAAATTGGATCAAATAATTACAATTAATCAAATTATTCATGTAATAACAATTAGGTATTTGTTGTAATTTTGTTATTTGAATAGAGGTATTTTGTTATTTGGATCTTTTAGGTTATCCGAAAAGATCGATCATTTAACTTTAAATTGTACCATATATTATGATGATAAATACTTCCTTCGATTCAAAATAAGTGATACACTTTGAGTTTCACGGTTTTTTAGGCAAAAAATTATAATGAGGGTTAAATAAGAATGAGTCCCACAATTTTTGAATAAAGTAAGATTATTGATGTTTAAAAGTGAAAAGTAAGGGTATAAGAGTCATTTCACTTTATAAAGTAGGTAGTTAGTGAGTGTGGAGTCACCATTACCAAATAATGTAAAAATTTAAAGTGTATCACTTATTTTAAATCATCCAAATATGAAAAGTGTATCACTTATTTTGAATCAGAGGAAGTATTATGTTTTTGTTGTAAGGTTACGAGGGATTAACTTCATATTACATCAATTACACGTAATATTAGCAATATCAAGCACAAAAATTTATAGAAATTTAGGTTGTTTTTGTTGTAAGGTTACGAGGGATTAACTTCATATTACATCAATTACACGTAATATTAGCAATATCAAACATAAAAATTTATAGAAATTTAGGTGGCAAGTCGAAAAAAACAATAAAATATCGTGTGACATTTTTAGATGTCTAGTATAAATGAATATTTACAGTTCACTTGTTTATAAATTAAATTAAAAATAACTAATAAGTGGTTAAAATTTCCATTGATAATGTGATAACAAACTATTATTCCACGACAAATTCTCTTAATGGTTTGAACTATGAGTTACCAACTGACCATATGACATACTAGCTAATGACTAGATGTGTATCTACAATCCCTTAAGCAATTATTGTATTGTACTTTACTTAATATACAATTACCGTACCTGTCCACTGTTCATTAGAAATGAACTAAACGGATGGACAAACGGAACGGACTACATAGTGCATACTGCATTGTTGCATTAGAGCCATGTGCTCTAAAATTGGAAATAATACAATTTACTTCCTTGCACTTCCACATGTGTTTTAATTTTTTACCCTCTAATTATTTGTTAGTAACAAAAACCTTATACATAACTGTTATTTTTCACCAATAAATTAAAGTTAGTATCAAAATATTTAGAAATAGTTTTCTTTTCAATATATACTATAAAGTACATGTTCTGAATTTGTGTTAATTTTTAGCTATATTTATGTTGTATAACTCAATTCGAGTTTTCGTTTCTAAAAGTCACATTTTTATGATATTTTGTTTTAACGAGTATATACGACGGGTGTAAGACCTTGAAGGATTTTATGATTACACTTAATTTAAATAAATTGAATATGAATAAAATCAAAATTTTATATCAATTGTCTAAAAGATAAAATTTTAAAATACGCAGCAACGCGCGTGATGAAACTATGCTCGTTTTAAAACAATTATTAGCGAGTTTTCAAATTGCATTTTATATAGTGGTATGTAAGTGATCTTTCAACTGAATGATTTTTAGATAAATTTTATTAAAAACAATATAATTAGTTTACAATATAAGTTGGTATTATTTTTGTCTTTCAGAAAAAAAAAAAAAACTATATACAGTTTTCTTTTTTAACAATAACACATACTTGATACTTCTATATGACAATCACGTATGGGTGTTTGGATACGCTTATTTACTAACCCAAACACGTCTTCAGGTTACCCAAACACGTCTTCCGTACATTAGCCAGCAGTCCAGCACCCATCAGTAGGGGTGAGCATGGGGCGGTTTGGGGCGGTTTTTAACTAAAACCAGACCCCGCCCCGAAAGTTCGGGTTTTGAGAATTACACCCCGTTCGGTTTCGGGTTTTTCGATTTCGGTTTTTCGGTTTTTTCGGGTTTTTTGGTTCGGTTTCGGGTTTTTTCGGTTTTTTAGTTTCCTTTAAATTTACCAATTTGTTACCTTAAAAATTAATATTATGATTCAAACTTTCAAACCTTAACTCATTTTGTTATAAATAAAAAATAACTAGTAAGTTTAGTATAATGCAATAATAATTCAAGTAACATAATTTGAATAAGATTAATAATATAATAACATTTAACAATCTTTCGTAACAATCTTAATCTATGTCTTCATTCATAGAAGTGTCATTACATGGTTGCTTTCATTTTACAACCAAATCTATATCAAATCTATTAAAAATATAGGAATATTTTTATAAAACTTGAAATAAATATAATGGTGGGGCGGGGCGGGTTTTTCGGTTTGGGTTTTCATATGCCCCCGAAAACCGCCCCAAAATTCGGGTTTTTCAAAGATCAAAACCGTTGATATCGGTTTTTCAAATGGTTCGGTTTTTTCGGTTCGGTTTTTTCGGGTTTTTCGGTTTCGGTTCGGTTTTTCGGTTTTTCGGTTTTTATGCTCACCCCTACCCATCAGTAGGGGTGTTCAAAACCGGGTACCCGAAAATTCGGGTAGTAGATTTAGGTACCCGTATCAGTACCCGAATTTTCGGGTACCCGGATTTTTGGGTACCCGGTACCCGGAAATATAATTTCTTTGTCACAAAAATTATATAAATGGAAGTCGTCATTGTTTATATATTTAATTTCTTTAAATCTTATTAATAAATTTGTTATTAAAAATTTACGTTATGATTTTCTTCAAAGAAAAATCGTTACGAGTAATGAATCTGACCAAATCTTTAAAGACATCCAATGATTCAAAACCATGATTCAACGACGGAGGTGAGAATTAGATGGTTTGTACGTGAGAATTGAGACAAGGTTTTTAATTTTAAACATTTGCCAAAATGAGCCAAGCATATACCCATATCTAATGATAGTTAATGTCTAATAATAATATAAAAAAATATATAAAAATAAGTTGGAAAAATAAAATTCGGATACCGGGTACCCAATTACCCTGTTTTTTAGAAAAACACTACCCGTATTTGATACCCGGAAACCGGTTACCCGAAATCCGGGTATCCGGATTTTCGGGTACCCAGATTTCGGATATCGGATATTTTTTCCCCGGAAAACGGTTACCCGAAATCCGGGTATCCGGATTTTCGGGTACCCGGATTTCGGATATCGGATATTTTTTCGGGTACCCATTTTTTCGGTTATTTTTGAAAACCCCTACCCATCAGGCCATCGTCACTAATTTGAAACCTAAGACTACCCGTAATGGGTGACCAAACTAAGTTTGGTCACCCCTGCCACCTCTGCGCCACATCAGCTTTCTCTCTCCTGATCAAACACATGACCAGACAGCGACCAATAGCCCGTAATGGGCGACCGAATCGGCGACCAAATTTTTTTTTTTTTTTTGCAGATTATTAATATATATATCTATATTACTTATTATATATATAATATATTATTAAATTATTAATTATTAAATTATTAATATATATATATGTGTGTGTGTGTGTGTGTGAAAGAGAGCAAGACGAACGGTCGACTGGGCGACCGTTCGCTGGCCGAACGGTCGCGACCGAATTCGGTGTAACGGGGAGGGACGCGTCGCCGGAGGTGAGGTGGCGGTCGTGACCGAACGAACGGTCATGCGTTACGCCCAGTCTAACTGTGTTACTCTCCCTCCAAATTCCAAAATTCATTTGTGTATTCATTTGTTCTCTGTGTGGTTACATCACTCGACGACAATGGCGATTTCACCTAGAGTCAAAGAGAGACTTGAACAAATGGAGGATACCAAAAATCAACGGGCTATTTCTTCTCCAGGTACAATTCCTTCAAAGGCACCAACAGTCACATTCTGTGTATATTAATTGATCGGAACCATTGGCAGGCCGCGAAAGTGTTCCAGATTAAAAAATCTCAAACCCTAGCTTCAAAGATATCTGGCATCAGATACATTGAGCAAAGGTGTTTGAAGCTTGAACACAAAATTGCCTCGCAACAATTCATCATTGCTTCCATTAAATCTCAACTCGATCGCCTTGATTCACTATCACGTGATCAAATCCAGCAATTCAGGCTTCGATAAGCAATTCAGGTTTCTAATATCGAATTACGACTTTTTTTATTGTTAATTTTATACTCTTATCTCGTCAATTAACGTTGCTGACGATTTTGGCTATAAATTAGGATTTTGAAAAACGAAGTGGAAAATATGGAGGAGATAGATAAGGAAAAGGACAAGTATTGTATTATAATCTGAAATCGAGTAATATTGGTGAACTTAAAGCTCGAGCTGAGATATTCACCACCGAATGCAAAACGCGTGTGGAGGATTTGAGGAATTGTGTCAATGAGGTAAGGCTGTTATACCAGATCATAATTTTATATAATTGCAATGGAAAATGCCTTGATTCCTGTTATCTATTTGTATATCTTATAACAAAATCATGAATTTCGTGAAACAACTCCAGTTTGTTGTTCCTTTCGAGTAATAGAATATTATTTGGTACTGAACCATATTGAAACTATATGAATTCTAACCACAATGGTGGTAGCCTAGTGGTTGAATTTTGTAACACCTCAATTTTTATAACAAATATTTTTCCAAAATATACCATTTTATGAATAGAAGAACGGTTCCAAAATATGGATTTACAAAAACCTTTAGTATGAAAATCAGAGTATGAGGTTTGGTGTTACAAAGTATATCAAAACCAAAGCTAAGCATAAATCCACTCTAATGTTCTTCTATTCTAGGCCCCGCATCTCTATTCATGCGAACCTAATTCTTCGATCCCGAACCTGATTACATAGCAAAACAAACAAGGAGTACGTGAGACAAGAAAGTCTCGTGAGCTACATGGGTTTAGACCCCGATAAAACAACAAGTATCACATTATATATAAACATATATATATATATATATCTCATCATCATACATTTAGCCACCCTATTGTGACTCTATCATTCTTGCCTCCCTAGCAAGTCTATCTAGTTATCCGGAACATCTCCAAATAACCCGTCATCTCACATACTTATTAATCGGGGATCCCCCGCCTTAATAAGCCTTATGGTAACGGTAAGAGGGAATCGCCCAATCTACCGTTATCCGACTTCTATCCGGATCTCGTCCGGTAGTAAGCCTCCTAACACATGATGGTCCATGGGTCGATGCCCAATCCGCCCCATCCAAAGTAACCGGGGATCCCCCGAATCACCGCCACACTATCACACGTCATAACTTCTCGAGTTATACCCTCTAAGCCCTTGGCTATCTCATAAATCATCAAACAAGTTAGTTTTAATATTCATAATAATATATAACTAACTCTACATATTAATAGTCTACACAATTAATCAAATAGACCAAATCACAAGTAAGAAACATATTTCAATGGCTATGTACTCAGTAAAGTCCACACGTACTCACCTTAGCAATTAATGCTCCAAATGTGTTCTTCACACCCAATTCCTTGCTCCAACAATCAACAAATCTTCCAAGACTTCACCAAAAGCCTAATACATCAATCGCAAGATATTTAACATCACATACTACTACCAATGTGTCCATTTATCAATAAACACCCTTTAATAATATTTTCCCCCAATTTTGATGGTTCATAAAACCCTAGGTTTAACCAACCCTTAAGATTCTTACCAATCTTAATCATACACTTGATTCTCTTGTTAAAATACCATCTAATAAGTGTATACATCATTTATTTCACCATTAACCATAACCCCAATAACTAGGGTTTCAAACCCAAGCCTAGAAATCCATAGATCTAAAGCTACCATGATCAAGAAGTGAAGTTTTACCTTTAATCTTCAACTAGGAGTGAAGTATCACAAGATTTGACCAAGAAATCAGCTCCAAACGACCCTTTGCACTCAAAATCGTATACAAACTCGCTGGGAGAGAAACTAGGGTTTGCAAATGACATGAATGAGCCAAAACCCGATTTAATGCTCTGTCTGACGAGTTCGCGCCGCGAACAACGAGTTCGCGCCGCGAACTTCCCTTGTCGCGAACTTTTCCCGATCGTGAGCTGGCCGTGAACTTCGATCGCCAAAAACCCCAAACTTTCTGTTCGAAGTTCGCGATCGCGAACTACAGTTCGCGCCGCGAACTACCCAATGCAGCCAGGCTGCATTTTCCAACCTTTTTCTCGACCCGGTTTCGACCATAACTTTCTCATACGGTATCCAAATGACACGAAACCAGTTCCTACGTCTTTTAAATGATTTATCCTTATTTATCATATTTTCTTAGTATTTATTTAACACAAAATTTCGGTCGTTACAAATTTGATCTTCTTAAGGGTGAGAGATAAAGTTGCATTTGGGTGGCTTATAATTATTTAGATTTGTTTTTAGCTAAAAATGTGATGTTTTTAACCATGTGTTCACTCGTGTAATCAATCCAATATAAAAAGTATTACTAGTATTAGTTACAAACTTACAATAACATATGGACATGGTAGATAGTATACATGAAGTAGAGGTTGGCTTATATCATCTGCACTTATTTTTTAGATCTAGTTTACTTCTGTTTATTTATTTAGTTGACCCAAACCCGTTTGCGATATTCCCCAAGTGCCCAAAGCGGGAAAATGTTCCTGTATTCCGGATAATGTAGCGTGCAATTTTTCATGTATACTCCAGTAATCTTCTGCAAAATTTATATGGTACGTTAACAGAAATGATTGGCCGAAAGTTGTAACAAAAATAGGGGATATATGTAAATTAAAAGTTACCTGTTGGGGAAAATCTCCATTATCCGTCTGTGCATTAACTAATATCTTTGCTGCTTTATGCATTGGTGTTGGATCTCTCTCAATCTAAAGTTAAATAAAAAGTTAATTTATATCGTGTATAGCAAATAAATAGGTTAATTAATATAAGTTTCATTACGTACTTGTCCACCTAACATAAGACCAAGCATAGCCCATGATGTTTGAACTAGATTTGTTCGATTTCCATCCAACGGTGTGTATAAATCACTAGGGCAGGATTTGAAGCTTTCTCCCCAACCACCTTCTTCATTTTGTGTCAAAAGAAAAAAATTAACTGCTTCACAAACTGCTTCGCTGTTATTATATGTTTTTCCAGCCGCTTCTAACCCTCATATAGCAAAGAACGTGCCATATAAAAAGCATATTCCCCAATAACCATACCTGTCGAATTTCATATATTTTTCAGAACACCATTTATGTTTTTTATATAAAAGTTTTGGATATAGTTATCTTACCACGAACCATCATCCCGTTGTTTTCCTTCCAGAAAAGTAACTGATTTTGCCACAGAAATTTCAATCTCTTTCTCCCTGTGTTGTGGATGCAACCGTTTAAAGGCTAAAATGGCTTGAATAATCGATGCAGTGCACTCAACATGCCTAATTAAACCACCGAAAATAAGAAATCCATTTCATTAGTGGTTTGTCTGCATAAAAGAGGAAGATATATTTTGGACTTACTCTTTCTCAACAACAATATCTGCAAATAGTTCTGAAGGATTCAGCATCTGCATATATGGATGTGGGACAGGTGGCTCCCAAATAGCAAAACCTCCACTTGTAGGACTCTGTAAGTAAAGAAGGACATTAACAACTTCATATAATCTCTCATTATCTGCTTTGTCTCCCGAAATTTCCTCTGGCATTTGGGATAGTAATAAAAGACACTGCATAATACTTCAGTTATTATATAATAATAAGGAACAATTATATAAAAACCCAACATAAACAATATGGTTGTAAACTTATAGTATCACCTTCAATGCTTCAGCTGTGCAATCCGATACAACCCAGCCATGATCTTGATCAGAGAAAGTCCACGAACCTTTAGTAAACTGCCGACACATTTTACTAAAATCACCACACGTATTATACTTGATTTGAGATTTTTTGATGTAGAAATTGGCTTTTTTAAGTGAATCGCCATATTCTTCAACCATATTACTAGCTATTATTGCCTGTGTTGCGAGTGCACAATCCCATACTTGGCTTCCAAAACTTTGCATCTTCATTCCATCTTCTGCTAACCATAAATAATCGGGCACTCTAGCAAGATGACGCTTGAATTCAACCCCGTTTGAATTCTCCGCCCACCAACACATCATTTGCAAGCTCTACATTATAAGTCCATATTGTTAGAATATATGCAAATATATTCTCTTTATTGTCATTATTACAAAGATATTAGTCAATGTTGTATATTAGGTAGGCAAGTATTATGCTCGTAATTATAGTCTAGCATTAAATCAATATTGTATTTATAGTACATGGGATGAATGGAAAAAGGCAACAGATTACCTTCTCTTATGGTATCAGAGCCTAATTGATTCTCTCTCTCTTTGGCTCTGTAACGACCCGAAATTTGTAAATAAATAAATTGCATAAAAATATGATAAATAAGGATAAATCGTTTAAAGAACGTGGGAATTGGTTTCGTGTCATTTGGATACCGTATGAGAAAGTTATGAACGAAACTAGATCGAAAGGGAGAACAAAAACTGCAGCCCAGCTGCATTGCCCAGTTAGCGCCGCTATCTGGGAGATCGCGACGCGACCTTTAAGCAGCGACCCGAAATAGCGATTTGGTCGAAACGCGAAGTTGAGATAGCGCCAGAGATAGCGACGCTATCTCCGTCGCGATTTCTGGCGGGCATCGAGATAGCGCCGCTATCTTGTAGATAGCGACGCGATCTTCGTCGCTGCAGCATAAAAGTCGGGATTTTAGGGTTTTTGCTCATTTTCTCTCCACTCCAAAGGTGCAGCCGATTTTGGGAGAAGATGAGGGCGATTTTGGGTGTTCTTGAGCGTAGAACACCACCATCCTTGGAGATCTTCATTCCTTGTTAAGGATCTAAGGTATTTTCATCTCCTAGCTAGTTTGTAAACAAGATTTGGGGGAAATGATGATTTTGAATGTGTTGGGTTGGAATCTTGTTAAAGATGGGTATAGAGGGTGTAGAACACCCATAGGAAGTATGTAGGACATGGATCTATGGTTAAGTTGTATCTTGAAAGTAGTTTCATGAACTAGGGTTTATGGATTTCCACCAAGTTGGTGAACTTGGTGGTTGGGGTTGATTATGTTGATGTTAAATGATGTCTAGTTATGGATGATAACTAGAATTGTGATGATTGTATTAATAGGTTGCAAGAACCTAAAAGTTGAAGATGTTCCAAAGGCGGGAATCAAGGATTCGTGTTGATAAATACGATATGGATATAGCTATCACTAAGGTGAGTACATGAGACTTTTAAACTGGGTACATAGCAAATGGTTTTCGAAAATACATATGATATGTTATGGGTCTTTATTAATAAATGTTTTGATAAAGATAGTGACTGAAAAGATAAGAAAGTAGGTGTAATGTGATACTAGAATAAGTCTAGTATGATTAATGAATTTGGAAGTAAATATGATAAATAAAGTAATTATGAAATCTTTACTAAGGAACCATAATAATGAAGTTATGGAGTAATATAATGTATATTGAGTCTTTATTAATAATTATGTATTAGTAAAGCAATTGGAAATGATTTGATAAGTAATGAATACCTATTGGTAATAGTTACTAATAAAAGAAATTAATGAATATATATGAAAATGATTATGATGTGACTAGTAATAATTATGTATTACGGTCACGAAGAGATAAAAGTATTATGGTGTCGATAGACAAGAATTGTATATTATGAAATAAGTGAACATGAACCTCCTAGGGTTCATAGATGTAGAAGTATGTGTAGATTTCTTATGGTTGGGTCCGTGGGACTATACGGGTACGTTCTCTATGTTGAACTAGTTAAATGTAGTTATTATTAGATAACTAACTTGTTTGATGATTGATGTGATAGCCAAAGGCTTTGACTGGCATAACTGTAGGGTTATGATAAGAGATAGACGGCGGTGACGCGGGGGATCCCCGGTCACTGAGCGGTGGTATATATGTTTATACACCGAGTGTATATATGTTTATACACTAAGCACATGGGTGCTTATGAGTTATAGTGTGGCGGTGATTCGGGGGATCCCCGGTCACTTGGGATGGGGCGGATTGGGCATCGACCCATGGACCATCATGTGTTAGGAGGCTTGCTACCGGACGAGATCCGGCTAGAAGTCGGGTAACGGTAGATTGGGCGATTCCCTCTTGCCGTTACCATAAGGCTTATTAAGGCGGGGGATCCCCGATTAATAAGTACGTGAGTTGATAAGTTATTCGGAGATGTTCCAAATAACTAGTTGTGACTGCCAAGGAGCAGAAAGCGATAGGGTCACAATAGGGTGACTTGACGGTATTGATGTGTATATATATATGTTTATATATTTATGAATTGATTATTATTGGGGTCTAAAACTCATGTATCTCACGAGACTATTTTGTCTCACGTACTACGTTTGTTTTGTGGCTATGTACTCAGGTACAAGTTTGAAGTGATAGAAGGTTGCATTAGAAGTGGCCTAGAGATGTTTAGCTCGGGAGCTAATAGGTAGATCCCGTTGCCTATGGTTTTGATATACTTGGTGACACCGTATTTTTGTAAACTCTGATATAGGTTTTAAAGTTTTTGTTAAACTGTATTTTGGACAATATGTCAAATATTGGGAAAATGTATTTTAAATGATTTAAACGATGTTTTAAAAAAAATATGGGTGTTACAACTTGGTATCAGAGCTATAGTTTAAGTGAATTAGGTTGGATGTCCATCCTAGTCTTAGACTGTTGCAATAGGAATGTAAGATTCCTTGAGATCGATAGGTTGACCATGAGACTTTATGTTAAGTTTAGGGTTGAATCTAGGGGGACCTACAGAAGTTGTTATGCAATGTGCAATGTGAGTCTTTTGAGACCGTAAGGGATTAGTATGATAGGGTCGATCCCTATAAGAAATGCCATAATTTGATTTAACTGTGTTGTTTTCAACTGTTGAGTTGACCGTTTGAATCTTGCTGGTTGGATATGTCGGTATGGCGAAAGAATAAATGTGAAAAGTGGACGAACTCCACTAAATTGGAAAGAGTTACGAATGAGGGTAGGCCAAAGGATTCCAATACCCGTACGAAGGAAGAGTCATCGAATGGTGAATCCTGTAGTGGGAAGTGTCTACATAAAAGGTAGCAAAACATAGTCGGAAGAAATGGAAGGAAGTTGTGTAAGACTTTTATAGCGTGTAAAACTGTTGTGTAATTCGGAAGTTTTGAACCGAAGGCCACGATGTGGTGGATTCGGTAGAGTTGGCAAGTGCTAGAGAGTAGCAAATGAAGGAAGAACGATATGGCGACATTGACGTCACCATTATTGAAGGATGAGGTGTTGACACGGTAGAATGTGTTGCATGAGACCTTATGAAGGAGAGCATGGGCCGAGCTTTTTAAAATCTGTGCTCGATCCATGAAGGTATTACACCACATTATCCCATCGACCGATGGCAGGGGACCGAACAAGGCTGATGACGAAGAGCAATGGTCCACTCTCGATGCGACGGTTTTAGGTTGGATCTATGCGACTATTTCTAAAGATCTAATTACAACCATCATGGTGCCGGGTTCGTCAGCTATGGATACATGGGATCGCCTTCGCGATTTGTTCGAGGATAATAAGCATGCTCGAGCCGTCACCCTCGAACAAGACTTCTCCCACACTACTCTGTCCGAATTTGATAGCGTTTCCGCATATTGCCAACGCTTGAAGGAACTTTCGGACCAATTAAGGAATGTCGGGGCTGAAGTTTCGAATGACCGTTTGGTTTTACAAATGGTCTCGGGACTTACCGATGCCTACAATGGCGTTCGAACACTTCTGCGACAAAGCAATCCGCTACCGTCCTTCCATCAAGCCCGGTCCATGCTCACTCTCGAAGAAGCCGGGTTAGCCAAAAAGGCGGCCACGTCATCCAACTCGGCACTGCTTACACCATCACCCGAGACTATGAACGGTAACGGTACAAGTTCGGGATCCCGTGGTCGGGATAATTCTGGTTCCAGGGGCGGTCGTCGCGGAAAAAACGGTGGCCGACCCAATCACGGTGGACGATCTGGTAGTGGTCACAATGGCCGTCGGAATAATGAGGGAGGGTACGGAATGTCTATGCCTCCTGTTTTTTCCCCTTGGGCTTCCTGGATGGCATCTCACGCTAATTGGGCCACACCCCCACCTTGGGCTATACCTCCTTGCCCATATCCTACAACCCCATGGCCCAACAACATGTCTGGACCACAAAACAATCATAATCGGCCTGATGGGATCTTGGGCCGAGACCCTAAGTCGGCCCAACAGGCTTTCACTTCGGGGACTGGGTCCGACTATGCTCCGATCGACATTGAATCAGCAATGTATACCATGGGCCTAAATCCCCCACCATCCCCATGGGTTATGGATACCGGGGCATCATCTCATGTCACTGCCGATAAGGGTACATTTTCTTCTTTTGTTAATTCCCGTAAAAATAATGGTATATTTGTTGGAAATGGGCAATCTATACCCATTCTCGGGTATGGTCATGCTAAAATTAAATACCCGCATCCACCATTGGCATTACGGAATATTTTATATGCTCCACATATTATTAAGAACCTTATATCGGTCCGTAAATTTACTACTGATAATTGTGTTTCTGTGGAATTTGACCCTTTTGGATTTTCTGTGAAGGAATTTCGGACAGGGAAACGTATCATGAGATGTGACAGTCAAGGAGATCTTTACTCGGTGACTTTCAAGACACCGGTTCAACATTTTAATTTTGCAGTTTTAAATTCCTCGTTGTGCCGTTTTTGAGTCATTACGACAAAATAAAAGCATTGATTGTGCTTCCAATAAAAATTCGTCCGTTTGTAGGTCATGTGTCTTGGGCAAACACATAAAGTTACCATTTCATATGTCACCTAACAATACGTTGTTTCCATTTGATATTATACATTGTGATTTATGGACTTCACCGGTTTTGAGCAATGCGGGTTTTCGATATTATATTGTGTTTTTTGATGATTTTACTAACTTTGTTTGGACGTTTCCATTGGCTAGGAAATCGGATGTTTTCTCGGTTTTTGAGAAATTTCATGCTTTTATTCGTACTCAATTTGAACGAAATATTAAAAATTTACAATGCGATAACGGCAAGGAATTTGATAATCAAAATGTTCGGGATTTTTGCAACAAAAATGGGGTTGGCCTTCGTTTTTCGTGCCCCTATACATCATCTCAAAATGGTAAAGCCGAACGTAAAATCCGCTCTCTCAACAATATAATTCGCACATTACTATCGCATGCTTCGGTTCCTCCACATTTTTGGCCCTATGCTCTAAGCATGGCAAATTATCTTCATAATGTTTTGCCAAGTAAAGTTCTTAACTTTCAATCACCCCTTTCTATTTTATATAAAAAACAGCCGGATTTATCACATTTACGGGTTTTTGGTGCGTTATGTTATCCACTTTTTCCATCTACCACTCTTCATAAATTACAATCACGGTCAAAACCGTGTGTTTTTTTGGGTTTCCCGGATAACCACCGGGGATATAGATGTTATGACATGATTTCCAAAAAGATTATAGTGTGTCGGCACGTAATTTTTGATGAAACACAATTCCCATTTGCTTGCTCATTACCCCTCCCACAATATGATTTTTTGGATAATGACACAAATGGTTATCTGCAAAATTTCATGCAACAATCCACCCATAATAATTACCCCACCCAAACACAAACCGTCCCACCCACCCCTATTGTTTCCCCATCCCCACCTGTAAACAGCCCAACCTCACCAAATGGGCCTCCACCACTTAGCCCGCCACAACCTATGGCCGGCCCAACCCCACCTCAGCATGCGCAAGCCCAAAATTCACCACCCCAGCGTGTGCAAGCCCAAAACCCGCTACCTATTTCGTCTAGGCCTACAACACGTAGTCAAAATGGCGTGTTTAAACCAAAAAATCCTTTCAATCTTCATACCCAACATACTCCATCTCCCATTCCCAAAAATCCAATTCTTGCTCTACGCGACCCAAATTGGAAGATGGCAATGGACGATGAATATCAAGCACTTATTAAAAATGATACTTGGGTATTGGTTCCACGACCTCCAAATGTGAATGTTATGAGAAGTATGTGGATTTTGACACACAAAATTCGTGCTGATGGTTCATTTGAACGGCATAAGGCCCGTCTTGTAGGTGATGGTAAAACTCAAAGAGTTGGCATAGATTGTGGCGAAACATTTAGCCCGGTTGTCAAACCCGCTACAATACGGACGGTTCTTAGTCTCGCCATCTCCAAATCATGGCCGATCAAACAACTCGATGTTAAAAATGCCTTCCTTCATGGTAAATTAAATGAAACCGTTTACATGCACCAACCTTTGGGATTTCGTGATCAAACACATCCGGACTATGTTTGTTTACTTAAAAAGTCATTATATGGCTTGAAACAAGCTCCACGGGCATGGTACACTAGGTTCTCGGAGTATGTTTCTAATTATGGTTTTACACATAGTGTTTCGGATAATTCTTTGTTTATTTTTAAACAGGGGGATCAAATGGCATATTTACTCTTGTACGTGGATGATATTATTCTTACCGCCTCATCTAATGATCTTCTCGACAAAATCATTTCGTTACTAGTCACGGAGTTTGCTATGAAAGATTTGGGTAACTTGAGCTCCTTTTTGGGTGTTTCGGTCAAACACCATCCGCATGGATTATTTTTGTCTCAAACCCATTATGCCACGGAAATCATCGATCGAGCTGGCATGACCACGTGTAAGCCCTCGGCTACTCCGGTTGACACTAAACCGAAACTTAGTGCAACATCGAGCCCCAAGTTCTCGGATCCTTCACTCCACCGTAGCCTTGCCGGTGCACTTCAATATCTCACTTTCACTCGACCCGACATCTCTTATGCGGTGCAACAAGTATGTCTTTTTATGCATGACCCACTAGATGTTCATATGGCAGCACTAAAAAGGATCATTCGATATCTACAAGGAACGTTGACACATGGGTTACATTTGTACAAGTCCCCCACAACGACACTCATGTCATATACGGATGCCGATTGGGGTGGCTGCCCGGATACACGGAGATCCACTTCTGGTTATTGTGTCTACCTTGGTGATAATTTAATTTCTTGGTCGGCTAAACGTCAACCAACTTTATCTCGGTCTAGTGCCGAGGCAGAATACCGTGGTGTTGCAAATGTGGTCGCCGAATCATGTTGGTTACGTAATTTATTACTTGAACTCCAATGCCCGATTCAAAAAGCTACAATCGTGTATTGTGATAATGTGAGTGCCATTTATTTATCGGGAAATCCCGTCCAACACCAACGGACCAAACATATTGAGATAGATATTCACTTCGTTCGTGAAAAAGTGGCAAAGGGACATGTCCATGTCTTACATGTCCCGTCTCGATATCAGATAGCCGACATCTTCACCAAGAGCCTACCGTTGATATTATTTGAAGACTTTCGGAACAGCCTAAGCGTTCGAGTACCTCCCCGCTTTGACTGAGGGGGAGTGTTAGAATATATGCAAATATATTCTCTTTATTGTCATTATTACAAAGATATTAGTCAATGTTGTATATTAGGTAGGCAAGTATTATGCTCGTAATTATAGTCTAGCATTAAATCAATATTGTATTTATAGTACATGGGATGAATGGAAAAAGGCAACAGATTACCTTCTCTTACATATTAAAGAATCAAAACAATATTGAAGAATATTTTTTAGAATCTAAAAAAATCATAAAAATAAGCGAAAACTTTTTTTTCATTTTGGCAAAAAAAAAAATGGTAAATTCTGTATGATAAATTTAAATCCAAAAAATGCTTACCTTTTCTACACATCCAATGGTAATATATCTGCTTTGTTGAGCACCATATCACATTAATTCAACTGCTCTTTTGAGACCTCTTTCTCTTAACTTTGTAAAAGGCCAAAACTTAAAAATTGGCTCACTTAAGTAATGAAGACCATCCCACAATAGATCTTGTACCGTTGAATGAGGGTAGTAGAGATCTTCCTGCACCCAATATGCAAAATCACACATATTGTAACATAAATTTCATAAAAAAATTCCCATAACAAGTGCCAGAATTCTAACAACCTTGCAACAATTATGTCGTTGTTTATTCCAATTTATCTCATTGTACGGGATCGGATGAATTTCTTTTCGAATTTGTAGAACAAGATCAGTGATTGGACCGTGAAATTTTCTCCCGTATAAGTATGACATAGGCATATAAGTTGTCCGACAATAGCACCACATTTTCGCTACATCACATGTAAAATAAATAGTGAACTCAACTAAAAAAAATAGTATGTGTATATCATTTTGTGGAAAATAAAGGGGTATGCACACATGACACATCTGTAAAAACTCATTTGTTTTGTATATTATTTATTAAGTATAAATTAAGTTATATGTACGTACCTGGATGATATGGTAAAGCTTGAGGGAAAAGCCAAAATTCTGGTGGAAGTGGATTACATCCTTCCCATTCATATACTCCTAGAACCTGCACACAAAGATATGAAAATCTTGTTATAAATCATTTCACATTTAATTATTTATTTATTAATTGTGAATTCAAATTTGGGAATGTATATATTTACTGAGAGATAAGTTTTTCCCCAAGAGGGAATGGAGGTTGCACCACCATGGTCAAGTATCCACTTCCTGCCTCGTTCAACCGCACCATTTCCATCATTGGGCCCCTCTCCTAGTAACCTACATAGCTCAAAGCAGACCCGATCATGGTGCTGTGATATAAAATCCCCACCCTCCATCTTCGTTCTGACAATTTCATTATAAATATTTGCAAATTTGACATTATATATATATTTTCGTCTGAAACAAATCTAGCTTTGACAATTGATTAAATAGTTCTTACTTGATAATTGTAGATATAACGTATCATTTCGGTCCTGTGTTCTTTGGTTAAATGTGTGTTGATGTTTCCACTTATGTACATTGCAATAAGCTGTAATTTATAGGGTGTATAAGTTATGGGATTTATTACTACTTATGGAATTACTAACGCTCATATATTGTGAACTTTTGCACAAAAAATTAAAAATGAACTTACGAGGGGAGGAGTGAAAAACATAGGACCAGCGTTTTCGGGGACCGTCCTTTGCTTGAATTGCACGGTTCATTCGGATTGCTTTCTTCACTGCTCTTGTTACTGCTTCATAATTCACTTCCTCATTCTCTCCTAATCTTGATGGTGCTATACTCAATAAATCGATTCCATTCTCTTTCATCAACTAAAAAAACATTAATTATACATATCATACAACGTTCTTCTAATAATAAATCAATTAAGATTAAATATTGATTCATTTGATTTATATAACCACCAAGATTTCCTTGTTCGATCTTAGAGTGAAATACATGGGTCGATTAATGTCTATGGGTGCCCAAATGGGTCGACCCGACACAAAACTGAACCCGATTATGTTAGTCGGGTCGGGTCTTCTGTTAATAACGGGACCCGACCAACCTGATTTGTGCCCAATGGGTCAACCCGACTAACCTGCATCCGCATAAGCAAATCACTGCATGGATGAACACCTTTGCTTAGATTGTTTCTAAAATGTTGACGAGCGTTTCGACTTGTTGTTTTTCTTGAGGAGTACCGGCATCGGGATCAAACTCCCAAATTTGCCTACCAACAAAACTGTTGGTGCTATACAAGTAAGGATGATCATTCCCTTCTGCTATCTTCAAGCTCCACATTTTCTTGTTTTGTGAATCAATAATTCAAGTAAGGGGTTGTGAGGTGGTGGCATGAAAATGAGGGTGTTTAGGAGTGGTTTATATAGACTTGTTGTATTTGGCATTTTCCAAGTCATTAAAGTTTAGTGAAAATTGGGCAAATATTTAACTTATCAAAATAAACTCTCTCATCTAAAAAGAAGTGAATAAATCAATTTTGTCCGACAAAAGGGTGTGTTAAAGTTTACAGTCAATATGTGGATAATTGGGATTGTTTAACCTTTTTAGTAGGTAACCCTAAAATCCCAACCACTTGAACCACCCATTTCATCAGAAAAGTCGTTAGAATCTAGAAATTAACTACCATGTTCCTCCATCCCCACCATCTTCGCTGCCACCACTCCAAATCTCTCAGATCTGTCTCTTTCTAATGGCAAAAAAAATAAATTGAAGGTCGTCGGACATCCATCTCTCACACTCAAGATCTCTCTCTCTCTCTAATGGGCAGAATAACGAGATAAATAATTCTGTGTTGAAGTCAATTTCCATTGTTAAGACTACTTCTCTTTCTTTAAAATTTCATTTTTTATCATCAATACGAAACGCACGTTCAACCTTTTATGATAAAATATCACTAAAAAAATTCTATTTTTTCAATTTCTACAATTAGATGAATACAAAACAAAAGTTTTATAAACCCACATTAAAGTGCGATTCATACTACCCTATTTTTATTTAAATTTATTTAAACTTATTAAGCTAATAAATTCAAAAGCACTTTAAATAAATTTCCCAAACATACCCTTAAAAGGCGATCAATTCTTGGTTTCAATATTCAAAGTGATTATTAGGTCTTGTTAAATCAGTGTTAACGTAACGTGAGTAACGCATATGGATTGCAGTAGGGTATATATACTATTCCCTCCGTCTCATAAAAAAGTTTACATTTTATTTGGGCACAATATTTTAGGAGATACTTAGTGGTGGGATCCTTTGTAATACTTTTGATTAAAATATAAGGTTAGATCGGAGAGAGAAAATGTTTTATTGGTGGAATGATTGGTAATAATATTATTTTATTAGGTGGCCCCCCAAATTTGAGAAATGTAAATTTTTTTGTGGGATAAAATTTTATGGAGAAATGTAAATTTTTTTATGGGACTACTTCAGATGTGTATATCCCACATAATCATTACATGTTTCTATGGAAGTATGGATCGAGTTTGTTTACGGTTAGAGATTTAATGCTAAACACATACCCATCTTAGACCATAACATAAACATAATATCTTTCAGTCAGATACCCGACGACTGTTAGGCACAAGGCTAACGAATGTTAGATGCATGTGAAGATCGATTTATACGGAAGATCATTTCCCATCACCAGTTAACGTGATGCTAACCGCCGTTACCGATTGAGCTCTGACCACACAACCCAGAAGTGTGACAATATAATATAATTAATTAATTCTAAATAAATATTCAACTAATTGGACATGTTTTCCTTTTCTTTAGGCATAAAAAACTTTTTTGTGAGCATGTAAACATTTACTAAGACTGTGATTGTGAACCAATGATCACAATGTAAACCATGAACATGGCTTGAATCATTTTAATTTAATTGTTTTATATGATTATATATAATTGTGATAGTTGTGATGATATATGTTTAACTTTATTATCTTAATGTATTTTAATTTAAGGACATGTTTGGGGCAATTTATTTAAAGGAGTTTTAAGCTTAATAAGGTTAAAAATTCAAACTTGAGTCATTTTCGAAGGCTCATCCAGTTATTTCTAATTAAATATACTGAGAATCTGAGAGCATAGTTTAAAGATGCAAATAATAAAACCAAATAACCAGACCTATAAATACTATCTATTCATCTGGCTATTGTTCTTCATCTCATAAGATATACTTCTATCATGATGCAGGAAAGGTCTTTCTGACGTCATACATGACCTGTAGAATTGTTAACTGTAACAAAATTTTACAATTTTCATGTCTGGACCATATGAGCCACACATTTAATCATAACAAAAAGGAATGAATACTTTTCACACAAGTATCTGACTTCCGTAATCAGAGTTGAACTTTTCATAACGAGGGGCATGTAGATGTGCAGAAGGTCTCGTGTTCTTTATCGCCATTTCAATATCTTCATGTTTGATTGGCCCCACCTTTGGCAGCTCTGTAAATAAGTTATTATTAAATAATCAATTTCCATCCATTTTACTTCTAAAAATGTCTTTGATTCAACTTATCTTTCACTCTTAAACAGCTATAATAAATTAATATTTAAATAATGTATAATGCAACTAACATACCGTCATCAGGCAACATGTCTTGTTGTTCAAGAATTGCCATAACACGTCTCAAAGGCTGCATAGCAGCTTCTTTACATAACAAACGTATATCAGAACCTGAATAACCTTCTGTTTTTTCCACCAATAAATCATACGGTAATGTTTCCTCTGAACTCAATAATTCCTCAAACATGGATCTCCTTGCTTCAGCTTCTGGTAGAGGTACAAGTATCTTAAATAATTAATTAAAGAAATAATCAAAAATCTTCCATTCACATGCTGTAATTTATAATTTATAAACAAATATGAAAATTTAAGGATACTCTTTTCTCAAGACGCCTGAGCATGGCAGCATCGAGTTCCCAAGGGAGATTTGTAGCTGCCAACACAAACACAAGCTCATCTGTTTTTGTCAAACCATCCATCTGTAATTAAATTAAATTAAATTAAATTACAATGAAATATTAAAAATATAATGACAGTTAAAGTTGAGGAAATAAATTAAACCTGAATAAGTAACTCTGTTTTGAGACGCCTACTTGATTCATGCTCACTTCGTGATTCACCACGTTGACTTATAATTGCATCAATTTCATCTAGAAATATAGTTGATGGTGCATGATGTCTTGCAAGCTCAAATAACACCTTCACTAACTTCTCAGAATCACCTGTTATTATTGCATTTAATGTTTAAAGAAAACGTCACCCGTTAATAAAAAAATATCAAATTTATTCGATTTTTATCTAAAATTTATGTTATACAGTTTATAGTGACATACCACGCCATTTGCTGACAATGGATGATGCTGAAATGTTGAAAAATGTAGTATTGCACTCGGTTGCAACAGCCTTTGCCAGCATGGTCTGAAGAATCAAAAATTAAAAAAAAAAAAACATTTTATTAATATTTTATAAAACAGAATTAGTTAATTAGCATCAAAATAGAAAGCTTCAGACCTTTCCGGTTCCTGGAGGGCCAAACAAGAGAATGCCTTTCCATGGGGATAAAAGACCAGTGAAGTACCTACAAATGGACCGATTCTCATTTATTTTAATAACTATTCATTCTAGAGTAAATTACGGATTCCATCCCTCGAATTTTTATGTTACACAGATAGTCCCTAAATTGTTAAAGTGTGTTATGTTTAATGGTTGTCGAGAAAATAAGTTTTTTACTTACTTGGGATATTTTATTGGCATAACGACTGCTTCCTTAAGCAGACGTTTTGCATTCTCTAATCCCTTTATGCTCTCCCACTTAACATCTGGACTACCACGAATAATATCCCTGCACATGCAATAAGTATAAGGCATTTAATGTGTATTTGGAATATATAATAATTGAAAAATAACAAAAAGAAAAGCACCAATATGTGAGTCTATACCTACTTAAACTCTCTGCCAAAGTTCGCATTTCTGCTGATTCAAAAGCAGGAAGCAGAGATTTTTTTCTGCACAAATGAGATATCAAACAGATATAATTACTAATTGACCAAATAGATTTAATTACTAATTGAAATTTAGCTGAGTGTTCTTCTATCTTCATGTTTTTAATCTTTATATGTTGGTAATATATAAGTAGTACATGAAAAACAAAAAACCAGAAAAGAGAGCATACGGTTTCTCAGCTTCTGACAATGTACCTCCATTGGTTGTCGAATTATCTCTCGCCTGAACAATAAATATATTAATATAAACATCAAACAAGTACATTGTTGCTAAAATGAACTTTGATCTAAAATCGTTTTCAAAATAAGACTTTTTTTTTTCTGCAAGATGCAATGGAATGATACAAATCTCGGATACCTGTCTGTACTGTTCGTATATCGACAATTCAGATGTGTTGTTTGGGTGCCCATTTCCATTTGATGAGTTTCCATTACTTGAAGCTTGACCATTAGTCTGTTGACCATTTGCAGCAGCATCTTCCGGATTGGATTCCTTTTTCCTCCCAAACTTAACATCATAAAACATCTTAAAATCCTAGATATAGAAGAAAAAATATTATAGTAACAAAATCACATTATCATTAATTTAACTTCAAGTTGTTTCTCACTATATCAAATCAATTAAGCTGCAAACAGCATGATTACATTGCCAGTATCATAAATCCTCAACTTCCACTACTCCAATTACTAATCAATAACAAATCAACAATGTTGAATTAGATAAACTCTCGGTCCTAAAACAGAGCCACACAAAACGAACGAGATTCCATAAAATTCATATGTGAGTACCAACCTACCTACCAACTGCGTCCGATTTGACTTAATTCATTACTCAAAAGCGATTCAAATTCAACGTTGCTACAGATTTGCGAATATGAATTTATGCAAAATGGATTGATTACCTGAAAGGACCAACGAGTGATTGACGGTTCATCGGCCATTGTTTTTTCTCTTGTTTGTGATAAATTAAAATTCAAACACAAATAAGAGAAAAAAACTGAGATCTGAAGACGCCTATCTCTGCCTTCCAATCGTTACTTGAATTCAGTATCGATGAATAAAGAAATTGGGAAGGAGTTGTTGTTGAGTATAAGCAGAAGATACTGGCGAGCTGTCGAGTGAATAAACAATAGTTGTCTGTGTTTGATCACATCAGTGATTCATTTCGTCACGTGCCAAAGATGCCCCCGTGAAAAATATCTGGATCTCCGCTTATATTAGGCCCAAATGAATACTATTCAATCCAAGACCCAAATTCGTATTTCATATCTTAGGTAAACATATTTATAACCTTATAATTTTAAATATTATAAAAAAAAAGATTTACTAACCATTTGACGATTAAATATGGTTAAAATGCTTTATGTACAAATTATAATTAAGAAAATATAACTACTCAAAATTAGTTAATAAAATTTAAGAGGATATTTTTTATTAGCTACTCCCTCCGTCCCACAAAAAATTTCTCATTTGGTTTTTGCACAAGTTTTTAGGTGATAGTTAGTGGTGGGGTCATTAATAATACTTTTGATTAAAATATAAGGTTGGATTTGAGAGAAAAAGATAGTTAGTGGATATTAGTGATGAGGTTTTAGTAATAATCATTTTTTATTGTGTGGAGCCCATCAAATATGGGAAATAGGAAGTTTTTTGTGAGACAAAAATTTAGAGTGAAATTGGAAGTTTTTTGTGGGACAGAGGGAGTAATTTACAAAGACTTTAAGCCAACAAAAAGTTCTTAACTATTGTACTTAGAGTAATGTTAGCATTTTTCTTGTAAAAATACTTAAAAAAACAAAAAAGTAAACCTAAAAAGTATTTATCCAAACATATAAACAGCGGTTAAAAAATGAAAACTAATAATTGCTTTGCATTTGTACCCTTGTTATATATTTCAAGAGAAGAGACAAAGGTAAAACATACAACACGGAATCAACAGAAAAAAAAAAAAAAAAACTCCGTCATAATGCTTACAAGGATGTGATTTGTAAACAACACTGACGTATTATGTTACACTAATCAAGTACAAGTACGATATATCAAAGGGAGATGATACGAGGTTGTAGTGTGGTTGATTGGTCAAACCAAAGGGTGAGATTCTTTGTGAAAGAGAGAGAGTCTATCATCAGCCAACCTAGACTTGTAGGTGCATGATTTGTACTCATACCAAGTGAACTCATGGTACAAACTTTCTTCACCGGGTTCCATGAGTGAACACAATGGTGAGATCTTTTCCATTAGTGGTGGTCCTCCGAAGTAAATCATCGAAAATCTTGATTTTAATCCGTTCGTAACCACTCTATGTCTTACACTTTTAAACCTTCCATTTGTTATCACCTACAAGAAAATCAACAACATTTAGGCGAATTTTTGACCGACTTAACCTGATTCTTAAGTTAATTTTTTTATTTTGCTCTATTACCGGTTATAAACAAAATATAAAGTGAATTAACTCGTTTTCATATGATTAAGTAGAAATTGTGTATCTACTTCTTGCATTAGAGGACATTATTTGGTCAAAATTGATTCTTTAGTCCGTTATTATTAAGGTGAGAAATTAAGGCCTTTTAAACTTACTAGCAGGGTACCCGCGCAATGCGGCGGCGTGTACCCGTAACTATATTTCAAAGTGACGATAGTAACGGTGGTGGTGGCAATAGCGATGGTGATGAGTGGTGGTGCGTAGTGATGGTAGGTGCCAACATTAGTGATGGTCAAATGTAGTGATGGTAGATGCCGACATTGGTAAGAGTTGATGATTTACACCATCGTATATTTAATGTTATTGGGATAAATGGTTATAATAACAGCCTAATGTATTAAGTGTGAGTGGTTTGAAATAAAGTGTAATGTATAGCAAGTGGTTAACACATAGTGATAACTTAGGAGATGTCTTGGGTTCGAATCTTATAAGCCGCGATTTATTATTTTTTAAGGTAAATAACTAACTAACAAAAGTTGAAATGTCCTTAAAATTAAGTTTAAGTAGCTCCTTAAACTTGCCTAATGTGGTAGGCCTAAATGATTTATATAGTAGTAAGATAAGTTTATATAAGTCTAAATAAACCATATTTTGTAAGCCTATTTAAGCTTATACTCTGTATATGCTTATAAGTTTAAAATCACTTTAAATAAACTTTCCCAAACACCCTTTAAGCATATACTCCATCCGTCCCTTAATAAAGTTTTCATTCAATTGGGCACAAGTTTGTAGGAGTTAGTTAGTGGTGGGGTCTTGGTAATAAATTTGATTAAAATATAAGGTTATTTTGGAGAGAGAAATTATTTTAAAAGATAGTTAGTGGTGAAGTACATTGTAATAATATTAAGGACGGAGGGAGTACATTGCAAAATCAACATATGCTAGTTTCTTTTTCCTTTTAAACAGGTATTCATTTTTATAATAAGATCAGTTGGATGGCCGAGCTTTGTTAACACAAATTATTTTGTCGATTTTCTTTATATTTATAAATACCTAATAAAATAGATACAATTACAGAATCTAATACTTGGTATTAAAATGGTGACCTGTTTATAGGATTTGTGTATTTATAGATTTAACATGCATTAACAAAACTTATGTATTCTTGTGCAATGAAAAAAACAAGGTACCTGTAATAGATCATCGACATTGATGAAAAAGGAGTGGTGATCAGGTGGGACTGCAACCCATGTTCCATCAGCTAGACAGATCTGTAGGCCTGACGTGGTGTTAGATCGTGCAATTGATATGAGATGCGGGTCCGTATGTTCACCAAACCCAATTGGGTTCCTGCTCATGGCTCCATGGACCGGGTCTGGGTCCGGGCAGGGTGGATAGTGATTGAGCCTGAACACTGTGTCGGCCTTATCATCGCTTAACATTCTGCTTAACACACACTTTGGCTCTATCTTCAGTCCTTCTGCCATTAACTCAAGTATTTCACACCCTATTTTTCTCATCGCTTCCACATACTCTTTTGCTAGTGACCTTAATTCCACAATACAAAAAGAATTTTATTTAATTTAAATTTGTATTTAAAAAAAACAAAAAATGACGGTTAATGAAATATACACATGTTTGACGCTCACTCTACATTATTCTGTATATTTTGAAGACAGTCAATCAAGAAACAGCTATAAGTGCAGTCATGAATCTTCAACTCGCCAAGTAGTTCGTGGTGTATATATAATTCATCATTTTTATCAATTAAATAAATGCATGAATATAAGTTATACTCCCTCCGTCCCACAAAAAAGTTCTCATTTCTCCTAAAGCTTTTGTCCCACAAAAAAGTTCCCATTTCTCATATGTGGTGGACTCCACACAATAAAATACTATTATTATTAAAAACCCCATCAATGATATCCACTAATTATCTTTATCTCTCCAAACCAACCTTATATTATAATCAAAATAATACCAATGACCCCACCACTAACTATCACATAAAATCTTGTGCCAAAGGGAAATGGGAACTTTTTCGTGGGACGGAGGGAGTACATCGGTTCATGACAAAAATACTGACATAATCGATGATGTAATAAAAAACTCCGGATATTATATAAGAAAGCTTTTTGCTTGAATATTGTACGAAGCAGACTTTTTCTCTCTCCCTTTTTAAGGATATTCCGTTTACGACAAGCTCGAGAGAATGGCTGAAGTTTGCTCATGTTAGAGGTCTCTCGCATAAAATATAGTTTTAAAAATCTTATATATAATCTTATACTTCCTCCGATTCAAAATAAATGACACACTTTGAGTTTCATGATTTTTGAGGCAAAAGATTATAATGATAATTAAATTAAATTAATTAAATGGTTAGTTGGGAATGGGTCTCACACCTTTTAATAAAAGGTGTTAATGGTGTTTAAAAGTAAAAAGTAAGGGTAAAGGAATCATTTAACTTTGTTAAAGTAGATAGTTATTAGGTGTGGGACCCACAATTTTTTGTCAAATAAGGTAATTTTTCAAAGTGTTTCATTTATTTTGAATCACCTTAAAAAGGAAAAGTGTGTCACTTATTTTGAATATGAGGAAGTAGTTTTAAACACATTTAATAATCTAATACAGAAATACTTCCTCCGTATCAAAATAAGTGAATCACTTTCCTATTTGTGGTGTATCAAAATAAGTGAATCACTTTAATAATTTACCTTATTTGGTAAATTTTATATTTAAAATTACTCATTTACCATTACTTTATACTTTTTCAAACATCATTAAAGGTGTGAGACTTCATTCTATTTTATCATTTTCCTCATAAAAGCAACAAAATAGTAAAGAGGTGGGTCCCTATTCATTCTAATTATCCAATTTAATTTCACTAATCTCTTATTACATTATTTTGCCTCAAAAAACGTGAGCTTCAAAGTGATTCACTTATTTTGATACAGAGGAAGTATTAGAAAGTTCTATGTTTAAAATAATTTCACTATGACCTACTCCCTCCGTCCCACAAAAAACTTCTCATTTTACTATAAATTTTTGTCCCACAAAAAACTTCTCATTTCTCATATTTGATTGGCTCCACACAATAAAAAACTATTATTATTAAAGACCCCACCACTAATATCCACTAATTATCTTTCTCTCTCCAACTCAATCTTATATTTTAATCAAAAGTATTATAAATGACCTCACCATTAAGACCGGTGCCAATGGCGTTGCGGTTGGCCGCCGGTTGGCCACCGACGGAACCGGCGCCGTTGGCACGGCCCGCCGGTTGGCCCGCCGGTTGGCCGCCGGTCGGCAAAGTGGCGAGAGAGAGGACGGAAGAGGAGCGTGAAGGTGGGTCCCGCCGGTACCTTCCAGCCAATGAAAAAAAACCTTTTTTTTTTCTTTTTTTTTTTTTTTTTTTTTAACGGTAATAAAAATTCGAAAATATATATTAATAAATTAAAAAAAACGGTAATAATTTCAAAAAAATCCGAAAAAATTCAAAAAAATTCAAAAAAATTCAAAAAAATTTCCCCTCATTTACATCTATAAATACCCACTCATTTCTTATATTTTTTACACCACAATCACCTTCTTTCTATCTCAAAAAAATCATACCTCCTCCCAAACTTTTAAAAAATGTCCAAAAGACGTCAATCATCGGTATCCAACGACATGTGGGATTACCTTACTGGATCACCGGTTGACGCCCCACCCTCACCGGCCGGTTCTTCGTCGGCTCAAACAAGCAACCCGACACCATCGCTAGGTTTTGGGGCTTTCTCCCAACCACAACCAAACTACCAATACCCTCAACCACCACCCAACTTTCACTACCAACAACCACAACCAAACTACCAATACCCTCAACCACCACCCAACTTTCAATACCAACAACCACCACCCAACTTCCATTACTCTCAACCACCACCCAACTTTCAATACCAACAACCTCCTCCCACCACACCTATCTATTCACAAAATTTCCAAGAACCATCACCAACCGACACCCAAAATGTGGGGGACACCCAACCGGAACCGACACCCTCAAGAAAAGGGAAAGAAAAAAGGGTGGAAAAGGGGAAAGAAAAAACGTTGCCAAAAAGGGCACAAACAAAGTGGTCAACCCCTGACGAGGTGATTTTGGCCCAACGTTGGATTCATAACTCTGAAGATGGTGTGAAGGGGAATAGCAAAAAATCTTTCGTCCATTGGGCTCGAATTCTCGAGGACTTCAACTCGACTGCTTCTGTGAAGCGTAACATGAACCAACTCACGGGCAAATGGTCCAAAATAGCTCATGACGTGAAACATTTCAGCGCTATATACAATTCGTTAAACGACGTGCGTGGAAGCGGTACGCGAGACGAGGACGTTCTAAAAGCTGCTCGTCAACAATTCCGTGAAAATGTCGGCCGTAATTTTATATATGAAGACTGTTGGGAAGTGGTGAGAGATAGCCCAAAGTTCTATTTTTCAGTGGGCGTCATGGATACCGAGCCGATAAGCCTCGATGAAGACACCGAACCGGCGAGCATGGATCCAGGGACGGCGGCACCAAGGACGTCGACACCGGCTAACATGCATGCGTTGTTCCAAGATGACCCGTTGAGGCGCCCCCCGGCCGCAGTGTGAGCAAGAAAAGTCAAAAGACTTCGTCTTCGTCCGATGCCGCAAGTTCCCGAAGGTCCATTAAGCTGGACACTTTGGACCTCGTTAGAAAAACCTCCAAAAAAAATACAGGCATTATCAAAAAGGTTGCAAAAATGGCACACAAAAAATTGATTTTGGAAACTTGGAAATTCCTAGCCATAAAAGTGCCAAACGACATTGACGAAAGTCGTAAGCAAATGCTTGAAAACGCTCAAGATGAAATTGCACAGCAATTTCAAAATGATTTGGCGATTTTTAAGGACGTTGACGAGGAGGGTGACGGTGAGGGTTCGGGAGCACAAGGACCGGTTGGCGAAGACGAAGACGAAGACGACAATGAATCTCTTGATTAGTATTTTTTTAGTTTGAATGTCTTTTTTTATTTATTTATTAATGGCTTTTTTTTTTAATTAATGTCTTTTTTTTTAATTATTTTAATGTCTTTTTATGTAATTTTTTTTTAATTAATGAAATGTATTTTTATTAGTTATATGTTTTAATTAGTTTATATATTTTTATTAGAAAAAGAAAAGTAAGTGGTGGGGCCCAAATTTGGTGAAGTGACGGAGTGCTGTTGGCACGGGTACGTCAGTTTAGTGTTAGTTAGTCTGTCTGCTGACGTGGCGCTGAGTTGGCAGAAACTGACGGCGTCAGTTTCCGTCACCATTGGGACCGGTCTAACTATCACCTAAAAACTTGTGCAAAAGGCAAATGAGAATTTTTTTTTTTTGGGACGGAGGGAGTATTAGGCAACTACAATGACTAAGACTTTAAAAGTCGGGAGTAATTACGATATACGATTGCGTCAATTCGGGAAAACATAAGAAAATTTGAAGAAGAATCTAGTTAATTAGGACTTAGAAGTCCTATTTTTGTCTATAAGCACAGAGCTTTTTAAATCCACGGGACACCAAAGTTCTAAATTAACGTTCTATTCCAAATGATATATAATGCCAAATACGAAAAACTTACGAGGAAATAAAACTTACGAAAAGATTTTGTTGTTTGAGGGGAAATCACTGGAAGTAAGAAGAAGATACTCGATCCACCCAACGTCTCCATTTGGTCCAATTTTGTTGTTACCGTACCCTAACGGATTTGGAGGATTAAACTTGTCTTTCTCAGACTGACTGAGATTGAAGAAGTCAATGGTTTCATTTTCTAGTTGAGACACGAGCCATGGTGACACACCATGGTTAATGACCTTAAAAAAACCGTAATCTTGGCATGCGTTAACGATGAGGTTTTTAGCATCATGAGGGCACGAGAGGTCAATAACCGGGATACCTGTAAAATGAGTTTTGTTCGAGTTGCAGGTGTTTGTGGTGCATCTTTTTACGAGGGGTTTGTTTTCGACTTGTGATAGCATCACCATGTTGGTGGTTTGGTGGCAAACAGAAAGGGAACCAACTGCCAATTTATACACGTTAGGGAGCAGGATAGGGTGAATTAAATCTGACATACACATATGCATATCTAGGTATATATAATAATAAATTAATGAATTTTACTAACCTTTGTACTTAGAGTTAGGGGTGCCCAACGGGTCAACCCGACCCAACCCGGCTCTTATCGGGTCGGGTCTGTCGGGTTTGAGCTTAAAGGTTAACAATAATATTATACGAGCATCTCCAATGGTTAATCTCTCAATAGCTTATTGTTTTTGCCACATAATTTTTCCATTAAGCTTTTCATAAAAATTCTCTCCAATGGTTAACTATTTCAAAAGAGAATTGATATTGCTACCACAATTTTTAATGATTATACCACACTGTACATGTTTTACAGCTGACTGTACAAGTATATTAAGTATTGAATTTGGTAGATACCTTAAAAGTTGTGGTAGAAAAATCACCCCTGTTTCAAAAGCTTTTTGTTATTCATATTTACTAATTTACCTTTATCTATATTCAATGTTTTATAAATGCCTCTCACATGTATAATTTGACAATTTTTAGAACATTTCATAAAACTTAACATTTTTTATAATATCTCATATAAAATACTAAAATACTTGACATTATATTAAATAAATAGAAAATTACATTGCAAGTATTGAAAAACATGACTCTAAATCACTGAAATAGGGACTAAAGGGTTTAACATGTAAATTTATAATTTATAGGGATTAAAGGAATCAAACATTAGAACTAGGGCTGTCAAATCATGCTCTCGTTTCGTGTTTTTGGGTAACACGACACGTTCAACACGAAAACAACACGACACGAAGTCGTGTTTTATTTTGCTAACACGAACACGACACAACTAAAAAAACGATAAACACGACAAACACGACAACACAAAATAAATAACAAAAATAACAAATTTCGTACTTATTACATGCTAAAAACACGACAAACACGACAAAATCATAACTATCATGCCAAACTCTGAACACGAAAACGACACGAACACGAATTCAAATTTCAATTTCGTCCCAATTTCGTTTCGTTTCGTGTATTTTTTCGTGTCGTGTCGGGTTTTGACAGCCCTAATTAAAACTCAATTAAAGGGTTATGGAAAAATAAGTAGTTAGAATAAACTTTAAAAAAAAATCTTCTATTCCAATGGTAAAAAGTATTCCAAAAGCTTATTGAAATAGTAAAAAACTTTTGAAAAAGCTACCGTTGAAAATGCTCTAACTAGAAATATTCTTAACATTTGGATTGTAGACCTAATGGTGATGAGCATATATTAGACTATCTCTGTTGGTGTAGTTAGGTTGGGTTGGATTACCTATTAAAATAATATTAAAAAGTGAAGAGGGTCACCAAAAAGTAATTTAGTATATGTTGTGGTGGGGGACCAGATCACAGCCAAAGGTCGCATTTTTTTTAATATAATGTGGATTATTTTGATTGGTAGTTTTGATTATAAAACTTTGGTTGGTTTGGGTTGGATTGGATTGGGTTGTTACTTGTTAATGTGTGTGACAAATTAGATTGATTGGGTTGTATATGTGAAAAATAAAGAAATTAATATTTTAATGAAAAAGTTAGGTTGAATTGATTGCTAATATCTGAATGATGCAGAGGTCTGAATGATTCAGACTTCCCCTTACATATGTCTGATTAAGAGGCAGACCATATTCAATATTTGATTCAGACGCTGATTCAGATGCATAACCAAACACTCTGAATCTGTCTGAATAAGAGGCTAGCCTCTTAACTGAATCGTTAAGAGGCTTACCAAACAGCCCCATAGTCTCTTAGAAGTTAGCGGACTCTTTTATTGATATATAGGTAATTTGGAAATGGACTTCAAAGTAAGAGGCCTAACATAAAAAGGCTATAATTTTTTTATCTCAGAATTAGTAACATTTTTTTTGAACGGCTAGTTAGTAAGTTAGTCGTTCGAGCCTAGACAGTGACATTCACAAGGGGCAGTATGACTTCCCTCGAACCTTCCACCTTTTATGTCCACGACGGGACTTGAACCCATGACCAATAGGTCATGGGCAACACCTTAAATACTCATTGGATACCACTAGGCTACAAGCTTCTATGACATGAAGATCCTAACGCCTATCCCAACAGTGACGCGTCAGTAAACACATCAGTAGCGCCACATCATCACATCCTTACTGACACGCTACCGACACGGTCGTGTCAACCTTACCCATCACTAACCCATCATTTCCACATCATCATTTTTAATTAATAAAAAAAATTACATTAAATAAAAAAACATTACATTAATAAAATTAAAAACATTACATTAAATAAAAAAAGACATTAAAACATAAAAAAAACATTAAACTTAAAAAATAAAAAATAAATACTACTCGTCGTCCTCGTCATCGGTAGGGATGCCAATTTTATCCGCGGCGCGGGTACCCGACCATAACGAGGCGGGTATTACCCGTTTTAAACGGGTAACGGGCGGGGACGGGTATTGAATTTCATACCCGATGCGGGTACGGGTCGGGGACGGGTATTACATTACCCGCACCGTTTATACCCGAATATACATATAAATGTATATATATATATATATATATATATATATATATATATATATATATATATATATATATATATATATATATATATATATATATATATATATATTTATATTTATATTTATATATAATAGTATATATATAGTTATATACAAAGCTAGATGCAGTGGGCTAATGGGCCAAAATGAAAGAAATATTTCTTTAACCACATTTTAAAATCCATTAAAACTTAACTATTGTTGTTTTATTTTGGTCTCAAAACGAACATTAAAATGTCGTGTTTATCTTTTTCTGCTATATCGTGTATGAAAGCGAATGATTGGGTATTAAATGTTTTAGCTATCGTGTTTTATTTTTTTTTAAAACTATTGAATGGATATCCGTCGGGTTACCCGTACCCGGCGGGGATTTTTCTACCCGAACCCGTCGGGCGATTAGGCGGGTGCGGGTGGGTACGGGTGTGGGTATTTGATTTCGGGTGCGGGTACGGGTTTTACAGTATCCGCTACTACCCGCGCCCGTTGGCATCCCTAGTCATCGGTAGACTCCGGATCAGCGTATTTGTCCAATAAACTTTTGCGATATTTTAAAATCGCTTTTCGCTCTCTTCGGTTCAAACCCTCGGGAACCGAACAATGAATCACTCTAAAAGCATCCATCGCCATGCGCTCCTCAGTCGCTTCTTTGATACTCTTCAATGCATCAGCTTGCAGTTGTAACGACCCTAAATTTGTAAATAAATAAATTTATAAAAATATGATAATTAAGGATAAATCGTTTAAAGGACGTGGAAATTGGTTTCGTGTCAATCGGGTATCGTATGAAGAAGTTATGGGCGAAACCGTATCGGAAAGAATGAAGAAAAATGCAGCCTCAGCTGCATAGCCCAGATAGCGCCGCTATCTGGGAGTTCGCGGCGCGATCTTCGACGGATGCAGCAGCGATCCGAAATAGCGCTGGGGGGAAACGCGATTTTGAGATAGCGCCGGGGTTCGCGGCGCGATGTTTGGCGCGAAGTGTGGCGCGAATTATCACGGGAAGGAGATCGCGATGCGATCTCCAGGTTAGCGGCGCGATTTCCTATCTGAACAACATTTAAGTCGGGTTTTGGTCGTTTAATGCATACAAAAACCCTAGTTTTCTCCCAACTCGAGCTTATGTACGTTTTTGAGTGGAAAACATCATTTGGAGCCGATTTCTCCATCAAATCTCGTCAATTGTCACTCCTAGTTGAAGATTAAAGGTATATCTTCACTCCTTTGTAGTTGTAGCTCTAGATCTATGGATCTTGAAGCTTGAGTTTGAAACCCTAGTTCTTGGGTGTATGGGTTATGGTGAAATAAATGATGTATACACTTAATATATGGTAATTCAACAAAGAAAACAAGTGTATGCTTAAGATTTGTAAGAACCTTAAGATTGGTCAAACCTAGGGTTTTTAATGTCACCAAAATTTGGGGGAAAGGGTGTTGGTGACTAATTAGTGTTATGAGACTAATATTGGAGACTAATGATGTCGACCTTGGGTTATGGTTGGGTTCGGGTTTCGTTGGTGAAACCTTGGAACTAAGATTTTGAGATTTCCACCAAGTTGGATGAACTTGGTGGTTAAAGATGATAATAGAAATTATGTGTTGTCTAGTTATGGATGATAACTAGAAGTGTGATGATTATGTTGATAGGTTGCAAAGACCTTTACGTTGGAGTTATTCAAAAGGCGGGAAGCAAGGATTCGTGCTGATAAACGTGAACTGGAAAACATTGCTAAGGTGAGTACATGAGACTTTTAAACTGGGTACATAGCAAGAGTTTTGAAAACACATATGATATTTTTATGGATCTTTATTAATAAATGTTTGGTAAAGATAGTGATTAAAAATGGTAAGAAAGTAGGTTTAATGTGACATTAGAATATGTCTAGTATGGTTGATGAATTTTGGAAGTGAGTAGGATAAACTTAAGTGATTGTGGTGTCTGTAATAATGAACCATAATAATAAAGTTATGAAGTAAAAGAGTGTGTATTGAGTCTTTATTAATAATTATGTATAAGTAAAGCAATTGGAAATGATTTGATAAGTAATGAGTATCTATTGGTAAGAATTATTAATAAAAGAAAAGAACGAATATACATATGAAAATGATTATGATGTGACTAGTAATAATTATGTATTATGGTCAACGAAGAGATGAAAGTATATGAAATAGATAAATAGGAAATGTATCTTATGAAATAAGTGAGTATGGACCTCCTAGGGTTCATAGATGTAGAAGTATGTGTGAGATGTTAAAGATCGGGTCCACGGGACCATACAGGTACGTTCACTCTATGTTGAACTTGTTACATATATATAGTTATTATTAGATAACTAACTTGTTTGATGATTGATGTGATAGCCGAGAGCTACACTGACATAACTGTTGAGTTATGGTAAGATTGAGATGATGTGATGTCACGGGTGACTCCCGGTCATGAGGTGTGGAGTGAGGGGCAGTTGGGTGGATTCCCATCGACTCATCCACGTTAGTAGTCTTGCTAACTGGACGTATTCCTGCGAGTAAGGCAGGTATCGGTATATTGGGCGATTCCCTCTTGCCGGTATCTTGAGCTTCTAGTTAGTTCGGGGGCAACCCGATAACTAGATATATTGGAGTTCTAGCTAGTTTGGGGGTAACCCGATAGTTAGATATGTTGAGCTTCTAGTTAGTTCGGGGTAGGGGTGTAAACGAGTCGAGTCGAGCCGAGTTCTGCAAAGCTCGAGCTCGACTCGCTAATTAAAACTCGAGCTCGAAACTCGACTCGAAACTCGACGAGCTTCCATTTTTAAGCTCGAACTCGACTCGGTGAAAGCTCGAAACTCGACTCGATACTCGGCTCGGCTCGAAAAATTTTGATTTTTTTAAAAGTGCACTTTTTTGTTGTAAATATGTATATTGAAAAGGGTAAAAAGGTAATTACTTATATCAAAAAGGGCAAAAAGGTAATTAAATAAAAACTCGATAAGGCTCGCGAGCCTAGCGAGCTGTGTATTTTGGAACTCGAACTCGACTCGAAGCCCTACTCGAGTAGCTCGAGCTCGAGCTCGACTCGATTCATAACGAGTCGATTTCGAGTATTTTGCGAGTCGATTTCGAGTAACTCACGAGCTGTCTCGACTCGATTAAACCCCTAGTTCGGGGGCAACCCGACAACTAGATTTGATTGCTAGGAAAGCATTGGAACAATAGGGTCGCTATAGGGTGACTAGCCTACATTGATGTCATATATATATGTGTTTATATATTTATGAAATGATTATTATTATTGGGGTCTAAAACCCATGTATCTCACGAGACTATTTTGTCTCACGTACTACGTTTGTTTATGGCTGTGTACTCAGGTACAGGTTTGAAGTGGTAGAAGGTTGCACTAGAAGTGACCTAGAGATGTTTAGCTCGGGAGCTCGTAGGTAGATCCCTTGCCTATGGTTTTGATATACTTGGTGACACCGTATTTTTTTATACTCTGATAAAGGTTTTAATGTTTTTGTTAAACTATATTTTGGACATCATGTCTATTATTGAGAAAAGCGTATTTTAATAATTTTAAACGATGTTATAAAAATACGGGTGATACAACTTGGTATCAGAGCTATAGTTTAAGTGAATTAGGTTGGATGTCCATCCTAGTCTTAGACTGTAGCAATAGGAATGTAAGATTCCTTGAGATCGATAGGTTGACCTTGAGACTTTATGTTAAGTTTAGGGTTGGACCTAAGGGACCTATAGAAGTTATGAATTGTGCAATGTGAGTCTTTTGGGCATTTGTTTGATAGGGCCGACCCCTATGAGAAATGTCATGATTTGATCTAACGGTGTTGTTTTCGACTGTTGAGTTGACCGTTTGGATCTTGTTGATGGATACGTTGGTATGACGAAAGAATGTGTGAAAAGTGGGCGAGCTCCACTAAATTGGGAAGAGTTATGTATGAGGACATGTACCAGGTTTTGGATAAGCGAATGAATGGGGGTAGACGAAATGATTCGAATACCCGAATGAAGGAAGAGTCATCGAATGGCGAGATCGTAGTGGGAAGTATCTACATAAAAAGGTAGCAAGACCTAGTCGGAAGAAATGGAAGGATGTTGTATAAGGCCTTCATAGCGTGTAAAACTGTTGGGTAATTCGGAAGTTCTGGGCCGGAGGTCACGGTGTAGTGGATTCGGTAGTTTGAGCAAGTGCTAAAGAGTAGCAAACGAAGGAAAAATTATATGGTGACTTTGGGGTCACGATTATTGAAGGATGAGACGCTGACACGGTGGAATGTTGTATGAAACTTTGGGAAAGATAGCACGGTATAAGATGTTGTGAAAGGAATTCACGAACAAGTTGAAAGGGAAAGTTGTCCGGAAGGAACCTAGAGGAGGATTCATGATACAACCTCGGAAATCTTAGGTAAAATGGATGTTATGTGATTATGGCTTAATCGTCTGGTTGTTGCACGAATTGATGCTTATAGAAATTGGAGATAAGTCGTATGACGTGAAGATTTATTTTTGGGAATAGTCTTCCCGGTTAGTTATGAGTATGGAAATATGTATTTGAAAGGATTATAGACAAATGTGTCGCATGTAGTAAGGACATAAGAGTTAATGCTATTATGAAGTATCAAAGGACGAATCACGAGGATGGTAAATGTGTTTCAACAAAAGAATGGTAATACAAGGAAGTACTAGGTCCTTGTAAGAAATGTTAGTGTGGATGAGAATTCTAGAAATAGAAATATTGGAGAATGGAATTTGGATGTCCGACGAGAATTCGGATAAATAATGTAATAAGATTATACGTGAACGGTAAAGAAAAGAATGAGTAAGGTATAGTTATGTCTTAGAAGTCATAGATGGGAAATATGTGGAAAGGAATAAGTGTCGGGAATGACGAATTCTGATTGTCGAAAGTGGTTGGGTAAAAAGGTGGCATATAGCCATGTCGAACTTTGTGACAATGATGATGAATTCGATATTAAGGGTAAGGAAATAATTGTTAGTTACGTGTTATAGTAATGGTATGGCGGTATATGACGCAGAGTAGTGTGAGACTACGGTTGGGGAAGGAATAATTCTAAGTCTCACGATGTATAAAAGTGGAACATCTAGTGTTAGAGCTATTGGGTGCTAAGTCATGGGTCATGAGTGTAGACCGGAGTCGGTTGGTTGACTCAAAGATGATCGGGTTAGCCGGTGAAATATGGTTAATCGAATAGATTGGTGGTTACCCAGTGGTGACAAAAGTTTTGGGAAATGTGGTAAGAAAGAAATGAACCAGTTAAGGGTGGTCAATGTGTAATTAAAACGGTAAATAGTAATCGGAGATTTTAATAGTTACCCGCGGGGTACAATGCATGCGATAGTCGTTGGAAGTATATAATAATGAAAAGGTAATGTTATATGAAACGTGATAAGTAATATGTCCAATGGGAAATGTGTTAAACTGAAAGAAAATGATAACGTGATGTTATGAGAAATGTGCTAGATTGCATGGCGAATAAATAGACGATTAAATGAGTAAGATAGTGGTAAAGTACGTGATGTGAAAAGGTGTATACTAGTGAAGTATGCATGATAAGATAAGAAAGAAAGGATGTGATTAGCTCGGGGGATCCCCGGCTACTATGATGTTTGGGGGTGGAATCATTTGGGCGAATCCCAATGGTTCCATTCCGTGATTGGAGATGTTCCAATCACTGTGACAGCTTGAATCTTGATGGATTTGAGGCCTTCCAATCATCTTGATGTGATAGTTAAATTATGGATTGTTGTGTCCGTATGATAATATTTATTTATATATGTGATGAATGTAGAACCATGTGGTTAATGTGTATTGTTATGATTTTATGGTAAGTGAGAATTTGGTGTGAAATACGGGTTGCATTTAGGCCATGTATGGGTAGGAGATGCCTACGACTTTCAGATTTTGAGAAAAGAGATGCTTTTAGCAAGAAGGTTGTTATTGATAACCGAGATGTAAAATTGTAGAGAAATGTGGAATTTGTTGCGGTAGAGAATCTAATACCGATAGTTGAGAATGAAAAGCTATGAAAATGACTGATGTGATACAAAGATGATTGAGAGAATATGAGGTAACGGTGACCAAATGAAGGTTAAGAAATGCTAAATGTTAGTGTGACCTTAAGTAAAGGCGCGACTTTCTAATTATTTGGAGAGAAATATAAAAGTTGGAAGAACGAGAATTGTTAAGGAAACAATAATGAGTATAACCGGAAGTGGTAAGTCGAGAATGATATCCCCTGAGTAGGGAATTTGTTGATTTGGGAAAGTATGGTTGACTTTATGCAAAAGTCAATGTTAGTCAAATTGTGATTTGGTTGGCTTGGTCAAGGATGAGCTTTGACTCTCGTTTCGAATGACTAGTGAATGATGAGAGCATGATGTATCGGTTGTGTGTATGTGCGGGGATTAATGGAATAATTAAAAGAATGATAGTCGAATTATGTGACTTTGACCCGTCGGGTGTTTAGAGTTGAATTTGGGAATCGAGTATATGATTATTGTTGGATCATTAATTAAAGGTCGATTGTAATGGAAAGGTTGATTAATGGAATCTCTAATGAATAAAGAAATTGTTAAGGTATAGTTGACTTCGTTCTTAAGTCAAGGGTTAGACGATGTTGGATTATATCGACTTGGTCGAAGTTAGATTTTAATGTTTGTGTGGATCGATTAGATGACTGTAATGATTGGGTCATATAGTTTCTATGTGTATGGCGGGTCTGATTAAAGGATTTAATGTGTCACGGTCAAATTGTTCAATTTTTGACCCGTTTGGGTATTTGAAGCTTAAGATTGATTTTCTGACCCGCTTGGACCTATCGGGGTCAAGCAAATGTTTAAATATATATGGTGAATGTGTGAACACATACTGTTGACTAAATTGGGATGGGAAACGTTGATGGTAATAACCACAAGGGAACGAGAACGGAATGCTCGGTCAAATATGGGTTAGAAATTCTTGGTGATTCCGAGGACAGAATCTTCTTAAGGGGTAGATAGTTGTAACGACCCGAAATTTGTAAATAAATAAATTTTATAAAATGTGATAATTAAGGATAAATCGTTTAAAGGACGTGGAAATTGGTTTCGTGTCAATCGGGTATCGTATGAAGAAGTTATGGGCGAAACCCTATCGGAAAGAATGAAGAAAAATGCAGCCTCAGCTGCATAGCCCAGATAGCGCCGCTATCTGGGAGTTCGCGGCGCGATCTTCGACGGATGTAGCAGCGATCCGAAATAGCGCTGGGGGGAAACGCGATTTTGAGATAGCGTAGGGGTTCGCGGCGCGATGTTTGGCGCGAAGTGTGGCGCGAATTATCACGGGAAGGAGATCGCGACGCGATCTCCAGGTTAGCGGCGCGATTTCCTGTCTGAACAATATTTAAGTCGGGTTTTGGTCATTTAATGCATACAAAAACCCTAGTTTTCTCCCAACTCGAGCTTGTGTACGGTTTTGAGTGGAAAACATCATTTGGAGCCGATTTCTTCATCAAATCTCGTCAATTGTTACTCCTAATTGAAGATTAAAGGTATATCTTCACTCCTTTGTAGTTGTAGCTCTAGATCTATGGATCTTGAAGCTTGAGTTTGAAACCCTAGTTCTTGGGTGTATGGGTTATGGTGAAATAAATGATGTATACACTTAATAGATGGTAATTCAACAAAGAAAACAAGTGTATGCTTAAGATTTGTAAGAACCTTAAGATTGGTCAAACCTAGGGTTTTTAATGTCACCAAAATTTGGGGAAAAGGGTGTTGGTGACTAATTAGTGTTATGAGACTAATATTGGAGACTAATGATGTCGACCTTGGGTTATGGTTGGGTTCGGGTTTCGTTGGTGAAACCTTGGAACTAAGATTTTGAGATTTCCACCAAGTTGGATGAACTTGGTGGTTAAAGATGATAATAGAAATTATGTGTTGTCTAGTTATGGATGATAACTAGAAGTGTGATGATTATGTTGATAGGTTGCAAAGACCTTTACGTTGGAGTTATTCAAAAGGCGGGAAGCAAGGATTCGTGCTGATAAACGTGAACTGGAAAACATTGCTAAGGTGAGTACATGAGACTTTTAAACTGGGTACATAGCAAGAGTTTTGAAAATACATATGATATTTTTATGGATCTTTATTAATAAATGTTTGGTAAAGATAGTGATTAAAAATGGTAAGAAAGTAGGTTTAATGTGACACTAGAATATGTCTATTATGGTTGATGAATTTTGGAAGTGAGTAGGATAAACTTAAGTGATTGTGGTGTCTGTAATAATGAACCATAATAATAAAGTTATGAAGTAAAAGAGTGTGTATTGAGTCTTTATTAATAATTATGTATAAGTAAAGCAATTGGAAATGATTTGATAAGTAATGAGTATCTATTGGTAAGAATTATTAATAAAAGAAAAGAACGAATATACATATGAAAATGATTATGATGTGACTAGTAATAATTATGTATTATGGTCAACGAAGAGATGAAAGTATATGAAATAGATAAATAGGAAATGTATCTTATGAAATAAGTGAGTATGGACCTCCTAGGGTTCATAGATGTAGAAGTATGTGTGAGATGTTAAAGATCGGGTCCACGGGACCATACAGGTACGTTCACTCTATGTTGAACTTGTTACTTATATATAGTTATTATTAGATAACTAACTTGTTTGATGATTGATGTGATAGCCGAGAGCTACATTGACATAACTGTTGAGTTATGGTAAGATTGAGATGATGTGATGTCACGGGCGACTCCCGGTCATGAGGTGTGGAGTGAGGGGCAGTTGGGTGGATTCCCATCGACTCATCCACGTTAGTAGTCTTGCTAACTGGACGTATTCCGGCGAGTAAGGCAGGTATCGGTAGATTGGGGGATTCCCTCTTGCCGGTATCTTGAGCTTCTAGTTAGTTCGGGGGCAACCCGATAACTAGATATATTGGAGTTCTAGCTAGTTCGGGGGCAACCCGATAGTTAGATATGTTGAGCTTCTAGTTAGTTCGGGGGCAACCCGACAACTAGATTTGATTGCTAGGAAAGCATTGGAACAATAGGGTCGCTATAGGGTGACTAGCCTACATTGATGTCATATATATATGCGTTTATATATTTATGAAATGATTATTATTATTGGGGTCTAAAACCCATGTATCTCACGAGACTATTTTGTCTCACGTACTACGTTTGTTTTATGGCTGTGTACTCAGGTACATGTTTGAAGTGGTAGAAGGTTGCACTAGAAGTGACCTAGAGATGTTTAGCTCGGGAGGTCGTAGGTAGATCCCTTGCCTATGGTTTTGATATACTTGGTGACACCGTATTTTTGTATACCCTGATAAAGGTTTTAATGTTTTAGTTAAACTATATTTTGGACATCATGTCTATTATTGAGAAAAGCGTATTTTAATGATTTTAAACGATGTTATAAAAATACGGGTGATACAACAGTATGGAAACCTCTGTAATCCGGTCACGAGTTTCTTCACTTGAATACCGTGACGACCAAGTGGTCGCATCCGAGGAACTTGCCGTGCGCCGGCTAACGTTACGGCCCGGTGGTCGACGTATCGGGTCGTCACGGAATAGACCTTCCATATTTGCGGTCAGATCGGGTTGGTGTTGTCTTCGCCAAGGTTCACTTGGTTGGGCTCGGGTTGGGGATTCATGACGTTGTAATCTACCCAAAACTTTGGGTAATCTTTTAGTTCATCCCAACACTTTTCGAACAGAAAGTGTCTTCTATTGTTGTTGTCATAAAATTGTTGTTTTGCAGCGTCCATCATGGCTTGGTCATCGGCCTCACTTTGTCGTCTTGACTCGAACCGTTTAAAGATTTCCCCAAACTTGAGAATGTCCGTTTTTATCTTGTTCCATTTTCCTTGGAGTTGACTTCTGGTGCGTTTAACATCAACTAGTGTGTTGTACTCTTCTTCAATCTGCCCCCAAAGTCTTTCACCCAATTGTGAATTCCCAATTTATGAGTTTTATGAAGCATTTATCCACCGCTGGCATAAAATAATGGCCTCTGGGATGGACCACTTCCGCACCGTACCAAGCTCCTTAACAGCTGGTGTAGCTCTTCTTCTTCTTCCTCTTCCCCTGCTTGGTTCGGTCGGGTCGGGCACCGCTTCTGGGCCCTCTGCTTCGTCTTCCTCTCCGACTTCGGACGGGGAATATAAATCCGGTTGAAAGCCAGTACCGGGATAATAACCACCGCCATAGAAATCGGGTTGATAATCGGGTTGAAAATCGGCTTGGTTCGGCATACCGACAGTGAAACCGCCGGGAGATGAGTAGAACGGAACAAAACCAGAACCGGAACCGGATGCTACGTTGCTCGGGCTCGGCTGACTTGTCTGACCAGCATTTGACGAATTTGTTGGTGACGGGATACGAGTGTTTAACAAATTTTGGAACATATCATTTGACGGGGAGGAATTGGATCTGCGGCTCATGATGAAAATTATGTATGAAAGTATAAGTGAAGTGGGAGGATTGGTATAAATTATGAATGAGGGGTATTATATTTATAGGAGGAAATTATGATAAAGAGAAAAAAAAAATTTAAAATTTGAATTTTGAATTCAAATATACGCTCCCCCGGCCCTGCCTCCGTCCCACGACGCAACCCTCGCCCTGTCCTCACCACGACGCACCTTCAACGACGGCACCCACGACGCGGCCGTGCCAGCGTCGTGGGGCGACGGCAAAAAAATGCCCACGACGGGTCCTACTGACGTGCCGTTGGCACCGGTCTAACGGGTACGATGTCTTGAAATAACGCTACAGGCAATTTGCTCACAAAGGTAGAATCAGGAAATAAATCGAAGGACATTATCGGTTATGCATTTTTTTATTAGGGGTATCACTTATATTAAAAAAAATTAAATCTTTTTACATTATTAATTTTTTTTTGAATAACTGCATGGGTTACCCGTTACCCTGTGATACAGGGTATGTGCCATGTTTGGTCCTCTCCCCGACCAAGATTCATTCATTTGTGGCCCCATTTGAAATGATTGTATACAATGTTATTGTTTACATATTAGTTCTTTTCAAAGTTGTAACTGTTTGTAAAAAGCCAACCGCTTTACTTATTTACAGTATTTTGCATCTCAAACCAATTTGGAAGAAATAACTAGTAGTATTTTTGAAAGAAAACAAAAATATTAACACGTGGCATTGAGAAACTTTTGAGGTGCACATTTGCTGGCACACGTACGGAGACCCATCAATCAGAAACATGTTTAAGATTTGGCTTAATATCTAGTCAAAAGTAAATAACTGTATTGGCTATCTTGTAGGAAGTAACACTTTTTTACGTGATCGAGTGGACGAGTGGTCCAGGTTTGTTCTTTGCATGGTGGCCGGATGCAATATTTTTGTAATAGTAACATATTTTACCTTTAAATTATTTTTAAATTTACATCATATCATATACCACATGACTCAAATCAATAGCCACAAACCAATTAATAATACTAGCAGGGCATCTCCGAGATTCCGATGCCCCTATGCAAATAGATGAAAATAGCCCCCTAAGTACAAATTTTATACTATAAAATTTAGATTTTCTAATTTTTTTCTTTAAAATTATTAAGTTGACATGAATTTTAAGATTATAATACTAGTGTACAAGCTCTTTATTATTACATTATGTGTTGGAAGAAAAAAGAAACTACAATTTTAAATTCTATTTTACGATGAAAAAGTTCATTTTTATTATAAAATGGATGTTTTAGATACGATGAATGTACAGAATCTTTAACTGGATACCCATTGCTTCAGGAGTCACGTACATCACGTGTGTTGCAACCCCTAGTCTCATTTCTATTGGATAATGGTCTTGTCACCCTCATGGAATACATGGTATACCCTTACGGACTTTACAAATATTATAACGATAACATATGGTTCACACTTGCATGCATATCAATAAAGAATGTGTTTTTTACGGGTCAAGAAAGTAGCACATATACGTATGAATGTACATACACGTGCATGCCACGTAACGAATGTCATGGCCTGAATTTTGTTCAACTCTCATATAGCAATAATAAAGGAAGATATTTGGAAGACAAACGTGGTTTTTTGAAATTAAATTGAGGATTAATATATTTTTAAATAGGTATATGATTCATTCCTTTTGGTAATTTTAATGGCAAATTAGTAGGGTTAAAGAAAAGAATAATGTTAATTTATAGAACTATTTATAAGGTTTGCAATTCGGTTTTTTACGGTTTGGGATGTTAACGAACAATTTGGGATGTAAACGAGTTGTTCAACTATTCGATACAACTTTATACCCCTTTGAGAGAGGTGTCATGTCTTGCAATGACATGTTTTGAAATCTCACAAACGAAGATCTAATGTTGGTGTTAGAACAAATCACAGTTCAACTTATTATTGATGTTGAAGTTAGTACTGATCATGGTTACTACTTGTGAACACTATGGTTACTACTGATGGGGCAGAAACACTTACTACTGATGAGTTGATGCTGGTGAAGAGTATAACTAACTTACTACTGATCATGCACATATTGAAGATTACTACTGATCATTAGTAGTTACTACTGACGTTGGTTTTGGACTTACTACTGATTATCAGAGTTACTACTGATCATCACATTTACTACTGATGATGCATATTTACTACTGGTGATTGCAGTTACTACTGATACACGTATTTGGAAGCAAATCAAGTCCGAGATCTTCGCAGAGTTAGTTATAGAATGTTATTCAATGTATATCTTTTATAATTCGATGTAAATCAAGTCCTAGAATAACTAGGGTAAATAGTTAGGCTTCAAGGACTGTTATAAATAGTTCCTTACGAATTGTAAACGTACGTGTGTATTGTTAATCAATAATATACATTGAAGCTTTTTGTGAATCAATGTGTTCTTAATCTTATTGTTCATTGTTCGTTCAATATACAGCAGTATTCTATTGTTCTTATTATATTAATACAAGTGTTGATCCGCTGCAACTTCTTGTTATTAGTATATCTGGGTTGGCAATAACTTGTTTTGGTTATTCGATCCTGACAAGTGGTATCAGAGCTTTTTGGTTTTAGATCTACAAATTTTAAGAACAACAAAAAGTTTTAATCTTTAAAACACACAGATTGTTAATCATGACTGATAACAATGAAAGTACTCAAGCAAATAAAATCCCTATACTCACTCCCAATAACTTTGGAATGTGGAAGAATCGTATTAAGCAATACATACTTATTACTTATTATTCCATGTGGGAAGTTGTTGTTGAAGGAAACAAAACCGTTCACAATCAAGCAATAAATTCTGCAACTGAAGCAGACAAACTCAAGTGTGAAAAGGAGAAGAAAGACAGAGGAATTGAACTCAAAGCTCTAAGCACTCTTCTACTGGCCATTCCTAATGATTATCAACATCTCTTTGTTGAATATGATGATGCAAAGATGTTGTGGCAGACACTGGAAAAGAGATTTGTTGGAACCAAAAGCACCAAAAGAAACATGAAGTCTGTACTAAAATAGGACTTTGAAAACTTCAAAGGCCAAAAGAATGAATCCATATCTCAAATATTTGATAGGTTCAATAAACTCATCGGTGAATTGAATCAAGTTGGTGTGAAACCAGACAATGATGATGTCAACAGAAAGTTTCTCAGATCTCTTGGAGAAGAATGGTCTATGTACATAGTCATATATAGACAAGGTGATGCTCTGGAAGAAAAAGAGCTGGATGAATTGTACAATGAGCTAAGGGTATTTGAATCTGAGGTAAGCTCTAAAACTCCTAATTTATCTTCAAACAATGCTGCTTTTGTGTCTAGTACAGGAACAGGTCAGGAAACTGCAAAGGCTGCAGATTGTGAAGATACTGCAAGAGAATCCTTCTTCACTAGTCATGTGCATACTGCACTAATTAGTGATGATTTGGAACAATTGAATCCTGATGATCTTGAAGAGATGGATCTAAAATGGCAGATGGCTATGCTGAGCCTGAGAACCAAAAGGTTCTTGAAGAGGACTGGCAGAACAAACCTTAACTACAACAAAGGTGACAAGGCTGGATTTGACAAGACTAAAGTCAAATGTTACAACTGTAACAACCTTGGGCACTTTGCTAAAGAATGTCCTCAGCCAGACAAAAGATAAAACTCAACTGCTCTTGTTTCACAACAAGGACAAGGTTATGATTGGAGCTTTCAAGCAGAGTAATATGCACAGAATCAAGCCATGGCTTTCACTGATTCTCCTACTAAGGTACATTCTAAATCTTGCACTCCTGAATGTATTAAAGCATATAAAGATTTAGAAAAACTTAATAAAGAAACACTTGAAGAGATGATTCTAAATAGAAATAGAAGAATTGAATATAATGGTTGTATAGCTGATCTTGAAAATCAAATTAAAATTTATAAAATAACTGATCTAAAAATAAAAGAAGAATTGCTACAAACCACTTATGAAAAAGAACATCTTGAATTAAAATTAAAAGAAACTTTAATCAAACTAGAAGAATATCAAATGGAATTAGAACAAAACAAATTAACCATTAAAAAGTTTGAAAGAAGTTCTCAAATTGTTAATGAATTAACAAGTAATCAAACCACTGAAAAAGTTGTGCATGGAGTGGGATATCATGCTGTACCACCTCCATATAAATTCATTCCTCCACTTAAAGATAGTTCAGAAAGAATCATAAATGAATTAAAAAATGAAAATCAAACTGAATCTAATAATGAAACATCTGAATCAAGTGATTCTTCTGATGATGATCAAACTACAGACTCAATTGATACAAGTTTTCACACAGCACAAAGTCAACATGACTCTCCAAAATATGATGCAGAAAATATACCAAAAATTTTAAGAAGGGGAAATGAAAGAAATAAAAATCAACTCTTAGATCAAAGAAAACCTGAAGGTGCTAAGGATAAGAAATTAAGATGTGTTATTTGCAACAAAGTAAACCATTTAGCAAAGGATTGTCACTTCAATCCAATTAACTGCAAAGAGTTCAAAGAATTTAGAAATTCTAAAGCAAAAGAAAAAACACAAAAGTTAAAAGATACTACTGATCCATCAGTAATAAATAAAACAAAATCTCAAAAATCTGAAACACCAAAATTTGGAAGAAATACACCAAGGTTTGTGCAAAATAAAAGAGTTGGAAGCCCAAAGAACAGCAATTATTTCAAAAATAATGGAAAAACAAATCAAAATAAACAATATTTTAATTTTTCCAACACCAGTAGAAACTTTAATAGGTTTACTACTGATTCTAACCCTAATTACAATGCTGTTGGGTACCAGTACCAAAATACTACTGGTAAAAACCCTAATTTTAAAAAAACTACTGCTGCCAAACCAAATGTTAAAAACACTACTGGTTGTCCTAAACATGGTAATTACCCAAATACTACTGGTCCATCCGTAGTAAAGTATTCAAAAGCTAAAAATCATAGATATAGACCAAGGTCAGTAGTAAACTTAGACACCAGTAACAAATCTAAAAGGGCAGTAGTAAAACAAAACACCAGTACTAAACAGGTATGGGTACCAAAAATATTTAAAATTAAATCTTCTACATCTTACTTCTCAAAGGATGAACCCAAGACATATAGAGTTTGGGTTCCCAAACTTAACTAATCTTTTACTTACTTGTGCAGAGCATTCAGATCCCTGAAGAAGGTAGAACATGGCACATTGATAGTGGATGCTCAAGGCACATGACTGGAAATCTGCAAATTCTTAAGGATTTCAAGTCATTTGATGGAGGATATGTGGCCTTTAGTGAGAACCCAAATGGAGGTAAGATTACAGGCAAAGGTACAGTTACTAATGGTAAAATTACTTTTGATGATGTATTTTATGTAGCTGAGCTAAAATACAATCTTGTCAGTGTGTCTCAAATATGTGATAAAAAGAACAAGATTTTTTTTCACAGATATTGAGTGCATCATTCTTTCTCCTGACTTTGTTTTAGATGAAAAATATGTAGTTTTGAGAACTCCAAGGATAAACAATGTGTATTGCCTGGATATAGGGGGAGAACTCATTTCTTCAAATGAGGTCAACTGTTTTATATCCAAGGCAAACACTACTGAATCAGAACTATGGCATAGAAGGATGTGTCACACAAACTTTAAAAACATGAACAATTTAGTAAGAAAGAATTTGATAATTGGATTACCACAAAAACAATTCATGTGTGATCATCACTGTGTTGCATGCCTAAAAGGTAAACAACATAAGTCTTCTCATAAGTCCAAAATTATAAATTCTATTTCTGTTCCTTTACAACTCTTACATATGGATCTTTTTGGACCTACAAATGTAATGAGTATTGGAAAGAAACAATATTGTCTTGTCATTAATAATGACTTTTCCAGATATACATGGGTTTTCTTTCTCAGGAGAAAAGATGAAACAAGTGAACTCATCAAGAACTTAATTGTTAAACTGGAGAACACATCTGATCAAAAAGTTAAAGCCATAAGATGTGATAATGGCACAGAATTTAAAAATGCTAACCTAATTAACTTTTGTGATCTTAAAGGTATTGACAGGCAATACAGCTCACCTAGAACTCCTCAACAAAATGGTGTAGCTGAAAAAAGAAATAGAACCATCATTGAAGCAGCAAGATCAATGTTAGCAGACTCAAAATTACCAATTACTTTTTGGGCTGAAGCTGTTAATACTGCCTGTTATGTACAAAACAGAGTATTAATAGTTAAGCCACATCATAAAACACCATATGAACTTTTTAACAAAAGAAAACCTTCCATAAGTTTCTTAAAATCATTTGGTTGTCCTTGTACTATTTTGATTACAAGAGAACAAATTGGTAAGTTTGACTGCAAAGCTGATGATGGAATCTTTGTGGGATACTCTACTCAAAGCAAATCATACAGAGTGTTCAACAAAAGATTAAGGATTATTGAAGAAAGCATCAATGTATCTTTTAATGATAATATACCTAATGAACAAGGAAATGGTCCAGATTGGCTATTTAACATAGACAATCTAACCAAATCCTTTAACACTAACTTGGACTTAAATGCAGGTGATTCAAATTGTCATACTCAAAAGAAAGAAACATCATCGTTCAATACTGGTCAAGAAGAGATGAGATACATAGTAGTTGATACTGTTCCCACAGTTAATACTGAGGACAGTAATAACTCAGATTCTGGAAGCAATAGTGAATCAGATAATGAGGACAGTAGTAATTCAAATACTACTGGTACCAGTAATAGTACTCATAATACTACTTGTCCTAGCAATAACCTAAATTCTCAAAATACTACTGATCCCAGTAATAACTTAAATACTACTGATCCCAGTAGTAACTCTGAACCAGCAAATGATGATGAACCAAACATCAATGACAATGAAGAACCTCAAGAGGAACAAATCCCTGAGACAAATGAGTCAAATCTTGAAAATCAACTAGTGGTTGATAGAGCTACAAACTCAAGGACTCAAAAGAACCATCCATTAGAAAATATTCTAAGTGATGTTAACTCACAACTACAAACAAGAAGCAAATTAAATAAAAGTCTAACTGCAAACATGTGTAACATAAGTTTAATTGCTAATGAATGTATGTTTGAATATTTTCTGTCTCAGGATGAACCAAAGAAGATTCAACAAGCAATGAAGGACTCAAACTGGATTGAGGCAATGCAAGAAGAACTCCTTCAATTCAAATTACAAGCTGTTTGGACACTTGTGCCTCTACCCAAAGGAAAAAGAGCCATTGGAACAAGACGGATCTTTAGAAACAAGAAAGATGAAAGAGGTATAGTGATCAAGAACAAAGCCAGACTTGTAGCCCAAGGATACACTCAAGAAGAAGGAATAGACTATGATGAAGTATATGCTCCTGTTGCTAGAATTGAAGCAATCAGAATATTCCTAGCATATGCTTTATACAAGAAGTTTAAAGTCTATCAAATGGATGTGAAGAGTGCATTCATGTATAGGAAAATTGAAGAAGAGGTATATGTGTGTCAACCTCCAGGTTTTGAAGATCCAGAAAATGGTGACTATGTATTCAAACTAGACAAAGCTCTGTATGGCCTACATCAGGCACCAAGAGCATGGTATGATACATTATCATCATACTTGTTGAAGAATGATTTTAAAAGAGGAGCTATTGACAAGACTCTGTTCACAAGAAAGGTCAAAAATGATATACTATCAAATCTATGTAGATGATATCATTTTTGGATCAACGAATGATTTATTGTGTAAAGAGTTTGAAGATCTCATGCAAACCAAATTCAAGATGAGCTCCATGGGTCCAATGAACTTCTTCCTTGGACTCCAAGTCAATCAAAGATCACATGGTATTTTGATAAACCAATCAAAGTATGTTAAAGACATCTTGGAGAAGTTTGCCATGAAAGACTGCAAGAGTGTAAGTACACCAATGGAAACACACAAACACCTACATTCTGATGCTGAGGGGGAGGATGTAGATGAACACTTATATAGATCAATGATAGGCTCTTTGATGTACTTAACTGCATCAAGACCTGACATTATGTACAGTGTTTGTGTGTGTGCAAGATATCAAGCAAGACCTAAAGAACTACACTTGCAGGCTGTCAAAAGAATAATCAGATACTTGAAAGGCAAACCATCACTTGGTCTATGGTATCCACATGACTCACCATTTGAACTCATAGCCTACACAGATAGTGACTATGGAGGTGAATGTCAAGATAGAAAGTCCACTACTGGTGGATGTCAATTCTTTGGATCAAGACTGGTGTCATGGCAATGTAAGAAACAAACAAATGTATCCACATCAACTGCTGAAGCAGAGTATGTAGCTGCATCTGCTTGTTGTGCTCAAGTACTTTGGATTCAAAACCAGCTTCTAGAATTTGGTATCTCTATCCTTAAAACTCCTATTTTTATTGATAATCAAAGTGCTATTAGTATTGTGAACAATCCAGTAAAACACTCTAAAACTAAACACATTGAAATAAAATTTCATTTTATAAGAGATTGCAATGAAAAGAAGTTAATCAAAGTAGTTCAAATTAATACTGACAATCAATTAGCAGATCTTTTTACAAAAGCATTTGATGTAGGAAGATTCAGCTTCTTAGTTAGCAGTATTGGAATGATTTTAATAAATTAATTTCACAATCAAAATCATGTGTAAGAGTTTTTCTGTTGTAAAAAATTATTTATTTTAATAAGTGCTTTACTACTGGTAGGTCAGTATGGCATGTAGTTGTGTGCACAAAATACTACTGGTAGGTCATTACTACTGGTGTGTATTGAGTATGCACAACTACTACTGGTAAGACAATACTACTGGTAAACGATTGCACTCACATATACTACTGGTCTCTAAAAATGGTGGTTACTACTGCTAGGGTTGGTAAATTAGGTCAGTATTAAAATTCATTAGTTACTACTGATGTCTACAGTCACTACTGATGTCAAAATCCTTAGTTACTACTGACGTTCATAGATACTACTGACGTTTTCTACTGGTATCTAATTTACTACTGGTCTTTAAATTGTCAAAGTTACCAAACTAACCCCCACGAAAATAACCGTTGTGTTATGATTCGAAGGGCAATTTAGTCTTTTTGCAGATCAAATCGTAAGATATAAATAGCTGAAGTCGGTTAGTTTAGCATTATCCTCACATCGATTTGCTAAATCCTCTCGATAAACCCTAAATCGCGATCATAAACCCTGCACCAGTAACAACATTCATACTTTTTCTCTCAAATCAAACGATCAAACACAAACATCGACGACAATGGCAACTCTACAATCTCTTGATGTTAACACAAATCTTAAATACTCAGAGTTTCACAACATGTGTGCGTATCTAAAGAATCCAGACAGAACAAAAGACTTTCGTCCAATCGTCATGTTCTTGAAACAGTCTTATATAAAGTTTGCACTCACTGTAAACCCTAAAGCTTATCAACAACACTTGGTTGATTTCTGAACCAATTCTGAAAGAACCGAAGGTGCAACTATGCCTATGATAAAATCAACTGTGGATGGAAAGACTATCACCATAACTGAACAATCCATCAGACACCATCTACAACTGCACGACGATGAAGGTATGTTTTCTCTTCCTAAGGAATACATTGTTGACATTTTAAACAAAATGGGATATGAAGGAAGACTTGACATTGTCACTTTCCAAAAAGGTCTTCTCTCCCCACAATGGAAATTTCTTGTACATACTATTCAACACTGTATTTCTCCTAAAAGAAGTACATGGAATGAGTTTAATAAAGCAATAGCATCTGCTGTTTTTTCTTAAGCACAGACCAAGTCTTTAATTTTTCAAAGATGATTTTTGAGGGAATGTTGGGAAATCTTTCTACTTCAAAATTTTTAATGTACCCCAGATTTCTTCAACAATTAATAAATTGTGAATTACAAAACTTGTCAACTCCTAAAAACATTTTTATAACTCCTGAGTTGAACAAGAAAGTTTTCTCAAATATGAGAAAATAAATTAAATTTTCGGGCAAGGAAACCCCTCTGTTTCCTAACATGATCAAAGATCAACCAAATATTAGAGAAGGTTCAATCAAAGATACAACCCCAATTGAACCTCAACCCACTCCTTCACCCCCAAATACAGCCCAAACACAACCCCAAACAGTCACTCAATCATCCACCCAATTAGATGTCCTGAATGTGTCCCAGGAACATGACTTACATCTGCAGAGCGCTACTCTTCACTCTGTAGAAGACCAGCCAATAGCCAAATCAGTCCAGAAAAGATATAAAAGGAAGAAATCTTCCTTAAAGGACACCAGGGGACCCATTGAGTCAAACCCTAGGCTCCCAGAGTTGTCCTCCAAGGAGGAGAGAGGGCATGAGGAAAGGGCTCTCACTACTGATTCCCCAGAGGTTGGTGCACAGGACAGTGAGAACATCAATAGGACCCAGACCTCGGCAACTCTTAGTGATGACTCTTTTGAGGAAGCACTAAGAGGACCCCGGTGCCAAGAAACCAAAAGGGGGGGCACTACTGCTTCTTCTAGGAAGAAGAGAGTGTCCAAACAACCCATTTCATCACCAAGAATTGATGAGGGTAGAACTGAAACTATTGATTTGACGGAAAGGATGGAAAACCTTAAAGCCAATGTACCTGTTAGTGAGCCTGATGATCTTGCTAGAAGGAGTGAGGGCAGTATTGAACAAAAATAATTGACGGATAGGATGGAAAACCTTGAAACCACTGTACCTGACTGTCTTACATATCTCACCAATCAAGGAAAAACCATGACCTACATGAAGAAGCATATCAACACAATCAACAAAAGAATGAAATTGTATGAACACAGGCTTCATCAACAAACAAAGATTATAAGTAGACTGAAAAAGAAGGTTGATAGTAGTGATGCTCCACCAGTTGAGCTCACTAAGGGGGAGAAGGACAACATACAAAGCATGATAGATGAATCTATTGCAGCAGCAACAACTTCTCTCCTCAATCTTAAAGAAACAAAGGTTGATGAAGGCCAGGTCAATGATGAAAGCCTAGAAAAGATGGATATTACTGATGACGCTACTACTACTGCTCCTATGGAAGAACAAGCTCAAAAAGAAGCATCAGTAGTAACTCCTACTACTACTGATGTCATAGCAGTAGTAAATCAAGAAGAGGCAGCAAACACTACTGATGCCCTATCAGTAGTAATTCCTGAAGACATACCAGTAGTAACTACCTTGGCTACTACTGATGAGACTATTGAGCTTGAACTGCCACCACTACTAGAGCCTGTAGTAATAATTCCACCATCACCAACAACAAGATCAACACAATTGGTGGTGAAAGACATTGATGATGATATCAACTGGTTAGAAGTTGATGAATGTACTCTACCTCCACATCCCAAAATAATTCCCATGTCACAAATACATACCTATGGTCACAAATTTAGAACTGAAGCTGCAACAGATAAAAAGAGTGACAATTACATAGGAAAGGGAAAGGAAATTGCTGATGAAGACCAACCTAACAGAGCACAAGGTCATGAAATGGTCAACAAAATCAATTATGCTAAATCAGCCAAGCAGGATAGGTGGAAAGTAAAAAGGGCAAATTATTTGAAGAAGGTTGAAGCCTCTCTAGCCATTGAGAACAGAAAATTAGCAGAAAGGGCTAGAATACTAAAACAACCCTTCACAGAAATAAAATTGGCAGATATTGCTGACATATCAAAACTGCCACAATTTCAACACAAGGTCAAAACCAAACAAGTTGCAGAAACCAGAAAAGAATTACAACGAAGAGAACTACAAAACATAAGGCAACTTGAATCTGAAACAATAGAACTTCTTGAAGCACAAGTACAAGCTAGAATGCAAAGAGCAGAAGGCTGATATGCCAGAACAATTTGCAGACAAGAAGAAAGAAATGGTCACATTCTTGAAGTCAAGAGGCTAAAATACCAAGGCCTTTGGAAGAATGAAGTTGATCAATTTAATAGAGAAGTACTGTGTGGAGAAGAAGAAGAAGGACCTTCTTGAACAAAAGATTAAAGAGAATGACACCACAAAGCTTGAACAGATAAACGCCAAAGAAATGAAAGAAAGAAAAACTATAACTGGTGAAACATCTGGTGAACTCTCTTTAACTACAAGAAAAAGGAAGGCTGATCAATCTGAACTAGAACAACCAAAGAAGAAACTACAAATAGTTCAAGTTCATGATCTTCCTATTGTTCCCCTAGAAAGCAATCCAATCATCAACTGGAGATGTATAGATGATGTGATTGAAATTGTTAGAGAAGATAAGGTCACTCAAAGATTTAGAGCTTGGAAACCATTAGTCATGTCCCTAACCAGAAGTGACATAATCAAGATGTTGATTATTGGTAAACCAAGAATGATCAAGAAGACCTGGAAGAATTCAGCTGCAGGTTACATTACAGAAATGATTAATGCTGCTTTCTATCCAGATGAATATCCAGAGAAGTTTACAAATCCAGAGAATATTCAAGCCTGGAATGTGCTACCAACAGTCAACATGTACTTCTTTGAATATACAAGTAAGAAGTGTGAGTTATTCCTATATGAAAAAGAGTATCCTCACTCTGAGAAAACTCTTTATCAACTTTGGTGCATGAACTTTATTAAACCTAATGATGTTGTGATGTTCCAAAACAAGTTGAATGAATTTGTGAAAAAAATCAGCAAATATATTATTGCACAAAGGAATAAAAGAAACCAACAGACTTTAGAAGGAGATCAAAGAAGAGCAAAACTGTTGGAAGAAAAAGAAAAGAAGAAGAAGATGTGAAAAAGAAACTTGATTGATTGAAGAAGAATCAATAAGTTTAGGGGGAGATTGTTAGAACAAATCACAGTTCAACTTATTACTGATGCTGCAGTTAGTACTGATCATGGTTACTACTGGTGAAGACTATGGTTACTACTGATGGGGCAGAAACACTTACTACTGATGAGTTGATGCTGGTGAAGAGTATAACTAACTTACTACTGATCATGCACATATTGAATATTACTACTGATCATTAGTAGTTACTACTGACGTTGGTTTTGGACTTACTACTGATTATCAGAGTTACTACTGATCATCATATTTACTACCGATGATGCATATTTACTACTGGTGATTGCAGTTACTACTGATACACGTATTTGGAAGCAAATCAAGTCCGAGATCTTCGCAGAGTTAGTTATAGAATGTTATTCAATGTATATCTTTTATAATTCGATGTAAATCAAGTCCTAGAATAACTAGGGTAAATAGTTAGGCTTCAAGAACTGTTATAAATAGTTCCTTACGAATTGTAAACGTACGTGTGTATTGTTAATCAATAATATACATTGAAGCTTTTTGTGAATCACTGTGTTCTTAATCTTATTGTTCATTGTTCGTTCAATATACAGTATTCTATTGTTCTTATTATATTAATACAAGTGTTGATCCGCTGCAACTTCTTGTTATTAGTAGATCTGGGTTGGCAATAACTTGTTTTGGTTATTCGATCCTGACAGTTGCAAACTGTCCTTGTTAATGCTTAATGGAACCATTCAGCGCTTAATGCTGAACCATTCAGCATTCAGTGTGTTTGTTTAGCGTCTCTTAATGAAGTATATGCTGAATGAGATAGCAAAAAACTGTTGAACCATTCTTCCATATAACATATGCTGAATCATTAAGCAGTTAGAAATCTTATAAAAAAATTTCTTACATTCAAAACAAGTTTTATATAAAACCTCTTAATCATTCAGCGCTTAATCATTTTTTCCCTATAAAACAGCACCAAATTATTTTTCATATATTCTCATACGATAAAGTTAGTTATTCCTCCGTTTCAAAGTAAAAAAAATGACATAAATTGGGTTATATCTTTTTTTAGACAAAACATTGTAATGAATGATAAATTAGATTGTTATTGAGTTTGGGTCTCACATATTATGATTAAAGTGAGTTTAATGATGTTTAAAAGTAAAAATAAGGGTAAATAAGTTATTTTACTTTATTAAATGAGATAGTTAGTGAGTATGAGTCCCATTATTTTTTACCAAATAAGATTAATTTCAAAGTGTGTATGAGTCCCACAAGATAGCAATTTCGAATCCCACACCTTTGTCCCAAATAAGATTAATATACAGTAAAACCTCCATAAATTAATAAGGTTGGGACTATGATAATTTATTAATTTAGCGAGATATTATTTTATCGATAAATTAATAAATTATTAATTTAAAGATAATATTATTATAAAATCAACTTATCTAATACGTATTCACAAGACCTTCAAAATTTTGCATCACATTCACATTCACAAGACCTTAAAAATTCACACATTAATGAACTTGTCAAGTTCAATGTACATAGATCTAGATTGATCACTATAAAATGTCTAATGATAAATTTTAAAATCACATCAACTATGGCTTCTAAACTAAAAGGTGTTAAAAAATCAACGATGACCAAATAACAAGTGACTATAGATTCATTTTTTACTTGATAACTCTAGAATATTGGAATTTTATTTTAGTAATTATTAATTTATAGTTTGGTTGGGACTAATATATTTACATTAGGATTTCAAGAAAATTATTATCTTATTATTTTTTCGATTGGAGTCCGATTTTGTACTATTCCTAAGTTGGGACCGGATAAATTATTAATTTTATCGAGGTTATTAATTTATCGAGTATTAATTTATGGAGGTTTTACTTTAGTTAGTGAGTATGAGTCCCACGAGATAGCAATTTCGAATCCCACACCTTTGTCCATTTCTAATATAATATTCGTTATAATTTACTTTTCTTATTATAAATTCTAAATTTTTTTACTTATACTATCAATGTCATTTAAAAAAATATTATTCATTTTTTTATTAAAATATTTTATCTTAAGAATTTGTAAATCATAATAACAAAAAAATACTGACCAAAACATTGTAATTTTTAAGTTTGGTATATTTTAAATAACAAAAAAATATCACATAGTATTGCGTTTATTTTTATTTTTCACATATCTTATATTTAAATAAATGGATAATAAAATCATTGCAACGCACGGCTCTTACTGTACTCGTTTATTGCATTAACGATACAATTATAAAGTGGTGATTAATAACAAACCATACGAAATAGTTTACAACATTATATGTGTATTAATATAGTTCCTCAGATTTAAAATAGGTGATACCTTTTTTTGTGATTTATTATAAGTGATATATTATAAAAAATTATCTTATTTGGTAAAAAATAATTGGGTTCATGCACACTCACTAATTATCTACTTTAATATAGTGTAATTATCCATTTATCCTTACTTTTACTTTTAAATATCATTAAACTCACTTTATTCAAATATTGTGGAAATAATTCCTCAGTAATCATCCAATTAATATAATATAACCATCATTATCATTTTTTGCCTAAATAACTATGAAAGTAATAATGTATAACTTATTTTGAATAAGAGGAAGTATATGTATTTTCAATGTATGTAAAAAAACACAAAAATTATGTTTTTGTGTAGAAGTCCATCTCCAACACGACACTAAATTTGGTGCGCTTGTTGGTGTTACACAATTGCTAATGATATTTTACACCAATATTTTTCTAATACTCATTTTACACCAAATTTATTAAACCTAAATAATTAACATAATTTAGAATTTAAAATTTTATTTAAGTTATAATGTGTGTAGCATTATTAAATATTTTTTAACAAATAATTACAATAAGATAGTATTGAAAAAACTAGGTTAAATACTTAGTAGTTTACACTGAAATAAAACTCATATTTAATTTAAAAAAAATCTTATACTAAATTTAATTAATATGTATTTTAATGCTTAAACTGGATATAGACATGGATGTTGCTTGTAGTTATAAACATGATTCTATTATTAATTATACATATTGAAAAGTAATTTAATTTTTTAATATGAAGACTTAAAAGTAATGTAGTATATACATAAGTATAGTTTGATTTTGGACCGTAGTACTAATTAAGATGCACACAAAAACACTATAAATTTTTTTTAAAAAAATCGAACATAAATTGAGGTCTTATAACTTTTATAAAGAAAGATACAAGGACGGTAGACACGATAAGAAGAAAACAATATGCGAGTTTGTCACGTGTCATAGATTTAAAGTTTCAGAGTATTGTTGGGGGAACAAACGAAGTGATTAGAATCCGTGGATTTCTTCTCAAACATGTTCACTTTCTGGGGGTATGACATTCTGTTTGGTTATTACATATGTCTATGCGCTGTGTGTCAAATCTTAAACAAAATTAAATATATTACCCCTCCGTCCCACGTAAAATTCTCATTTCTTATTCTCACAAATATTTAGGTGATAGTTAGTAGTGATGCCATTACTAATACTTTTGATTAAAATATAAGGTTGGTTTATAGAGAAAGATAATTAGTGAATATTATTAGTGGTGAGATCCTTAATAATAATAATATTTTATTATGTGAAGCTTATCAATTGTGAGAAATAAGAACTTTTTATATGACAAAAATTAAGTGAGAAATGAGAACTTTTTTGTGGAACGGAGAGAAATATATCTTAGTGAAAATTATAGATTTTGGTATTCTTAAAAATTTTGTGACATCAAACAGTCCTTTAATTAAAAATATAAAAAGTTGTCTAAGTTTTTTAGAAAATTAAGATTACAACTTTCAAAATTAAAGATTACATGTTTAACAAAACAGCTGAGACCTAAAAAGTTAAAAATTCATACAACCCACGTGGATAATGTTTTGATGAGCGGGGCCTCCACTTTTGAGCCACCGGCCCACCGTCGATTGAGGAAGAAGATATTAGGAACGATATATGTACCAACTTGATTATGAGTTTTTTTAGGTGGATAGGAAGGAAACTTAAAAGAAAATGTTTAGTATAGACTTGATAACTAAACTCTCAGGAGCTTACAAAAAAACTAACCTTTCAAGACACAATGATTGTACAGATGGGACCAATAAACACTTTTTAAACCGCATATTATCTACGATCAAAAGAAACATACTCAACTCAAGTAATGATATTAAACTTGACTGTCTACCCGTAAATGTTAGCAACGAGTGCAATCCGTCTATTTACACTACCCGAGTCCCGACAATTCATCGGGATGATTATATATGTTGTAGTACCTGCCCAACTTACAACACAATGTGAAATTGTAAATGTTAGGGCACATTAAATTTATATCAACCAAAACTTTAATGGTGGAGAAAAGATTTATCCTTTTAAACTACAGTAATTCATAACTAATTTTTATCGACAATGTTAGAAATAAAGACAATATAGTACAAGTTTAATTTCTTGATTTATGAAATGCGTTGATAGCCTTCTAATTTTTATTTTTTTTCATAAGCTATTGTTTTTTGTGAATTTCTACATTGTTGTTGTCCATGAACTTGACTTGGACCTAAATGCTAGCCATATTATTGGGCTTAGATTAAGTATCTCGTACAAGTTTATTTCACCATTCGTCTAATTGATTTGGGCTAAAATTGTGTTGGGCAACTCTCACGTTTCCTATTGTATTTAAACTTTAAAGTATTTTTACGATTCTTGAGTTAATTTTTTATTATTTGCATCCATTTCATTTTCATCTATTTCAAATGAGTGCATGTACGATGATTAAAAATATTGTATAAGTGTGTGGATATTAATCATTTTTAAAAATTGAAATAAAATTAAAACCATTGATATGATTGAATAAATATTTTAATTAATCGATACTTTGTGCGGGCACTTATCTATAAAGTTAAATGCATAAAAATAACCTAGTTTTTTTTAATCTCAAATTTAGAACATACATTATTATTTTTTAATTAATTTGGGCAACATACTTATATTTTTTACCAATGGATCTAAAATGTCTCATTATTTTCTTTTGAAGGGTGAACGGGTATTTCTTGTAATTAACAAAAGTTAAACCATATTACTATTTTGCTTAAAAATCATTAAAAAGGGAAATAGACCAAAACAAATTGTCAAGCCATGTCTTTAGGCTTTAACCCATGAGTGTAGGTGCAATAAAGTGTTTTAGACTGAGATGGTTCGTATCGGTGGACCTAATATACAATATGTACTTATATATTACACGACTATTGTTGTACTTGTTTGAGAGTATTTGGAGTTTGGACCACTAGGTGTTTTAGGAAACTTCCTCTTATGATTTAATACCTACAACTACATTTGCAGCCAATGGCATCGAGATCAGAATCACGAATCAATCCGAATCAAAATCATATGACGTAAAAAAAGTACTTTCGGCTACCGATGGTCCACCTCTATGATGTCGAGTACATCGCTAGTTATTTTATTAATATGTGTTTGAATTGGCAATATATAGAGATGATGGAGCATTTGTGTTTTGCATTTTTGTACATCAAATGTAGATAACATTACTGGGTAAACAAAGATAATTTTACATGTAGCCTAACGATATTATTTTTTTCTCTGACCGTGTTACCAATATGATATTTGAACCTCCATATCTTACAAATGACATTTTAGATAGTAACAAATATGGGGATGTGATTGATTTCATTGGAAAATGGGAAAAAGGAATTCCACACATCTTGTCTTCCAATCAAAACTCCTCTGTTTCTCTCTCTTTTACCTCTTCTTCTCCCTCTTGTTTGCTTTCTACACTTCTCTCTCTTCCACCACCAAATGTCATATTCGATCGTCCCCATTCGATCCCCTTCAATCCCCTCTATTCAATTACCCTCAATCCTATTCCCAACACAAACACTCCATTCCCACCATCCATTCCCATTGCAATTCCCCTGTTTTCTTCTCAGGTATCCATCTTCTCACCATTTCAATCAATTGTGATTTTGGATTGTTTTGTTTTGATTTTTGTGGGATTTACAGATTATTGGTTTGTTCTGAATGAGATTCAACGAATTGTAGTGAACTCTTCATGGGCTTCCAAGGGTTTGAGGTACGTACAAGGGAGTCTAGATGGGAATGCAGGGAGTTTTGGGATGAATTACACCATGCAGAAACGGGTGTCGTATTATGATTATCGAGATGACAGAATCAAAATCCCGTGTGGGTTCCTCAAGAAATTTCCCGTTAGTGAACACGGTTAGTATTGTGTTGGATTCATCGAATATTTTTGTTTCTAGTGATTGTTTTGTTCTTTTGGTATATTTGATGACATATTATATCTTTCCTTAAATAAACTTCTTATTTCTCCTTAATATTTTTGCAGATAAAACGGCAATGGAGAGTTGCAACGGGGTAGTGGTAGTTTCGGCTATATTTGGAGACCACGACAAAATCCGTCAACCAAAAGGCCTTGGACACAAAACCCTAGACCATGTATGTTTCTACATGTTTGTCGACGATGTCACATTAAAAAAATTTCATTATCACAACTTACTATCGACGAAAACCAAAGAGTATAGAATCGGAGCGTGGAGAATTGTAAAAGTTTCTACACAAGAATTATATGAAAATCCGGCTATGAACGGTGTGATCCCAAAATTCTTGGTTCATAGACTATTTCCCAACTCGAAGTATAGTATTTGGGCAGATGCAAAAATACAATTAACGGTTGATCCGCTATTGTTGCTTCATTCACTTGTGATAGCAGAAGATGTCGATATGGCAATATCTAAGCATCCGTTTTATGTTCATACGATGGAAGAAGCTATGGCAACCGCAAGATGGAAAAAATGGCGGGATGTTGATTCGTTGAGGGTTCAGATCGAGACATATTGTGAAAACGGGTTGCAACCATGGTCGACCATGAAATACCCATACCCTTCAGGTAATACATTTTGTAATATTATTCCTAATTACATAGTGTCGTTATTAAAAAAAATATCTAAATAAGCTAAAAATATTAATGTAAACCAAAATCACAAACTTATGACAACTTGTAACAGAAAAAAAGGTAGTTGAAGCTTCTACAAAAAGGCCCATGACAACACATAAAAGTGTCGTTATTCATCTCACACGTATTTTTTGTGTACAACCGCTTTTAATTAATATTTTATTTTTATTTTTATATACTTCATGGCATCAAAAAAAAAATTTCTTTCTTTTACGTACACTCCACTTTATGCATGTTAGTATATTAAATAGTTGGCCTCATATCATCTTTATAAATTAGCATATTCATATCATTATATTTTATTAAAAGAAAACACTATTCATAATAAAATACTATTTACACTTGATAAACTTTCCTAAACATGCTCATCGTAACAATTTCTAGTATAGGTTAATTTTGATTGATTTGTTATATTTATATATTTTATTAAGAAGTACCATTATTTAAGTTGTTTTTTAATGAGGGTAGTATGGATGTGCTTCACGTTGGGTTTGAAAAGATACACAACATATTTATAAATTAACATATTCATAGTACTGCATTTTTAGATATATAAAAGTATATTTTTATAGCACTACATTTAAAATTAAAAAACATTATTTATGCGGAGTATGATGTAGATAATTAGTAGTATTTGTTATTATATATAGGTGATAAGAGAAAAAATTTAGATTGAATTATTTGAGTTTCTATAAAAAAAAAAAGGTAATATGATGAATGTTATAGTAACAAAATATGTCTAATGAAATAATTAAAAGCTCTAATTAACATAATCAAGTTTTACGTCACACTTAATGAACCCTAAAACTGAAATAATGTTTCTTGCGACGATTTTGACAGATGTCCCGGATAGCGCAATTATCTTAAGGAAGCATGGAGTAGCTAGCAATCTATTTTCTTGCCTTTTGTTCAACGAATTAGAAGCATTTAACCCAAGAGACCAACTACCATTTGCATTTGTGAGGGACAAAATGAACCCAAAGATGAAGCTAAACATGTTTGATGTTGAAGTATTTGAACACGTGGCATCAGAGTATAGACATAACATTAAACACGACAGGTCCCTTAGGACCAAACTGGCTAGCCCAAGTACCAAGAAGGCAAGCCCTGATTTGCTCCCTAATGGTGGTAATCTTACCAAATGTGATCGGTACTTGGAAGAAATGTGGGGTGAATCTAAAGATTGATGTCGGGTTGGTTGATGATGGAATGTAATGGGATATGGCTAGAGTTGTTAAGGCCATCTATCTTATAACAGTTAAATGGCCACTTGTCACCTTTTTAGATGGCCAATTTGCCATGTGGCAACTTTTGGGTCATTCTAATATTCGTTTCTCGCTCAAATTGATTAGGCAGTATTTAATAGAGGCTTGAACAAATTAAGGAAAGTTGTTTCACAATTTAAATTGGAATCAGTTAATTACAGATAAAATCAATTAATTTGGTATATTTTTAAATTTCAAATCGTCGGGATACTTAATAACCGGAATCTTCTTCCTTTTAGTTGTCATCACCATTTCCCATTTACATGCTTCAAGATTTCTGTAAGTCATCTTTCGAGATCAACATTCTTCAAATTATTGTTTAGTATTTCGTATATTTTAATTTTATCCCCTTTCATTGATAGGTACGTAAAAATTGTTTTCAGTTATATTCTATTTAATTGAATTCATAAGTTTTTTTTGGATGTGGGAATTGTGTCTTTGATTATTTAAGAACGTTATAAATCATAACTATTTGATGTAGAGGTTAATGGCGATAAACTGCAATTCTCTATATAGTTTCATTATGTATCATCTCATGTTTTGTGGATTGTTACTATGTGTTTCTCATTTTAAAGCGATTTGTAACAGCTACTGATATAAAACCACCAAGGCATGATAACTGAAGCAATATTCAATAGAATTGATCGCCCACCAGGTGTTTGATGAAATGCCAATATGAGATGTTAGCATTTTTCGGTATCAATTACTATTTTGATTGTAAGCAAGATAATATGGATGGTCAATCAACTGTAGTCAACTCTCCAAACTACAGTTCAAATTGTCATGGTTTTGGATGGTTAATATTTTTGGCTAATTTCGTTTTTGTGATATGACCAAATTTTGAAGAGCATTTGTTAAATGGATTAGCTTCAAAGTTTGATCATGTGAAGACAGATTAAAGATATAATCATTTATTTCTTAGGGTTTTTTCTTTTCAGAATATCGAGCTCAAGGAATCGAAAAATATATGATTTTTAGTTTCTTTGAAGGATTTTTGTGTTTTGAATGCTTGGAATTAGTTAATTGAGAACTGGTGGTCACTGGTGGGGTACTGCAATTTCCATCAATAGTTTTTTGCTTTTTTTGGCTTGAAATGCAAGAGTAAGTATACAGATTTCTACTTTTTTAATTAAGAGTCTTTCTATATTAGTAATGATAATCATATTATTATGTCTTTCACATGTTCGATAGTTTGTCCCACAAACAACACTTCAGGTAGTTTTTAATTTTTTGTAGGGTTTATGTTTGTTAAAATAGAAATTGCTCAAAAAGTTTTGAGGTCACTGTAAGCAAACGAAGTTGTAATCTGATTCAGATTTTTAATTGAAATCACATATTGTTTATAAAATTAGGCTTCCCCTTATGTTTATTGAACATAATTTTTTGATTTTTTAACAATTTTTATGAACATATATTCTATAATTCAAAACCTTTACTTGAAGTAAGATTTTATCAAGAATCACAGTTTTTTCATATACATTTTCCATATACTTAACTATCTTCCTTTGATTTTTAAAATCTAAAGGTACACCATTTTTAGTCTGCTTTAGAGGTGGCAAAGTGACCGGGTCAAGAGGATTGGAAACGGGTCAAAAGGGTTAAGGTTTACCAGGCCAATGTGGTCAAATAAAAAAAAACTAGCTTTAAACACAACAACTCAGCTGGCTGCATATTATTGCTCACATATTCAAATTATTGTTCACATGTTATCGTTGGCTCTAGATTATTGCTCACATATTGAGTTGCAGATTAATTGTAGGTCCACTTTTTAGTATAAACTGCTATTTTGACTAATTGTCTTTGACAAGATGCTGTTTTGTCTTAAGATGCTATTTTGAATTATTTCTCTTTATTTTGAAAGTTTATTTAAATAAGTAAAATTTTGACTGCACATTTAAACATCAAATTATTTGAAAAGCTTGAAACTTTTTATGTGGATACATGGGAAATAGTTGAGTAAAAGTTTATTGTATATTGTTTTTTTTTTTAACTTTTAAAAGTGGTGTACACACTTCTTGAAATTGAACTTTTGGAATTGGAATCGTAAGGCTTCATTAAATATGCTTCAAGAATTGGCAATAATGGGCTACAAAATTACTTGGTTTAATTTAAAGTTTACCGATTTGAATTGGGGATGTATTAGGATTTCATGTAAGATTTTAACTTTCCCGTATCTAAAGAATTGTATATGCTTTCTTATTATTTTATGCAGGTGTCATTGAACCCGTATAGTGGCTACAATTTAAGATGTTAAATTTTATTTTTATGCTGGTAGTAATAATATCATTGTTGTGTTATTAATATAATTTTTTCTTGTTTCACATTGATATACGTATAACAAAGAACTATATACACGTAAGAATGATTGATAAAAATGATCTTTATGGCCAAACAATTTTGACCCAAAAATTGTAAATATGATTTTTCAATTATGTATAGTCTAGAGATAAAATGGGGGAGATGTCAAGCACAAGTGCTTCAATATGGATTGTTATTATTAAAATGATTGATAAATATGATCTTTATGGCCAAATTGCATATCATGAACATCATAAATAGACTGACGCCCTTGATATTGATCGGTTAGCAGCCAAAACAAAGGCAATGATTTTAAATTGTGTTTGATATATTGATAGTTGATAAAGGTAGGAATTTTCGCTTGTGCTTACAAATTAATGAGTTTGTTCGAGTTATTTATTATTATTATTTTTTATCTCTAATTGGTCAAACAGGGGTTTATTAAAGAAGATTAGTTATATTTAAGATAAATTCAAACAAGTCAAATGGGTCGAAACTAAACTACTTTGTTAAATTTAAGATAAATTATAAATCTACACTCCTAAGTTGGTAGGTTGCTATTGTTTTTTATTTGTGTAGGGCGGTTCCTAAATAAGGATATTTATATCGGCTCTTTTAGAACTTGTGCCTTAATGGTGTGCTAATCATATTATTATTAAGGAAAATGATAATGACAATAAGAAGACAAAAATAAGGTAAAAACCGCCCCTGAATTTTAGAAACACTACTCCATCAATGAATGTACAAGCATTTTATGCACGTTAGAGACAGCCCTAAGGGCTGTCATTAATAAAACCCTATTATTAATTATCGAGTTTATGATTTAGGACTTTCTTTTTCTTCATAATAAGAGATACAAACCTCTTATAAATCCTCACATTTATGTTGTGCATGTGATGACCCTCTCAATTTTCATTATTTATACTTAATTCAACTTATATATCACTAACTAATCCTCACTTGATTTTCTTTAAAATTGCATTCTATAAATTTACGTTTAATTTAATTTTAATTTACGTGCAATAAACTTTTCAACCATACGTATGTATAGCAACCTAAATTGCCAAATGGATTCTGGTGGCTTATAACCTAAATTGCCAAACAGATTTTGGTGGCTTATAACTATATGACTCATAAACTCAACTAACCTTGCAATGCAAGTAACAAAAAGGTTGAAACATGTTATATTTTGTGTGGGTTGAAATCTTTTTTGTTCACAATTTTAATTTTATAAATACTTGGTGCGTAAGTTTTAATTATAAAATTCTAATTATTATAAAATAATCTGTATCTTAGAAGGATGATTTAAGTCGTTACATGCATTAAAAATGAATTTTGGGAGAGTTTTCGTAAACTTAAATTATACATATAACATTAATTAATTATAATTTACTTTTACGAGTATATTATACTATCGATGTGTAATTGATGTTGTTACAATTATATTATTAATCATTAATATTTATATTTTATAAAATTTACGTTCAGCAAAATTAGTGATAGTCCGTGATTTTTCACGGGTCATAACCTAGTATTATAATAAAACAAGCTTTTTTTAAGCCACATGTCAATTTTCTAAACCACCTAAAGACACGTGGCAGCCATTTAAGGACTTTTTTTTCCCGCCTATTATTAAATCCCCCTATTTTGAGGAGAAATTAGTTAATTCCCCATATATAATCCCTGCATAGAAACAAAATCCGGATATTGTTAATTAAGGAGAAATTTATGAGATTATTTTTATCAAGTTTTAAATTCTATTATCTTATTTATAGCTACAAATCACTCAAACAAAAGCATATAATCAAATTTTGTGAAAGTTTTTTTTTTTAAAACCGAAAAATGATAATTTAAATTCAACCATAATTTAATTAAATTACAGATAATGAGATTTTTCTTTCCGTAATTAAATACAGGAAATTCACCCATTATTCTATTAAATCACAAATTCACCCATAATTCAATAAAATCACAAATTCACCCATAATTCAATAAAATCACAAAATCGTAATTAAGTTTCTTTAAAAATAAAACCTTTTAAAATCACCCTTAATTCTTTCCGTGTTAAGGATAATTCTATTTAATCATATTAATCCATTTATATATTAAATTCACCCATAATCAACATTAATAAATATAATCATGATTTAAAATCACCCTTGATTTACTGATTTCAAACTTTAGCTAGAAACACAAACATAATTTCAAACTTAAATGCCTTATTTACGGATTCATAAACAATTTAATCCTAATATGTACTCCCTCCGTCCCAAATTAATTGTCTACTAGACAAAAGGCACACAGCTTTAAGAAAGTGCAAATATTGCACTATCCACCAATCAAATATCATATTTACCTACTTATAATTTATATGATTGGTTGTAATTTGAAATTGACAATTATTTTGGGACAAACTAAAATAGTAATGTGGACAATAAAAATGGGACGGATGGAGTATCTACTTATTATTATAATAAGGAAAATGATAATGACAGCCCTAAGAGCTGTCAATAAGAAGTAAAAAATAAGGTAAAAATCGCTCCCTGAATTTTAGGAACACTACTCCATCAATGAATGTACAAACGTTTTATGCACGTTAGAGACAGCCCTAAGGGCTTTCATTAACAAAACTCTTATAATAAAAGTATGATTTAGATGGTCACCTGACACCTTTTTAGACCCTCCTTTGTTCACATGACAATATATTAAGAAGCCTTCAGTTTTGTTTCCCGCTAATTTACGTAATTCTAAGCATAAATCCATTTTTTAATTTTATTTATCAACAATATATTGTGTATATTTGAATATAAAAATTTGAAATAACATTAATTAGTTACTTAAAATATCGGGTTTATTAACAACAAATACCGGATTAGTTGCAGGAGCATTCGTAATCATGAACTAATAAGTAAAAAAATTAAGTAATTTTTATTATTCCTTATTTATCAACAAAATTTTCGGGATAAATCCGGTAATCCACGAAAAAGTCTTCAGAGCAGGAGGTGAAACCGAATATTTTTAAACGGTGATTTTTTACATTTCAAAATATTCGGTTTATTTATATGAGTTTTTCTAACATGTGTCCCCAGACACATGTTAAGTGCCCCCAGGCACATGTTAATGTGCATTAATTGACTTAAAAGTTTTTCTAACATTTACCTCCACCAATCAAATTCAAAGATTCTCATTATTATACATTCTTATTGACAACCCTAACAGTTGTCATTATCAAAACTCATATATACATGTATACATATATTGGGTTTGCAATGACCTCATATCTTTTCTCCATCATAGATTTGGTTGTTCATTGGAAGCCAAAATTTCACTTCAAAGTAAAAATTTGTTGGTATGATTCTTTATTACGGATCTTCAACTTCAATTTACAATCAGTATTTGCAGGTATAATTTCCCACTGTTTATGTTTATATGTAATGTATAATCAGTTTAATATTTATGTTTTCAGGTGTAATTTTTTAATTTTTATGTATATGCTTTAATCTATTTTTGTTTATGTTTCTGTTATAATTTATGTTTGCTGGTATAATTTATGCTTTCAACTCAAAATTATTTGCTATTCTCCTTATATTTTTTTGGTTATTTACCTTGACATATATAAATATTTAGATATATTTTTGTATGATTTTGCTTTTGCAATCATAATTTCCACATCAGTCGCATATAAATAAGCGAAAATTATAATTATTTAAAGTTTTACACGTAAAACGATTGGATTTTGCAGGCACTATTAGATTGAGAGCTCTATAGAACCATACGACCTGGTTAGGTTTTATTTGACTTTTGGATTTTTGAGGTCAAACATGATATTTCATAACTTAAAGATCATATTCTTAATATTCTTTTGAATGTTTGGATTAACAGCTTTAAATATTTGAGTTTAAAAGAAGACTAATTTGCAAATATTTTAATGTTCATTTATTACCATTTCATGTGTTAACACTGATTCATTTCATATTTTTCAAAAATGTCAATATGCATTTTGTATGTTATATGTTATGAAGCTCTTGAGCTTCTATACCTCAATATGCATCTATTGATTCAATTTTCAATAAGCATCTACTCATTCAGTTGTGGTTTCTTTGACTCTATTCATTCAGTCAAAGTAGTTTCTTTGCTATGTGTACACGTAATGTGATTGCATTATGCTTTCAGGGCTGAAAGTTTCTAAAACGGGTTGGGGGAATGCGTCAAAAGGGGTAAAAAATTAAAACGGATTGGGTTGACTTGCCAAGATTTTTTTTTACCAACTCTTTGACCATATTCACAGGGATTACAACATTTTCACGGGTTACTAATTGACTCATTGATAAGTAATATTGTACGAGTACATTAATGTGTAGATTTATAACCAAAATTATGGATGTTATTATTTCGGTTAATAGGTATGTGCCTAAATTAGAGAGGAAAAATGATCGGGTTGGGTAATGGGTCAAATTGGGTTCCGGTTAAAAAAGACATTTTATTATGGAGCAAATGCGTCGAGTCAGGTTAGTTAACCGAACAAACATTATTTATATAATTTATAAACTCCAATACTTTGCATTTTAAAAGCATGATTTATTTTCTTATTGTATATGTAATAATCATGCAATTAATGATAAAATTTTGTGATCTATAAAAATTACATTCAATAAATTATTGACAGTCCGTGATTTTTCACGGGTCATAACCTAGTTAGTTTATAATTATAGCGTAAATTGTCAGGTTATTGATTTGTTCATGAAATATATAGGCATATTTTTCCCCGATTTATAGAGCATTTGGTTGCCTATGACATTGATCCTCTATGGTTCGCCATACAAGTATATTTATTTTTCCGGGAGCCCGTATTATCCAATGAGCTCATTCGTGATCCCGATGATTGCCATACATAAGTTTTTTCCTAATTCCGTTTACCGTAAATTCTGAAGTCGGGCCGATGGTACAAACCCATTTGTCATGGGTATTAGAAAATGGAGGCATTCGGCTAAATAAATTATTGAAAAGCATAAGAGATTAAGTGATTGGGCTCACTTGGGCTGTCTTCTTCAAGCCCAACAGGATCTGAGTGAATTGCAGCCCAGAGGATATTGAGCTGGGCCGGGAATTGTGATCATTCGGCCTTCTTGGAGATGGGCTGTCCGTACGAGACTGGCCACGATGCAGATTCTGGACTGATGAGGCTGCTGAGATGTTATGGCCCAATTGAGAAGGATGATTTGAACTGTTATGATTAATGCGATTCTTCATAGTTGAATTGTTGAAACAGAAGCTCACATTCGTACTGGACATATTAGGACCATTTAAATTAGTCGAAGATAAACTTGTCACTTACAATGCAATTTATGTACAGAAAAGCAAAAATATTACTACTGCAGAGCACGAATAAACCATCCTTATTTAAATTTTAAAGGCTAAATGCTTTTTAGTATATTAAACTTGGTTGATCGGACCCATCTACTACCCTTAACTATTAGATGTGCAACATGTGTACCCTGAACTTGCAAATCTGGTCAATTTAGTACTATAACTTATTTAGTTTGATCGTATTTTTTCTTACATGATTTATATCATTTATAACTTTTGACAAACTAAAAAATATATGTTTATCTCAATATATTAAAATTAAAAACAAATTTGGTGAGAATTTAAGATCAAGTTAGTGAGTTATAGTACTAAATTAACTATTTTATAAGTTCAAGATATCATATTACACTTTCGATAGTGCGGTGTATTAGAAAACCCAATCAACTAAATTCGTGATACCAAAATTTAAGATCAAATTAGTGAGTTATAGTACTAAATTAACTATTTTTATAAGTTCAAGATATCATATTACACTTTCGATAGTGCGGTGTATTAGAAAACCCAATCAACTAAATTGGTGATACCAAAATTTATTTTGACCTAAATTAAATGGCCGATATCTAAATCCCCATCCACCAAATACATCCCAAGTTCCCAACTACCAAGCGTTTAATTGCATGGGCACATTATCTTAAATATACAATCTTATTATTTTAATATTATTCCAGATGTATTCATTTACTAATAGGGGATGATTTTTACACCACATCTTGTAACACATGTACCATAATGATTGTTTTACATACTTGTACAATTTACATGAATATTTGTACACTGTGGTAGGGGAAAAAAAATGTGGTGTGAAAATTAATACCCTTTGCTAATAAAGCTATAAGACCAATTGGTATAGGCAAACTGCCGTCCATGGTGAACCCTAGGTGGCGACAATGGCCATGCCACCATTGCGGTGGGGAGAGTCGGAGAGAGCTCGGTGGCCGGAACTGGTTATCATCTTCGCTTATTGTAAAAGGCTAAAAAAGGCAGTTCGATCATTATAATAAAAGGCTAAAATGGTAGTTTGGTCATGAAAAAATATTTAATGATAAGGACCACCAGTGTAATAAAAATGGAGAAGAGAAGTTAAAAGTATGCACATGTAAATATTGGCTTCAGTTCTGAGATAAGTAAATGTGAACATATTGACATCATTACCTTCATCAGAGGCATTCAAGAAATTTAAGATATATGAAAAAAAATAATAATTGAAAGACACATATTAGCAAAAGCGCCGACTCAGGATTCAATATCTGGAGGAGTAAAAAAATACCCCTTATGATAATGAAGGTTCACCTACGCTAACTCCGGACTACCGCAAAGCGGGTGGTCAGTCTCTAATTAATTGGCTCGCAAAAGCGTGTCAAAATCTAGATTTAAAAAAAAAAACACACACACATAGAATTGAAGACTATAAGCAATTAAACAAAATATATTCATCTCTGGAAAATAACAATGAGTTCGATCCGAATGCCAGAACTAGTCTGGGTGAGCTACAAGAGGACAAAGTTCACATCACCACCTCACCTCGATCGATCACTATGACCCACCCTTAAAAACGACACCACGAAGACCCCATATATAATTAAAACCCCAATTACACAAACCAAAATCTCTGGTTGACGCCAACTAACCCGCCCACCACCCATTTAATGATAACAATTATTTGTGGACTCACTACTTATTGATTAATAACTAAACTTTAATGGCAAAGGAAAAACATCTACCGATTATAATTAGTCTATATATATAAAGCAACCATAAACAACATCAATCATATATATCGCCAGCTCTCACAAAACAAGAAAATGTGGAAGTTGAAGATAGCAGAAGGGAACGATCCTTACTTGTTTAGCACCAACAACTTTGTTGGACGCCAAACTTGGGAGTTCGATCCCAATGCCGGTACTACTGAAGAAAAACAAGAAATCGAAAACGCTCGCCAATATTTCTTGAATAGGCAAAAGGAAGGTTATCAAGCATCTAGTGATTTGCTCACGCGGATACAGGTATATATATATATATATATCCAACAATTTGAAAGAATGGAACTATATTGATGATACACTTTAAAAACCGTTTGTTGTTATTTTGTCGGCCGGGTTTTATTATATAAGCGACACATATTACAACTGATCACCAGTAAACAACTCACCCACTTGTATATATCAAAAAATATCTATTTGGAACAAGATTGACTGTTGTTGGTTCCTTGAAATGGAACCTCCAAGTCCCATTTTCAACTGACCAGTAATGCAGATTGTGTTATACTCCCTCCGTCCCATAAAATAGTTTACATTTCATTTGGGCACAATTTTTTAGGAGATAATTAGTGCTGGGGTACTTTGTAATACTTTTGATTTAAATATAAGGTTAGATTTGAGAGAGAATGTGTTTTATTGTTGGAAGGATTAGTAATAATATTATTTTATTAGGTGGGCTCCCAAATTTAAAAAATGTAAACTTTTTTATGAGACAAAATTTTAAGGAGAAATGTAAACTTTTTTATGGGGCGGAGGGAGTATTGTTTATCCCTTTTTGCCCAGCCGCACAAAATTTAGAGGTGTATTTCAAAAAAATTAGTATATATACTGCCTACTTGAATCAAGTTAAGCTCGGTGAAATGTTGAAAATGATCAGACTAAAAGGCCCAAAAGAGAAAAACGAACATATAATTTGGGGATCGGGACAATACTTTTAATTTGGCGGAAAAAAATTAGTTATTTGGAAGGAAATAAAGTTTAGAGGGCCTATTTATGAGAAAACCGGACATATGCGGATATGCCTGAAGTAGGACTTATTCGACTATAGATATATATCCTATGGAAGCAACAAGATATATGCATGCTAATTAATTTGATATTGAAGTATGTTCATACATTAATAATTAATGTTGTGCAGTTGACCAAGGAGAACGGGATTGACTTATTGAGCATACGACAGGCAAGACTGAGAAATGACGAAGAAGTGAATTATGAAGCTGTGACGACTGCCGTGAAAAAAGCAGTCCGATTCCAACGTGCGATACAAGCAAAAGATGGCCATTGGCCTGCTGAACAAGCCGGCCCTTTGTTCCTCACTCCACCACTTGTAAGGGCATGTTTGGAAAAACTTATTTAGGGGACTTATTAGTTTATTAGGTTAATAAATTTGAAATTTCAAGCTTTTTTAGGCTTATTAAGCTAATAAGCTAGTAAACCACCTTAATAAGCTTTCTCATACACCCACTAAGTATTTGCAAAGACAATGATATATTTAAACCAGTTTTTCTGGCATGTACCAAGATTGAAATAATCGGTCGCTGGTACATAGGTGGTAGACCATTATCAACGATTAATCAGTCTCGATGGTAATTAACCAGTTTCTAGACGGGCAGCATAAAACACATTGGAATTTATATTTATATAGATAAATATCAGCAGTATCTTATAAGTAGATAACTAGTCAATATAACCATGCAAAAAAATTAAACCATATTCAAAATAAAAATTATAAATCTATAACTAAACTAGTCAATAAAAAGGCTAAAATTGTTTTTAAAATTTTAAAGTAATTTTGACTTTTGTTGACCGATTTTGATCTTGGCTGATAAATTGCACCGATTACTAGGTTGGCTACCGATAACCACCTAGACTATTTTTATAATAATGCCCTATATGCATATGTTAAAAGGCGTATTCAATGAAGTAAAAAATTCCTAAAAATGTAGGAATGAATATTAATAAAGTTAAATTTTCTAGTTTTAAGTGATTTATTAAATGATTTTTTTTTTTTTTGGAAAATTCAAGATCAATAATATTTAGAGAACCAATATTAAATCTAACAATTCTTATGAAAATATGATGTTTATAATTAATGAAAAAAATTAAAAAGACTAGAGATGATGAATGAGATATACATTGCAGATTATTGTGTTATACATCAGTGGGGCCATCAATACGCATTTAACAAAAGAACACAAGAATGAGATGAAACGTTTTATCTACAATCACCAAGTAAGAATCATCCGCTTAATTGTTCTTTTATGATTATTTTGTTGCGTTACAGATAATACCATTTTATTGTAGATGTTTTGTTCGATGATGCTGGTTTTTATCTCCTGGTGAGACTCGAATCTAGGGTGTAAAATACGGAATAGTTCAGGAAAACCAAACTGAACGGGTTGGGGTAAGGGTACGCTGGTAGGGCACGGCGCCAATGTTTTAAAACCCGTTGACCCGGTATAATTGTCTATTTCCTTTAAATTTCCTTGTAAGGATGATTTTGGTGTTAAAAATAAGGACGACATAATTATCATTAAGAGTTAATATTGGTAACAAAACATGAGATTTGTATTAAACGAGGATTGTGGTAATCACGTGTTTACAGGTTTTAAATTGTACATTTTTCTAATTGAGATTAAAATTTGGTTTGAGTGCTTTAAAATTCTTAATCTTGTATTTATAAAAAACAATATGTGTTTATATAGTGAAATGTTCAAGACAATTCATCTTTTTGTAAGTTTTAAGGGACAAAATCTCAGTCATTGGATAAAAAAAAGTCATATCATTTTGGAACGCAAATGATCTAAAATGAGTGTTTGTAAAAATCAATTATTTGTGTTTTGGGCATCCAAAACACAATTTTGTAAGAACACGTTGTGAGATGCTTATTGCGTTTTGAAAACTGAGCATTTATATTTTACCTATTAACTAAACAAATAATCAGGTTTGTCACACATTAAAAAAACATTTGCATTTCAAACATTATAATCAAATCTAAACGCTATTTTTCAAAATCATATTTTGTAATTGCAGATTATCTGATTTTTGACTCATTAAAGTTGCTCGATTTTTATTCTATCTTAGAATATATGATAAAGATGAAAATTTAAGTTCAATTCTGTTATAAGATCATCGAAGTTTGTCAGGATCGATTAACTATAGATTAGTTAATAAACACCTTTAGATCTAATTGATTATAGAAGTTGCAGCGGATCAACACTATATCAATATATTAAGAACAATGAACTGTAAATAATAAACGACAATATTAAGAACACAGTTTCACAAAAAGCTTCAATGTATATTATCGAGTTAACAATACACACGTACGTTTACAATTCGTAAGGAACTATTTATAATAGTCCTTGAAGCTAAACTATTTACCCTAGTTATTCTAGGACTTGATTTACATTCAAAATATAAAGATATACATTGAATTACATTCTATAACTATCTCTACGAAGATCTCGGACTTGATATATTCCATAAACGCTCATCAGTAGTATTCTACACTCACCAGTAGTAAATAAGTGACATCAGTAGTAAACCTGGTGATCAGTAGTAAGTCCAGATACATCGTCAGTAGTAACTATTATTGATCAGTAGTATCTTCAATATGTGAATGATCAGTAGTAACTTAGTTATAGACTTCACCAGTATCAACTCATCAGTATTAAGTGTTTCTGCCCCATCAGTACTAAGTATGATCAGTACTAACTGCAGCATCAGTAATAAGTTGACCTGTGATTTTGTTCCAACAATCTCCCCCTAAACTTATTGATTTCTTCTCAATCACATAAGTTTCTTTTGTTCTTCTTCTTCTTTCTTTCTTTTCTCTAATGTTCTTTTATTCTGTTGATGTCTTTGCTCAATAATGTATTTGCTGTTTCTTTTTGTAAAATAAGTTAACTTGTTCTGAAACATAACAGCATCATACGGTTTCATCATAGTATTTGTGAATATCTGATACATAGTCTTATCAGAATGAGGATATTCTTTTTCATACAAATATAGCTCACAGACTTTGCCAGATTTTTCAAAGAAATACATTTGAGCAGTTGGAATCACATTCCAAGCATAGACATTTCCTGGATCTGTAAATTGTTCTGGGTAGTTATCTGGATAAAAAGCAGCATCTATCATTCTTGTCAAGTATCCAGCACCAGAATCTTTCCATGATTTCTTTGACATTCTTGGTTTTCCAATGATCAGTAGTTTAATCATATCACTTCTTGAACAGGACATGATCAAAGGTAACCATCCAGTGAATCTCTGCACAATTTTATCTTCCCTTATGATCTCTATAACATTGTTCTGCATAACCCTCCAGTTGATAATTGGATTGTTCTGCAAGGGAGCAACAGACACTTCAAGAACAGGAATGATTTGTGTTTTTGACTTCTTTTGAGTACTCTGTTCTTGAGTAACAGCCTTTCTCTTCTTTGATTTGGGAGTTGATGTGGAACCAGTAGTTGATGTACTACCATCTTTAATTAAACTTGGACTGATTGGAGTTAATTCTTTTGACTTCTTTTCTTCTTCTGTTTCTTGTTCAACCAAATCTTTCTTCTTAGCAGTGCAGTATTTGTCTATAATTGTAATCATTTTCATTCTGCCAAGAGACTTTGCACTAAGCCCTTTAGATTTCAAAAATTCAATCATATTGGCCTTCTGTTCAAATACATCATCTGTTAAGTTACTTTTAGTTCTTTTGCATTCAGATACTAAGTATTCAAGGCATTGTATATGCTCTTCTTCAACTATTCTGAGCCTCTTGAATTCTGCTTTTTGAGCTTCAATCTGAGCATTTTCTATTTGAACAGGTAATTTTGCTTCTTGAGTTTTCTTCTGTTTATTCTCCTCAAGAGCTTGATACATCTCCACTTTCTCCATAAATTTTCTATGTTTTATCCTCCATCTGGACTGTTTTTCTGCTCTGACATGATTTATTTTGTTCACCATATGATGACCTAATGCTCTATTTGGATAATCATCATCATAAACTTCTTTTCCTTTTCCAATGCATGCAGATGGTGGAGGTGGAGTGTATTTCATATCAGGGATACCAGGAAGTAGTAATTTTGGATAAAACAGTTTAAGTTGGTCTTCTGGTAGTATCTTGGGATGTGGAGGAAGTGTACATTCATCTACCTCAAACCAATTCACATTATCATCAATGTCAGGTATGATAAGTGGTTGATCAGGTGTTGGTGGTTTGGAGATGATGCCATGTTTTTCTCTTTCAATTAACTCAGGAAGTTGCAGTTCTTCCTCATCAGTAGTAACTAAAGTAGTTACTACTGGTATATCAGGAGTTACTACTGATAGGGCATCAGTAGTATTTGTTGCTTTTACTTCCTCTTCCTGACTTACTACTGCTATGATATCAGTAGTAGGGTTTACTACTGATGTTTCTTTTTCAGTTTGTTCTTCCATTGCTTTTTCAGTTTGTTTCTTTTCTGGGCCTTCATCAATATTTGTTTGTTTGAAATTGAGGAGAGACGTTGCTGCTGCTGCAATTGATTCATCAATCATATTCTGAATATTGTCCTTCTCCCCCTTAGTGAGCTCAACTGGTGGAGCCTCACTATCATCAATCTTCTTTTTCAATCTTCTTATAATTTTTGTTTGTTGATGAAGCCTGTGTTCATAAAACCTCATTCGTTTGTTGATTGTATTGACATGCTTTTTCATTACTGCAATGGTTTTTCCCTGATTTGTGAGATACTTAAGGCAATCTTGTACAGTGGATTCAAGAGAATCCACTTTATCCGTCAATTGTTTGATTTTAATACTGCCCTCACTCCATCTAGCAAGATCATCGGGCTTACTAACAGGTACATTGGTTTGAAGGTTTTCCATCCTGTCCATCAATTCCACAGATCTGCCCTCATCACTTCTTGGTGATTCATTGGGTCTTTTAGACATTCTCTTCTTCCTAGAAGAAGCAGAGATGCCCCCTTGTGGTTTCTTGGCACCGGGGTCCTTTAAGTAATTCCTCAAATGAGTCATCACTTAAAGTTGCCGAGGTCTGGGTCTTAATGATGTTTACACTGTCCTGTGCACCCACCTTTGGGGCATCAGTAGTGAAAGCCCTCGCCTCATGTCCTCTCTCCTCCTTGGAGGACAACTCTTTGAGTCTGGGGTGTGACTCGATTTGTCCCCTGGTGTCCTTTAAAGAAGATTTCTTTCTTTTATAAGTTGTGGAAATATTTTGGGTTTTGTTGGGTAGGTCTTCCACAGAGTGAAGAGTAGCACTCTGCAGATTTAATTCAAGTTCCTGGGACACATTCAGGACTTCTATATTTGTAGGTGATTGAGTGACTATTTGGGGTGGTGTTTGGGCTGTATGTGGGGGTGATGGAGTGGGTTGAGGTTCAATTTGGGTTGTATCTATGATTGAACCCTCTCCAATTAGTGGTTGATCTTTGATCATATTAGGAAACAGAGGGGTTTCCTTACCCGAAAATTTAAATTGTTTTCTCATATTAGAGAAAACTTTCTTGTTCAACTCAGGAATTATAAAAATATTTTTGGGAGTTGACAAGTTTTGTAATTCACAGTTTATGATATGTTGGAGAAATCTGGGATACATTAAAAACTTTGTGGAACTAAGATTTCCCAACATACCTTCAAAAATCATGTAAGAAAAATTAAATACTTGGTCTGTGCATAAACAGACAACAGCAGAGGCTATTGCCTTATTAAACTCATTCCAAGTACTTCGTTTTGGAGAAATACAATGCTGAATAGTATGTACTAAGAATTTCCATTGTGGGGAGAGAAGACCTTTTTGAAAAGTTACGATGTTAAGTCTTCCCTCATAACCCATTTTGTTTAAAATTTCAGCAATGAATTCCTTAGGAAGTGTAAACATACCTGTATCATCGTGTAGTTGTAGATGGTGTCGAATAGATTACTCTGTGACTGTGATCGTCTTTCCATCCACCGATGATTTTATCATGGGTACAGTTGCACCTTCTGTTCTTTCAGCATTGGTCCAAAAATCCACCAAGTGCTGTTGGTATGCTTTCGGTTTCACAGTTAAAGCGAACTTAATGTATGAGTTCTTTAAGAATTGAACGATTGGTCGAAAGTCTTTAGTACCGTCTGGATTTCGTAAAAACGCACACATATTATGGAACTCTGAATATTTGAGATCGGTTTGAACATTGAGAGATTGTAGAGTTGCCATTGTTGTTTGATTTGAGAGAAATTCTTGAGAATTTTGTTACTGATGACGGGTTTTTGATCGAAAGCTAGGGTTTATCGAGAGGATTTAGTGAATCGAAGTAAAGATAATGCTAAACTAATCGACTGCCGCCTTTTATATCTTTCGATTTAACCTGCACAACGACTAATTTGCCCTTCGAATCATAACATAACGGTTATTTTCATGGAGGTTAGTTTGGTAATTTTGATTCTGAAAGCCCAGTAGTAAATTAGATGCCAGTAATAAAACGTCAGTAGTATCTGAGAACGTCAGTAGGAACTAAGGATTTTGAAATCAGTAGTAACTAATGAATTTCATTACTGCCCTAATATGTAAGACCAGTAGTATATGTGAACACCAGTAGTACTGACTTACCAGTAGTATTTGTGTAAACCTAATACACACCAGTAGTAGTGAACTACCAGTAGTATTTTGTGCACACACCTACATACCAGTAATGCAGACCTCCTACCAGTAGTAAAACACTTAAATAAATAAATAACTTTTTACAACAAAACTTTACACATGATTTGAGAAATTAATTTATTAAAATCATTCCAATACTGCTAACCAAAAAGTTGAATCTTCCTACATCAAATGCTTTAGTAAAAAGATCTGCTAATTGATCATCAGTATGAATTTTAACTACTTTGATTAATTTCTTTTCATTCAATCTCTTATAAAATGAAATCTTATTTCAATGTGTTTAGTTTTAGAGTGTTTTACTGGATTGTTCACAATACTAATAGCACTTTGATTGTCAATATAAATAGGAGTTTTAAGGATAGAGATACCAAAGTCTAGAAGCTGGTTTTGAATCCAAAGTACTTGAGCACAGCAAGCAGATGCAGCAACGTATTCTGCTTCAGCAGTTGATGTTGATACATTTGTTTGCTTCTTACATTGCCATGACACCAGTCTTGCTCCAAAGAATTGACATCCACCAGTAGTGGATTTTCTATCTTGACATTCACCTCCATAGTCACTATCAGTGTAGGCTATGAGTTCAAAGGGTGAATCATTTGGATACCACAGACCTAGTGATGGTTTGCCTTTCAAGTATCTGAATATTCTTTTAACAGCCTGCAAGTGTAATTCTTTAGGTCTTGCTTGATATCTTGCACACACACAAACACTGTACATAATGTCAGGTCTTGATGCAGTTAAGTACATCAAAGAACCTATCATTGATCTATATAAGTGTTCATCTACATCCTCCCCCTCAACATCAGGATGTAGGTGTTTGTGTGTTTCCATTGGTGTGCTTGCACTCTTGCAGTCTTTCAACTCAAATTTCTCCAAGATGTCTTTGACATATTTTGATTGGTTTATCAAAATACCATCTGTTCTTTGACTGACTTGGAGTCCAAGGAAGAAATTCATTGGACCCATAGAGCTCATCTTGAATTTAATCTGCATCAGTTCTTCAAATTCTTTGCATAGTAAATCATTGGTTGAACCAAAGATGATATCATCTACATAGATTTGTACCAGTAGTATATCATCTTTGACTTTCTTTGTGAACAAAGTTTTGTCAATGGCTCCTCTTTTAAAGTTATTCTTCAATAGATATGATGATAATGTGTCATACCATGCTCTTGGTGCCTGATGTAGGCCATACAGAGCTTTATCCAATTTGAACACATAATCACCATGTTTTGGATCTTCAAAACCTGGAGGTTGGCAAACATAGACCTCTTCTTCAATTTTCCCATATAGGAATGCACTCTTCACATCCATTTGATAGACTTTGAACTTCTTGAATGAAGCATATGCTAGGAATATTCTTATTGCTTCAATTCTAGCAACAGGAGCATATACTTCATCATAGTCTATTCCTTCTTCTTGAGTGTATCCTTGGGCTACAAGTCTGGCTTTGTTCTTGATTACTATACCTCTTTCATCTTTCTTGTTTCTAAAGATCCATCTTGTTCCAATGGCTCTTTTTCCTTTGGGTAGAGGTCCAAGTGTCCAAACAGCTTGTAACTTGAATTGAAGGAGTTCTTCTTGCATTGCCTCAATCCAGTTTGAGTCCTTCATTGCTTGTTGGATTTTCTTTGGTTCATCCTGAGACAGAAAGCATTCAAACATACATTCATTAGCAATTAAACTTATGTTACACATATTTGCAGTTAAACTTTTATTTAGTTTGCTTCTTGTTTGCAGTGGTGAGTTAACATCACTTAGAACAAGGTCTAATGGATGGTTCTTCTGAGTCCTTGTAGTTGTAGCTCTATCAACTACTAGTTGATTTTCAAGGTTGGACTCATTTGTCTCAGGCAATTGCTCCTCTAGTGATCCGTCATTGTCATTGATATTTGGTTCATCATCATCTTGGTCAGAATTACTACTGCTATTATCTTCATTGAGATCAGTAGTATTGTTGTTGTTACTGGTATCAGTAGTATCTTGAGAATCTAGGTTATTGCTAGGACCAGTAGTATTTTGGGTACTGTTACTGGTACCAGTAGTATTTGAATTACTACTGTCCTCATTCTCAGAGTTACTACTGGTTCCAGAATTTGAGTTATTACTGTCCTCAGTATTAACTGTGGGAGCAGTATCAACTACTATGTATCTCATCTTTTCTTGACCAGTATTAACCAATGATGTTCCTTCCTTTTGAGTGTGACAATTTGAATCACCTGCATTTAAATCCATGTTAGAATTAAAGGATTTGGTTAGATTGTCTATGTTAAATAGCCAATCTGGACCATTTCCTTGTTCATTAGGAACATTTTCTATAAGACCTAATGAAACTATAATCAAGCTAATCCATGAAGAAATAATGAGAAATTGAAGAACTAGTGTGTGTGTTCTTGGTGTATTTAGTGTGTGTATAAGAGAGAGAATGAGATGAATGAAACTTTACCAAAATGTGTATTCAGTAATTGTATGGAAAGCTTTACTTGAAAGTCAAAGATACAACCGTATATACTCCTACCACTTAACAAAGGACAAGTTAACTAACGGACTTTAAAGATCAAAACTATTACAAAACTAGTCCTAACATTTTCATTAAAGGATACATTGATGCTTTCTTCAATTATCCTTAATCTTTTGTTGAATACTCTATATGATTTGCTTTGAGTAGAGTATCCCACAAAGATTCCATCATCAGCTTTACAGTCAAATTTACCAATTTGTTCTTTTGTAATCAGAATAGTACAAGGACAACCAAATGATTTTAAAAAACTTATAGAGGGTTTTATTTTATTAAAAAGTTCATATGGTGTTTTAAAATGTGGTTTCACTATTAATACTCTGTTCTGAACATAACAGGCAGTATTAACAGCTTCAGCCCAAAAGGTGATTGGTAATTTTGAATCTGCTAGCATTGATCTTGCTGCTTCTATGATGGTTCTATTTCTTCTTTCAGCTACACCATTTTGTTGTGGAGTTCTAGGTGAGCTGTATTGCCTGTCAATACCTTTAAGATCACAAAAGTTAATTAAGTTAGCATTTTTAAATTCTGTGCCATTATCACATCTTATGGCTTTAACTTTTTGATCAGATGTATTCTCCAGTTTAACAATTAAGTTCTTTATGAGTTCACTTGTTTCATCCTTTGTCCTGAGAAAGAAAACCCATGTATATCTGGAAAAGTCATCAGTAATAACAAGACAATATTGTTTCTTTCCAATACTCATTATATTTGTAGGTCCAAATAGGTCCATATGTAAGAGTTGTAAAGGAACAGAAATAGAGTTTACAGATTTGGACTTATGAGAAGTCTTGTGTTGTTTACCTTTTAGGCATGCAACATAATGATGATCACACATGAATTGTTTTTGAGGTAGTCCAATGACCAAATTTCTTTTTACTAAATTGTTCATGTTTTTGAAATTAGTGTGACACATCCTTCTATGCCATAGTTCTGATTCAGTGGTGTTTACCTTGGATATAAAACAGTTGACCTCATTTGAAGAAATGAGTTCTCCCCCTATATCCAGGCAATACACATTGTTTCTCCTTGGAGTTCTTAAAACAACATATTTTTCATCTAAAATAAAGTCAGGAGAAAGAATGATGCACTCAATGTCTGTGAAAAGAATTTAGTTCTTTTTATCACAAACTTGAGACACACTGACTAGATTGTATTTTAGTTCAGCTACATAAAATACATCATCAAAGGTAATTTTGCCATTAGAAACAGTACCTATACCTGTAATCTTACCTCCCTTTGGGTTCTCACCAAAGGCCACATATCCTCCATCAAATAACTTGAAATCTTTAAGAATTTGTAGATTTCCAGTCATGTGCCTTGAGCATCCACTATCAATATGCCATGTTCTTCCTTCTTCTGGTATCTGAATGCCCTGCACAAGTAAATAAATGGTTAGTTAAGTTTGGGAACCCAAGCTTGGTATGTCTTGGGTTCATCCTTTGAGAAGTAAGATTTTGGGGATTTAACTTTAAACATTGTTGGTACCCATACCTGTTTACTACTGTTGTTTAGTTTTACTACTGCCCTTTTAAAAGTGTTACTGGTGTTTGAATTTTCTACTGATCTTGGTTTATACCCATGATGTTTAGCTTTTGAATACTTTACTACTGATGGACCAGTAGTATTTGGGTACTTACCATGTTTAAAATGACCAGTAGTAGTTTTAGGGTTGACACCAGTAGTATATTTGAAAGATGGTTTAGGAGCAGTAGTATTCTTGTAATTAGGGTTTTTACCAGTAGTGTTTTTGTACTGGTACCATACAGCATTATAATTAGGGTTAACACCAGTAGTAAAGTTGTTAAAGTTTTTACTGGTGTTGGAAAATTTAAAATTTTGTTTATTTTGATTTGATTTTCCATTGTTCTTGAAGTAATTGATGTTCTTTGGACTTCCAACTCTTCTGTTTTGCACAAATCTTGATGCACTTCTTCCAAATCTTGGTGTTTCAGCAATTGAAATTTTATTTTTATTTACTACTGAAGGACCAGTAGTATCTTTTAATTTCTGTGTTTTTGCCTTTTCTTTGAAAGTTTTAAATTTTTGAATTCTTTACAATTTATTGGATTGAAGTGACAATCCTTTGCTAAATGATTCATTTTGTTGCATATAACACATCTTAATTTCTTACTTTTAGCACCTCCAGGTATTCTTTGATCTAAGGGTTGAATTTTATTTCTTTCATTTCCCCTTTATAAAATTTTTGGTACATTTTCTGCATCATATTTAGGAGATTCATTTGGACTTTGTGCTGTGTGAAAACTTGTATCAATTGATTTTGGAGATTCAGTTTGAGAAATTGTAAATTCAATTGAGTTTGTAGTTGTATCATCATCAGAAAGATCATTTGATTCAGATGTTTCAGTATTAGATTCAGTTTGATTTTCATTTTTTAATTCATTAATTATTCTTTCTGAACTGTTCTTAAGTGGAGGAATGAATTTATATGGAGGTGGTACAGCATGATATCCCACCCCATGTACAACTTTTTCTGTAGTTTGATTGTTAGTTCATCAAGAATTTTAGTACTTCTTTCAAATTTTTTAATTGTCAATTTATTTTGTTCAATTTCAAGTTGACATTCTTCTAATGTGCTTGTTAATTCTTTATTTTTTAACTCATAAAACTCTTTCTCATCTACAGCTTGAAGTAATTCTTCTTTTATCCTTTGATCAATCATCTGGTACACCTTTATCTGATGTTCTTGATCAGTGATCACACCATCAAATTCATGATTTCTTCTTACTGCTTTTGCTAAATCTTCAGTTAATTTAGTGTTTTCTTTTTCTAAATTTTTAACAATTTTAATACATTCAGGAGTACAAGGTTTAGATTTTACCTCAGATTTGCTGTCAGTAAAAGCCATGAGAGCTTGATTTTGAGTGTGCTCTTCTGCTTGGAAGCTCCAGTCATATCCTTATCCTTGTTGTGAAACAAGAGCAGTTGATTTTGATCTTTTGTCTGGCTGAGGACATTCTTTTGCAAAGTGACCAAGGTTGTTACAATTGTAACATTTGACTTTAGTTTTGTCAAATCCAGCTTTGTCACCTTTGTTGTAGTTGAGACTTGTCCTACCAGTCCTCTTTAAGAACCTTTTAGTTCTTAGGCTTAGCATGGCCATATGCCATTTAAGATCCATCTCCTCAAGATCATCTGGATTCAATTGTTCCAAATCATCACTAATCAGTGCGGTATGCACATGACTAGTGAAAAAGGATTCTCTTGCAGCATCCTCAGAATCTGCAGCCTTTCCTATGGAGGTTTCTTGACCTAGACCTGTACTAGATACAAATGCAGCATTATTAGAAGAAATAGAAGGGTTTTTTTGATTTACCTCAGTTTCAAATACTCTGAGATCATTGTAGAGTTCATCCAACTCCTTTTCTTCTAGTGCATCTCTCTGTCTATATACTACTGTATACATGGCCCATTCTTCACTAAGAGACCTTAGGAACTTCATGTTGACATCTTCTTGATCCATCTTAACCCCAACTTGGTTAAGTTCACCAATTAGCTTGTTGAATCTGTCAAACACTTGAGTGAGTGTTTCATTGGGCTTTCCTTTGAAGTTTTCAAAGTCTTGTTTGAGAACAGACTTCATGTTCCTCTTGGTGCTCTTGGTCCCAGCGAATCTCTTCTCCAGTGCTTCCCACAGCACCTTTGCATCATCATACTCAACGAAGAGATGTTGATAGTCGTTAGGAATGGCCAGTAAGAGAGTGCTTAGAGTTTTAAGTTCGATTCCTTTGTCTTTCTTCTCCTTCTCACATTTAAGTTTGTCTGCTTCAGTTGCAGAGCTGCTTGCTTGACCAGGACCAGTTTTGTTTCCTTCAAGGACAACTTCCCACATGGAGTAATCAGTAATAAGCATGTATTGCTTAATACGATTCTTCCACATCCCAAAATTATTGGGAGTGAGTATAGGGATTTTGTTGGCTTGAGTGCTTTCATTATTATCAGTCATGATTAATAATGTGTGTGTTTTAAAGATTAAAACTTTTTGTTGTTCTTAACAAATAGTAGATCTAGAACCAATACGCTCTGATACCACTTGTCAGGATCGATTAACTATATATTAGTTAATAAACACCTTTAGATCTAATTGATTATAGAAGTTACAGCGGATCAACACTATATCAATATATTAAGAACAATGAACTGTAAATAATAAACGACAATATTAAGAACACAGTTTCACAAAAAGCTTCAATGTATATTATCGAGTTAACAATACACACGTACGTTTACAATTCATAAGGAACTATTTATAATAGTCCTTGAAGCTAAACTATTTACCCTAGTTATTCTAGGACTTGATTTACATTCAAAATATAAAGATATACATTGAATTACATTCTATAACTATCTCTACGAAGATCTCGGACTTGATATATTCCATAAACGCTCATCAGTAGTATTCTGCACTCACCAGTAGTAAATAAGTGACATCAGTAGTAAACCTGGTGATCAGTAGTAAGTCCAGATACATCGTCAGTAGTAACTACTATTGATCAGTAGTATCTTCAATATGTGCATGATCAGTAGTAACTTAGTTATAGACTTCACCAGTATCAACTCATCAGTATTAAGTGTTTTTGCCCCATCAGTACTAAGTATGATCAGTACTAACTGCAGCATCAGTAATAAGTTGACCTGTGATTTTGTTCCAACAAAGTTTTTTTTTTTGAACGGCAAATCCTAACTCCTAAATTCCCCGTATCATCCAAGTTAATGGTTCTTTTTAAGTAGAACGTTTAAATGAACAAATTTTATTAACCTTTAATAGTAACAAATATCATGCATTTTAATGTTTTTTTAGAATGAAGATGGAGGGTGGGTATTTCATATTGAGGGACATAGCACCATGATGGGATCTGTATTAAACTACATCTCCCTACGATTGTTAGGAGAAGGACCCGATGACAAAAACGGTGCAGTAGCTCGAGGAAGGAAGTGGATACTTGACCATGGTGGTGCAACCTCGATTCCGTCTTGCGGCAAAACTTATCTCTCGGTAAATATATATATATATATATATATATATATATATATATATATATATATATATATATATATATATATATATATATATATATATATTTTCCAAATTAACTCTATTTTTATATAAGAATGATATTTTTTTTACACGGATAAAGAAGGTAAACGGGCAACAAGCTGCGCCGCTATCCCTTTTTGAATGGCAAAACTGATTCTTTTAAAAACAACGTTTGTGGATCTAGGTGTCATAAGATTGCTATGCATAACACGTTGGACTCTGTTGAGAAGCTCCACTGCCTCAGGTGCAAGGAAACCGAAAGTGTCAAATGCAAAAGGAATAAACACGTGTTGATTTTCAATGCATGCTTTCTCGTGCTTTGTCACTTTGCACGAGGCGGCTTTCAAAGCAGACATGCTTAGGATCCATTAGATAGACATGCTTAGGATCCATTAGATAGTGATCAATGGATCATTTTTTTCCAAAGTGTCAAATATATGTGTTAACTGTTTTCATTTGATCATTTTTGCATACTATTCAATAATTCATTCATATGATATAAATATTTAATTATATAAGTATAATTTAAGTTTATTGTATGACTCAATCATGTCAATTGTATAGACATGCTTAGGATCCATTAGATAGTGATCAATAATATAATTATCCTTAGAGATTTTCATTATTTTACGAACATTTTGCTTAATATCGTTTTGTTTAGGTCCTAGGACTGTACGAATGGGAGGGGTGCAACCCAATGCCACCGGAATTCTGGATTTTTCCAGAAGTGTTTCCTTTTCATCCTGGTACATAATTCATGGCTTTCTTTAGAACAAAACACAAACCAAAATCATTCAAGTATTCGACAAAGGTGAAGCTTGTTTTGTTGATATCACCAATTTTTTAACTTGTGGTGCAGCGAAAATGTGGTGCTATTGTCGGACCGCCTATATGCCAATGTCATATTTATATGGTAGAAGATACCATGGTCCGATCACTGATCTAGTTCTTCATCTAAGACGAGAGATTTATCGCGATCCTTATGACAAGATAAACTGGAACAAACAACGCCATAATTGTTGCAAGGTAGGTAAATAATTAATTAATGTATACACACACATGTTTAACAACCTGGGTATAATTTGTGACATTTAAATATCACAATTTTTTTACATTTATGAGAGTGAAATTTAAGTTTTTGACAGGTATAGTAGTAGAAGTTCATTTTTTCACAATTTTTTCTCCATATTTCTGATTGATGGTAGAGAAAATTACCCACACCCAAACAAAATTGTCAAATTTGGGATCTCTACTTACCTTCCATGTCAATTTTCTCTAACAACTAATCTAGTATATATGTGATGCTCATTTATACTATCTTGTATTGAAACACAGGAAGATCTCATTTACCCTCATTCAACACTTCAAGATTTGTTGTGGGATGGTCTTCACTATTTTTGTGAACCATTTATCAAGTATTGGCCTTTCACCAAACTACGAGAAAGAGCCCTCAAAAGAGCAATTGATTTGATTCGTTATAGCGCCCAAGAGAGTAGATACATCAACATGGCATGTGTTGAAAAGGTGAAGTATCGATCACAAGTGTCCTCGATGATGATACACTCAATATTTCCATACCATATGAAGGAAATATTGTATTGTTTTCTACTAAATCTTCTCATTTTCTACTCTTACCTATAAAATGATTGACATATAAAATCCATTATTTCTTTTTCCTAATCTCATCATCTGTCCATATTAAGTAATGTACATGACTAGTCTTTACTTTGGTTTTGGATGTAGTGTTTGCAAATGATGTGTTGGTGGGCAGAGAGCCCGAATGGGGATGAGTTCAAACATCACCTCGCTAGAATGCCCGATTTCTTGTGGCTTGGAGAAGACGGAATGAAGATGCAAACATTTGGAGGTCAACTATGGGATTGCACATTAGCAACTCAAGCAATAATATCAAGTAATATGCCAGAAGAATATGGGGATTCACTTAGAAAGGCCAATTTCTATATCAAAGAAACTCAAATCACGAGTAATCCGAGTGGAGACTACAGTAAAATGTATCGACAATTAAGTAAAGGGGCATGGGGATTTACTGATAAAGATAACGGTTGGGCTGTCTCAGATTGCACATCTGAAGCACTGAAGGTGACACCCTAATCACATTTTTTATGTTTTTATTTTCTAAATTTGTACGAAAAAAGTAACTAAATAAAACACTTCTTGCAGTGTCTTCTCTTACTATCTGAAATGCCCGAGGAAATATCGGGAGAAAAAGCTGATAATGAGCGATTGTACGATGCTATTACTTTCCTATTTCATGTACAATCTCCTACTACCGGAGGTTTTGCTATTTGGGAAAAACCGATACCACAACCATATTTAGAGGTACATATGTTAAGTTAAGGGAAAAGTACACACTGAATGTACCCAAACTATATAAGTATGTTTTATTGTCATATGTATCCAGTTTATGTATAAAAATGTAGGTTTTGGAAAATTCCGTTTATCAAATGATAAAAAAATATCCACGTAACAAAAATTGATGCTACCTAAGATAAATATGGTTTTAGATAAGTTTTGGAAGTTTAGTACATCAAAAAGTAATTTTTAAAATACGAAAAATAATTTAAAGATAGAGATTGAAATGCTAATTAATTACTTCTTTATTTTTTATTATTTGCAGAACTTGAATCCTTCAGAAGTGTTTGCCGACATTGTTCTTGAGAAAGAGTATGTGGTCACTTGTTAATTTACTTCAATTAAGGAATTTTAATATTATGCTAATGTATGTTATTTTGGGTTATTTAATTAACCAGGCATCTTGAGAATACAGCGTCGATAATCCAAGCTCTAGTAGCCTTCAGACGTTTACACCCATCACATAGGCCCATAGAAATAGAAAATTCAGTGGCAAAAGCAGTGCATTTTGTTGAGAAAAGACAACTGCCTAACGGTTCATGGTAATATGATCACCCAAACTCATATACTTCCTAAATTAGTCTTAAATAAAGTGTCAATTGCATTAATAAAGCAATGTTTATGTGCATTCCTTAATTCAAGAATATATTTTAGGAAAAAAAATGTTGTCGTATTAGAAAATAAAAATACTGTATGTTGGTACTTTTTAAGATATTACGATAAACTACAGATCAGTAATGTACGCAAATGGAGTCATTTAACATGAAATTGTACTATATTGCATAGGTACGGCTATTGGGGAATATGTTTTATATATGGCACATTCTTTGCATTAGAAGGCTTAGAAGCTGCTGGAAAAACATATAACAATAGTGAAACAATTCGTAAAGGAGTAAAGTTTCTCCTTTCGACACAAAATGAAGAGGGTGGGTGGGGAGAGAGCTACAAATCCTGCCTAAGTGAAGTCTTCACACCGTTGATCGAGAATCGAACAAACTTGGTTCAAACCGCGTGGGCCATGCTCGGGCTTATGTCAGGTGGACAAGCTGAGAGAGATCCAACACCCTTACATAAAGCAGCAAAACTCTTGATTAATGCACAAATGGATAACGGTGATTTCCCACAACAGGTAACTTTAGATGGAGAATGAAAAACAAACACACACAAAGTAACAATCACGTATTGTTTATTGAATCACTCTTCAAGGTTACAAAACTAGTGTTTATAGAATTGAATCACTCTTCAAGGTTACAATACTAGTGTTTAGGGGTTTTCTTTTAAAATGTATTGGGTTTAATACTTGTTGAGAGCATTTCTAAGAAGTAAACCCAAAAAGAAGATAGGTTCGAGAAAGTCATATTATCCGCTTGAATGTCATTGCATGACTCGAACTACTAACTTACTAGCTGTCAGGATCGATTAACTATAAATAGTTAATAAACACCTTTAGATCTAATTGATGATAGAAGTTGCAGCGGATCAACACTATATCAATATATTAAGAACGATGAACTGTTAAGAACAATATGCGAAAATATTAAGAACACAGTTTCACAAAAAGCTTCAATGTATATTATTGATTAACAATACACACGTACGTTTACAATTCGTAAGGAACTATATATAATAGTCCTTGAAGCCTAACTATTTACCCTAGTTATTCTAGGACTTGATTTACATCTAATAATAAACGATATACATTGAATTACATTCTATAACTATCCCTGCGAAGATCTCGGACTTGATATGCTTCCAAAACGCGTACCAGTAGTAACTGCAATCACCAGTAGTAAATATGCATCGTCAGTAGTAATTCTGGTGACCAGTAGCAAGTCCAGATACAACGTCAGTAGTAACTATTAAGATCAGTAGTATCTTCAATATGTGTTTGATCAGTAGTAACTAAGTTATAGACTTCACCAGTATCAACTCATCAGTAGTAATTGTTTCTGCCCCATCAGTAACAACCATAGTATTCATCAGTAGTAACCATGATCAGTACTAACTGCAGCATCAGTAATAAGTTGATCTGTGATTTTGTTCTAACAATCTCCCCCTAAACTTATTGATTTTCTTTCAATCAATCAAGTTTCTTTTTACTTCTTCTTTTCCTTTTCTTTTTCTTCCAACAGTTTTGCTCTTCTTTTATCACCTTCTAATGTCTGTTGGTTTTGATTATTCCTTTGTGCAATAATATATTTGCTGATCTTTTTCATAAATTCATTCATCTTATTTTGGAGCATTACAGCATTATGAGGTTTAATAAAATTCATTCACCACAGTTGATAAAGAGTTTTCTCAGAGTGAGGATACTCTTTCTCATAAAGGAATAAGTCACATTTCTTACTTGTATATTCAAAGAAGTACATGTTGACAGTTGGTAGCACATTCCAGGCTTGAACACTCTCTGGATTTGTATACTTCTCTGAATAATTTTCTGGATAGAAAGCAGCATCAATCATTTCAGTAATGTAACCTGCAGCTGAATTCTTCCAGTTCTTCTTTGTCATTCTTGGTTTACCAATAATCAACATCTTGATTATGTCACTTCTGGTTAGAGACATGACTAAAGGTTTCCAAGCTCTGAATCTCTGAATGACCTTATCTTCTCTAACAATCTCAATCATATCATCTATATATCTCCAGTTGATGATTGGATTATTTTGTAGGGGAGCAATGGGAAGATCATGAACTTGAACAATTTGTAATTTATTCTTTGGTTGTTCTAGTTCAGATGTAACAGTCTTCCTTTTCTTTGAAGTTTGAGAGGATACACCAGATGATTCTCCAGTTATAGTTTTTCTTTCTTTCATTTCTTTGGAGTTTATCTGTTTAAGTTTTGTGGTGTGCTTCTCTTTAATGTCTTACTCAGCAATGTCCTTTTTCTTTTCCACACAGTACTTTTCAATTAAATTGATCAACTTCATTCTTCCAAAGGCCTTTGTGTTGTGACCTCTTGATTTCAAGAATGTGATCATTTCTTTCTTCTTATCTGCAAATTGTTCTGGCATATCAGCCTTCTGTTCTTTGCATTCTTGTACTTGTGCTTCAAGAAGTTCTAGTGTTTCATATTCAAGTTGCCTTATTTTTTCTAGTTCTCTTCTTTGTAGCTCTTTTCTGGTTTCTGCAACTTGTTTGGTTTTGACCTTCTGTTGAAATTGTGGCAGTTTTGATATATCAGCAATATCTGCCAATTTAATTTCTGTGAATGGTTGTCTCAATATTCTAGCCCTTTCTGCTAATCTTTTGTTCTCATTGGCTAGAGAGACTTCAACCTTCTTTACCTTCCACCTATCCTGTTTGACTGATTTGGCATAGTTAATTTTGTTGACCATTTCATAACCTTGTGCTCTGTTAGGTTGGTCTTCATCAGCAACTTCCTTTCCCTTTCCTATGTATTTGTCTTTCTTCATATCTGGTTCAGATTCAATAACAAATTTGGGACCATAGTAGTGTATCTGTGACATGGGAAGTATTTTAGGATGTGGAGGTAGGGAGCATTCATCAACTTCTAACCAGTTGATATCATCATCAATATCTTTTACCACCATTTGTGTTGTTTTTCTTTTTGGAGATGGTGGAAGTATCACTGTAGGCTCTAGTAGTGGTGGCAGCTCAATAGTATCATCAGTAGTAACCAAGGTAGTTACTACTGGTATGTCTTCAGAGATCACTACTGATAGGACATCAGTAGTGTTTGCTGCCTCTTCTTCATTTACTACTGCTATGATACCAGTAGTAGGAGTTACTACTGATACTTATTGTTCCTTCATAGGAGCAGTAGTAGCAGGCTCATCATCAATAATCATCTTTTCTAGGCCTTCATCAACCTTTGTTTCTTTGAGATTAAGGAGAGAAGTTGTTGCTGCTGCAATGGATTCATCAATCATACTTTGAATATTGTCCTTCTCCCCCTTAGTGAGCTCAACTGGTGGAGCCTCACTATCATCAACCTTCTTTTTCAATCTTCTTATAATCTTTGTTTGTTGATGAAGCATGTGCTCATAGAATCTCATTCGTTTGTTGATTGTGTTCATGTGCCTTTTCATGTATTGCATAGTTTTTCCCTGATTGGTGAGATATTGAAGACAATCTTGTACAGTGGATTCAAGAGAATCCAATTTATCCGTCAATTGTTTGGTTTTAATACTGCCCTCACTCCATCTAGCAAGATCATCGGGCTCACTGACAGGTACATTGGCTTTAAGGTTTTCCATCCTTTCCGTCAAATCAATAGATCTACCCTCATCACTTCTTGGTGATTCATTGGGTTGTTTAGACACTCTCTTCTTCCTAGAAGAAGCAGAAGTGCCCCCCCTTGTGGTTTCTTGGCACCGGGGTCCTCTAAGTAATTCCTCAAATGAGTCATCACTTAAAGTTGCCGAGGTCTGGGTCCTATTGATGTTTTCACTGTCCTGTGCACCCACCTTTGGGGCATCAGTAGTGAAAGCCCTCGCCTCATGTCCTCTCTCCTTCTTGGAGGACAACTCTTGGAGCCTGGGGTTTGACTCAATTTGTCCCCTGGTGTCCTTTAAGGAAGATTTCTTCCTTTTATAATGTTTCTGGATTGATTTGGTTAAAGGTCGGTCCTCTACAGAGTGAAGAGTAGCACTCTGCAGATTTATTTCAAGTTCCTGGGACACATTCAAGACTTCTATTTGTGTGGGTGATTGAGTGACTGTTTGGGGTGGTGTTTGGGCTGCATTTGGGGGTGATGGAGTGGGTTGAGGTTCAATTGGGGTTGTATCTTTGATTGAACCTTCTCCAATAAATTGTTGATCTTTGATCATATTTGGAAACAAAGGGGTTTCCTTGCCCGAAAATTTAAACTGTTTTCTCATATTTGAGAAAACTTTCTTGTTCAACTCAGGTGTTGTAAAAATGTTTTTGGGAGTTGACAAGTTTTGCAATTCACAATTTATAATATGTTGAAGAAATCTGGGATACATTAAAAATTTTGAGGAACTAAGATTTCCCAACATACCTTCAAAAATCATATATGAATAATTAAATACTTGGTCTGTGCATAAACAGACAACAGCAGAGGCTATTGCCTTATTAAACTCATTCCAAGTACTTCTTTTAGGAGAAATACAATGCTGAATAGTATGTACAAGAAATTTTCATTGTGGGGAGAGAAGACCTTTTTGGAAAGTGACAATGTCAAGTCTTCCCTCATATCCCATTTTGTTTAAAATTTCAGCAATGTATTCCTTAGGAAGTGAATACATACCTGCATCATCATGTAGTTGTAGATGGTGTCGAATCGATTGTTCAGTAATTGTGATAGTCTTTCCATCCACAGATGATTTTATCATAGGCACAGTTGCACCTTCTGTTCTTTCAGCATTGGTCCAGAAATCAACCAAGTGCTGTTGATATGCTCTCGGATTTACAGTTAGAGCAAACCTTATGTATGAGTTTTTCAGGATTTGTACGATTGGTCGAAAGTCTTTTGTACCATCTGGATTGCGTAGAAACGCACACATATTGTGGAACTCTGAGTATTTAAGATCTGTTTGAACATCGAGAGATTGTAGAGTAGCCATTGTTGTTGATTTTGAGAAGTGTGGATCGTTTGATTTGTGAGAAACAAGTAAGAATATTGTTACTGGTGCAGGGTTTATGATCGTAAGTTAGGGTTTATCGAGAGGATTTAGCAAATCGACGAGAGGATAATGCTAGATTAATCGACTTCAGCTATTTATATCTTACGAGTTAGCCTGCAAAAAGACGAGATTGCCCTTCGAATCATAACACAACGGTTATTTTTATGGGGGTTAGTTTGGTAATTTGATAGTTAAAAGACCAGTAGTAAGTTAGATACCAGTAATAAAACTTCAGTAGTATCTAAGAATGTCAGTAGTAACTAAGGATTTTGACATCAGTAGTAACTATAGACATCAGTAGTAACTAATGAATTTCATTACTGACCTAATTTTGTAGGACCAGTAGTAGATGTGGACACCAGTAGTACTGATTTACCAGTAATATTTGTGTAAACCTAATACACACCAGTAGTAGTGACCTACCAGTAGTATTATTTGCACACACCTGCATACTTGTAAAACAGACCTACCAGTAGTAAAACACTTAAACAAATAAATAACTTTTTACAACAAAAACTTTACACATGATTTTGAGTGAGAAATTAATTTATTAAAATCATTCCAATACTGCTAATCAGGAAGTTGAATCTTCCTACATCAAATACTTTTGTAAAAAGATCTGCTAATTGATCATCAGTATAAATTTTAACCACTTTGATTAACTTCTTTTCATTGCAATCTCTTATAAAATGAAATCTTATTTCAATGTGTTTAGTTTTAGAGTGTTTTACTGGATTGTTCACAATACTAATAGCACTTTGATTATCAATAAAAATAGGAGTTTTAAGGATAGTGTTTTACTGGCAAACATAGACCTCTTCTTCAATTTTCCCATATAGGAATGCACTCTTCACATCCATTTGATAGACTTTGAACTTCTTGAATGAAGCATATGCTAGGAATATTCTTATTGCTTCAATTCTAGCAACAGGAGCATATACTTCATCATAGTCTATTCCTTCTTCTTGAGTGTATCCTTGGGCTACAAGTCTGGCTTTGTTCTTGATCACTATACCTCTTTCATCTTTCTTGTTTCTAAAGATCCACCTTGTTCCAATGGCTCTTTTTTCCTTTAGGTAGAGGTACAAGTGTCCAAACAGCTTGTAATTTGAATTGAAGGAGTTCTTCTTGCATTGCCTCAATCCAGTTTGAATCCTTCATTGCTTGTTGAATTTTCTTTGGTTCATCCTGAGACAGAAAACATTCAAACATACATTCATTATCAATTAGACTTATATTACACATATTTGCAGTTAAGCTTTTGTTTAATTTGCTTCTTGTTTGCAGTGGTGAGTTAACATCACTTAGAACAAGGTCTAATGGATGGTTCTTCTGAGTCCTTGTTGTTGTAGCTCTATCAACCACTAGTTGATTTTCAAGATTGGACTCATTTGTCTCAGGCATTTGCTCCTCTAGAGATCCTTCATTGTCATTGATGTTTGGTTCATCATCATCTTGGTCAGAATTGCTATTGTTATTATCTTCATTGAGATCAGTAGTATTGTTGTTACTGGGATCAGTAGTATCTTGAGAATTTAGGTTATTGCTAGGACCAGTAGTATTTTGAGTACTATTACTGGTACCAGTAGTATTTGAATTACTACTGTCCTCATTCTCAGAGTTACTACTGCTTCCAGAATTTGAGTTATTACTGTCCTCAGTATTAACTGTGGGAGCAGTATCAACTACTATGTATCTATTCTTGACCAGTATTAACAGATGATGTTCCTTCCTTTTGAGTATGACAATTTGAATCACCTGCATTTAAATCCATGTTAGAATTAAAGGATTTGGTTAGATTGTCTATGTTAAATAGCCAATCTGCACCATTTCCTTGTTCATTAGGAACACTTTCATTAAAGGATACATTGATGCTTTCTTCAATTATCCTTAATCTCTTGTTGAACACTCTGTATGATTTGCTTTGAGTAGAGTATCCCACAAAGATTCCATCATCAGCTTTGCAGTCAAACTTACCAATTTGTTCTCTTGTAATCAGAATAGTACAAGGACAACCAAATGATTTTAAAAAACTTATGGTGTTTTATAATGTGGCTTCACTATTAATACTCTGTTTTGAACATAACAGGCAGTATTAACAGCTTCAGCCCAAAAAGTGATTGGTAACTTTGAATCTGCTAACATTGATCTTGCTGCTTCAATGATGGTTCTATTTCTTCTTTCAGCTACACCATTTTGTTGAGGAGTTCTAGGTGAGCTGTATTGTCTGTCAATACCTTTAAGATCACAAAAGTTAATTAAATTAGTATTTTTAAATTCTGTACCATTGTCACATCTTATGGCTTTAACTTTTTGATCAGATGTGTTCTCCAGTTTAACAATTAAGTTCTTGATGAGTTCACTTGTTTCATCCTTTGTCCTGAGAAAGAAAACCCATGTATATCTGGAAAAGTCATCAGTAATAACAAGACAATATTGTTTCTTTCCAATACTCATTACATTTGTAGGTCCAAATAGGTCCATATGTAAGAGTTGTAAAGGAACAGAAATAGAATTCACCGATTTGGACTTATGAGAAGTCTTGTGTTGTTTACCTTTTAGGCATGCAACACAATGATGATTGTAACACCTCAAATTTTAATACCAAATATTGGCCAAAATAAAACATTTTTATAAATAGAAGAACATCCTCAATTTGGATTTACAAAAACCTTGGTATGAAATCAGAGTATAAAAGTAGGTGTTACAAAATAGATCATAACCAAGCTAAGACTAAATCCAATCTAGTGTTCTTCTAATCTAGGCCCCGCATCTCTATCCATGCGCACCTAAACCTTCGATCCCGAACCTGAGTACATAGCAAAACAAAACAAGGAGTACGTGAGACAAAAACGTCTCGTGAGCTACATGGGTTTAGACCCGATAAATAAATGAAATGTCACGTTTCATATAACCAATCAATATATATATATATATATATATATATATATATATATATATATATATATATATATATATATATATATATATATATATATCCGACTATCCAGTCTAGTCACCTTAGTGTGACCCTATCAACCTTGCTTACCTAGCAATCACGTCTAGCTATCGGGTTGCCCCCGAACTAGCTAGAATCACATACATATCTAGTTATCGGGTCGCCCCCGAGCTAACTAGAGACAAGGTACCGGCAATAGGATCGCCCACGCTACCGATACCTGCCTTGCCCACCGGAATACGTCCAATGAGTAAGACTACTAACGTGGAAGAGTCGATGGGAAATCCATCCCAACTGCCCCTCAATCCACACCTCATGATCGGGGAGTCTCCCGTATCATCACATCATCTCAACCTCATCATAACCCTATGGTTATGCCAATCTAGCTCTCGGCTATCACTTTCATCATCAAACAAGTTAGTTCAATACTATCTTCGGTATAACTAACTATCAACTACTAGTCTACACAATTAAGCAAATAGACCATAACACAAGTAATGAAAATATTTAAAAGGGCTATGTACTCAGTAAATTTCACACGTACTCACCTTAGCAATAAACGCTCCAACCGTGTTCTTGACACCAAAACTCTTGCTTCACGATTTCACCGACTTTCCAAGATGTCACCGAAAGCCTAATACAATGATCATACAATGTTCAACATCACAATCTACTAATAATGTGTTCATCTACCTCTAGATAACACCCATCAATCCATTTCCCCCAAATATGGTGATTTACCAAACCCTAGGTTTAACCAACCCTTAAGATTCTTACAAATCATAATCATACACTTGTTTCCCTTGTTAATATATCATCTATTAAGTGTATACACCATTTATATCACCATAACCCATAACCCCAAGAACTAGGGTTTCAACCCCAAGCTTCTAAATCCATAGATCTAAAGCTACAACTACAAAGGATTGAAGATATACCTTAAATCTTCAACTAGGAGTGAAGAATCACAAGATTTGATGAAGAAATCAGCTCCAAATGGTGGTTTACACCCAAAATCGTTCACAAGCTCGAGTGGGAGAAAACTAGGGTTTTTCTTTGCAATAAATGAGCTCAACCCGTCTTTAATGCTGCTCGACCAGACTTCGCGGCGCGAACTAAGTTCGCGTCGCTAATTCCAATCCGTACCCGCAAACTTAGTGATCGCCAACCAAACGCGAACTACATCGCGACACCTAGCCAAACTCCCTGGCCCGACTTCCCGATCGGGAACTCAAGTTCGCGTCGTGAACTCCCTTAGGCAGCACGGCTGCACTTTGTCATCTTTGTCTCGATCCGGTTTCGCCCATAACTTTCTCGTACGGTGTCCAAACGACACGAAACCAATTCCTACGTTCTTTAAACGATTTATCCTTATTTATCATATTTTTGTACAATTTATTTATTTACAAATTTCGGGTCGTTACAATGATCACACATGAATTATTTTTGAGGTAGTCCAATGACCAAATTTCTTTTTACTAAATTGTTCATGTTTTTGAAATTTGTGTGACACGTCCTTCTATGCCAAAGTTCTGATTCAGTGGTGTTTGCCTTGGATATAAAACAGTTGACCTCATTTGAAGAAATGAGTTCTCCCCCTATATCCAGGCAATACACATTGTTTCTCCTTGGAGTTCTTAAAACAACATATTTTTCATCTAAAATAAAGTCAGGAGAAAGAATGATGCACTCAATGTCTGTGAAAAGAATTTTGTTCTTTTTATCACATACTTGAGACACACTGACTAGATTGTATTTTAGCTCAGCTACATAAAATACATCATCAAAGGTAATCTTGCCATTAGTAACCATACCTTTGCCTGTAATCTTACCTCCCTTTGGGTTCTCACCAAAAGCTACATAACCTCCTTCAAATGACTTGAAATCCTTTAAAATTTGCAGATTTCCAGTCATGTGCCTTGAGCATCCACTATCAATGTGCCATGTTCTTCCTTCTTCTGGGATCTGAATGCTCTGCACAAGTAAGTAAAAGGTTAGTTAAGTTTGGGAACCCAAGCTTTATATGTCTTGGGTTCATCCTTTGAGAAACAAGATTTAAGAACTTTGATTTTAAACATTTTTGGTACTCATATTTGTTTAGTACTGGTGTTTTGATTTACTACTGCTCTTTTAAATTTGTTACTGGTGTTTGGGTTTACTACTGATGGACCAGTAGTATTTGGATAATTCCCATATTTAGGATGACCAGTAGTGTTTTTAGGGTTGACACCAGTAGTGTGTTTGGATTTTGGTTCAGCAGCAGTAGTATTCTTGTAATTAGGGTTTTTACCAGTAGTGTTTTTGTACTGGTACCAGACAGCATTATAATTAGGGTTAACACCAGTAGTAAAATTGTTAAAGTTTTTTCTGGTGTTGGAAAATTTAAAATATTGTTTATTTTGATTTGATTTTCCATTGTTCTTGAAGTAATTGCTGTTCTTTGGGCTTCCAACTCTTCTACTTTGAACAAACCTTGATGCACTTCTTCTAAATCTTGATGTTTCAGCAATTGGAGTTTTTGTTTTATTTACTACTGAAGGACCAGTAGTATCTTTTAACTTATGTGTTTTTGCCTTTTCTTTAGAATTTTTAAATTCTTTGAACTCTTTACAATTTATTGGATTGAAGTGACAATCCTTTGCTAAATGGTTTACTTTGTTGCAAATAACACATTTTAATTTATTATCCTTAGCCCTTATGGTCTTTCTTTGTTCTAAGAGTTGATTCTTGTTTCTTTGATTTCCCCTTTTTAAGATTTTTGGTATATTTTCTGCATCATATTTAGGAGATTCATTTGGACTTTGTGCTGTGTGAAAACTTGTATCAATTGAGTTTGTAGTTTCAGTTTGATAAATTGTAAATTCAATTGAGTTATTAGTTTGATCATCATCAGAAGAATCATTTGATTCAGATGTTTCATTACAAGTTTCAGTTTTAGTTTCATTATTTAATTCATTAATTATTCTTTCTGAACTGTTTTTGAGTGGAGGAATGAATTTATATGGAGGTGGTACAGCATGATATCCCACCCCATGAACAACTTTTTCTGTAGTTTGATTATTAGTTAATTCATCAAGAATTTTAGTGCTTCTTTCAAATTTCTTAATTGTCAATTTATTTTGTTCAATTTCAAGTTGACATTCTTCTAATTTACTTGTTAGTTCTTTATTTTTTTAATTCATAGAAATCTTTCTCATCTACAGCTTGGAGCAGTTCTTCCTTTATCCTTTGATCAATCATTTGGTACACCTTTATCTGATGTTCTTGATCAGCAATCACACCATCAAATTCATAATTTCTTCTTAATGCTTTTGCTAAATCTTCATTTAATTTAGTGTTTTCTTTTTCTAAGTTTTTAACAATTTTAACACATTCAGAAGTACAAGGTTTAGGTTTTACCTCAGATTTGCTGTCAGTAAAGGCCATAAGAGCTTGATTTTGAGCATGTTCTTCTGCTTGAAAGCTCCAGTCATAGCCTTGTCCTTGTTGTGAAACAAGAGCAGTTGAGTTTGATCTTTTGTCTGGCTGGGGACATTCTTTTGCAAAGTGACCAAGATTGTTACAGTTGTAACATTTGACTTTAGTCTTGTCAAATCCAGCTTTGTCACCCTTGTTGTAGTTGAGACTTGTCCTACCAGTCCTTTTCAAGAACCTTTTGGTTCTCAGGCTCAGCATAGCCATCTGCCATTTGAGATCCATCTCCTCAATATCATCAGGATTCAATTGTTCCAAATCATCACTAATTAGTGCAGTATGCACATGACTAGTGAAAAAGGATTCTCTTGCAGCATCTTCACAATCTGCAGCCTTTCCTGTGACAGTTTCTTGACCTTGACCTGTACTAGATACAAATGCAGCATTATTAGAAGAAATAGAAGGGTTCTTTTGATTTACCTCAGTTTCAAATACTCTGAGATCATTGTAGAGTTCATCCAACTCCTTTTCTTCTAATGCATCTCTTTGTCTATATATCACTGTGTACATGGCCCATTCTTCACTAAGAGACCTTAGGAACTTCATGTTAACATCTTCTTGATCCATCTTAACCCCAACCTGGTTAAGTTCACCAATTAGTTTGTTGAATCTGTCAAACACTTGAGTGAGTGTCTCATTGGGCTTTCCTTTGAAGTTTTCAAAGTCTTGCTTGAGAACAGACTTCATGTTCCTCTTGGTGCTCTTGGTTCCAACGAATCTCTTCTCCAGTGCTTGCCACAACACCTTTGCATCATCATATTCAACAAAGAGGTGTTGATAGTCATTAGGAATGGCCAGCAGAAGAGTGCTTAGAGTTTTGAGTTCGATTCCTCTATCTTTCTTCTCCTTTTCGCATTTGAGTTTGTCTGCTTCAGTTGCAGAACTGGTTGCTTGACCAGGACCAGTTTTGTTTCCTTCAATAACAACTTCCCACATGGAATAATCAGTAATAAGCATGTATTGCTTAATACGATTCTTCCACATCCCAAAGTTATTGGGAGTGAGTATAGGAATTTTATTTGCTTGGGTGCTCTCATTGTTATCAGTCATGATTAACAATTAGTGTGTTTTAATGATTGAAAACTTTTTGTTGTTCTTAAAATTCGTAGATCTCGAACCAATAAGCTCTGATACCACTTGTCAGGATCGATTAACTATAAAGAGTTAATAAACACCTTTAGATCTAATTGATGATAGAAGTTCCAGCGGATCAACACTATATCAATATATTAAGAACGATGAACTGTTAAGAACAATATGCGAAAATATTAAGAACACAGTTTCACAAAAAGCTTCAATGTATATTATTGATTAACAATACACACGTACGTTTACAATTCGTAAGGAACTATATATAATAGTCCTTGAAGCCTAACTATTTACCCTAGTTATTCTAGGACTTGATTTACATCTAATAATAAACGATATACATTGAATTACATTCTATAACTATCCCTGCGAAGATCTCGGACTTGATATGCTTCCAAAATGCGTACCAGTAGTAACTGCAATCACCAGTAGTAAATATGCATCGTCAGTAGTAATTCTGGTGACCAGTAGCAAGTCCAGATACAACGTCAGTAGTAACTACTAAGATCAGTAGTATCTTCAATATGTGTTTGATCAGTAGTAACTAAGTTATAGACTTCACCAGTATCAACTCATCAGTAGTAATTGTTTCTGCCCCATCAGTAACAACCATAGTATTCACCAGTAGTAACCATGATCAGTACTAACTGCAGCATCAGTAATAAGTTGATCTGTGATTTTGTTCTAACACTAGCTGAATCTCATAAATTGAAATTGACATCTAAACATTAAAATTGGACACTACATAACACAGGAATTAGGACTTCTTTTTAGCATGTTTCCCTTCCTCGAGTGATTCATAAAATAGAGTCCGCCAACTCTTGAATATGTTTTGGTAATTTCTATTTAACAATTAATTGCAGGAGTTTACTGGAGCTTCGTTAAGAAATTGCATGTTACATTATCCATTGTACAGAAATTCTTTCACGCTGCGGGCACTTGCGGAATATCGAAAGCGACTTTGGACTATAAACTAAAATTTAAGTTCCAATCGTATGCAACTCCAAGAAAGCAGGCAACTATCATCTGTATGAATATGCAATAATACATACCCTTTATTCCGTTTCCAAAAAAAACATACCCTCTATTCCAGATAAACGTCACAATTTTCGAGTTTCAAGTTATATCAACTATATAATAGTGTGTAGCTACCTATATAGTTGGGATGCTAATTTGTGTCTGATCATGTGATGATACGATGTATGTTATACGATTGTTGCTAATAGATTGATCACATATATTTTATTACCTATGATTGTGCCATGCAATGTGTATTTCCAAATCCACTTGCCAATTTTTAGTTCTTAAAAAAAAAAAAACAACCCGATTAAACTGAGAATCAACTAGTATAGCTTGGTTCGGTTTGACTTGACGGCTCTGACCGGTTCTCGATCTAATTTACAAAGTAGCAATATAATTAATGTTCTTAAAAACATAAAACTGATATTTTGACTTTAAAAATACATTTGAAAATCGTAAATCAACTAGATGTACGTAGGTTATTGCCCGTTTTAAAAATATGAAGTATAAACTAAAAATATATGAATTTTTGTAGAAATAATAACATAAGTCTATTAAATATTTTATAGCATACATTTTTGTATAAATAAAAACATTTCTGCATATATTGGATGAATGAAAACCTATTTTTCTTCGATAAATCATCCCACCCCCACCCCCACCCTTTTGTCACGTTTTACTCGAATCCCCTCTTCGATCCCTCTCGAATTTCCATTTCTAGAAATTGCCGCTGATTTCATCTGGTTCTTCGCATTCGATTGCATGTAAATCACCCTACTATTTGTGAAGATCATAACCGCATTATCGTCAAATTAGGGTACGCCGAATTCTGTTTCTCTTACGTAATATCATCGATTTCAACTTGTTAACTGAAATTATTAGGACACGAGATTGCTTTAGTTTGCAGAGTTAGGGCTCAATGTGGTTCCATTTTGTTATCTGACAATGAGAATGAAAAGGTCACGGAGTGAAGTTTTTGGCTTGCGAAGGGTAAAACTGCCACATATTTTGTTCGGTTTAGCTGCATTGTATTTAATTATTGTTTGCTTTAAGTTTTCTGCGTATTTTGAGGCATCGAATAATCCTGATAATGAAGTAGTAAGGAAATATCAGTTAGAAGTTAGTAAACCGTCGATTAGATCTGCATATAATGATGAAATTCGAGAAGCATTAGAAAATGATGACAATTTTGAGAGAGTGATTCAACAAGAGAAGAAATTAGAAGAGGAAACTGGTGATAGAAGTAGGGAAACATTTGATAACAATAGCCGATCTGAAAGTGTGAGTCAAGAAGAGAAAGATGATGGTTTGCCACCTATTGATCTTCAATATGGGAGATTAACTGGTAATATTGTAAGGAAAAGGCATAGAACTCGTGATATGTCAGGATTGGAAAAAATGGCAGATGAAGCTTGGAATTTAGGTCTAAAAGCATGGGAAGAAGTTCAGAAATCTAACGAAAAAGATACAAAATTGTCTTCCATTCTTGAAGGAAAACAAGAACAATGTCCACCATGGGTATCAATAAGTGGTGAAGAATTAACTAAAGGTGGCAAAATGATGTTTCTTCCCTGTGGTCTTGCAGCAGGATCATCAATTACAATTGTTGCAACACCTCATCAAGCTCATAATGAATACGTTCCCCGACTTACAAAAATGAAATCGGGTGATCCATTGGTTTTAGTTTCTCAATTTAAGATTGAGTTACAGGGATTAAAATCTGTAGTTGCAGAAGATCCACCAAGAATTTTGCATCTTAATCCTCGATTAAGAGGCGATTGGAGTCATCAACCAGTTATTGAGCACAATACTTGTTACAGAATGCAATGGGGTGTAGCTCAAAGGTGTGATGGTTTACCATCAAGACGCGATGATCATATGCTTGGTAAGTATATATTTTTAATATCAATTTGCCACCTTTAGGCCATTTTCTGTTATATGAAATAGTAATTAATATATTATTTTTGGCAGTTGATGGATTTCCAAGATGTGAAAAGTGGATTAGAGATGATGTTGTTGATTCAAAAGAATCAAGAACATCATCATGGTTCAAACGGTTTATTGGGCGGGCCCAGAAACCAGAAGTTACTTGGCCATATCCTTTTGTGGAGGGTAAATTGTTTGTGTTGACAATACGGGCTGGAGTTGAAGGTTTCCATATAAATGTTGGAGGCCGCCATGTCACATCATTCCCATATCGTACGGTATGTTATTATAAGTTCATAATATTGTTTTTTTTTTTAGTTTATATAGGCAATTACATTCATCTATAACCATGAATTGATGTCCTGAATATCAGTGAAAGAAAAGTGGACATATTTTTTTAGATATGACGATAATCAAATCAATTAAAAAGTTGTCATTTCAGTTTTTATCATGTGTTGTCTGCTATTATGTCTTAATGAACAAATTAGAGGTGGCAATTTTGACCCATTTACTTATGAATGGGTCGATTTGGGCTGTATTTTATCTCAAACGGGTCAAAGTCGTCAAGTTAAAATATGCTAAAAGGGGAATGGGTTAAACAGGTTGAAAGTTGTCTAAAGTCTGTATTCATGAATCATTTCTTATTCAAAGATTTAGATTTTATAAGGTTTGTGATAATATTATTTTGTTTATCGTGCTCAATGCGTTAATTACTTACAAAAAGGAAAATAAAAAAATTGGACAAATATGTTTGTGGATTAACCTGACCTATTTCAACATGTGCTAAAAATGACACGTTTCAACCTGAACACATTATAACCCGTTACCCAAACCCAACTTACCTGCCCTTTATGCCACCTTCTAGAAGAAATGCAGCAATTTTTTTATTAACCTTTTAGTCATATTTCCTACAGGGGTATACTCTTGAGGATGCAACAGGATTATCAATAAAAGGTGATGTGGAAGTTCATTCAGTCTTTGCCACATCACTCCCAATTTCTCATCCAAGTTTCTCACCACAAAGAGTAATAGAAATGTCAGATGAATGGAAATCTAAACCTTTGCCACGTCAGCAGCAAATACGAGTTTTTATCGGGATTTTATCTGCTACAAATCACTTTGCAGAACGAATGGCTATTAGAAAAACATGGATGCAGTCTTCAGAAATCAAATCCTCAGATGTTGTTGTCCGGTTTTTCGTTGCACTGGTATGAAAAATCTACTTAAACTCATCAAAATTCAAAATTAATTGTAAATTTTTATTTTTTATTTTTATTTATTCTTAAAAAAGATCTATATCATATTGCAGAGTCCAAGAAAAGAGCAAAATGTTGTTCTGAAGAAAGAGGCTGCTTATTTTGGTGATATTGTTGTATTAACATTTATGGATCATTACGAGCTCGTGGTTCTTAAAACTATAGCCATCTGCGAATATGCGGTTATTAAAATTAAAACCTTTTTTTTTTCTTCAGAATTCGTTGTTAATCTGCTATTATTATCTTATACAAATTCCAACATTTTATAATACAGGTTAAAAATGTGAGTGCTTCATATGTAATGAAATGCGATGATGACACTTTCACACGGGTGGATACTATCTTAAAAGAACTCGATCATGTGCCACATCAGCAGTCCCTTTATATGGGAAATTTGAATCTTTTTCACAGGCCGCTTAGAAATGGCAAATGGGCCGTCAGTTTTGAGGTCTGACAACATTCACTCATAAATTTATATAAAATTATCATTCTTGCAAACAGCAAAAATGGAAAATCAAAAGACATGGTGTAATTTTGTTTTGCATTTCTCGAAGAACATAATTTACTTTTATAAATCTAATTTGAAGGTGATTTTTGTAATAATTAATGTTGCAGGAATGGCCAGAAGAGGTATATCCACCTTATGCAAACGGGCCAGGATACATTATATCCAGTGACATAGCCAAATTCATTGTGTCTCGACACACCAAAAAAAGGCTCAGGGTCCATTACACACCCCTCTCTGAATTTCTGTTATTTTGAATACACTTAGTTTGACTTTCAACAACTTTGACTTGTTTGACTTAATTTTGACAGATATTTAAAATGGAAGATGTGAGCATGGGAATGTGGGTTGAACAATTCAACAGCACAACTCCAGTTCAATACTCCCACAATCGTAAATTCTGTCAATTTGGGTGTATGGACAATTACTATACTGCACATTACCAATCACCAAGGCAAATGGTGTGTTTATGGGATAATTTAGCAAGAGGACGACCTCGATGCTGCAATTTTTGATAATAAAATTAAAAGTCAGCAATTTGATCTTTGCTGCCATGATTTTGTTGTGATTTGATTGTGGTTTATGGTGGGCATGGTTTCGTGAAGATGTACGGGACCATGTTTGGCCATTTTTTATTTATTATTATTTTTTGTTTTGTACGATTAATTTGTATAGAACTGATGCATCTTATTTCAAGTTATCATGTTATTTATAATATATAGATTAAAGGTGTTATAATTGAGTTGAGAGACCCAGCCATTATGGTTATATCATGATCAAAGATAATTTGTCTAACAAAGAACTGCTATCGAACACTCACAATACAACCTTATTCTTATTCTTATTTTTATTAAAAGAGTATTCATGTTATCAGGGATGGTCGAGTTTATGCTTGTGATGTATGCGATTTAATTATTGTGGTGACTGTTTTTAAACTTTCTTCCAATTTGATAAATGTTTACTTACAGAATGATCAAGCTTGACAAATAAAAATAAATGTTAGAAACAAAACTAGGAAAAGAAAAGCTTTCATCATTTGATTAGTTTAAATTAATTAAATCAACATAAGGTGATAGTTTTGTATTTTTTCAGTTGTTATGAATTATGATTATCATGTAAATCTAGGACAAGAAAGATTAAGGCGGTATATTGGAAAAAAGATATTACAAGTATTACATAAACTAATATAGTCATTGTATAAAAGCCCTAACAAGTAGCTAGGACATAAAAAAAGAATTACAATAATTGATTTTTTTATGTGTTACATTATACATGGGACAGTACACATGCTACAAAACGGATCATTCTATACACAGATGTTACGAATGATTCCCTTTCATTAAACACGTGTTTTTTGTACATTTTACGGTATCTCCTGTGACTGTATATCTGGTTTCTTAACATGTTCACCGCCTTTTTTCCCATGTTTTTTTTCGTTCATTTCAAAACACTTGAACATATGTTCTAATTCCGAAATGCCTTCTTCAATATCTACAATTTCATCACTTTCTGTAGTGCGATGTTGTCTATAGTTTCTTATCTTCTCTAAACTGCCACTAACTTTAACTCCCATTTCCTCCATTGTTGCTTGCATCACAAGATTCTCTTCATGCACTTCTTTTACCTTCCTTTTCATCGATCGATATCCATCTAACGATTTCAAAAGTTGAGTAGATAATGATTTGTTACGTTCTTCAAGTTCAACGGTCGTTCCTTGTGGTTCCTTCTCTTTTTCTTCATCTTTATGAACTTGTGCACATTCTCGAACTTTTTCTGATAACGTCTCGTTTTGTGCTTTAAGATCGTTTATATGTTCCTCCATTTCGGCTAATTCATGTGCTTTTTTGGCTAATTCTCCCATCATTATTTCTTTTTCTTTTCCTAAACCGGAACACATGATCTCGAGGCTTTTTCGTGCAGCCATGGTTGTATTGAGTTCTTTTTTTAGGTTCTCTTTTTCATGATCAACCATCATTGATGACTCGGTTGCCCGTTTTTCTTTTGGGCTTTGAACCGGACTTAACCGTGCTAAATCGGCTCGTCTGGTTCCAAACGATTGACAGTTTTGGATCCTGGTTCGAACCATGTCAAGGATGGTCATCATTCCGGCTACCCTTAACATTCTTCTTCCATCATTTCTTTGTGTTTTGCAAGCATTCTTGTGGTCTTGGATTAATTTTAATAGTAATTTCACATTTGCAGCAACACCTAATTCATACCGAAACAATACAAATCACGCCCGTAAAATGAAAAAAAAAACGTTAAAAACGATGAAAAACAATGGAGATTGAATATAAGATTACCTTCTAATGCAGCATCATCATAATTATGTGTATTTGGTGGTGTTGCAATTACCTCTGGAGGTCTTTTATCCCTATAATTACTCATATCAAAAAATGATTAAAAACATATGAATACAAATAAAAAAGTAAGATGGTGATCTGAGAATGATAAGAGAAATGAAGAGAGGGGGTGAAATTGAAAAATATTCCCTCTCTTTTTTAATTTCTCAAAGATCAGCCTAAGCCTTTCCTTTGATTCAGAAATTGTTTAAGGTTTGATGTTTGATGCTTCAATGACTCCTGTGGTATTTGCTTTCATTGGATAACGGTTTGGTTGATGGTGCATGTTTTTTCCCTATTTCTTTGCACTTTCTTTGACTTTTTCTCCTTTTGACTTTCATACAATCTCTTTTTTATACATTTATTAAATATATTAAGGGTGTGTTATTGGGTGCAATTTCTTTTCTTTTTTTTAAATAATACTCCCCCAGTCCCATAAAAAAATTTACAGTTCATTTGGGCATAATCTTTTAGGAGTTAGTGGTGGGGTCCTTTGTACTAGTAATACTTTTGATAAAAATATAAGGTTAGATTGGAGAGAATGTGTTTTATTGGTGGAATGATTGGTAATAATATTATTTTATTATGTGGCCCCCCTAAATTTGAGAAATGTAAACTCTTTTGTGGGACAAAATTTTAAGGAAAAATGTAAAAAATTTTATGTGACGAAGGGAGCATTAGCTTAACGTTACTACTGCTTTTATTAATGTATGAAAATAGAGAAATGATATTTAGTCTTACTTTTTTGTCATACTCATAGTCTTATTCACTTGATAGGATAATATGTGTAATCTACTAATCATTTCTCCTAATATTATCTCTTCATTTAGACATATGTCTTCTTCTAATGAGTAAGACTATGAATATGATTAAATGGTAGGACTCGATACAATTACTCAATGAAAATATATATATTGTATTTTTTTAATTATGAAATCATTTTTGAAACGAAATAATTAGCAGCAATATACTGAGCCCATTTAAGCCCATTATTAGCCAAAGCCCAAATAAATTGGTCTCAAAATGTATGTGCCTTGTTACTATAAATGTGTGTGTGAACCGGCCCTAGGGTTTCGATTTTCCACTTTTCAAAGCCGTTGACTCTGCAAGAAGAAAGGAGGCAGAATCGCCAAAGCCACAGCACTTTGCTTCCACGAAAAAAGGAGGTACAAGACTGGAGGAATATTGATTATGAAGAGTTGATCAATAACTTTAATTTCGAGAATGTAAGAAGAACCTCAAAATTTATAAATGCTCCGAAATGCATTTTAGTACTTGAACTTGGTTGATTATGTTTTCTACTACCTTGTACTATTAAAGATGAACACGGTACCCTGAACTTTATAAAATTGTCGATTTAATACACTGATTCACTAATTTGGTCTTATTTCTCATGTGGTTTGCTTCGAATATCAATATATTGATATGAACGTATATTTTTTAGTCTGTCAACATGAAAGTAAGTCAAGTAAGAAAACGCGATTATTATAGTGACTAAGGGTATTAAATCGACCATTTTATCAAGTTCATGTACTATGTTAACATTTAGTAGTTCAAGCGGTAAAAAAGCTAGTCAGCAAACTTCAAATACTAAAATGTATTTTGGTCTTTATATTTATATATATTTTGTTTTAGCAATTGATATAACAAATATTGTACTATTTAGGAAGTCCATTTTTTCCTATTTGCACAAGCACAACGTTTTCAGAATTTACAGCACGCTCAAATAAAAAACAGCATCTATAAGAGTCCCGATACTAATTTTCATTGTGAATAAGATATTTAAACGACACTAATGATTCAATGTGCCAGTTTATAAATCAGATGTTAATTTTCATCTCATGTGTTGGAAAAGCGTCCACCAAAAACTAAATAAATACACGATATTATAATAATATACGACAAGATATAAATATATTAATAACTAGTTGAAGCCGATGCACAAGCATCGCTGAACAGTGAACACCCTTGGGAACATTTCTATTTATTCCTTCCTTTATTTTAATAAAATAAAATGTTTATAGATTTCAACCCCCTATTTTTCAATTAATTAAATTTCACCCAGTACTAAGAAGATATTCCATTTTCAGTTTTTTTATAAATATATGACCATTTAACATTAAAAGAGGTAAATAATAAAAGTTAACTCCGAACCCTTTTAGTTTAATTCGTATTTAGAGTGATTTGAAGATTCCGATCTTTAATTAGAGTTTTGATTGGATTAATTGGTTACAATTTCCGCATGCTTAAATGGAGTTAAAGCATCGAGCTTTTTTAAGGCAAATAATTTATTAGAAAGCCAAAAGATGCACCAAAATAAACAAGTGCTTCTAATCGAAGCACAAGTAGAAGAAAAAAAAACGAAACAATACCCAATAGCTATATGTTCCTGATAAATCTATGATTAGCTAGTCAATCGTGCCAATTACAAGTAAGTTTATCACAATTATAAAAAAAACAGAATTTAAAAGACGTTTTGTGAGGCGTTCCTTATTAGCATGTGATCATGAGTTTGATTACTGATGTGGACAATTTGATGTATATTTAGTAGTAGTTTAGAATGTGTGTTATGTTGTTAAAAAAACAGTTTGTCATCCTTTGACTTTGTAACTCCGTAATCCATGCGCATTTTGAACTTCTAAGAGATCGGAATAACATTGTTTAGCGTGTTAGGTTAATTGTTAGGTCTGCTACACCACTACATGGATTCTGTGGAATTGCCATAATAAGATTACTTTTTCTCCGGTCGATTATATAGACATTAATAGAAATGCTGTTCCGTTCTTAGGTATCCAAAGGAATTCACTTCTTTGGCTAAAAAACCGCATGAGAATACTTGACATCAACTAGAACATGTCAATTCACAACTAGATATCTCTATGTCGGAACTGATATGGTATTTATAGAATATGATTTCCATTTAAAAATATGCATATCTCGTCAATATGATAACTCTTAGATGAAAATTTGTAATCTCTCTACTTCATCATGCTACTTACAGAATAATTGAAATACATAATCCACTAATTATTTTTCATAATCTCATTATTTGATTTGAATATTTGTATCAATTAAATGGTAGGACAATAAGTAAGAAAATTAGTATGATAAACCATCTTTCATCTTAGATCTATAAGTTTAATATAACTCATGGATTTAAGTTCCGGTGTGAATAAATTATGCGTAAGGGGTGCCCCCCTCTTCCGGTCGCAGGGCGTCCCTCCATAGAGGACGTTTTCCTCCCCTTATGTCCCTCTCCTCGACGCGTCTCAGATGACCATTTATGTTTCATTTTCAAAAGGAAAGGAATTGTTGATTTTAAAGGGAAAGGGGTTGGTCGTCTGCTCTGTGGGTTTGGTAAGAGTTTGTCATACGTTTGACTGGAAGAGATCCAATTAATATAACACTAATGTGTTAAAGGTAATCAAACTGGGTAGCATGATCTTAAGTGCCGTTCAAAACAAAAAAAAAATAAACAAACATATTCAATCATTTTCAATCTCATTCCTTACTTCAAAAACTATAAAAAAAACAACCACCTCAATTCTTCAAAATGACAATTTTCACCCTGATATCATTTTTTAAATATTTATATCTGCATATTTTAGTTTTACGATTAAACTGAATTTAATAAATATTATATAATGTAAATTATATTAACTGGGCACAAATTGAAATTATATTATCGCTTTCATTTCCGACTCAAGTATAAAATGTATATAGAAATTAAACAATATTAAAATGTTCAGTCTTTTCATTTCAAAATATCATTTTTTACATGGATAAAGAAGGCAAACGGATAACAATTCCACATAAAAAATAATTAAAATATAAAATATTTTGATTAAATAAAAAAAAATTCCACAAAAGAGAGAGATAAAGATCCCTTGACTGTTGAAGTGAGATTTTCCATATGCATCTAGCACATATGCGTAACTTGTCTTCCATATTTTATGTGATTTTTCTTGATTATGTAAAGCATTATTTTCTGAATTTTTTTAAAAAATAGGCCCAATCGGCGTTCAATTTTCACAAATAGGCTCGATTCATTTTCGTTTTCAAAAATAGGCTTTCCGCCGTCCCCGAGGCCGGCTTCCAATTAAACCCGGACTCCCCGAGGCCGGCTTCTGCTTGTTGATGTGACCACTGGATTGGGAAGAAGGCCTCCCCAAGGCCGGCTTCTAAAAGAAGGCCTCCCCGAGGCCGGCTTCTAAAGCTGCTTCCTCCGGATTGAGCCGAGCTTTGGGTGTCAATGACGCTAACGGCTCATCATCGTTATACACCTTCAAATCAGGCCGTAACAGTTGCTTGCAAACATCATCAGAATCAATGAATCTCGTGGTTTTTTGTCTGGTTTCTTCTTCCTCAAGGAACTGGTGCTTCTGATTCTGATTGTGATCATCAACAGACAACAGAGGCATCTCTTTCCACAAACAGCTACAGATAGGACAAGCAAGGCTTCCTTGTTTTTTCACGTGATCGGAGATGCAGGGGAAGTGAAAAGTGTGACAACACTCCGCCGTGAAAGTTGCCATTCCTTGCCCTTTCTTCACACTCTGTAAGCATAATCCACATCTACGCTGCAGATTCATATTCATAAACCAGATAAATGAATACATGATCACTAATCATATTTTTATTATGATTGCAAGGATCATGCCGGATCATGCCGGATCAAATGTCGGGTTTATCAAAGGATCATGCCGGATCAAATTTGGGAAGAAGGATCTCCGGAGGAAGCAGCTTTAGAAGCCGGCCTCGGGGAGGCCTTCTTTTAGAAGCCGGCCTCGGGGAGGCCTTCTTTTAGAAGCCGGCCTCGGGGAGGCCTTCTTCCCAGTGGTCACATCAACAAGCAGAAGCCGGCCTCGGGGAGTCCGGGTTTAATTGGAAGCCGGCCTCGGGGACGACGGAAAGCCTATTTTTGAAAACGAAAAAGAATCGAGCCTATTTGTGAAAATTGAACGCCGATTAGGCCTATTTTTGAAAAAAATTCTTATTTTCTGCATGTCTTAGATCTTTCATGTCTTCTAAAATCATTTGTACTTATATTTTAGTGTCTAAAAAATATAAAAAAGATGATCTTTCTTCTTATTAAATATTCATATTTATCTTATTACTCATTTAATCAATAAAAGTATTTAAATTAAATGATTATATATGTCGATCATTTTATAGATAAAAAAATAAATTATGAATATTTACTTAGAAACAATACAACTTTCAATATAAAATGGTATATAATCATATTGAGTTAACATAATTTTGTTTTCCTAATTCTGTATGGGGTTAATGTAATTACTTGTTAATGTAACGTCCAACTAAATTAGGGAAGGATAAAATCGGTCTAAACCTACAAAAAAACCGACAAAATTAAAGAATCGTCCTAATCACAATTGACTAATTTCGTCTTGGTTAATCAATTTATTTATATTTATAGGTCTTAATTATGACTTTTACTTAATTTTTAAAAAGACTTGTCATTGTAATTATCACTCTTACGATTTCAAAGATCAGATTATGTGTTCATTTCAATTCAGAGTCAAATAACTATTATTCTCTCCAAGTTTAATAACACGACGTAGTTTTCCAATAAAATAGGCTCAGCTTTGTATATTGGTTTGTGATTAGAATCAGAATCATACCCAAGGCTTGTAGCCTAATAGTATTGGAGGAAGGTTTAATGTGTTTTTCACGACCTATAGGTCATGAGTTCAAATCCTGTTGTGAACAAATAGGTGACAGTTCGAGGAAAGCATACAGCCCCTTGTGGATGTCACTGCTTAGGCTCGAATCACTAACTTACTAACTAGCCGTTCAAAAAAAAATAGAATCAGAACCAAACATGTTCATGTAGCTTCAATTTTCGATATCATTATCTTTTTAATTTTTAATTTTTTTTTTAATTTCAGAGAGATTTAGACTTAGTGAAAAAAAAAGTTAAGTAGCTAAAAATTGTTTAAGAGCATCTCCAACCAATCTCTATCATCCTCTCTATCTCTATATTTGAAGTTTTATCTTCTCCAACCCACCTCCATCCCTCACTCTATCCATGCCTCTATCCATGGACCCCACATACCCTTCACTCTAATTTCTTTTGTAATGTGTAATAAATTAATTAAATATATGATTTTTATGGGTCCCATTAGTTTTAGAGGGATTGATAGAGTTTATGATTGGAGTTGAGGTTATATTTAGGTGAATGGACCCACCAATTATAGAGATAGAGTGAGTTTTATAGAGTTTATGGTTGGAGATGCTCTAAGGCCGATCTAAATTCTTTGAATTTAAGCTCGCCTTTCGAATTCGATTTTAATCATAATAGAAACTATATGTAAAATAAAAAGGTTTTCATACTTTCATGTGAGTCAATAGTAAAACATGTTAGTTGTAAGGTTCTTTTATGGGGCTCAAAATTTTTGGACTATGAACATGAAAACAAATAAACAAGCATCTTAAATGTAGGGGTTGTCTTCGCTTTTTTGAGGAATTTCAGTTTTCTCTCACTTATATGCTCTACCTTTTTGGCTAACTTTTTCATTACAATTATTTCCATGATTGGGCCTTTTTCCATATGGAGTGATAAGTTTCAATTTATGAAAGTTATTGCATTTTGTACACATAATTATTTGATATGCTGTGCATGGTAGTAATTTTTTGGGTTTCTTGTCATTTCATGCTATAGATGACACAAGAGATTATGTTTCATTCATGTAATAATTAAATGTGCATATATATAAGTTTCTTTTCAAACAATTTATTGGATGTTCAATTTGTTTACATATTTAAACCTGATTAAACGACATGCTTCGTAGCCCACCTATTTACCATTTCTAAGTAATAAATCTGGACTTTGTATGCTAATGATGTTGATGTTTGCTGTTATATATTCATAACCTAAATTCATAGATTCAAACCCCGTTATAGGCAAATTTTTTGCATGCATTTTGGTAAGTCATTCCATATTGAAATGACAATAATTAGAACTACAAAATAACTGTGATAAAACGACTTAGCCATTTACTAATATACATTTACCATGGAGGGTGAATAGTGGCTGTTAGGCATCTTAAAATTTAACTTCCAGCCACTTTTGTTGACTAACTTTGAACTGTTATTACTTTTTTTTTCCATTATTATATAAAGTAAATTTCTTTTCATTGTTGACTAATGTTGTGGCTCAGTGGATTTTCTTGGACAATTCCGATTCGCTAGCCTCTCAAATCCCATTTTTTCATCGGGGTGAATTCTAAGGCGAGGAACTGCTTGTATCAGACCTGATTCTCGCGCAGCAAATAATACATTTACCATGGAGGGTGAATAGTGGCTGTTAGGCATCTTAAAATTTAACTTCCAGCCACTTTTGTTGACTAACTTTGAGCTGTTATTACTTTTTTTTTCCCATTATTATATAAAGTAAATTTCTTTTCATTGTTGACTAATGTTGTGGTTCAGTGGATTTTCTTGGACATTGTAGTAGGTTTGCCACATGCAGACGTGGGTTCAAGTCCTAGCTCATCATTTTTTTTATCTTTAATTCCAAAGCAATTTTTTCTATTCTTTAATAATAATTTAAGATATAATTGCCAAAATAATAAATGTGTATTATTAGCTTTTATTGATCCGTACGATACTTAAACCTTCCGGTCAACCCGGTTTCTTGACTAATCTCAAGGTAACTACTGGCTTTGCGAGAAGGGGTGAACCTCTGTTTCCTTACAGAGTTCTTTTACTCCTACGAAATATTTTAAAACCTACATTTTTTAGTATAAAATAATATTAATGTAAAATTAGTATATATATTTGAGAATCATGCCATCGGAGGGGTATCTTGGAAAAGATATATCTTGGGACCTATATTTTGTTTTTTAATATAAGAGTTGTGTTCAGGGAGGAACACTAATATTATAAAGTCCCAAGGAACAACTTACAACCATTAGATCAAACTTAATCAATGATCGAGATTAAAAATAAGTGTTACACATGGAGGGGTATTATACCCTTCCACGCACAAAAAATATTTCAAATGGGGATATAATCTGGATCATTGATCTCCTTGATCTAAAAAGTGTTCCTTGGAACTTTATAATAATTGTGGACCTCCTTGAACAAACCACTTTAATATAAAGCATCATTTTTTTATGTAAAACAAATATCAATAAATAGTCTTTTTTGTATCATATGAAATTACCCCGCGGTAACGCGCGGGATACAAACCTACTAGTTGGAAACATGGGCCAAACTTTGATTGTTGTTCTCAAAAAAGCTGTCTCTTTATATTATGTAATGGGACCCAGTACCTATTAAAAGGGTTGTGGCCCCTTTAAAAATTCCAACTATATGACTATCATTTGCTACAATGTTTTTGACATATCATTCATGCTTGGTCCACTTGGGCAAAACCTACCTTTAAAATATTACAGCTTTGTGTCATTTTCATTTTGCAGAATACAACTAATAATCATATAATTGGAACATATAAGATAATAATAAATTAATTTCATATTGCAAAATTCAAATAAAGAAAGAAAAAGAGAATTAACAAAAATAAAGGAAAAAATTCAGATTTTGAGGATTATCAATCTATTATTATAAAAATGGGGTAACTATAATACTACATATGAGAATTGATATTTAGTCTTACCATTTGGTCCTACTCATAGTGTTGAGTATTATCCCATATTGGACAAATAACAAACCTGTAATGTGCTTATAAAGGTCCTGGGCTACTCCACTTACAACCAATTGGTTTTAAGATGGAACCCCACAAACTTACATGGTATCAGAGTCACGGCTCACCCGTGGTTGGTCAAACGGTCACACAGACTCCACGTAACCCATAAATATCCACGTGTTAGGCGCGAAAAAAAAAGACGCCACACATGAGGGGCGTGTTGAGTATTGTCCCATATTGGACAAATAACAAACATGTAATGTGCTTATAAAGGTCATGAACTACTCCTCTTACAACCAATCGGTTTTAAGATGGAACCCCACAAACTTACACATAGTACTACCCACTTGGTACATAAAATCCTTGATACCTAGTAAGCAATATTCCACCCAAAACTTTAATCTACGTTTAATCTAAAAATAAAGTGTATGAGCCTAGGTCTCTAACACAACCGAATCAAGGGCCGACTTCTCCTGATTAAACACCTAACCGTTCATGCACGTCCAAATACACCACAAAGACCGAGTAAATGCCTGTAAAATTACCTTTAGCATGTTATTTTTCAGCATAAGAGTCTGTCCCCAACTAAAAATCTGATCCAAACTTTGGATATTACCAACCAATTGGTCTAGATCAATTGGCCATCAAGGGTTGCCTTGAGGTTTTCCTTCAAGAGGTCTTGGGTTCAAGCCTTGTTGGAAGTAAAACTTGGAGATTAAAAGGTGGTAATGTTTATTCCCCATATGTGGAGGGTTCGAGGGAAGGCATACCGCCCCTTGTGGATGTCACTGTCTAGGCTCGAACCATTAACTTACTAACTTGCCGTTTAAAAAAAAAAAAAAACAAACAAAATTTTCCACCAACAGAAAAAGTCCCACCAGACTTGACGGGTTTTTAGACACGCCCAAAATGTTCCTCATGTTCAATTACTCGGTCAAAGAACTGACATACAACATATTAAATAGTTATTCCTCTTTTTAATAAATTACAATACATAGGCAGACGCGGAAGAGTTAATCTCCAGATAAAATATTAATTTATCGTAAATAACAAATAGTACATATAAAACATCTCATCAGAAACCTAGATTACATCATATGTTAATCAATATAAGATGTTCCTTGATTATAGATTTTTGAGTGCGAGAAGATGTTTTGTAGGTTTCCCAACTGGCCATCATGTTGTGGATCCTAGATGGACCAATTACATAAAGGTGACAATTATAAAGTTACGTCGTTCTCTAGTTAGGTTGGTATTTATCATCTTTTGAGTACACGTAGTACTACTTCTTATCACTTGTAACTTGTCATTCATTAATTAAGATGTTGCTATCCGTTTTAATTCCAAAGACAAAACATTTAAATGTAATAATCAATGTTTCTCTTTGTCCCCTCTCGATTTAGCTCCATCAACAACTGTAACACATGCAAGCAATGTATGCAATGTGTTTTTCACCTAACAACTCATCTAATTGGGAAATTTACCAAAGGGCCTTTGGCCTAGTGGTATGGTGTTTGCCTCACAACCTTTAAGTTGGGGGTTCAAGTCTCGTCGTGGACATAGGTGAAAAGTAGTTGTAGATTAGGATTTTTTTTCCAAAAAAAGGGAACACTTTAGAATAGAGTTTCGGCAATGCCATCACCCCAACTAAAGAGACCCGCAATATATATATATAACTAAAAGATCAAACATACAGCCCAAACAAGTTCGAAACCTCAAAAACACCAAACCAAACAAAAAAAAACACATTCACTAAAGACCATACAAACTAAATCACACACTATTACACTATCTGCATATTAACACTCCATTCCTGTGCCACTATTTTCACATTCATGGAGTACTTCACTTTCAAGCATTGCAGCTGGGCTTTAATACTATCAGAGATACCAAGCATAATAGTCTTCTCATTCTTGGAAGTATTTTTAAACAACCTATCATTTCTTTCCTTGTAGATTAGGATTTGCGGTTCAAACAAAATCTATTGGGAAATTTAAAAAGCATTAAAAAAAACTAGTGATTAATTAATGAAACTAAGACTAGTATTAGTGATGAAGAAACTCAACTCGGTCAACATTGCTAACTCATACTCCCATTAACTTGACAAAACACATTACCAAACTCTTGAAATGATGACCAAACTTTCGTAGTAATGTCCGGTACTTGCAAGATGGGTGAGGGTAGAAAAATAGTTGCCCATTATTACGCTCGGTCTAAAATTATCGTTATTTTAAGAGTAAATTACACGAATGGTCCCTGTGGTTTATACAATGTTTTGGATTTGGTCCCTAAGTCTCAGTAATTATACTCGTGGTCACTGTGATTTACACTTCGTATTGGTTTTAGTCCCTAATACTAACAGACGTCAAATATGGCTGTTAAATTTTTTGAAGTGCCTAAAATACCCCTTAACTTATACTCTTGAGTAAATTACATAGAAGGTCCCTGCACATGATGGGCATAATTGTCTTTTCCACCTTTCTATGTTCTTCTTCCCCCAACCTCCCAACCAACCCCCTTCTTCCTCAAACCCTAAATTAAACCTCATTCAAAAGATTGTTGCTTTCATATCTTTTAAGAGTCAAATTCTGAAAGATTTAGGAGTAAAAAGATTATATACATTCACAATTTGCAGGTTCATTCAAAAGATTGTTTGCCAGTAAAAAGATTATATACTTTCATGCCGCCCCTTTATCTTCATCTCTCTGCACAACCCCTCAAAATCACCACCGGCCACCACCATTGTCGTCTTCTTCATCCTCGATTTAGGGTTGCGATTCCGGCGAAACTTGCAAATTGCGATTATAAATTGAAGATTCGGTGAAACCTGCATATCGTGATTCCAAATTTAGGGTTGCGATTCCGGTGAAACCCGCCACCAATAACGACCGTCTCCGACCACAAACTGGCGATTCGTTTTAAGCTACATATTTGAATCCCTATTCCAGTGAAACCTGCAACTAAGAAATGAGGCGGCAGACGGGAACATTCATAAAAAACGACCACAGTCTCATCGTCAAAATCGACAAATTAAAACAGAGTAACCGAATAAATCGCATCATTAGCAACCCATTTAACGTCATTCTTTCTATTCCCTTTTGGCATTCATCCTCTAGTATCATCAAATCACCTCAGCAACCCATCTGAATACCAATCTAAAACATGGTATTTCTCAAACCCAATTTGGAAAAACATGGACTTATTTTCTCACTCGTTGCTCTCCCCATTTCTTCTTTCTCCCATTCCAAATTACAAATTTTCATGAATGGTAAAGGATTTGTTGATTTTGGTGAAGTTGATTATAGTTTGTTATGTGGGTTTGGAAGGGCTCGTGCAGCTGCAGCAGGATTTGAAAAAGGAATTGATCGTGATTTTGAACGACACTTGTATGCAGAGATGAAGGAAAGAGGAAGGAGATGGTGAGGGTAAAATTGTCAACTAAAAAAAGTTAACAGTAAATTTTAACGGCTGTTAGTATTAGGGACCAAAACCAATACGAAGGGTAAACCACAGTGACCACAGGTGTAATTACTGAGACTTAGGGACCAAATCCAAAACATTGTGTATACCACAGGGACCATTCGTGTAATTTACTCTTATTTTAATTTTTTTGAAAGGGCTAAATTATATTAAAAAGAAGCAATCTAACAAGAAGATAGAGAACAACGAAAACATGAAAGGAAAACAGTTAATCCATATGGTTACAACGAAGAATTCCAAATCTTTAAAGATCTATCTAAATTCTTTCTATGCTTAAATAAGAAAAAAAGTCATAGCTTGAATAGATTCAAGGTATAAGATCTACAAGACTTGGTGAGTTTGTTCAACTGATGAAATTCCTCGGAAGAAGATAAGGGTTGTCACGAATTCTCTTAAATACCAATAGAATTGAACCAAACGATTCGCAACAAAGCATTTCTTATTAGAATCAATTACATATATAGTGGGAAAACGGATTTTAAAGGGGTCGTGGTATCAACGATCCACACATCATTCTAGAAGGGGAGATGAGAGTTATGACTTGTGCTTATTTGAAGAAAATTGAATATTGGGGTATTTACTTAATCAAACTTGGCACCAATGTTAAGAATATTCCGCTAGACACCGGTGAATATACTCATATCGGAAAAGGAGTTTCATCCCTCTTGAGTGTTATGCAAAGACTGAATAACATTTTTCCATAACAAATCATTTTCTGACCTAAATCTACATTGCCACTTCACAAGCTAGGAAATGCTTTGGGCGTAAGGCGCGTCCTAATGGCAGAAAGAGAAATGTGACGGTATCTCGTCAGTTGCATCTCATCTTTTAAATGCGTCGGTTAAGTGATGAGTTCAGTAAAAGAGAAACGAGAAGGAAGAGAGGGGGTTGAAATTGTAGGGAAGAAGATATAATATAGTCATTAATTGTCTGCTTCTTATCAAAAAAGTATTATGTGAGGATGATATGGAAATATGATAAGTTCAAGTCTAATACTTCCTTCGATTCAAAATAAGTGCTACATTTTACTTATATGGATGATTAAAAATAAGTGCTATAATTTGAAAAATTACCTTATTTGGCAAAAAATAGTAGGACCCACACCCACTAGCTATCAACTTTAACAAAGTGAAATGACTCATTTACCCTTGCTTTTTACTTTTAAACATCATTAACCTCATTTTATTCAAAATGTGTGGGACCCATTATCCACTAACCATTCAATTAATCTAATTTAACCATCATTATAATCTTTTCCCTAAAAAAACATAAAACTTAAAGTGTAGCACTTATTTTGAATCGGATGAAGTATAACATACTTTTTTTAACAAACGCTAAAAAAAGTGTTTAAATTTCAATTTGAAAGGGTACTACTTTTCCTACCTACAATATTTTTTTACCTTTTCATTTTTAATATTTTTTAGTAGTTTTATTTACTTTTAAAAAGGATATTGCTAACTTCAAACCCATTTATCTTCATCAACATGATTTGACTGATAAGATGTTGATTGAGAATTATGAATATAGTTTTTTATTGTTATTATATATTTTCAAGTATTAACTCATTTTATTTATTTTTATAATGTTTTTTTTTCTTTTTAACACGTTATTTACGTGCAATTTTCTCATTTATATTAGTAGAATTGAATTAATTTAAGAGAATATTTTAGTTAAAAATATATTTTTTAACAAAGTGAAATGACTCATTTACCCTTACACTTAAATTTTAAACATCATTAATCTCACTTTATTCAAAAGGTGTGAGACTCATTGTACACTAACGTAAGGACGGAATACTTACGTAGTTATTTACATACTAAAATTTTGTGTAAAGAGAAAAGATGACAGTAAACCTAAAGTGTATATGGTGTTGTCTACGACCTAAAGGTCATAAGTTCAAGCCCCCGATAGAGACAAAGTGGAGTAGAATCGTAGATTAGATGTCGTTAAGAAAATGTATTAGAAATGATATTCGTTCGTACTTATTTTTCTAGTTATTTGATCAATATAAGTGTCTAAATCAAATGATGAGATTAGGAAAAAGAATTAATATATTCCGCATGTCAATCATTTTAAAAGTATGAGGATGAAGTGAAAATATTTAGTAGAATAAAACAATTCTTCTTATATTAAATCAGTTTGGCTCGTATTACTTAAATCCAGGTGAAAAAAATCTATAAAAAGTATTTCAATAAGTGATCTTATTTGGTTCTTGCACTTTGTTAGTTAACAAATTTGATAAAACTAAAAACAATCAATCCGCGTGTTAGTTTATATAAAACTGGAATTTTAATAGAATTCATAGTGATTATAATTTGCAACTATAAAATGTTCTAAAGATAAAGAAGACTAATATTAAAGAAAAGAAAGATAAAGAAAATATACTAATTATGTGTATACGTGTAAAGTGAATAATTGGCCACAAAGATCACATCGGTCAAACGTTTAAAAGTGAATTGTAAAAATGGCGGTACTAACGGTAGGTTTAGAGGAAGCCAAAATGTATTGGTCAGATCAGACGGTCACATCATGCTCACTGATTTTGACCTTTCTTTATGCTCTGACGCAATCCCAGCCGTTCAATCTCAATCTATTTCTTCGTCGCCGGACCTACCTTCTTCCTACTCACCGGCGGTTCCACGTCAGCCTTCTCATCCTTTCTCTTGTCTTCCAAGTCAACTCTTTAGGTCAAAGAAAATACAGTCCTTTTCCGCCACTAAACGGTTGTTCGTGGCGGAGCCGGTAACCGCCAGATCATGTTCCTTCGTCGGCACTCACGAATACGTAGCACCGGAAGTCGCTTCCGGTAGGTCACATGGAAATGCCGTTGACTGGTGGGCGCTTGGAATCTTCATCTACGAAATGATCTACGGTTGTACTCCATTTGCGGGTGTATCGAATGAAACTACACTGCGTAACATTGTGAAAAAGCCTCTTCAGTTTCCAACTGTTTCTACCTCTTCGCGCGAAACACAAGCGCGTGATCTGATATCCAGATTGTTAGATAAGGATCCGGAAAGCCGGTTTGCATCGAAACGTGGAGCGGCGGATATCAAGACCCACCCGTTTTTCAATGGGTTGAACTTTGCACTTATCCGGTCAACAACGCCGCCAGTGATCCCGAGACAAAACACGATGACGTCGTCAAGGTACCTTGGTGGGCCAACGTCGTCGTTTGATTTCTTTTGAGTTAGTTAAATTACTAAGGAGGATATGTAAATATAAATTCGATTTAGGCGTAGATCTATTTTTGCTAATCACGAATGGATTATATTTATAAAATACCGCCTCTAAATTTTTAGTGAATATTGAGATGTTTATTATTGGAATCCCTCTATGATTAGTTGCTTAAGTTTATTATTAAGTTAATTGTTGTAATAATGGTTATACAGCAAAAATATTTATTTATGATTATAATAGGGATGTGTTCAGGACTTTAAAGATCAAAAACAAGAACTAAAAACCGGATCAAAATAAATTGTCCTGGTCTGATCTATTTTAGTTTTATAAACCGTTAGAATTGAAAATTAAATCATCAACATTGACTATCATGATTATGAGAAGATATACTATAGACTTGAAATTGTCAAATTCATGTTTTATAAGACTATAACTGAAAAAACCCGGAACCAAAGAAACACAAGATTGAAAAGGATAAAAAAGAGGAAAGAGAACTAACCCGAAAAATGTAAATCAGATCCTACCGGTTAAGTTCTTTGTAAAATTGTTTGCAAAAAAAAAATGTACATAAGAAATTTGTAAATCAGAACTAACCCGAAGTATGTGAGGTAAGCTGCTGTTCATGTGAGAGCAAAAATTCAAAAAATGGCATCAATCATTACGTCTAAAAGTATTAAAGGAGTTGTAAGTTTTGGACCCTATGCATTAAAAGGTAATTATGTTTGGGAATAAACTTCACCACCTAAGTCCACGACGATAAACCCCCAACCTTAAGTTTATGGTACAAACAGCATATCGCTAGGCCAAATGTGCTTTGGTAAATAAAAAAAAGGTCATTATCTTAATGTGTAAACTGTAAAGTATGAGATGCTACATCATGTTTTCTTTTTTTAATAAAAATTATAAAACGTCATTTTCAATTCCTTTAAAACAAGTTTTTTGTTAGATAGTAAGACGTCTTTCATTGTAAGTTATGAAGAATTTTGAATGTGTATATAATTTGTTTTTCTAATGTAAGATAATATTTTGAGTAAATTACAGTTTTTGTCCCTGTGGTTTGCCGATTCTGTGTTTTTGTCCCTGTATTTTTTTTCTGTTTTTTTGTCCCTGAGGTATGCAAAATTCCGTTTTTTGGTCCTTCCGTCCACCCGCCGTTTGAATTCAGCCGTTAAACCCCTCACGTGCTGAAAACGTGAGGGTATTTTGGTATTTTTTTTATTTTCTAATTTTTTTCACTTTTTTTTTTCTTTCATTTCTTCTTTGTCTTCTCCAAACCCAAATCTGAACCAGCTTACATGAGGGCATGAAAATTAAGTTGCAAAGGTTACTATTCGTTGTCTTCTCCACACCTAAAAATCAAAACCTTCTTCTTTGTCTTCTCCACCCCGAAGTTGCAAACCCCAAATTTAGGTTCTGGCATTTGGATAAAAATCATTTGAAACCCTAAACTTCAAATCACATATCCAAACAAAGAAGATGAAGTGCTGAAGGGTTGTGGAAATGATGGGTGGATCGGTTGAAGATGAAGGCGGCGGTGGAGACGATGGGCGGAGCTGCGTCGGCGACCGGCGGTGTGACGACGGAAGGCAGAGATGAAGGCGGCGGCACTAGGTGGGCAACGGTTGTGGATCCGGTGCCTCATTTTGCGGCGGAGATGATTGAGAATCAGCCGGCGACAGTGAAGGTGAAGGTGATGGTGAAGAAGAGAAAGGAGAAAAGTTAAAAATGCTTGAACCGGAAGTTTTTGCCATTGTTGATACCTAATTAGCTTCAAAGTGATGTTGAGAGATGTATGAAGAAACATTCTGAAAATGTTTTGCGGTTTCTTGAAGGAATTAGTTCTCGTCTTTCACAACTTGAATTATATTGTTATAATATGGATAAATCTATTGGAGGAATGCGTTCTGATCTGGCTCGTGATTATGAAGACTCGGATGCAAAGCTTCAATTTATTGAAAAACAACTTCAAGAGGTAGAAATCAGATCTGAAAAACATCGACCACCGCATCGTATCATCTCGTTCACAGAGGTAGAAATCAGATCTGATATTAAGCTTTATGTGGTTCTTTTTCTTCAATGAATTTGGGGATTTCATTTGGGAAGAATGATCTGCCATTTGGGGGTATCGAAAATTTGAAGTTATATGATTCTTGGAGTTCGCCGGTGAAGATGACTGGAGTGAGTGTACAGAGAGAGGAGAGGAAGGTGTTGCAGGTGATGATGGGTGTTTATGAAGAACTTGTGAAGAGGATGAAGAAGAAAGAGAAGAATACTTAGGTACAATAATTAATGCATGAGGTGCAAATGATTTAGGTAAAAAGACATAAATACCCTCACGTTTTAAGCACGTGAGGGGTTTTAATGGTGGAAAACTAACAGACTTGGACGAAAGGACAAAAAAACAGAATTTTGCATACCTCAGGGATAAAAAAAAAAAAAAAAATATAGGGACAAAAACGCAGAATCGGGCATACCACAAGGATAAAAACTGTAATTTACTCTAATATTTATATCATGAAAGTTTATTAACACACTATAACTTATTTTTTGTTATACATATACGGTATGTCTTAAAATTTGTATAGTATGATGAGAGAAATGATTTTTATGTTATATATATCGATTTTTTTTTGGAAGTGTCATTCATAAAAAAATTTACTTATTCTATTGATTTAGTATCTTAAAACAATTGTACCAATTAAAAAAACACAAAAAACATAATATTATTCGAAATATTTTTTACTTTTGTTAACAAAGAAAGGAGGACCCGCCAAGAATGAAGATGTTAAGCGCAGACAAAGGAAAGATGGGTCATGTGGAGGGAACAATACCATAACCTAAACCACATCAACTGCCTACAGCTAATCCACATCTTACTTATGTTTCATAATTATTGCATTTTGTTGTTAATCCAATTATTATGATCTAAAAATTACAAATATTTGTATTGTACTCTCTCATTAATATGATTGTGGTCCTGTTTTTCCGTTTACCTTATACGGATAAAATAATCCAACTATAAGAACTAGTGTTGTAAAACTCGGTGTACCCAGCCGAGTACTCACCGGGTAACCGCTACCCGGTGTTCTACTAACTCGGATTGGTCCTAATCGGTTAATTACTCGATCAACGTCAGTAACAACGGTTAATGGTAGTTAAAACCGGTTTATGTCCAATTGAGTTTTAAAATTTTAAGTTTATAGATTTGAAGGAAATGCAGTGTTAGACCCACAAGGGAATGAAGCCATGTTTTTTTTTTTTTTTTTGAACGGCAAGAGGGAAGAGGAAATGGAGCTACGGCAAAGCCATCACCCCCCACCAAAACCCTAGAAACATATATATATATATATATATATTTTAATAAAAAAAGCACTCCTAGCAAGGAGCTAGAAGAGATACAAAAACATTCAAAGGACGAAAACAGGACATAAGCACGAAACAGACCACAATATACTAGTACATTTTGCCCTATATTTTACCCAAGAATATAAAAGAGATTTCAGCTCGTCTTGAATTCTGCACACCGATATGTTTATATTTTCAAACACCGCATTATTTCTAGACTTCCAGATTAACCACATGAGACCACCAATAGTCGCTTAGAAAAACTTTTTTGTGGAAGCCGAGACCCCAGCTTCTAAAATGCCATGGATCAACTGTTGGATCGAACAATGTGTTGGCACGGTAATGGAGCCATGTTAGTTGTCATATGCTACTAATCTTGTACATGGGGCATAATTTAACTTAAAATTTACCATTTAATATGTATTTATTTTAAAAATTGGTAAATTACATGTTATTATATGATTTTATATCGTTATAAATAAACATTCCCCATTCGAGTACTCGCCGAGTACCCATCGAGTAACCGAGTACTCGCTACAAGACTATCGAACGAACAGGTAGCGAGTAATGAGTTCTACAACCACTGGCGGATGCACATACATGTAAGGGGGTGCATGGCCCCCATGTAACACCTCAATTTTAATAAACACTTTTTAAATCATATTTTAAATAAAAATATTACAAGTCCAATATTCCCAAAATACGGTTTAACAAAAACCAATAAAAGTTTATCAGAGTATTAAAACTGGTGTTACAAATACAATATCATAACCATAGGATAAACGAGAACTACCTACGAGCTCCCGAGCTAATCAACACTAGGCCACTTCTAACGCGACCCTCTAATCCAACGATCCTGAACCTGAGTACATAGCCAAAAACAAAGTAGTACGTGAGACAAAATAGTCTCGTGAGATACATGGGTTTTCGACCCAATCTCAAAAGATTTATAAAATAATATTTATAACATTAAAAATATTTATCCTTATCATTTCTTATTAATTCATAATTCATCTTCCATTCATTTAACCGTATAAACTAATAAGCTTACCGTAAGCTTACTCGTCATCTAATCACATACTTGTAAATTATCTCCAAACTTACACTTTCGTTATCACATATGCGACGGACCTCTCCGAAGCCAACTCTCCCGATATGGGACGTCATAGGTAAACTATCAAGGTAATTGGGAACCCCCGTCTTACCGAGATTCATAAGCTCTCCCCGTTCCCGGGTCGTCATGCTCACCCATCATTGAGTGTCGTAAACTGTGACATTCTACTCTTTGCGCAGGGAGGTACCACCCCAAGTAGACGTCTCATGCTCCCCCATCTCTGGGCGGTCTTATTCCGGATTTTTCATTTCACATATGAGCCTCAGCTCCTTTCATCAAATATGAGCATCAGCTCCTTTCATCACTTATTAGAATACATTTATTCTAATTATCATGCTATTCTCTTTATTATTTCATTTTAAATCTTGACTTTACCAAGTCCTTTGCTAATTTAAAACATATTTATCTTTTATCAAAATCATATTACTTTGACTCTTCTTTGACTAGAATACACGTTTAGTACTAGTCACTTATTACTTATTCTCTTAGTAATTCGAAAACTACTTTCATTAGTATAATATACTAATCAATTCTTATTACTTAAAAATCATTGTCTCAAGCTTTATTAATACATATTATTAATAAACCAATTATCAAGCTCTTTTAAATCATTATCTTTATTCGTACATTTTATTTATAAAAACTCATTAATTTCTTTTCATTATCATAATCTCTTTCAAAGATCATCAATCATTTAGACATACTAAAATAGTCTATACTAGCCTTTTTCTCATCATGTAAATCATATCTTTATTAAAAATGTTTATTAATAAAGACTCATAAAGCATCATAGTTTTCAAAATCATTTGCTATGTACTCAGTAAAAGTCTCATGTACTCACCTTAGCCAAGCTAACTCCAAATCGTGTCTAACAACACGAATCCTTGCTTTCCAACTTGTGAAATGTCACCAAACTTTAGGCCTTCTTGACCTATCATCCATATCATCATAAAATCTAGTTATTATCCATAACTAGCTACCAATAAACCCATAACAACATTCTTAACCACCAAGTTCATTCAACTTGGTGAAACCCCAAAACCCTAGTTCAAGATTTCCATCAATAAACCCAAATCCAACTTGTACACATCAATTACAAGCTTACAATGAGTGTTCTACACCCATTATTAGTCATCTTCCCCAAAGATGACATGGATGGTTCCCCAAACCACCATTTCTACCCATACAAAGTTCACAAACTAGCTACCAACTATCAAGGATCAAGAATCCTTACCTTTGATGTTAAGATCCACAAGATTGAAGAAGATTTGAGCTAGAAATCACCAAAATCGCCCCTTCTCTCTCTAAAATCGGCTGCACCACAACTTGGGTGAAAAATGAGCAAACCCTAGCTCAAACCCGATTTTATTCTGCTCGACCATAGTTCGCGATCGCGAACACAACTTCGCGTCGCGAAGTTCCCGCCTCGAACCCACTTCGCGATCGGTAACTGGTCGGGAACTCTTCACGTCCGATCACCAAAATCCCTGCCTCGACTTCACGATCGCTAACCCGAGTTCGCGTCGCGAACTCCTCAGGTGTCCGAGGCTTCACTTTTTCAACTTTATCTCGACCCGGTTTCGCCCATAACTTCCTCGTACGATGTCCAAATGACACGAAACCAATTCCTACGTGTTTTAAACGATTTATCCTTATTTATCATATTTTCCCATAATTTATTTTATTCAAATTTCGGGTCGTTACAACTATCCATCCCTTAAAAGGATTCCGTCCTCGGAATCAACTCAAGGATTTCCAATCCTCATTCCACTTCCAACTAATGATTCAATAATACTTATGCATTTAATCGCCCACTCGACCCGTTATACCCAAACGGGTCCAAGATCCAAACTTGAGTTCCTAATACCCGAGCGGGTCAAAATTTCACAATTTGACCTTAACCTTTCTCATCATTTAACCAAACTCCTTACTCCCATCCGGATGATATGACCCAATCATTACTAATAATCATTTGACCAAAATGATAGTCAACCCCTCGCTTTGACCAAATTGTCAACATTGTTCCATCTTTGACTTAGCACAAAGTCAACCATTTCTTGACGATTTCCTTACCCACTAGTGATCCATTAGCCATAAATTCCTTAACAATCGTCCTTACCTTCATGGTCCAACAACAATCATACTCGGTTCCTAAATTCAACTCGAAATACCCAACGGTTAAAGTCGACCCTTTGACTACCATTGTTTCCATTAATCCATTACCCACTATCTTACACATGAAGATGATACATTATGCTCTTATCCTTGACTAACCAATTCGAACGAAAGTCAAAACCCAATTTTGACTAAAGTCAACAATCCACTAGTTGGCCAACCTTGACTTATGATTAAAGTCAAACTTACTTTGCAAAATTTCCATATTCTTTATTACTAAGGCATCGCTTTCCAAGCTTTTCATTCCCGATTTCCTATTTAGATTTCCTTTCTCAATTGTTCCCTTTTTCCTCGATTTCGATTTCCACCATCGATTAACAACTTCCATTCAAATCAATACCAAATCTCTATTACTTTTTAACTTTCATCCAATTACTTATACTTTTTTTTTATTTATTTATATAATTTCCTTCAAACATCCTTATACCATACTTGAATTTCCCGATTACCGGCTCTAGAGCCTCGATCATATCCAATCGTGACCTAACCACCCATTGTACCTCTTTCACCACTCATTGATTACTAGCAAACTTTGCTTCCTAAAAGCATCCCTTTTTCATAAACCAAGAACTTGTAGGCATCTCCTACACATACTTCTATTCAAACACGACCCGTGTTTTCAACCCAAATTCTCACTTGCCACAAAAATCATAACAACAACTAACCATACGATTCTACTAACGTCAGATACAAACATCATATTCCTTGTATAACAAACTATACTTTAACTATCTTATCGAGATGATCGGAAAGCCTCCAATCCATCACGATCCCAAACTGTCACAATGATCGGAAAGCCTCCAATCCAAAGTGACTCATACAATACCATTTCATCTTGCATACAATCCGTATATGCATCAATACACTTAGCATCATGCTATCATTTTCCCTCATATTTGACCTTCAATTTTTCCCACTTATACATTATACTACACGGTATACACATAATCATTTCTAGTGCTTTCCACCAATCTACTCATTTAACAATCATCCTTATTCGATTCATTACTAAAACTTCTAATCTTTCTTTCACCCGGTCATCTTGAGTCAACCAATCGACTCGATCGGAACCCATACGTACACCATCATACCTTTTTTCAATAAACCTTTACCAAATCAAGTTATTCACTCTTGATGTCACACCCGACCTCCACTACACAACCATTTGCCATGGCTATTTGCCCACACTCAATCGATCGTATTCAATAACTAAGGTTCCATTTCATATATGCATATTTTTTTGTACTTCACGAGTCTCACCAACACCTCGTACTTCATTGTACTACCATTCTCATGACCCAACTTTCAATATTCTATGACAACATAATCCTTCCTAGTCTTATTTCTCGTGATATACCGGTCGCCAACCCATTCGACTATACACATAATAACTCGGGGAGATTATCTCCCAAATTTAATTTTTCGCATCCTACATTCCATCTATATTTATTCTCATACTTAGATCACATAAGCACCAATTTGTGCAACATAAAAGCAATTAAATTCTAATCATCTATCAAAACTTCATAAACGAATTACCTGAAGCGGCTCCACGAGTTTCCTTCACCCGATTCCTGTTGGCGGTTGATGCTGACGTGTCGGTTCTCTTCCTCGGGCACGCACTACTAAAGTGTCCCACCTCGTGACAAGTGTAGCATTCCACTTCCTCGAGGTTCCTTACTTTGCAATCCTTTGCTCGGTGCCCTACTCGACCACACTTGAAGCATATAGCCGAACTTGCCTTGCATTCCCCACAGTGATTCTTTCCACAACCTTGGCAACTTCCAATACCGCTATGCTTTGACGAACTCGACCCCAATCCTTCTTTCTTTGTTAATCCCAAGCTACTATCAAACTTCTTCTTTTCTTTTCCTGATGCCGACTCTTGTGCCTTTCGCCGAAAAACCCTCTCAACACCTCGAGCGGTACTAATGGCCTCATCCAACGTGGTCGCTCGCTTGACTTCCAATTCAAACTCCGGTGGTAGTACATTTGCATACCGAACCACCTTCATACGCTCCGTCGGATAGGACTTGATTACAAACGGGAGTAATCCCGTAAACTTTTTGGTGTATTCTTCCACCGACATATCTCCCTTCTTGATGAACATGAACTCTTCTTGCAACTCTTCTAGATCTCTCTCGGGACAAAACTTTTCCTTCAACCTTCTCGTGAACTCCTTCCACGACATCTTGTACACTTTCTTTCCCAAAGTCTCATACATGGTATCCCACCATGTCAACGCTTCATCCTTCAACTGTCGGGATGCATAAATGACCATGTCTTTCTTTAAACACTTGCTACTTTCTAGCACTTGCTCGGTTTCCCGAATCCAACGCATCGTGACCTTCGGCTCCGAACTACCATAATACACACCGGGGTTGCACGTCATGAATGCCTTGTATGTACATCCCTATCTTTCCTCCGACCCCGAATCGTTGCTTTCCTCGGTCGATGGCTCCACGGTACGGGTCTTGCTACCCGAAGACTTACTTCCCCCACGGGACTTAGAATTATCATTCTTCTCTTCATTGAACCGGTTAGTCAAGATCCGGTTCACATCCTCATTCACCACTTCCCTTATTTGGGTAAACAATTTCTGGATAGCTTCCATAGTTACCGGGGTTTGATTTGCATCCAAACCAGAACCTTCTCCATTATTACCGGGATGAGTCGGGATTCGATTTGAATCCGTCTCATGATCTCGTGGAATCTCTCCACATCTTGGGTTCACCATTTTCTATATCAACATATTAAACCATTAAAATTCAAAGATTGACTCATTAGTCAAACATAACCCATATAGCCCAAAACATTATCCTTTCTCTTAGGGATCGACCCTACTATACCCATACTTTACTGTCTCAACGGACTGATCAAGGACATCCTATGGAAAACATATGGTCCTACTTAGCATAGCTTAAGACTCGGGAGGTCAAACCTACCTAATTCACTTAAACTATAGCTCTGATACCAAGTTGTAACACCTCAATTTTCAAAACACTTTTTAAATCATATTTTAAATAAAAATATTACAAGTCCAATATTCCCAAAATACGGTTTAACAAAAACCAATAAAAGTTTATCAGAGTATTAAAACTGGTGTTACAAATACAATATCATAACCATAGGATAAACGAGAACTACCTACGAGCTCCCGAGCTAATCAACACTAGGCCACTTCTAACGCGACCCTCTAATCCAACGATCCTGAACCTGAGTACATAGCCAAAAACAAAGTAGTACGTGAGACAAAATAGTCTCGTGAGATACATGGGTTTTCGACCCAATCTCAAAAGATTTATAAAATAATATTTATAACATTAAAAATATTTATCCTTATCATTTCTTATTAATTCATAATTCATCTTCCATTCATTTAACCGTATAAACTAATAAGCTTACCGTAAGCTTACTCGTCATCTAATCACATACTTGTAAATTATCTCCAAACTTACACTTTCGTTATCACATATGCGACGGACCTCTCCGAAGCCAACTCTCCCGATATGGGACGTCATAGGTAAACTATCAAGGTAATTGGGAACCCCCATCTTACCGAGATTCATAAGCTCTCCCCGTTCCCGGGTCGTCATGCTCACCCATCATTGAGTGTCGTAAACTGTGACATTCTACTCTTTGCGCAGGGAGGTACCACCCCAAGTAGACGTCTCATGCTCCCCCATCTCTGGGCGGTCTTATTCCGGATTTTTCATTTCACATATGAGCCTCAGCTCCTTTCATCAAATATGAGCATCAGCTCCTTTCATCACTTATTAGAATACATTTATTCTAATTTATCATGCTATTCTCTTTATTATTTCATTTTAAATCTTGACTTTACCAAGTCCTTTGCTAATTTAAAACATATTTATCTTTTACCAAAATCATATTACTTTGACTCTTCTTTGACTAGAATACACGTTTAGTACTAGTCACTTATTACTTATTCTCTTAGTAATTCGAAAACTACTTTCATTAGTATAATATACTAATCAATTCTTATTACTTAAAAATCATTGTCTCAAGCTTTATTAATACATATTATTAATAAACCAATTATCAAGCTCTTTTAAATCATTATCTTTATTCGTACATCTTATTTATAAAAACTCATTAATTTCTTTTCATTATCATAATCTCATTCAAAGATCATCAATCATTTAGACATACTAAAATAGTCTATACTAGCCTTTTTCTCATCATGTAAATCATATCTTTATTAAAAATATTTATTAATAAAGACTCATAAAACATCATAGTTTTCAAAATCATTTGCTATGTACTCAGTAAAAGTCTCATGTACTCACCTTAGCCAAGCTAACTCCAAATCGTGTCTAATAACACGAATCCTTGCTTTCGAACTTGTGAAATGTCACCAAACTTTAGGCCTTCTTGACCTATCATCCATATCATCATAAAATCTAGTTATTATCCATAACTAGCTACCAATAAACCCATAACAACATTCTTAACCACCAAGTTCATTCAACTTGGTGAAACCCCAAAACCCTAGTTCAAGATTTCCATCAATAAACCCAAATCCAACTTGTACACATCAATTACAAGCTTACAATGAGTGTTCTACACCCATTATTAGTCATCTTCCCCAAAGATGACATGGATGGTTCCCCAAACCACCATTTCTACCCATACAAAGTTCACAAACTAGCTACCAACTATCAAGGATCAAGAATCCTTACCTTTGATGTTAAGATCCACAAGATTGAAGAAGATTTGAGCTAGAAATCACCAAAATCGCCCATTCTCTCTCTAAAATCGGCTGCACCACAACTTGGGTGAAAAATGAGCAAACCCTAGCTCAAACCCGATTTTATTCTGCTCGACCATAGTTCGCGATCGCGAACACAACTTCGCGTCGTGAAGTTCCCGCCTCGAACCCACTTCGCGATCGGTAACTGGTCGGGAACTCTTCACGTCCGATCACCAAAATCCCTGCCTCGACTTCACGATCGCTAACCCGAGTTCGCGTCGCGAACTCCTCAGGTGTCCGAGGCTGCACTTTTTCAACTTTATCTCGACCCGGTTTCGCCCATAACTTCCTCGTACGATGTCCAAATGACACGAAACCAATTCCTACGTGTTTTAAACGATTTATCCTTATTTATCATATTTTCCCATAATTTATTTTATTCAAATTTCGGGTCGTTACACCCCACTTGGTGGGTTCCCCCATGTACAAAAAATCTGATTTTTTATTTATTTTAATAGAAAAAAGTTCTTTTATTGGCCCCACTTGTTAATTGGTCAGCTATTAGTGGACCCCGATTGATTTTGATCCTAGATTCGCCACTGTCTACAACATTGATAAAAACACTTACGTAGTTTTTGGTATGGATGAATCAAAGACGTAATTGAATCAACTATTCCAATGTAATACAAAAATGTTGTTTGTTACATATTTCGTAATGCAATGGTTAATTACATTGAATATCCAGTTACATTACAATCCATATTTTTTATTCCATAGGGTCCCCCATGTATTTTTTTTCATTCCGTTCATAGATATTCTATTTTTCCAATTATGTCCCTTATAACCTTATTAGCATTTATTTCATAAGGATATTTTAGTCTTTTTAATATAATTTCATTATATTCTGATGTTTATTCATACATGTCAAACAAAAGGTATTAATTATTCATTACATTCCAGCATAACTACCAAACATGACTATGTAATCGTAATTAACTAGCCGTGCACAAAATACCCAAAACTGAAACCGGAAACCGAAACCGAAACCGAACCGGTCAAACCCGATTTTGACCATAACCGGTTCGGTTTTTGTCTAACCGGTCGGTTCCTAACCGGTTTGGGTTCTTAGGGTTCGAACCGGTTAGTAACCGGTTACCCGCAACCGGTTTTGACCAAAACCGACCACAAATTTGGTCAACACACCGGTTTTGGCCGGTTAACTGGTTTATAACCGAACCGAACCGGTTACAATACCCATTACACGGTTAGAGTTTTCGAGAGTCGAAACCGGTTACTAACCGAACCGGTTATTGGAGAAACCGGTTATGACCGGCGTTGACCAAAACCGGTTTTGGTCAAACCCGAAACCGGTTTGGTCAAAAACCGGTTTGTGTGCTTCTCTATAATTAACCATTCTATTACTTGGCTCATTCCATTACATTGATCATTCCATTACAATTAGCTAAACCAAACGTACCCTTACTAACTACTAAGCTTTACAACATATTATCTTGCTTTGACATGAGAAAATAAAAAATAAAGTAAAATAACAAAATTTGTTTTTTACATAAATATAAACATACGTAGTTACACTTAATTTTGAATCAGATATTGTTCAAGTATTTTAAGGAATTTTCTAACATAATAATAAGGTAGCTTTGATAAGCTGAAAAATTCTTTGTAAAACTACAAAAAAGTTTTTGTGATATACGATAATATAGTTAAGGTGCTGTTTGTTTACAACTTAATGAAACATTCATGACTGAATGTCAAATCATTCAGCAGTCAGTGCGGTTGATTAGTGTTTTTGAATGAACATTATGCTGAATGAGACAACAAAAAATTGCTAAATCATTTCACATTTTCACCTTAGAACATATGTTGAATTATTAAGCATTCAAAATACTTATCAAAAAGTTTCTTACATATGTTGTATATCTATAGAATTCGAATGTAAATCAAGTCCTAGAATAACTAGGGTAAATAGTTTAGCTTCAAGGACTATTATAAATAGTTCCTTACGAATTGTAAACGTACGTGTGTATTGTTAACTCGATAATATACATTGAAGCTTTTTGTGAAACTGTGTTCTTAATATTTTCGTTTATTATTTACAGTTTATCGTTCTTAATATATTGATATAGTGTTGATCCGCTGCAACTTCTATAATCAATTAGATCTAAGGTGTTTATTAACTTTTTCATAGTTAATCGATCCTGACAAGTGGTATCAGAGCGTATTGGTTCTAGATCTACTATTTGTTAAGAACAACAAAAAGTTTTAATCTTTAAAACACACACATTATTAATCATGACTGATAATAATGAAAGCACTCAGGCCAACAAAATTCCTATACTCACTCCCAACAACTTTGGGATGTGGAAGAATCGTATTAAGCAATACATGCTTATTACAGATTATTCCATGTGGGAAGTTGTCCTTGAAGGAAACAAAACTGGTCCTGGTCAAGCAAGCAGCTCTGCAACTGAGGCAGACAAACTTAAATGTGAGAAGGAGAAGAAAGACAAAGGAATCGAACTTAAAACTCTAAGCACTCTCCTACTGGCCATTCCTAACGACTATCAACATCTCTTCGTTGAGTATGATGATGCAAAGGTACTTTGGGAAGCACTGGAGAAGAGATTTGTTGGGACAAAGAGCACCAAAAGGAATATGAAGTCTGTTCTCAAACAAGACTTTGAAAATTTCAAAGGAAAGCCCAATGAAACACTCACTCAAGTGTTTGACAGATTCAACAAGCTAATTGGTGAACTTAACCAGGTTGGGGTTAAGATGGATCAAGAAGATGTCAACATGAAGTTCCTAAGGTCTCTAAGTGAAGAATGGTCCATGTATACAGTGGTATATAGACAAAGAGATGCACTAGAAGAAAAGGAGTTGGATGAACTCTACAATGATCTCAGAGTATTTGAAACTGAGGTAAATCAAAAGAACCCTTCTATTTCTTCTAATAATGCTGCATTTGTATCTAGTACAGGTCAAGGTCAGGAAACCTCCACAGGAAAGGCTGCAGATTCTGAGGACACTGCAAGAGAATCCTTCTTCACTAGTCATGTGCATACTGCACTGATTAGTGATGACTTGGAACAATTAAATCCAGATGATCTTGAGGAGATGGATCTTAAATGGCAGATGGCTATGCTGAGCCTAAGAACCAAAAGGTTCTTAAAAAGGACTGGGAGGACAAGCCTCAACTACAACAAAGGTGACAAAGCTGGATTTGACAAAACAAAAATCAAATGTTACAACTGCAACAATCTTGGTCACTTTGCAAAAGAATGTCCTCAGCCAGACAAAAGATCAAAATCAACTGCTCTTGTTTCACAACAAGTACAAGGATATGACTGGAGCTTCCAAGCAGAAGAGCATGCTCAAAATCAAGCTCTCATGGCATTTACTGACAACAAAACTGAGGTAAAACCTAAACCTTGTACTTCTGAATGTATTAAAATTGTTAAAAATCTAGAAAAAGAAAACACTAAATTAACTGAAGATTTAGCAAAAGCAGTAAGAAGAAATCATGAATTTGATGGTGTAATTGCTGATCAAGAACATCAGATAAAGGTGTACCAGATGATTGATCAACGGATAAAGGAAGAATTACTTCAAGCTGTAGATGAGAAAGAGTTTTATGAAATAAAAAATAAAGAACTAACAAGTAAATTAGAAGAATGTCAGCTTGAAATTGAACAAAATAAATTAACAATCAAAAAGTTTGAAAGAAGCACTAAAATTCTTGATGAACTAACTAACAATCAAACTACAGAAAAAGTTGTTCATGGGGTGGGATATCATGCTGTACCACCTCCATATAAAATCATTCCACCACTTAAAAACAGTTCAGAAAGAATCATTAATGAATTAAAAACTGAAAAGCAAACTGAATCACATAATGAAACATCTGAATCAAATGATTCTTCTGATGATGATCAATCAATTGAATTTACAATCTCTCAAACTGAATCACCAAAATCAATTAATACAAGTTTTCACACAGCATAAAGTCCAAATGAATCTCCTAAATATGATGCAGAAAATATACCCAAAATTCTAAAAAGGGGAAATCAAAGAAATAGGAACCAACTCTTAGAACAAAGAAAAATCATAAAGGCTCAAGATAATAAATTAAAATGTGTTATTTGCAACAAAGTAAATCATTTAGCAAAGGATTGTCACTTCAATCCAATAAACTGCAAAGAGTTAAGAGAATTTAAAATCTTTAAAGAAAAAGCAAAGACACAGAAGTTAAAAGATACTACTGGCCCTTCAGTAGTAAATAAAACAAAAACTCCAATTGCTGAAACACCAAGATTTGGAAGAAGTGCACCAAGATTTGTGCAAAACAGAAGAATTGGAAGCCCAAAGAACAGCAATTACTTCAAGAACAATGGAAAATCAAATCAAAATAAACAATACTTTAAATTATCCAACACCAGTAAAAACTGTAACAATTTTACTACTGGTGTTAACCCTAATTATAATGCTGTATGGTACCAGTACAAAAACACTACTGGCAAAAACCCTAATTACAAGAATACTACTGCTCCTAAACCAACTTTTCAAAATACTACTGGTGTCAACCCTAAAAACACTACTGGTCATTCTAAACATGGTAAGTACCCAAATACTACTGGTCCATCAGTAGTAAAGTATACAAAAGCTAAACATCATGGGTATACACCAAGATTAGTAGAAAATTCAAACACCAGTAACACTTTTAAAAGGGCAGTAGTAAAATTAAAAACCAGTAATAAACAAGTATGGGCACCAAAAATGTTTAAAGTTAAATCCCCAAAGGCTTATTTCTCAAAGGATGAACCCAAGACATACAAAGCTTGGGTTCCCAAACTTAACTAATCCTTTACTCACTTGTGCAGAGCATTCAGATCCCAGAAGAAGGAAGAACATGGCATATTGATAGTGGATGCTCAAGGCACATGACTGGAAATCTACAAATTCTTAAAGATTTCAAGTTATTTGATGGAGGATATGTGGCATTTGGTGAAAACCCACAAGGAGGTAAGATTACAGGTAAAGGTACTGTTACTAATGGCAAAATTACCTTTGATGATGTATTTTATGTAGCTGAACTAAAATACAATCTTGTCAGTGTGTCTCAAGTGTGTGATAAAAAGAATAAAATTCTTTTCACAGATATTGAGTGCATCATTCTTTCTCCTGACTTTATTTTAGATGAAAAATATGTTGTTTTAAGAACTCCAAGGAGAAACAATGTATATTGCCTGGATATAGGGGGAGAACTCATTTCCTCAAATGAGGTCAATTGTTTTATATCCAAGGCAAACACCACTGAATCAGAACTATGGCATAGAAGGATGTGTCACACTAATTTCAAAAACATGAACAATTTAGTAAAAAGAAATTTAGTCATTGGACTACCTCAAAAACAATTCATGTGTGATCATCATTGTGTTGCATGCCTAAAAGGTAAACAACACAAAACCTCTCATAAGTCCAAATCTGTGAACTCTATTTCTGTTCCTTTACAGCTCTTACATATGGACCTATTTGGACCTACAAATGTAATGAGTATTGGAAAGAAACAATATTGTCTTGTTATTACTGATGACTTTTCCAGATATACATGGGTTTTCTTTCGCAGAACAAAGGATGAAATAAGTGAACTCATAAAGAACTTAATTGTCAAACTGGAGAACACATCTGATCAAAAAGTTAAAGCAATAAGATGTGACAATGACACAGGATTTAAAAATGCTAACTTAATTAACTTTTGTGATCTTAAAGGAATTGACAGGCAATACAGCTCACCTAGAACTCCACAACAAAATGGTGTAGCTGAAAGAAGAAACAGAACCATCATTGAAGCAGCAAGATCAATGCTAGCAGACTCAAAATTACCAATTACTTTTTGCGCAGAAGCTGTTAATACTGCCTGTTATGTTCAGAACAGAGTATTAATAGTGAAGCCACATTTTAAAACACCTTATGAACTTTTTAATAAAAGAAAACCCTCTATAAGCTTTTTAAAATCATTTGGTTGTCCTTGTACTATTCTGATTACAAGAGAACAAATTGGTAAATTTGACTGCAAAGCTGATGATGGAATCTTTGTGGGATACTCTAATCAAAGCAAATCATACAGAGTATTCAACAAAAGACTAAGGATAATTGAAGAAAGCATTAATGTATCCTTTAATGAAAATGTTCCCAATGAACAAGGAAATGGTCCAGATTGGCTATTTAACATAGACAATCTAACCAAATCCTTTAGGTCTAACATGAATTTCAATGCAGGTGATCCAAACTGTCATACTCAAAAGGAAGGAACATCATCTGTTAATACTGGTCAAGAAGAGATGAGTACTTAGTAGTTAATACTGCTCCCATAGTCAATACTGAGGACAATAATAACTCAAGTTCTGGAACCAGTAGTAACACTGAGAATGAGGACAGTAGTAATTCAAATACTACTGGCGCCAGTAATAGTACTCAAAATACTACTGGTCCCAACAATAACCTAGATTCTCAAGATACTACTGATACCAGTAACAACAACAATACTACTGATCTCAATGAAGACAATAGAAGTAGTAACTCTGACCAAGATGATGATGAACCAAACATCAATGACAATGAAGGATCACTAGAGCAACAACTACCTGAGACAAATGAGTCCAATCTTGAAAATCAACTAGTTGTTGAAAAACAACTACAAGGACTCAGAAGAACCATCCATTAGACCTTGTTCTAAGTGATGTTAACTCACCACTTCAAACAAGAAGCAAATTAAATAAAAGCTTAACTGCAAACATGTGTAACATAAGTTTAATTGCTAATGAATGTATGTTTGAATGCTTTCTATCTCGGGATGAACCAAAGAAGATCCAACAAGCAATGAAGGACTCAAACTGGATTGAGGCAATGCAAGAAGAACTCCTTCAATTCAAGTTACAAGTTGTTTGGACACTTGTACCTTTACCCAAAGGAAAAAGAGCCATTGGAACAAGATGGATCTTTAGAAACAAGAAAGATGAAAGAGGTATAGTGATCAAGAACAAAGCCAGACTTGTAGCCCAAGGATACACTCAAGAAGAAGGAATAGACTATGATGAAGTATATGCTCCTGTTGCTAGAATTGAAGCTATAAGAATATTTCTAGCATATGCTTCATTCAAAAAGTTCAAAGTCTATCAAATGGATGTGAAGAGTGCATTCCTATATGGGAAGATTGAAGAAGAGGTCTATGTATGCCAACCTCCAGGTTTTGAATATCCAAAACATGGTGATTATGTGTTTAAACTGGACAAAGCTCTGTATGGCCTACATCAGGCACCAAGAGCATGGTATGACACATTATCATCATATCTATTGAAGAACAACTTTAAAAGAGGAGCCATTGACAAAACTTTGTTTACAAAGAAAGTCAAAGATGATATACTACTGGTACAAATCTATGTAGATGATATCATCTTTGGTTCAACCAATGACTGTTTATGCAAAGAATTTGAAGAACTGATGCAGATTAAATTCAAGATGAGCTCTATGGGTCCAATGAACTTCTTCCTTGGACTCCAAGTCAGTCAAAGAACAGATGGTATTTTGATAAATCAATCAAAATATGTCAAAGACATCTTGGAGAAATTTGATTTGAAAGACAGTAAGAGTGCAAGTACTCCAATGGAAACACACAAATACCTACATCCTGATGTTGAGGGGGAGGATGTAGATGAACACTTATATAGATCAATGACAGGCTCTTTGATGTACTTAACTGCATCAAGACCTGACATTATGTATAGTGTTTGTGTATGTGCAAGATATCAAGCAAGACCTAAAGAACTACACTTGCAAGCTGTCAAAAGAATATTCAGATACTTGAAAGGCAAACCATCACTAGGTCTATGGTATCCACATGATTCACCCTTTGAACTCATAGCCTACACAGATAGTGACTATGGAGGTGAATGTCAAGACAGAAAGTCCACTACTGGTGGATGTCAGTTCTTTGGATCAAGACTGGTGTCATGGCAATGTAAGAAGCAAACAAATGTATCAACATCAACTGCTGAAGCGGAGTATGTAGCTGCATCTGCTTGTTGTGCTCAAGTACTCTGGATTCAAAACCAGCTTCTGGACTTTGGTATCTCTATCCTTAAAACTCCTATTTTTATTGATAATCAAAGTGCTATTAGTATTGTGAACAATCCAGTAAAACACTCTAAAACCAAACACATTGAAATAAGATTTCATTTTATAAGAGATTGCAATGAAAAGAAATTAATCAAAGTGGTTAAAATCCATACTGATGATCAATTAGCAGATCTTTTTACAAAAGCTTTTGATGTAGGAAGATTCAACTTCTTGGTTAGCAGTATTGGAATGATTTTGATAAATTAAAATCTCACTTAAAGTTATGTGTAAAGTTTTGTTGTAAAAAGTTATTTATTTAAAGTGTTTTACTACTGGTAGATCTGTATTACTGATTGTAGGCATGTGCACAAAATACTACTGGTAGTTCATTACTACTGGTGTGTATTAGGTTTACATAAATACTACTGGTAAGTCAGTACTACTGGTATTCACATATACTACTGGTCGTGTATGTTGGTGGTTACTACTGATGTCTAGAGTTACTACTGATGTCAAAATCCTTAGTCACTACTGATGTTAGTAAATACTACTAACGTTTTATTACTGATATCTTATTTACTACTGGTCTTTCAGAATCACAATTACCAAACTAACCCCCATGAAAATAACCGTTATGCTATGATTCGAAGGGCAATTTAGTCTTTTTGCAGGGTAAATCGAAAGATATAAAAGGCGGCAGTCGATTATTTTAGCATTATCTTCACTTCGATTCGCTAAATCCTCTCGATAAACGCTAGCTTACGATCAAAAAATCCTGAGTCAGTAACAAAATTCTTACATTTTTCTCTCAAAATCAACAACAATGGCAACTCTACAATCTCTCAACGTTCAAACCGATCTTAAATACTCAGAGTTCCATAATATGTGTGCGTTTCTACGAAATCCAGACGGCCTAAAGACTTTCGACCAATAGTGCAATTTTTAAAGAACTCATACATTAAGTTCGCGTTAACGGTGAAACCGAAAGCCTATCAACAGCACTTGGTGGATTTTTGGACCAATGCTGAAAGAACAGAAGGAACGACCACATCGATGATCAAATCAAAAGTAGATGGAAAGCATATAACAGTAACTGAACAATCAATCAGACATCATCTACAACTACATGATGATTCAGGTATGTATACTCTTCCCAAGGAATTCATTGCTGAAATTTTAAATAAAATGGGATATGAGGGAAGACTGAACATAGTAACTTTTCAAAAGGGTCTTCTCTCCCCACAATGGAAATTTTTAGTACATACTCTTCAGCACTGTATTTCTCCAAAAAGAAGTACTTGGAATGAGTTTAATAAGGCAATAGCCTCTGCTGTTGTCTGTTTATGCACAGACCAAGTCTTTAATTTTTCCTACATGATTTTTGAAGGTATGTTGGGAAATCTTAGTTCTACAAAATTTTTAATGTATCCCAGATTTCTACAACATATCATAAACTGTGAATTACAAAACTTGTCAACTCCCAAAAACATTTTCATAATACCTGAGTTGAACAAGAAAGTTTTCTCAAATATGAGAAAACAATTTAAATTTTCGGGCAAGGAAACCCCTCTGTTTCCTAATATGATTAAAGATCAAACACATACTGGAGAGGGTTCAATCATAGATACAACCCAAATTGAACCTCAACCCACTCCATCAACCCCAAATACAGCCCAAACACCACCCCAAATAGCCACTCAATCACCCACTAACATAGAAGTCCTGAATGTGTCCCAGGAACTTGAAATAAATCTGCAGAGTGCTACTCTTCACTCTGTGGAAGACCTACCAAACAAAACCCAAAATATTTCCACAATTTATAAAAGAAAGAAATCTTCTTTCAAGGACACCAGGGGACAAATCGAGTCAAACCCCAGACTCAAAGAGTTGTCCTCCAAGGAGGAGAGAGGACATGAGGCGAGGGCTCTCACTACTGATGCCCCAAAGGTGGGTGCACAGGATAGTGGGAACATCATTAAGACCCAGACCTCGGCAACTTTAAGTGATGACTCATTTGAGGAATTACTTACAGGACCCCGGTGCCAAGAAACCACAAGGGGGGGCATCTCTGCTTCTTCTAGGAAGAAGAGGATGTCTAAAAGACCCAATGAATCACCAAGAAGTGATGAGGGCAGATCTATTGATTTGACGGATAGGATGGAAAACCTTCAAACCAATGTACCTGTTAGTGAGCCCGATGATCTTGCTAGATGGAGTGAGGGCAGTATTAAAATCCAACAATTGACGGCAAAAGTGGATTCTCTTGAATCCATTGTACAAAATTGTCTTACATATCTCACAAACCAAGTGAAAACTATGGCTGCAATGAAAAAGCATGTTAATACCATCAACAAATGGATGAGGCTATATGAACACAGGCTTCATCAACAAACCAAGATAATAAGAAAATTGAAAAAGAAAGTTGGTGATAGTGAGGCTCCACCAGTTGAGCTCACTAAGGGGGAGAAGGACAACATTCAAACCATGATTGATGAATCAATTGCAGCAGCAGCATCCTCTCTCTTAAATTTAAAAGAAACAACAGTTGATGAAGGCCCAGAAATGATGGTTACTGAAGATGAGCCTATTACTACTGCTCATATGGAAGAACAAGCTGAACAAGAAGTATCAGTAGTAACTCCTACTACTGATATCATAGCAGTAGTAAATGAAGAAAAGGCAGCAAACACTACTGATGCCCTATCAGTAGTAATCTCTGAAGACATACCAGTAGTAACTACCTTGGTTACTACTGATGACATTATTGAGCTGCCACCACTACTAGAACCTACAGTGATACTTCCACCATCTCCAAAAAGAAAAACAACACAAATGGTGGTAAAAGATATTGATGATGATATCAACTGGTTAGAAGTTGATGAATGCTCCCTGCCTCCACATCCTAAAATACTTCCTATGTCACAGATACAATACTATGGTCCCAAATTTGTTATTGAATCTGAACCAGCTATAAAGAAAGATAACTACATAGGAAAGGGAAAGGAAGTTGCTGATGAAGACCAACCTAATAGAGCACAAGGTCATGAAATGGTCAACAAAATCAACTATGCCAAATCAGCCAAACAGGATAGGTGGAAGGTTAAGAGAGCAAAATATTTAAAGAAGGTTGAAGTCTCTCTAGCAAATGAAAACAAAAGATTAGCAGAAAGGGCTAGAATATTGAGACAACCATTCACAGAAATTAAATTGGCAGATATAGCAGATATATCAAAACTGCCACAATTTCAACAGAAGGTCAAAACCAAACAAGTTGCTGAAACAAGAAAAGAACTACAAAGAAGAGAACTAGAAAAAATAAGGCAACTTGAATATGAAACACTAGAACTTCTTGAAGCACAAGTACAGGAATGCAAAGAGCAGAAGGCTGATATGCCAGAACAATTTGCAGAGAAAAAGAAAGAAATGATCACATTCTTGAAATCAAGGGGTCACAACACAAAGGCCTTTGGAAGAATGAAGTTGATCAATTTAATTGAAAAATATTGTGTAGAGAAGAAGAAGGATCTCACTGAACAAGACATTAATGAGAAATACACCACTAAACTTGAACAGATAGACTCCAAAGAAATGAAAGAAAGAAAAACAATAACTGGAGAATCATCTGGTGTATTCTCTCAAACTTCAAAGAAAAGGAAGACAGTTACTTCTGAACTTGAACAACCAAAGAAGAAATTACAAATGGTTCAAGTTTATGATCTTCCCATTGCTCCCCTACAAAATAATCCAATCATCAACTGGAGATATATAGATGATATGATTGAGATTGTCAGAGAAGATAAGGTCACTCAAAGATTCAGAGCTTGGAAACCTTTGGTCATGTCCGTAACCAGAAGTGACATTATCAAGATGTTGATCATTGGTAAACCAAGAATGACTAAGAAGATCTGGAAGAATTCAGTTGCAGGTTATCTTACTGAAATGATTGATGCTGCTTTCTATCCAGAAAATTATCCAGAGAAGTATACAAATCCAGAGAATGTTCAAGCCTGGAATGTGCTGCCAACTGTCAACATGTACTTCTTCGAATATACAAGTAAGAAATGTGACTTATTCCTTTATGAGAAAGAGTATCTTCATTCTGAGAAAACTCTTTATCAACTATGGTGCATGAACTTCATTAAACCTCATGATGCTGTGATGTTACAAAATAAGATGAATGAATTTGTGAAAAAGATCAGCAAATATATTATTGCACAAAGGAATAAACAAAACCAACAGACATTAGAAGGTGATAAAAGAAGAACAAAATTGTTGGAAGAAAAGGAAAAAGAAAAGAAGAAGTAAATAGAAACTTGATTGATTGAAAGAGAATCAATAAGTTTAGGGGGAGATTGTTGGAGCAAAACACAGATCAACTTAATACTGATACTGCAGTTAGTACTGGTCATACTTAGTACTGATGGGGCAGAACATGTTTACTACTGATGAAGTTGATACTGGTGAAAACTATAACTAAGTTACTACTGATCAAGCTTATTGAAGATACTACTGATCAATAGTAGTTACTACTGATGTTGGTTTTGGACTTACTACTGGTCACCAAACTTACTACTGATGATATGAATTCATTACTGGTGATTGCAGAATACTACTGATACGCGTTTTGGAAGCATATCAAGTCCGAGATCTTCGTAGAGATAGTTATAGCATGTAAATCAATGTATATCTATAGAATTCGAATGTAAATCAAGTCCTAGAATAACTAGGGTAAATAGTTTAGCTTCAAGGACTATTATGAATAGTTCCTTATGAATTGTAAACGTACGTGTGTATTGTTAACTCGATAATATACATTGAAGCTTTTTGTGAAACTGTGTTCTTAATATTTTCGTTTATTATTTACAGTTTATCGTTCTTAATATATTGATATAGTGTTGATCCGCTGCAACTTCTATAATCAATTAGATCTAAGGTGTTTATTAACTTTTTCATAGTTAATCGATCCTGAGACTTAAAATGGTTGACAAACCCGTCGAGACCGACTAGATAATTTTATGAATCCCGAATGACTTGAGGAATGCACGCAATATTTTGACAGTTACGTATATCCTATAGACCTAAAGGGTTTGACAAGAATTTGAGTTAGATTCTCATAAGCTTGTATATTAGCTTTACGCCTGCACTAAACTATCGAGCTATAGAGTTTACACTAACCGACTTCGTAGCACTACTTAATAAAAAGTTAACCATTTTTTAATCCTTGATGCATATGTCAATATGAGAGCTAAACATTACATAACATAAAAGATGCCAGTTATATTTAGCATAATAAAAATATAAAATGAAATGCTGGTGCAACTAGTGCGAATACGGAATATATAAATAGGTCCATTACTTTCACGTGCTTTTATTCCAAACTATTGAAGATGTTGATGAAATTAATTTCCACCCGTGATCGAATTTATGTTAATTAGTACAAATTTATGTATAAAAAAAGTTTATTTAGTTTTTATATCAAGAGTATATTGGTTCATGCACGATTTAATAACCGAACCGGACTCCTCGGAATCAGACTATGCCGAGAACCCAGAAAATGGTTCCGGTAGGACCAATGACTGAACTAATGATGTCTTAGAATGGACCGACCGAAAATTCAAACCAAGAATTAGACTTTATTGTTCGATTTGGACAGGGACAGTTTGATCCTCCCATTTCGACCGGTTCTCAAGACATAAGTTTAAATAACTAATTTTCAAGTAAGTACACAATGGTTGGTTTGTGCAGTAATAAGTTTCACTTTTCGATTATTGTTTTGAACATTATTTGTTTTTATCATTAATACGTAATATTTCGTTAAGTTCTTGGTTGGTACAAGTAAGAAGAAGCAAATATTTATAAAGAATTAAAAATAGATATTATTATTGAAAGCCGTTGAGTTAAAATATAACTTTCAACACACAACTTCGTGACATCTGCTATTCTCCTAAGGCCGATGAGTCGATAACATAGTTTATCTTTTATATGCATTCTTAATTTTGTTTTGTTAGATATGTTTTAAAAGTAATAAAATATTAAAGTATTTTAGAAAAGTTAATGTTAAATTGGACTTTTTTCCCTTTCTTTTTGAAATCGTAATGACGGTGAATGAGCACGTGAAATTTGGGAGAGTGGGGTAGAAAATCGTGACTCGCTTGTTAGGCATGTGACCATTAAAGCCTTGTCGGGTAAGCCCAAGAAAAGAGCCAGGCCAACCTCACGAACTGGACCTTACCACACTATGTTGATAGATCACGGGTTGGATTGTTTGTTAGGCCGGTGAACCAATGTTTTTTTTTTCCTTAATAATATTTATTCATACAAATTAATTTTATATTAGAGGATAATTATTATATTTATTAGTGAGAGATGTGAAATATAAAATGGTAAAATGAAAGGATTGACATAATTGTATTTTGACATTAAATTATTCTACATAGATAAAAATTGTTCCCTTATTATTGTAACAATCCAGAATCCCATAGCACAATATTGTGCGCTTTACCCGAAGGTGCACGACTTTTCTCCTAGTATGAATTTATTTAGAAGTTTTTTACTATTTGAATAAGCTTTTGAATAGCTTTTCACCATTGGAACAATGAGCTTTTTTTAAGAGTTTACTCACTTACTCTAACCACTTATTTTCCATAACTTCTTGATACTCTTTCAATGTTTGTTAAAGTTAGTCCCTATATTTAATAATTTTACATTTTAAACCCTATATATATTTATATGTGGTGTCCGATTCAGCGCAGAACCGTTTAAAGGTGCAGAACCGCAGAACCATCCTAACATCCAATGTTTTCTATGTTATACATAAGCTGTACAATTTCATACACGCTGTAACACATTTATACGTCCAATGTTTCCAATTTTTGATACACATAATATATAAATATATTATATAAAAAATTGGAAACATTGGATGTGTATAAGTGTTACAGCGTGTATGAGAATGTACAGCTTATGTTTAACATAGAAAACATTGGATGTTAGGATAGTTCTGCGGTTCTGCACCTTTAACCGGTTCTGCGCTGAATTGGACCCTTTATATGTGAATATCTTATTATTTGCAATGTAATATTTTTTTTATCTATTTCAATACTAATGTAAAGTATTATAATTTTTTGTGTGAGACTGTAAAATTATATATATGAGGGGCATTTATGAAACATTTGAGATTTATAAAGATGAATTAGTAATAATATTAATAAGAAAAAGTTTTTAGAAATGTTAATCATTGAAGATGCTTTTTATAAATAGGTTTTTAGTTAGTGGAAAGTTGATGTAGTAAAAGTAATAAAATATTATGAGGTTAACCATTAGAGATGTTCTAAGAGAGGTATTCACACCTTTTATAAGGGTTGGTTCGGGTTTTAAAACATTGACGACGAGTGATATAGAAACATAACTACCCTAATTGTAGCAGACAAACTAACGAAAAAAAAATTATGGGAGAACATATATCAGTATCCATATGGAGCACCGGTATCTTAACGTGAGCAGCAATTGAAGCAATATATAGATTTAAGGCAAACACAATTTGTAAATCATGTTAAATCATATTTAAGATGTTAATTCTCTTATGTTAATTCTTGAACTACTTTAAACTTTTCACAACAACGAATACCAGCTTAAACATTTATTTTAATTTTATAGACACCTGTTCAAATACTGATTTTATGTTATTTTAAAACTTACTTTGCCATTAAACGTCATATTTACTTTACTACTCATCGTAAGATGTTTTATTTTTCATAATTTTGCCGCATATTTCCTCAACATTTTTCATTTAGGTTAGTAAAAATTATGGATCTTTAATTGAAAAAAATGCAAGATGTGTTGTTAAAGTTACTCCTGTTGAGAGATTAGTTAATTCATACATTGTTGACTTTAAATTATTGAAAAATTAATTGTTAGTAATTTTATTCCTCAATTTGTTTGGTTGATAAGATGAGTGCCAACCCCACGTCGTGGGGACGTCAATAACCCGTCGGAGGCCATCACGGTTGGCACCGTGCCGTCTCTAGCCTCCCGTCGTTGGTGGACGTCGTGGTGGAGACGGGGTGTACGGAACGTCGAGGGAACATGTGAGGGGGAAGGGTTTTTATTTAATATTTTAATATTTATTTTAAGTGGGGATGTGTTAGTGATGGGTTAGTGATGTGTTGCTGTTGGCACGACCTCGTCAGTAACCCGTCGGTAGGGAAGGGTTTAGTGATGGGTTTAGTGACGCGTCACGGTTGGGAGAGGCCTAAGTACAGAGGTGTAGTAACCTTATCATCAAAACAAATATGCAAATAGTAAAAAAAACACTTTTAGTATTATACGTAAGAAAGCATACATCGCATAAAATACGAAATGTTTATAATTCATTATTATTATTATTATTATTGATCTATTGTGTATATTTAACTTATAAAAAAAGGTAATATGCTAATTTTAAACATTTTATTACTATCAATAACAATAATATATTAAATAGAAAGTAAATCAGAAAAAGAAAAAGAGGAAAATTTACGTTGAAGAAAACTCTTTATTCTTGTTGTGCATATATCTCGCATAGCTTCCCTTTCACCAAACACACGTAATGAAGGCCAACTCTCGAAGCATGTCTTTCACATTCCAAACACTCCTTGCATTATGCTACCTATGTACGTTTCTCCTTCATCTTTTTTTGTTTTGTCTAATTTTCTATATATTTTAAGGCTACTCGATATAGGCATATTTGCCCATCGTGTGGTCCTAAATAACAAATGACCACAACATGCTCCATATGGGACACCCCCCCCCCCCCACCCCCCCAAATAAAATTTGTGGAGAGGCGTGTAACCACGAAGCTTCACGGCGTGTTTATAAGAGAGCATGATCTGACTTGGTGGCCCCCTCCATATTCGGGTGGGTGTAGTGATGTGGTGGGTATTCCTCCAATATGATGTGGTGTGACAGATGATGTGTCAATAAAAATAGTTTGGTGGTGTGGACCCATACTCACTAATCAAAATAAAATGATAAACTTTTTTTTCGGCTCTACGTGCTTTCGGTTTATTGCTGTGTTGCGTGAGCTAACAACTAGTATAGTTATGAATACAAGCTCGTGTTATGATTGTCTACTCTTACATGTCATTTTTTTAGATATGGTGATAGGGGTAATAAGGGCAGAAGACACACTATTGTCACCACCAGAAGGGAACATGACATTTTTAGGCGGTACAAACTGGTGTGTGGCCTCACCTGCTGCATCCCAATATGATCTACAAAATGCATTGGACTGGGCCTGCGGGTTAGGTATGACTGACTGCAGTCAGATTCGACCTGGAGGCCCATGCTATCAACCCGATACACTGTTTTCGCATGCCTCTTTTGCTTTTAACAGTTACTACCAACAAAGTGGAAATTCTGATGTTGCTTGTAATTTTGGTGGTAGTGCCACTTTGACGAAGAATGATCCAAGTAAGTTTATTTCTTGGATCACACCATCAATCACAAAAGCATATTGAACCGAAATGAATGGTTACCTTTGGTTTTGGTTTCAAGATTACGTGATTTAGTTCGATTCAAACAAATTTGGTCGAAAAAATATTCCTACATTGCCCTTCTAGTTAATTAAATTGAAACTATTAAAAAAATTTAGATTACTCATTCAAAATCAAATAAATTAGTTTTTGGTTTTGGATGATGATACAAGTTTGTCCCCCTTTATAGTTTGAGGTCATTGGCAAACGGTAACATTATTTTGCATTATAGTGCAAAAAAATGTGTCATATTAGTGGTTTAACATTTTTTTTTCCTACTATAATCTTTTACTCAAGTATTGTTTTGTTATTGTAATACATTGAAAGCAGTAATTGTTTAACTAATAAAGGACAAAATACAATATTTCCAATTGTTTTTAATATCTACAATTTGTTATAAATGGCAGGTTACGGGAAATGTATTTATGCTGCATCTGGGTAAGTTGCATCCTTGATATTCATTTCCTTGCATTATTTGATACATATATAACTTTTATTCTCACTTATATTTTTGTCGGATGTTTCACTGAAAACAATTTCTTTACCTCGAGATACATGTATGATTATTTACATCCATTGAAGGGATTATTATCATTGTTGTTGTTCATATATAACAAAACCAAAAACCATAGTTTAGTGGATAAAGTTTAGTAGTTTTCAAAAATCTGATGAATAACTTCGAATTAGATTTCGGCCAAAAGATGCAAACCATTCTTTTTATTATCTGTAGTTGTGTATTCTCTTATCATTTGTCTATTTGATACTAAGCCAAGAAACATCAAAGAGACGGGTTTGTCTCCCAACCAAAACTTGATTTAACATCCAACATATGTAATTATCTCCCAACCAAAATTATAATAATTTCTATTTAAGGTTATGATTAGATGTCTACCATAGTGGTAGTTATGTATAAACGTTCAACATTTAACCTATATTGTACATGATGCTTAGGGTAGTTATTTGGTAAACCCTCTTAACGATCATATTAAAAGCTAGTCTTTTAACCGGGTATATCTAAAGTGTTTGGTAAGACTTTTAATCATCATATGAATTAAAAATTGAACATGTTTTTCTTTTTAATCGGACATATCTAATGTGAATTCTGAAACATTTATACATTTGCATTATTCATATATTAATCATCCAAATCAAATATATACAACATCTACCATGCCTAATACTATAGCTGCAAATTACATCATTAATCTTCAAGTTTATTAAATAACTCTTTTATTTTTAACTCGGTTTTTTATTGTTTCTTTTATAGACCAGCAAAATCGAGAGGAGCGCTAATATGGAAGTTAAACTGGTGGGAAAGTGGTGGGATCCTAATACTTTTGTACATGGGAAGCTAAAAATGCATTAAAAGGTAGGGTGTCTTTGTTGTTGGTTTAGGAATCTTATTGTATGTCATTTTTGCAAGATACATGTTAATTTCATATTATTGTCTTAAAATTGATGATAAATTTTATTTCGGATGTGCTATTGCTGGTTTTTGTTCTCGACATACTTGAATGTAACATATACATAGGGTATTTAGCCCTTTTAAGGTATATTAAGATCAGAAAAGATACAGAGAATGGTTGTTCAGAAAATATGATAGTCTTTTTCAAATGTTGTTTACCTTTTTATGAATGAGTTTTTCAAATGATTTGAGAGTCGTAGATAAGATAATTCGATTCATTTAACCTAGCGGTATGGTTGTCTGAATAATCTTCTAAAGGTCATGAGTTTGATCTATTTCTCGAGTAAATATTTGCCAGATAACCGGAGGATGTTTCGAAAACAGTCACGACACAATAATAATTAGGTTAAGTACATAAGTAAAACTCAGGTTGTGTTTGTTTGGCACTTAATCATTCAATTCAGAATCTTGTTGCTGAATCGGTCAGATTCAGCATGTTTGTTGGATAAAAAACTCAGCTCTGAATGGAATAATAGTGCTGACCGATTCCTTCAAATTAGTTTCTCCAAATGATTCAGCACCTCTCTATTTTACCAATATACCCCTACAATAATTGCTTTAGACGACGTTTCTACCTCCCACATTCTTTCTCTACACTTTTTTCATTTTCCCCTAAAACTCCAAAACATAAATCGAAAGGCGATCGACTGTAAAAAGTTTTCTCCAAATGATTCAGTATGTAAAATTCTTTCTTCAAAAAGTCAACAATTGTGTGCTCTATTTAATTTTTCATGTGCGACATAGAATATATACTTTGTTTCCCCTTCGACCGACTCATATCTTTTTCTTTTTCCAAGTAATAATGTTGGATGTATCATTGTGTTTCATGTTCTATTAATTAATTGGTGGATTATTGTATATTTTAATATTATTATGGGTTTATTGTACTACTTTGACATGAGGTTAGGGTTGATAATGCAGAAGGGTATTATGGTCATTTGTTGTCATTCAGATTGGTCATTCAGAAGTATCACCAAACAACTTTTTTTATTCAGAACCATAACCATACAGAGCCTCTTAATAATTCAGACTACCGGAATCATTCAGCACTAAATCATTTGGTTTTAACAAACAGCACCTCAGTCATTAAAAAAAACTCGTCTTAAATGAGATACTCTTTTAGAAAGAACAAAACAAATAAAGACTTGGGTTTTAAGTCTTTTCTTACCTTTATGTGGGCTAGTCTTTTAAGTATTTTGGGCCTCAATTAATTCACGAGTTTCTGTAAATGGGTCATCATGACCTTTGTTATATACTAATTTCGAATATTAGGACATTTTATTTATGAAAAATTTAATTAAATTTTTCATAAATAAAATGTCTTCTGTAATTATAATCTCACGCGCTTAATTAGCTATATATTAGCCACCACCATTAACACCAGGTATATATTGTTAAGGTTAATGTGCTGACGATTATGGGGTATGAAATATACTCATTATTATAAAGAAAATGATAACGATTGCATTAATATTGTTTTTAGGGGTTAATTTTTTGTTTGATTTGTAGTATACTAACCAAAGTTCTAGAAAAAAGGTTATGACGTTGCCAAGGCATGAGGCGTGACTCCGCCTTTACGAAATAGGTCATGACAACGTGACACAAGATAGCATTTTGTGAACTTGATATATAGATATATTATAAAAAAAATTAACATATTAAAAAACATCATGAATCGTAAGAGTTAAAATTTAATAGTGTCATTTGCCCCGCCTTGTGTTTTTATAACATTGATATTAATTAACAACTAATCATCAACCGCCCCGCTTGTGTTTTTATAACATTGATATTAGTTAACAACTGACTTTAACAATAAATTACAACTATTTTAAACATAAAAAACTCACCGTTAAAGATACTCACAACTTCACAAGTGTTGTCTTTCGCAAAATCCTCATTTTAATTAAATAACAAGATTTTTTTTTATTATAAAATCCAGTGGATATGTATTCGTCCAGTCATAGAATGCCACGGAAGCAACAATGATATAAGTTTATCCTACTTCACACTTTCCATGGCCATAAACCCAACTCTTTTATGTGGCTTCTGGTTTTAAGACTTATTTTCATAACTCCGTTTTTTCAAACTCAAGAATTCAAGTTTTTCCAAGATCAAAAAATGGCAACTGCTGTCATGTCTTCTCTTCCTCAGTTCACTGGTTTAAAAGCCACTTCACCATCGGTTTCCCAAGTTCAAAACATGGTTAGTTTATTCTTTATTATATACTTTTTATTTATTTATCATCACCGTCATTGTTGTATATGCATGTTTCGATAATTGTATTATAAACTTATTGTTATTTGATATTGCATTTAGTTTTCATATTATTCAACCATCTTATTTATCAATAAAATAAATAGATCAAGTTAAGTGTTTATGTCTTCGTAAATACAATGTCTGGTCAATTTTGAATACTAACAAATTAAATTTATTCAAAATTATAAGTTATTTTTTTTATATTATGCAAAATTAGGAGGTAATCTGATTGAGATACAGAACGTAAAGAACATGTATATAATTTAAGAGTTGTGCCGATCGTTGATTTAGTAAGCTCCGGTTTGGCATCAATTTAGACTTTAGAGGCACGGATGGCACCATCCCGCCAGTTGCTATTCTTCGGCTGGTGCTTCAGTTTAAGGAAAAGAAGAGAGAAATGTAGGTCCATGTGAATAAAAATGGGCATTAAGTGTCTATTTTATAATTATGTGACCCAAAAAACTAAAGTGAGATGTATTATTTGTATGAGTTGTCAATTGAGTGTGAGGTAAAGTGTCAGTTATCGTAATATTAATTTGACACAAAACTAAAGTATTAATAGAGAAAACAGTTGGGATTTTGGTCTAATACCAACATATATATTAAAACGTGAGTATGTGACCCTTCACCAACATCAAAACAATAAGAAAGTAGACAAAATGATAACTAAGATTATATGGTTTTATAAATTACATATTTTGAATATTATAAACCATGTTATCTGTCTCGTTTTTGTTTAATTTTAGTTAAATTACTTAACGCGTGTTACTAATAAGTAAGACTCTCTCCGTCCCACAAAAAACTTTATATTTCATTTTAAATTTTTGTCCTACAAAAAACTTCTCATTTACGGAGTATTACATTTGATGGGTTCCACATAATAAAATAATATTATTACTAAAGACCCCACCACTAACTATCCACTAACTATCTTTCTCTCTCCAAATCAATTTTATATTTTAATCAAAATTATTACTAATGACCACACCACTAACTATCACCTTATGACAAAATGAAATAAAAAGTTTTTTGTAGGATGGAGGAAGTAACATTAAAGCGACGAACATTGTTTCGTCATATTGTTCATAATTCAATCAATTATATTAAAATTTGTAATATCCCGTATATGATTCGCCACTTTCAGGTAGCATTCCAACCAATGAAACCCAGGGGAAAGGGGAAGGGAGCTTTAGGTGTTCGTTGCGATTTCATTGGTTCATCGACAAATCTGGTAAGTTACTTGTACATGTAAAAATTTGTATTATAGTCTATAGGTCGTGAGTGTGATTCTTTTTTCTTTTTATCTGTATATGACTATGTGCTATCAAATGAGAAGTACGATGAAAGTAAAATACATATATTCATACTACTTCCTAAAAGCAGGATGTAAACAGTTATTACTCTATCTAAAAGTAGATAGACTACTTCTAAAATTTAAAACCATGTTTAGAATAGATAATGAATATGTTGATGTTTTGATTGATAGATAATGGTGACATCAACAACCTTAATGTTGTTTGCTGGTCGATTTGGGTTGGCACCATCTGCAAACAGGAAGGCAACCGCAGGGCTAAAGCTCGAGGTAAGGGATTCAGGGCTTCAGACCGGTGACCCTGCTGGTTTCACCTTAGCTGACACATTGGCTTGTGGAACTGTTGGTCACATTATTGGTGTTGGAGTTGTTTTGGGCCTTAAGAACATTGGTGCCATCTAAACTCGTTACTTGTAAACGAGTTATCATGTTAATAACATTGTCGTTGTTGTCTTCTTTTTACATTTTTTGGAGTTAAAAACTATTTATGTAAATTTGAAGAACCATTCAAACTAATATGCATATGACAAAATCGTTGAAAATATAATTGTAAGCTACAAGTTAGTGCTCTTAGTTGAATAATTTTTTTTTGTTAGACCGGTGCCAACGGTACCGCCAGTTGGCACTGCCGGTTTTCCATCGGTACCGGCACCGTTGGCACGGTCCGCCGGTTTTGCCGCCGGTTGGAGGCGCGCGAGTTTGGAGACGAGACGGAGGAAGGGCGCCGGTTGTTTTTTGTTTTTTTTTCTTTTTTTTTTCATTACTTAATGATGATGGCCCCAAATGAATAAAAAGTTAACTTTGTTAAAAAAAAATTCTTTCAAACTGTTATACTACCTTTAATATTTTTTTAATATATTTTTTATTAAAAAATCTTTAATATTTCTAATATATTTAAAAAATCTTTAATAATGTATTTTTTTATGCAGTGTTTTTTTAATTAATGTAATTATTTTTTTATGTAATGTATTTTTTTAATGAATATAATTTATTTTTATTAGTTAATATATGTTTTAATTAGTTGTATATTGTTATTAGAAAAAGAAAAGTAAATGGTGGGGCCCAACTTTGGTGAAGTGACGGAGTGCTGTTGGCATAACTACGTCAGTTTAGTGTTAGTTAGTTTGTCTGCTGACGTGGCGCTGAGTTGACAGCAACTGACGGCGTCATTGCGGTTAAAGAATTCCTATAGGAACGGAAAGCTAATCCATTGCGGTCAATATCATTATTTAGAATTCCTATAGGAACGGAAAGCTAATCCATGAAATATTGGAATCATTTGCCGTTCCCAAAGAAAAACTTAAAAAAAAATAACTGAATTAACTCATGAAGATGAAATAAAATACCCATTAGGCCTTTACACGGTCCAAGAACCGAACCGACTAGAACCAAGAACTGAAAAATTGGTTTTTACCGGACCGTGAACAGAGAACCGAGGTAATTTATTATACCTTTTTGTTTTTTCTCGATTTTAGACCTAACCTGTTGAAACCGAGAACCGATATTTCATAAAAATTAGAACCGAAAACATGACGGATTAGATTAGTTCGATCCGGTTATAAGTCTTGGTGATTATCGATCCAATTTGCACAGGCCTAATACTCATTATGAGTTACGACTCTTCAAGGAGAGAAGCCCTAATCATAGAGACCTAAAACGTCGTCGTAGCCAGCTTCCCGTCAGCGAAATAAGTAGAGAAAGAAATCGAAGAAGAGAGAAAGAAAACAAAGAAAAGCGTTTTAGGGTTCCATTGTTAGAAGAGATCACCATTCTCCAGTCGTATAAAAGCGAGGGAGATGAGTACATATAATTACGTTGTTACGGCTCATAAGCCAACGAATGTCACTCATTCGTGCGTAGGAAATTTCACTGGTCCACAAGAACTCAATCTTATTATCGCGTGAGTATTTCGTCTGTTTTTTCAATGTTCAATCTGATTACAAACGCTGTAGTTTGTGAACTAGATGCAGAAATTTTGAGCTATTGAGTGTGAAAATTTTATCCTTTTTTTTGGGGGAAAATTAGTTAATGTAAAAGTCGTTGAATTTTATTTGTAAAGGATTGCTTAATCATGGGACGCATAGAGTATTGTTAATTCAACTAGGTTTTGAGATAGGGGATTTTCGATTGATAATTTAGCTTCGGCCAACACCTAGAGTATGATATCTTACATGGTGTGGATAGTAACCCTTGTTGTTGAATTTGGGGCAAGGTTTATACATATCGATTGATCAAAATTAGGATTGACCTAAGGATTCAAAGTTTGTCTAGTTGGATATCTACTGTAAGGGAAAAATAAACTAGTTGAATTGCATCGCCTTACCACTCATTTTATTTTTTCAGGAAATGTACACGTATCGAGATTCATTTACTCACTCCTCAAGGCTTGCAGGTGGGTTTGTACTCATGATTTTTTTTTTCTTTTTTTTTTTTTACATTTTAGTTTTTAATCGCTGTACATTAAATAGCATCATGTATGTTTTGGTCAAAAAATTATATTGTTGTGACCTCACACTTTGATTGACCTTTTACTATTCTTATGACAAAGAATTTAATATTGAATTGGTGAATATGCTTTTATGCAGCCTATGTTGGATGTGCCAATATACGGAAGAATTGCAACCTTAGAGCTTTTCCGTCCACATGTGAGTCATTTAAATATATTTCTTTTATTTTTCATGTTATGGCACTGCTGGATAATGTTGTTACTTTTTTAAAGGGCGAAACACAAGATCTTCTATTTATTGCAACCGAAAGATACAAGTTTTGTGTTCTTCAGTGGGATGCTGAAGCAAATGAGGTTATTACAAGGTTTGTTCCTAAACTATGTTATTCAACAACATATTCAATTATTCATATTTATTTTTGTTTATAAACTTGTTTCTGATCTGTGTGTAGAGCTATGGGTGATGTCTCAGATCGCATAGGTAGACCTACAGACAATGGACAGGTACGTATCAAGTTTCTTGGAAATAAATACATTATGTATTATGTATAGCAAAAAAATAGAACCAAAATTTGATTTTTTATTGTCCGATTTTAAATTTTGTTGCTATATTTTTTTATCTTTGTAGATAGGCATAATTGATCCTGACTGCAGACTAATTGGACTCCATTTGTATGATGGGCTGTTTAAGGTAATTATTTTTAATGTAACTCTTTTGTATTATATGTATGTATTTACAACTTTTGAGACCATTTATCACCTTTTCAGTGAATACCCATATTGTTATTTTCTCAGGTTATTCCATTCGATAACAAAGGACAACTCAAAGAAGCCTTTAACATCAGGTATGTGTTATTTTCAGATTTTTATTTTTATTCAAAAATAAAAAGCTCTTCGTTTTCAGGCTAGAAGAACTTCAAGTTTTGGATATCAAGTTTCTCTACGGTTGTCCAAAGCCTACAATTGTTGTTCTTTATCAGGTTCGGTTCTGTACAAAGTTTTTTGTTTCCAAATAACGGCCGTTTCTGTTAGTCAAAGAAATTCAAAAATCATTTTAAGGATTAATTATTGATTTATTGTCATGGTTTCAGGATAATAAAGATGCTCGACATGTAAAAACTTATGAAGTTTCATTAAAAGATAAAGACTTTGTTGAAGGGCCATGGTCTCAAAACAATCTTGATAACGGTGCTGATTTATTAATACCAGTTCCACCACCTTTTTGTGGTGTTTTAATTATCGGGGAAGAAACTATTGTGTATTGTAGTGCTTCTGCTTTTAAAGCAATACCAATCAGACCTGTAAGTCAACTGACAACTTTGTTTAATAATTTAAAATTATATTTTTATGTTTTATTCTTTATTAATGATAATTATGATATTGTAGTCTATTACTAGAGCCTATGGAAGGGTGGATGCTGATGGTTCTAGGTATTTACTTGGTGACCATAGTGGGCTTCTTCACTTACTTGTCATAGCCCATGAGAAAGAAAAGTAAGTTATCAATCAATCTATTTATTTTATATTTTATATGTATATATTTATATTTAAGCCTGATCGATGTTATTTCTCGTGATTGCTTTACAATATATTTCCTTTATGTTGTTTTTAGAGTTACTGGACTCAAGATTGAGCTTTTAGGGGAAACATCTATAGCATCAACTATATCATATCTTGATAATGCATTCGTATATGTCGGCTCCAGCTATGGAGATTCGCAGGTATGCAATGTTTTTTTTAATAATTCAATAATTTATTGAGACTTATTTTCTCCAATCGTATAAAGATTGATAGTAATATGTAATATAAACCGTTCTTTAAGTCGAATTTAATTGTTATTTGCAGCTTGTTAAGTTAAATCTTCAACCTGATACAAAAGGCTCTTATGTTGAAGTTCTAGAAAGGTATGTCAACTTGGGCCCAATAGTTGACTTTTGTGTGGTTGACTTAGAGAGACAAGGTCAAGGGCAAGTTGTTACTTGCTCAGGAGCATATAAAGATGGTTCACTTCGTATAGTTAGAAATGGAATTGGGATAAACGAACAAGTAACTACTTTTATCTGGCTGGATTTATTTATTTATAATATTTTCGGATTATTTTGATTATTTATATTTTATGACAATTTAAATCGTTTAGGCATCAGTGGAACTTCAAGGTATTAAAGGAATGTGGTCGCTAAGATCAGCAACGGATGATTTGTATGACACGTTTTTGGTTGTTAGCTTCATTAATGAAACTCGTATATTGGCAATGAATTTAGAAGATGAACTGGAGGAATCTGAAATTGAGGGCTTTTGTTCTCAAGTACAGACATTATTCTGTCATGATGCTATCCACAATCAACTTGTTCAGGTAACTTTAATTAGTGAGATTAATATAATTAATTTTAATCTAATTATTTTGTTAACTTAATCATTTTTCTAGGTTACTTCAAGCTCAGTTAGACTTGTGAGTTCAACAACAAGAGAGTTAAGACATGAATGGCATGCACCTGCTGACTACGCTATAAACGTTGCTACTGCTAATGCAACTCAAGTACATCATCCACCATTTTTAATTAATCTTTATTTAATTAAGGTTGAATAATCTTAAAATCATAAATATGTATCAGGTTCTTTTGGCTACTAGAGGTGGTCATTTAGTTTACCTTGAAATTGGTGATGGTATTTTAGAAGAAAAAAAACATGCGGAATTGAAATATGAGATTTCATGTCTTGATATAAATCCAATTGGTGATAATCCAAATTATAGTAATCTTGCAGCAGTTGGTATGTGGACTGATATCAGTGTCAAAATATTTTCACTGCCTGATTTAAATCTTATAACTGAAGAACAATTAGGTGGCGAATTTATTTCTCGATCTGTTCTTCTTTGTGCCTTTGAAGGGGTAATGATTTTTTTTTTCAGATATATATAATTTCAAGTATCGTTTTTTTATAACGTTTATTTTTAATTTGTATCTAATTTCAGGTACCTTACTTGTTGTGTGCACTTGGAGATGGTCATTTATTGAACTTTTTACTTAACACAACCACAGGAGAACTAACAGATAGGAAAAAAGTGTCACTTGGGACCCAACCGATAACATTAAGAACATTTTCATCAAAAAATACAACACATGTTTTTGCAGCTTCTGATAGACCGACAGTTATTTACAGCAGTAACAAAAAGTTGCTCTACAGTAACATTAACCTTAAAGAAGTCAGTCACATGTGCCCTTTCAATTCTGCTGCTTTTCCAGACAGGTAATCTTTATAAGGATAATTACCAAACTAACCTTGTTTACATTTATTTACACCAAATCGACAATTTTCTCAAATTAACCACTTTTCTCGCAAAATAATTTTGACCCATTTGCGAATTTTTATTTTTTCTGAAATACAGTTTCTATTAATAATGGGTAAATAAAGATACAGCAAAAAAAGGTTTTCTAGCATGGATAAACACTAATACCGTGCGGTGTTGATATCTCTTTTGCATATCGGAAATTTAAAAAATAAAAAAATCAAATAAAATAGTACGAAAATCTTTATCTTTTTGACAAAAGTTTTGATTTTTTTTAGAAAAAAACGGGTTCTTTTCTTCTTCTGAGAAGTAGTCATTTTGTGTTTAAATGGTATATGGCAGTCTTGATATCCCATATTTTTACATCCACCCTTTATCTTTTATCTTTTTTCATTATTTGTTATAATTAACAGTCTTGCAATTGCGAAAGAAGGTGAGTTAACAATCGGGACAATTGATGATATTCAAAAGCTTCATATTCGTTCAATCCCACTTGGTGAACATGCAAGGCGTATTTGCCATCAAGAACAATCGCGTACATTTGCTATTTGCAGTTTAAAGTACAACCAATCAAGCACAGAAGATCTTGAAATGCATTTTGTGCGTTTGTTAGATGACCAAACATTCGATTTCATATCAACTTATTCCCTTGACCAATTTGAGTACGGTTGTTCTATACTCAGTTGTTCTTTCTCAGATGATAATAATGCATATTACTGTGTTGGTACTGCTTATGTTATGCCTGAGGAGAACGAACCAACAAAGGTACCTTTTTCAATTTTTGCAGACAAATTATGTAAATCGTCCCTCAACTTTTTTATGTTACACGGATAGTCCCTTTTTTTGGAAGCTTGTTACACCAACAACACCTAAAGCAAACAAGGCTGTTGATTTTTTCAAGGACCGTTTTAAAAGTTTCAAAATTAGGAAGTATGCATGTAATAAAAAAAGTTGAGGGACAATATTCTTAATTCAAACCACATGTACTGTTTTTTTTTTTCATATGCTATTAATGTTTTGTTCCTTTTATGTTTTTTAATTATATTTTTGATGAACTTTCACACAAACCTAAGGGACGATTTATGTAATAAACTATTAATATTTTGTTCCTTGTATTCTTTAATCATATTTTTGATATAATTTCATAAAAACCACATGGATGATTCATGTAACATACTCTTAATATATTGTTCATTGTATTTTTTTAGTTATTATTTCATATAAACCACTTGGACGATTTGATTATTCTTTTTAATATTTTGTTCCTTGTATTTTTCAGATTATATTTTTGATATGATTATGTAATTTACTCTTATTATTCTGTTCCTTGTAATTTTTTGTTAATTTTCCAATTAGATTTTTATGGGAAATTGTTTTTTTTGGTTGATGGATGATTGTAGGGTCGGATTTTGGTTTTTATGGTTGAAGATGGAAAGTTACAGTTAGTAGCTGAGAAAGAAACTAAAGGTGCTGCTTATTCTTTAAATGCATTTAACGGTAAACTTCTTGCTGCAATAAATCAAAAAATTCAGTTGTACAAATGGATGCTTCGTGATGACGGTACACGAGAACTGCAATCTGAATGCGGGCATCATGGACATATACTTGCTCTTTATGTACAAACTCGTGGTGATTTTATCGTTGTTGGTGATTTAATGAAATCAATTTCACTCTTGGTATATAAGGTACAGTACTAATTCATATTTATTATTTATACTTTATTAAGTTTTACCTATTTGGCCCGTTTGATATGAACTGTAATTGCCTTCAGCATGAGGAAGGTGCTATAGAAGAACGGGCCCGTGATTACAACGCCAACTGGATGGCAGCTGTCGAGATACTCGATGACGATATATACCTCGGTGCCGAGAACAATTTTAACCTTTTTACGGTCCGTAAAAACAGCGAAGGTGCAACTGATGAAGAACGAGGCCGTCTAGAAGTAGTTGGTGAATACCACCTCGGTGAATTTGTGAACCGTTTTCAACACGGTTCACTCGTGATGCGGTTACCCGATTCAGATGTAGGTCAAATCCCAACCGTCATTTTTGGGACGGTCAATGGTGTTATTGGTGTGATTGCTTCATTGCCTCAAGATCAATACATTTTCATGGAAAAGCTTCAAACAAGTTTGAGGAAAGTTATAAAAGGTGTTGGTGGATTGAGTCATGAACAATGGAGGTCGTTTTATAGCGAGAAGAAAACCGTTGATTCGAGGAATTTCTTGGATGGTGATTTGATTGAGTCGTTTCTTGATTTGGGTCGGGCCCGAATGGAAGAGATTTCAAAAACTATGAATGTTTCTGTGGATGAACTTATGAAAAGAGTAGAAGAGTTGACAAGGTTGCATTAGTTTTTTTCCTACTTTCTCAAGAAACTTTGTTTTGAAACGTTGACTCGTCAAACTTTGCACTTTTTTCTTTTTGCTTGTATCATGTTGCATAAAAAGAAAAAGAAAATGGTCTTGGTGTGAAATTTATCTTGTGGTTTGCATATCGGCTTAACGGTTATACTAAAAAAGCTTCATTTGGTATTCGAGGTATATACTCTCAAACATAGAGTGATGCTTATACAGTATTTGAGAATAAAATTCGAACTCAAACCTGATTTTTTCTGAGTATTAGTTTTTTCGTTCTGGGATCTTGTGAATTGGTTCCTTTTTTTAACACCCCAAACCTAGGTGTTTGAGATTGCTTATTGATATTAGATTATGCGTTTTGAAAATGAATAATCAGCGGTTACAAAACGTGATTTTGAAAAATAGTGTTTGAAATTAATTATGCTGTTTGAAATCACAATAATCAGTTTTTTAGTGTTTAACAAACTTATTAGTTAATAAGTAAAATGTAAATAATCAGTTTTCAAAACACAATAAGGACATCCTTATATGCTTTTCTAAAACTCCGTTTTGGATGTCTTAAAACACAAATAGTTAATTATTTTTAAACTTTTTACCAAACATCAATTTTAGATTATTTATATTTTTAATGTTGTACCAACAAATCATGTTGTATCGTAATCCCAAACAACCCCAATTCATGTTGTACCAACAAATCTCTAGGGCCTATTTGGTCTTTTAAAAGCTCAAAATGTCAGACCATTTACCTGAGTAAAACGGTATGGTGAACTTTTTTCAAAATTAGAAAACCCACTCAAAACACTCACTTGCTGCATGAGCTAACACAAGAGGGAGCATTTCTCAAAAATCAGACATCCTCTTTCTCTCTCTAGACGCCCCTAAACCCTCTCTCTTTCTCTCTCCTCAAATTCATCATCGATCGATACAGGTGAGCTGAACGAAATTTTGTGCACATTTTGCAGTAGCTTTTCACTCAAATTAGGGTTTTTCATTGCACAGATTTCAAAACGTTTTCATTTCTAGGTTTTGTTAAAAGTTTTGGAGTGTTCGTTGATTATACAGGTTTTTGCTCGGTACATAAATGCATGTGTATAATCTGCTGATTCTTAGCTTACATGTGCTGTTTGACTGTCACTGTTGTTTTGATTATAGTTTTTTTTGCTTATTTGGTAGCTGAAAATGTAGGGTTTTACCGTCTTTTATTTTTATTGTACGGCACTTGTTCGGAATGTTTTTTTGAACGATCTCTTACATTTTATGTCTTGTTTTGCCGTTCTGTTGTTCATGCCATCATTAAGTGATTTTTCATTTTTATTAGGTCAAAATTTTGCAACATTTGTGGGTTTTGCACATATTTTGCAACATTTGTTGGTTGGTTAGGCTGCTAATTTTACTGATACACATCTACGGAGATGTAATTTTTGTGATTCTTAAAAGTATATTCATCCAAGTTTTGGCAAGTAAAGGTAGTATTAGCCTTTTTTTCGAAGAGTTATCTTCTAAGGATTAGGAGCTGTTTTATAGTTGCTGAGTTAGGTCAGACTAGTTCTGAGCTCTGACTGAATCTGTGTGGTCTTTGATTATGTCTCTGATGGGCTATGCTGAATGATCAAAATGACCATTTTGCCCTTATTTTTATTTATATAACATGTTAATGAACATATGAACCAAAGTAAAATCATAACATTACATGTAAAACTCATAAGGTCAGAGGTGGAAATGATGCTTAGCTAACTCTCTGACTCGGACCGAGTCAGAGGTCACCTCTTACTGGTATGAGTAATCAGAAATACATATTATCTTATATCTTCAAGGATTGAAGGCCTGTTATCATACTAGAATAAATCATTTATTCATTTTGTACTTTTCGTGTTGAAATTATTAAATGTTAAAACCAAATTGTCATATGTTAAATTTATAATGAAACAGGTTTTGATCGATGGAAGAAAATACACCGTCCACCATTTTAGAAGGGAAGATTACTGGAATCAGTTTTTCTTTAGCTACTCGTCAAGAAATCGTTAGTTTTCTGTCTTTATTTCATTTTCATGTATCAAATATCAATAATAGTTTCTTAATTTTTTATTTTCTGACAACCTTTTGTGTTTGATGTAGTGTTTGGCATCGATTAGTGATTGCCCTATTAGCCATGCGAGCCAGCTGTCAAATCCATTTCTTGGACTTCCACTTGATATTGGAAAATGTGAAGCTTGTGGTACAGCTGAACCTGGAAAATGTGAAGGTGATTAGATTAATCCGTAAATATAATAACTTATATTATGCAATTGGAAAATATAATAACTTATATTATGCAATTGTTTTTCCATGAACTATTTTATCTATTTATTTATTTTTTTCGTCTTTCAGGGCATTTTGGGTACATTGAGCTTCCAATTCCAATATATCATCCATCACATATTGGAGAATTGAAACGTATACTGAGTTTGATATGCCTCAAGTGCTTAAAATTCAAAAATAAAAGGGTAATCCATATTCATTTTTTAATTTTACGGAAATGTACTATTCTTATGTTTGTGTCATTCATGACCAACACTCAGAAATAATTATCTTTGCTGTTATTGTTTTACCTTTTTTTATGAACTTTTGAAAGAATATTACAAGACGAGTTACACATATTTAAACATGCTTTCAATGACTTCATTTCAGTTGCAGTCCAAGAATGCGGGAGTACTTGAAAGAGCTTTTAACTTTTGTTGTGAGGTAAATATACTATGTCAAAATTAAAATTTCTTTTAATATCTGAATATTTTGCTTACGTATTCAGTGAATAATTAGTAATGATTTTGGTGAATAGGATGCTGCACAAGTTACAGTCAATGAAAACCAGAAAAAAGATGGTGCCTGTTTCTTGGAGCTCAAGCTTCCATCAAGATCAAGACCTAGAGAAGGTTTTTGGGACTTTTTAGATAGATATGGGTACCGATATGGCGATGGAAGTACTCGCCCATTACTTCCATCTGAGGTAATACACTCAATCGGTAATTATGCAAGTTTTTATTTAAACATATTTGCATTATATATTTTGTTACATCTTTTTTTCTGCCATAATTTTAGGTGTTGAAAATTCTAAAGAAAATTCCGGAAGCTACTAAGAAAAAGCTAGCTGCAAGAGGCTGCTTTTTCCAAGAAGGTTATATAATGCAACATCTTCCGGTCCCGCCAAATTGTTTGTCCACACCAGATGTTTCTGACGGCATCACCGTTTCATCTTCGGTTAGTTTTTTTTTTATATGTGCCAATAACCACTATAATGATTATATTTGGTGTAACATTACTTTTTATAATGGTTTTTAGGATATCTCAATGCCAATGCTTAAGAAAGTTTTGAGGCAAGTGGAGATAATCAAGACTTCAAGATCGGGAAATCCAAATTTCGAGTCTCTTGAAGTTGAAGTTAATGATTTGCAATTAGCTGTTGCACAATATCTTCAATCTAGGGGTGCTAAGGTGCCTTTTTTTTCCAGATATTTTTTTTATTCATTTATGGCTGTTATTATATATTTTTATACACTTTCTCTTGCCTCTTATACCTTCTCACGATGTAACAGGTCATATGTTTGGGTGAAAATCTTTTTGTCCATAATTTTTAATTATCTTTTGTAAATAACTAGTGTGTCAACTGTCAAATATGGCTACAAAAATCATATGATCTCAACAATAATCTAATATTAAAAATTAATAAATTAGGAGATTTAATGAATTAAAAATACAGGTTGGGCGACTTTTGACCTGCACGACTCATTCGGACCCGTATTCTTCTCCACCTATTTTGTTATTTTACCTGATTGGCCCGTTAGAAATAAACATAACTGGAATGGACCCTTTAGAATATTGTTACTCGTGAGAAATACTAATATTATCCTGAATCTAATGCTACTTTTAATTTTTTTCAGGCCTCCCCTGATAGAAATACAAGATATGCAATTGCAAAAACCCTAAATGATTCATCATCTACGAAAGCATGGTTAGAGAAGATGAAAACACTCTTTATAAGCAAAGGGTCGGGTTTTTCGTCACGTAGTGTGATAACGGGCGACCCGTATAAAGGTGTCGGCGAGATCGGAATCCCGTTTGAAATTGCTCAACGTATTACTTTTGAAGAACGAGTCACCGAGCACAACATGAAATTTCTACAAAAGTTGGTAGATGATAAGCTCTGTTTGACTTATAGAGATGGTCAATCTACATATTCGTTAAGAGAAGGGTCAAAGGGTCATACTTTTCTAAAACCGGGCCAAGTTGTACACCGAAAAATCATGGAGGGTGATGTCATCTTTATAAACAGACCACCAACAACCCACAAACATTCATTACAAGCATTATCGGTTTACATTCATGATGATCACACCTTTAAAATCAACCCGTTAATCTGTGGGCCCCTGAGTGCTGATTTTGATGGTGATTGTATTCATATATTTTATCCTCAATCACCTGAAGCAAAAGCTGAAGTTTTGGAGCTATTTGCAGTAGAAAAACAGCTTTTAAGTTCACACACTGGGAATGTGAATCTGCAACTTGGGATGGATTCTTTGCTGTCTCTAAAAACTTTGTTCAACAAATACTTTTTTAAGAAATCTGAAGTTCAACAGCTGGCATTGTTTACTTCAGTTTCATTACCCAAACCGTCACTGTTAAAGGCCCGGAATTCAGGCCCGTTATGGACCGTTATGGAATTACTCGAAACGGCTTTACCTCGTGGGTTCAATTGTTCGGGTGAACGGTTCGTGATTAAAGATAGCAAAATATTGAAAATGGATTATAGTAGAGATGTTATTCAAGCTATCATGAATGAAATCATAAGCTCAATATTTTTCACAAACGGGCCAGAAGAAGTTTTGAACCTTTTTAATTCACTACAGCCGATGCTAATGGAGAATCTATGTTGTGAAGGGTTTAATTTAAGCTTAGAAGACTTTGTTGTCCCGAAAGAAATATTGGAAAACATAGAATCCAAACTGCAAGAATATTCATCTCTCTTATATCACTTACGAACCAACTATAACGAAGTAATTGCACAACAGTTGGATAAACATTTACGGGATGCTAGAATTCCAATTTCCAATTTCATTTTAAAAGAATCATCAATGGGAAATTTAATCGATCCCAAAAGCGATTCAGCTATTACAAGAATCGTCCAACAAATTGGATTTCTAGGTTTACAAATCTTAGAACGAGGGAGATTATACTCGAAAACCTTGGTTGAAGATTTATCTTCCCATTTTGTTGGGAATTATCCTTTTCCCGAGAATTCCCCGTGTGAGGAATTTGGGCTGATTAGAAGCTGTCTTTTCAACGGGCTCGACCCGTATCAGGAAATGGTTCATTCCATTGCTAGCCGAGAAGTGATGGTCCGGTCCTCTAGAGGGCTGACTGAGCCAGGAACACTTTTTAAAAACTCAATGGCGATACTAAGGGATGTAGCTATCTGTTATGATGGAACAGTTAGGAATGTTTGCAGCAATTCCATAATTCAGTTTGAATATGGGGCGGTTACACATAATATGTTTGCTGCTGGTGAGCCCGTTGGAGTTCTGGCTGCAACTGCCATGTCAAATCCTGCATATAAAGCGGTTCTTGATTCTTCTCCAAACAGTAATTCCTCATGGAATATGATGAAGGTAATTTCTTTTTTCTAATTAATTTATGACTTTTTTAGAGGTGGCGATTCTGACCCGTTTACATATGAATGGGTCAATTGGGTTGTGTTTTATCTCAAATGGCCGAGATTCGCCAAACTTTATTTGCTAAAAAGTAAATTACATAAATCGTCCCTGTGTTTTGTATGAAAATATGGATTTCATCCCTCGACTTTTTTTATTGCATAGATAGTCCCAAGTTTTGAAACTTGTGACACACTGACACTAACTGTTCTAAAAGCAAAAAAGGTCGTTAAGTTTTTAGGGACCGCTAAGTTTCAAGATTAGGAACAGTTGATGTTACATGTTTCAAAATTAGGTATTACCAGGTGCAATAAAAGAAGTCAAGGGGTGAAATCCGTCACTGCATACAAACAACATGGACGATTTATGTAATTTGGCCTTTTTAATGCATAAAAACCCCCAAAGCTGTTTCTATTCAAAGATTTAGATAATAATTAAGTAACAATGTTTTTTTTTCTAATTATATAACACATTATTATTATTTATTTTTTAAAATGGACAATTATCAGTCCGACCCACCATCTTTTTACCTCTAATTGCATGTGCAATATTCATATATCTTTCTTTGGTCTAGGAAATTCTACAATGTGGAGTGAATTTCAAGAATGTTGAAAATGATCGTCGTGTTGTACTGTATCTAAACGAGTGTGATTGTGGAGCAAAATATTGTTTGGAGTATGCTGCATTTGCGGTCAAAAATCATTTACGGAAAGTCAGCCTCAAAGATGTTGCATCCGAGTTTCTGATAGAGTATGTTTTATCTTATTCTCTATCAAGTTTTTTCCTTGTTAAATGGTATATTAAAGGATCATATACTTGTTTCTTTTGTAACTTCATTTGGTTTAGTCTATATTTGACACCAATTAAATTAATACATGACTCAATTTGGGTTGTATTTTATCTCTAACAGGTCAAACGAGTTGAAAGTTGCCTCCTAAATTGTTTATTCTAGTTATTATTACTAATATATTTTGATTATATTTGTAATAATATAATTTCTCTAATCAAGTTTAGCGCATTATTTATCTATTAAAATAAAAATTAAATGGGCAAAAAGTGTTTGGTTTTTAACCATGTTAGAGAAATCAATTATGGTTCGATAAATTCTCATATTCTTGTTTAATTCTTCTTACAGATTTAAAAGACAACAAATCACATCTGAAAATGCTGAAGTCGATGCTGGGCTTGTTGGTCATATTCACCTCAACAAGGTTCTTTATCTATATCTATATATAATTAATGTCGCAAACTTTTTGGTTGGTCATGTTAGAGAAATCAGTATGACCCCTAGTTACAAGCGTTTTCAAACTCTTTCTTTTTTGGCATCTGAGCATATTTCTTTCTACACTAAGTTTTTTTTTTTTTTTTTTGAAATTTTTCCCTACAAAATTTGAGCAGAAACTGCTGGAAGAATCAAATATTAGCATGGAAGAGGTTCTTACAAAATGTGAAGACACCCTAAATTCCTTCCGGAAGAAGAAGAAAGTGGGCCAGCTATTCAAAAAAGTAGCTATATCTTGCAGGTACGTAATATTTATTTTTGGTTTTTTGTTTAAACATCTATATATCTTACTTATATATATTTGCTTAGAAAAATGTATACGCAGACTTACCTAAATTTTAAATTTTAATAAAAATATTATTTTGCTTTAATATAAATTATTATACTTCTTTTTTTGCAGTGAATGTTCGTTTGAGAATTCATCGAAAAGCAACTGGACCCCATGCTTGAAGTTCTTCTGGCAAGAGGTCCCTGCTATCCATTTAGAGAAAACTGCACATCTTTTTGCAGATACAGTTTGCCCTGTTCTTTTAGATGCAATTATTAAAGGTAAATAATCATTTTTAAATCATTTTCATTTATAGATTGTGGGTTTATGAATCTTTTTTTTTTTCTTTCTTTTAATAGGCGACCCACGGGTGAAAGAAGCAAATATTACTTGGATGAGTCCTGAAACCACTGGTTGGATCAGAAATCCATGTAATAAGGATTTGAAAGGTGAATTAGCAATTGATGTTATTCTGGAGAAAGAAGCTGTTAAAAAAAGCGGCGATGCATGGAAGACAATTATGGATTCATGTCTTCCTGTCATTCATTTGATTGACACCACACGTTCAATTCCTTATGCAATTAAACAAGTTGAAGAACTTCTTGGTATTGGTTGTGCTTTTGAGCAAGCTGTTCAGGTCTGTCTGTCTCTCTCTCACACTCACACATACACACTTGGAGTGAAATTTCTAATATTTATTATTTGTTTTTAAGTTTTTTAAAAAAGTAACCTTTTTTTCTTAATTTGTAGCGGCTTTCAACATCAGTGTCAATGGTGTCAAAAGGCATGCTAAGAGAGCACTTGCTTCTGTTAGCAAGCAGCATGACATGTGCAGGGTTTTTGGTGGGGTTTAATCTGTCCGGTATAAAGGCTATCAATAAGACACTAAACTTTCAAGTGCCCTTTTCAGAAGCTACAGTTTATGTAAGCCATTGTTGACTGACTCTCTAAAAAGAAGTCTTTGTATGTTATGTTGACTTTGACTCTATTTTTTGCAGACACCAAAGAGGTGTTTTGAAAAGGCGGCCGAGAAGTGTCATGCTGACTCGTTGTCAAGCATTGTGGCTGCTTGTTCTTGGGGAAAACCCGTTGCGGTGGGGACTGGATCGCGTTTTGAAATTCTTTGGGATACAAGAGAGGTTTGTATCTGATATGGCTTATATTTATTGAGAATCACATTATAATAATAATAATAATAATAATATGTTGTTTTATGTTTTGTCAGGTTGAGTTGAATGAAAGAGAGGGCATTGATGCTTACAACTTCCTCCACTTAGTGTGTGGTGGGGGTGAAGAAGCTGATAGTGGGTGTCTTGGTGGGGATGTAGACAGCTATGAGCTTGAAGACAATTATATGGAAGGTGGGTCCCCTGAACAAGATTTTGGCTCTAAGCCAGTCTTTGAAGATGCTTTAGACATTGAGGTTGAACCAACGTGGGCAAATGCTGAAGATGGGGGTGGATGGGGAGCTACTACCCCCACAACTTCTGCTGCTGGTTGGGGAGTACCCAAATCTGACCAAGCTCTGGAAACTGGAGCTTGGGGTGCACCAAAAGCTGAACAAACTCAAGAAGCCGGAGCCTGGGGTGCAAAAAAACCTCAAGAAACCGGAGCTTGGGGGGCACCAAAGAAATCTGACCAACCTCAAGAAACCGGATCCTGGGGTGTAAAGAAACCTGACCAGGGTCAACAAAGCGGAGCTTGGGGGGCACCAAAATCTGTTGACCAAGGTCAAGAAACCGCAGCCTGGGGTGCAAAGAAACCTGACCAGGGTCAAGAAACCGGAGCTTGGGGGGCACCAAAGAAATCTGACCAACCTCAAGAAACCGGAGCCTGGGTTGCAAAGAAACTTGACCAGGGTCTACAAAGCGGAGCTTGGGGGGCACCAAAATCTGCTGACCAAATTCAGAAGACAGAATCCTCCTCTTGGGGTGCAAATAAAAATGATCAAAATCAAGAGACCGGAGCTTGGGGCATTAAAAAAGCTGACCAAGGTCAGCAGCAGTCGAGTACCTGGGGTGCTAAAAAAGCTGACCAAGGTCAGCAGCAGTCGAGTAGTTGGGGTGCTAAAAAAGCTGACCATGGTCAGCAATCGAGTGATTGGGGTGCTGAAAAACCGGGCCAAGGTCAGAAAACGGGATGGGGTGCAAAAAAGAGTGCAAAAGATTCAGGTTCTTGGGGTGAACATGTGGCAAAAGCAGGCGAAGCATCTGGTGCATGGGGCACTAAGAAGAATGAAAAAGAAACCGGTTCATGGGGTGCAAATAAGGACCAAAGTGATTGGGGAACAAAAGAAGCCACAAAAACCCAAGTGGGCTCATCTGGTGCATGGGGTAAGAATGAACCAAAAACCGATGATTGGAACAAAAGTCAATCAAATGCAGAAAAGGAAGAGAAAACGGGCACATGGTCATCTTGGGGGGCCAAGAAAGCTGATGAAACAGGTGGATCATCTTCATGGGGTAAGCCCGAAGCAACAGTAGATGCACCTACCTGGAATGCACCTGCAGAAAACAAATCAGAGGGGCCCGATTGGACTCAAAAGATTGAAGAAAAAGCAGAATCTAAAGGTGCTGCATGGGGCAAGAAGAAGGATGATGTGGCAAGTGATGAAAAGGGACCGGGAGAGAGTGAAGAGAAACCGGGTTCTTGGGGCTGGAACAGAAAGACTGAACAGAAACCCGCAGATCAAGGTGGGTGGAAAAAGAAGGAAGGTTGGGGCCCTAAAAGAGATCGTCCGGTTAGGCCCGTTGGTGATGGCCCAAGGCCCAATGTACAGTTCACTGCCACCCGACAGAGATTCGACCTTTTCACTTCAGATGAGCAAGAGATTCTTAGTGATATAGAGCCCATTATGCAATCAATTAGAAGGATTATGCATCAAACAGGGTAAGCTCTAAAATCCATTGCCATTGCCATTATTGTGTTTATCTAATATGTGTTATGTCTTAACTAAAATTACCCCGTATATTTTGTTGTTTAATTTATAAGTTTGTGAATTAGAAGTGTGCTGTTTTTTGAAGGTTAAACGATGAGGATCCGTTGTCTGCTGATGATCAGACGTATATTCTGGATAACGTATTTACCCATCATCCGGAAAAAGCTCAGAAAGAAGGTGCTGGAGTTGATCACATCATGGTAAACCTTGTGCTACTTTATTTTTCTATTTTTTCATCTTATAACAAGTAGATGATTGTTGATGTTATAAAATATGTAGGTGGCAAAGCATACAAAGTTCCAAGAAAGTCGGTGTTTTTTCGTTGTATCGACAGATGGACGGAAAGAAGACTTTTCGTACCGAAAATGTTTGGAGAATTTTGTAAGGGGGAAGTATCCTGAGAAAGTGGATGAATTCATGCCCAAATATTTCAAGAAACCTCAGCCTCGACCTCCACGCGATGAATCTGGCTGGAAACGTGATTCCAATGATGAAAGCGGAAGCGGGACCCCTAGGGCTCAATCAGGATGGAATCGTGCAGATGAGGCGGGAAAACCAGTCTCAGGGTGGGGCAAGGACCCACCAGAGGCGGCGGCTGATGGTGGGAGTTCCCAGAAATCAGGGTGGGGGTCCAAGGCACCGGCAAGTGGGTGGGGACAGGCGGGATCTAGTGGTGGTGGGGCGGCAGATGGTGGCAGTTCACAGAAATCAGGGTGGGGCAATGAATCAAGCACGGCTACAGAGGAGGGTGGGGCAGAGGCAAGCGGGTGGAATCAGGCGGGGTCTGGTGGTGGCAGTAAGCAGAAATCAGGGTGGGGTTCTTAGGTTTGATGATTGAAAGTGTAGGTTGCTTGTTTGTGGTGGACAGCAGTGGTAGATACAACAGCACTGATTGATGTAGGTTTTGGGTAGAATTAATTAACTGTTAATTTGGATCATTTGTAATTCTATGTATGCCTGGTACTGCATGGTATGCATATTGGTTTGTTCTTCATCAACTTTTTAATCTTATGTGCATCTTCATTTTGGTAATACCTTTTCTTATTATCAGATATATCTGACCATTTTATTTCAAAATGATTTCTGCTAAATAAATTACTAACCTATTTTTTTAAAATAGAATGATCTAAAAAATATATAAAACACTTTTTACCAAATTGACTCTTCAATTCGATATGATATGTGGTAATAACAACAATATTTAAACATGTCATAAGTGAAGTAGGAAGTATGATAAATGTAAGATGTAGATTATTATATCTTTATTTTAAAATAAAAACATTATTTCTCGGAAGACATTTGGCAAGACATACCACACATAAAATATGTGGTCACATTTTCTATAATATCTTGTAGAAAAATAGCTCTCCGATTCTATTTGACATGTCATTACATTTTTTAAAATCTGTTCTTTTCATAAATATAAGGTCATTAAAAAGTGCATAGGGATTTCAGACATAGTCGTGGTGTCAGCACTGCCACGGGACATCCGCCGTGTCTACCGCACCACCACCCTCACGCCCACCTCGTTTTCTACATTTAATTTTTGGCTTCCATTTTCCATTTAACGCTCCCATTTTTAAACAACACTTTCACTTCTTTTTTAAAGTATAACTAGTAAAATATACTCGTAATGCGACGTCGAACTATATACTATATCTTGCAGTGAGTAAAAGTTGATCGGTCACATGTTTATTTTTTCTAATAATTACTGTATAATAATTTAAATTATGGTAAACGTAAATATTTCCAAATTATGATATGAAACGCGTCACATGAGAGTGTATTGTTAGGGTATTAATTAAGGTGGATGAAATAATGTGAAGGGGTCGATTAAGACCGGTGCCAATGGGCATGCGGTTGGCCGCCGGTTGGCCACCGACGGAACCGGCGCCGTTGGCACGGCCCGCCGGTTGGCCCGCCGGTTGGCCGCCAGTCGTGAAAGCGGCGAGAGAAGAAACGGAAGTGGAGCGTGTGTGGTGGGTCCCGCCGTACCTTCCAACCAATCACAAATTTTCCTTTTTTTTTTTTTTTTTTTAAACGGTAATAAATTTAAATTATATATTATTAAATTAAAAAAAACGGTAATAATTTCAAAAAAATCCGAAAAAATTCAAAAAAATTCAAAAAAATTCAAAAAAAATTCCCCCTCATTTACATCTATAAATACCCACTCATTTCTTATATTTTTTACACCACAATCACCTTCTTTCTATCTCAAAAAAATCATACCTCCTCCCAAACTTTTAAAAAATGTCCAAAAGACGTCAATCATCGGTATCCAACGACATGTGGGATTACCTTACTGGATCACCGGTTGACGCCCCACCCTCACCGGCCGGTTCTTCGTCGGCTCAAACAAGCAACCCGACACCATCGCTAGGTTTTGGGGCTTTCTCCCAACCACAACCAAACTACCAATACCCTCAACCACCACCCAACTTTCACTACCAACAACCACAACCAAACTACCAATACCCTCACCCACCACCCAACTTTCAATACCAACAACCACCACCCAACTTCCATTACTCTCAACCACCACCCAACTTTCAATACCAACAACCTCCTCCCACCACACCTATCTATTCACAAAATTTCCAAGAACCATCACCAACCGACACCCAAAATGTGGGGGACACCCAACCGGAACCGACACCCTCAAGAAAAGGGAAAGAAAAAAGGGTGGAAAAGGGGAAAGAAAAAAGGGTGGAAAAGGGGAAAGAAAAAACGTTGCCAAAAAGGGCACAAACAAAGTGGTCAACCCATGACGAGGTGATTTTGGCCCAACGTTGGAAATGTATTTTTATTAATTAATGAATGAAATGTATTTTTATGTAATTTTTATGTAATTTTTTTATGTAATTTTTTTATGTAATTATCAATACAAAGTGGTCAACCCATGTCTTTTTATGTAATTTTTTTTTAATTAATGAAATGTATTTTTATTAGTTATATGTTTTAATTAGTTTATATATTTTTATTAGAAAAAGAAAAGTAAGTGGTGGGGCCCAAATTTGGTGAAGTGACGGAGTGCTGTTGGCACGGGTACGTCAGTTTAGTGTTAGTTAGTCTGTCTGCTGACGTGGCGCTGAGTTGGCAGAAACTGACGGCGTCAGTTTCCGTCACCATTGGGACCGGTCTAATTTATTAGTGCTCTTGCCTCTTTTCAAAAAAATGCAGTGTACAAGTCTCACATATCACACATATCTTCTTCATTTTTGAAAGGCAGAATAAACAATTTTTTAAAATAGCAAGTTGGTTTACTGAAATTCAGGTTGCTTATTTGAGAAAGTCTCAAATGTATTATACCAAAAAAAAAATAAAAAATTTAAGTATATAATCATATGAAATATATACTACATGTGTTAATTATAATATTTGTTATTTTTTAAATAAGAATAATTATAAGTTAAAGATTCATTGACTCATTCTATATATAACATTTGTCATTGAGTGAACAGTTGAATTTTGTCCTTTTCTGAAAATTTTCATATAATATATATTATATCAGATGCAATTTAGAACATCAAAGGAAGATTGCCAAATTGGTTTCACCGCCCCTTTCTAACATCCTCCTTTCACACCACCCGTGTTCGATTCCCAACGGCAGCTCATATAATTTTTGCAAATCTTCTAATTTTTTCAAACTTTACTCCCTTTTCTGAAACATTTCGTTTAATATATATACTACACGTGGAATTTACAAAGCAACAACATTCTTTTTTCAATTCTTTTTTTTTTTTTTTTTGCAACTTTACTTCCTGAACTTTAAATTTTTTAAAATGATTATTATATTTTTACCATCCTAATTTTTTTAAGTAACCATACACTCCCTATAACTATAATCTTTAATATATAGCTATATTTTTCTAAAAAATATAGTTTAAGATCAAACCGCTGTATAACTAATAACTTTTTAAATGATTAGAAATGTTGTTTTTAACTACGCTTTAGTAGAATAACATATGTCACACATAGCTAGACGATTAACAACTGAAACATTAGCATACATAAACCATATTTTGAGTGTTGCATGAAATCCTCACGACATCGCGCGGGGAACTATTTGCTAGTTGTTAACAAAATACGTGAATCCTCACTATCCTAAAATAATAATAAATATTTATATGAAGTATTCTCGTGACATCCTCATGATAATATACATATGTGTGTAACATGTTGGGCTTCCTAGAACAATATTGGACACACGTTTCATTTCAAAAGTCATAAAATGAGACATAGAGTTATGGGATATCACTTCCCCCATGTTGTCATGTCTTCTTACCCACCGATTCACATCTTCATAAATGCATGAGCTGATGAAGTATTTATTAATTTTAGTTATAGAAAACACCAGTGGTGAGGCTGGGGCATGTTAGTTTTTTCTTAAACTATTTATAAAATAGGCTCTTTTGATGTGGTCGAGCGTTACTCATGACGTATACGACCTATCTATTACAATGATTGTTTATTAAACTTCTACGAGTCATCTAGTAAATGTTACCTAAGAAATGGATGTAAAGACCGAAACCAAAAACGACCTTTTTATAATAGCATCAATACAACCAAACCATCCAAATTAATCCAAAATACAAATTTTAACATAAACCACCAAAAGAAATTAGACATGCTAAGAACCGACTATCTATACCGGATACAAACCGACTAACCAACCCATGACAAAATGTACAAAAAAAAAAAAAAAACTACATGTCTATACCAAAAGAGAAGCTTTTCCAAGCTTCAAGCAACTCCAACTTCAATCACCTACTCACACTTGTTCTTGCCTTTATCTATACCTGAAAATGGTGACAACTAAAAGTGTAAGCTATAAAAGCTTAGTGAGTTCCACAATGTATAATGTTATACTAAAATAATTATATAAATGATCAAAATAAACAAACTATTAGAAACGGGTCAAAGTACCGGGTTAACATATCAACATCCTCACGAAGTATCACATATCCATAACGGGTCAACAATGATCAAAGTGTAATATCCAGATTTAACAAAGTGCGTCATTCCCCCTTAGGCCATTAGGGAATGAGGCCGATGAAGGTGACCATGGCACCCCTAACCGAGTCCATGATCCAGCTTCACCACCACGGTCCATACCACTCCTCCGCCAGGTACTCCCGCGTCCACCGCCCAACATATTACACACAGTAATACTCGAGCCGCCATGGGTCCTCACGAAATGAAATGTCACTCAAAGCAATCCACTCAAATGGGTCAAGGCAATGTTACGAATCAACAAGATGGTCTCAATGTCAAAGGGCAACGTATAGGACTATCAATCGAAATGGATTCCAACTAACCACATTTACATATATATAATTATAAGTATACACGTTACACATAGTGAACTCACCTGGGATTAAGCAACTTCAATGTCAAACCGAGCAATTCCGACGTCACCGATCAATGGAGTTATCACAACCTCCCAATGGTTTACCTAATATAATCACACATACCTCAATCAACATTCTAGTCCATAACATAACTAAAATTGATCCTAATCACCAATTTTCCCCAAAAGTGATGATGAACTCAAACCCTAATTATCAACTTATTCATACTTGCACATGATCACATGCTAACTACAATTCTCATAGCTAAATACTCTGTTACACAAGAGTACCATCTCAATTTCCAGATTTATAACTCAACATTCAACTAGGGTTCTTGACCTAACATCTAAATATCTCAATTTCTACTCATGCATGAAGAAAGGGATGGTAAATTACCTTAATAATCAACACTAGAGATGATAACCCTTTGATTCCCAGCTAAAATATGCCCAAGAACATCCAAAATCACCAAAAGTCGTCCACAACCGAGAGGAGAAAGCTCTAGAACTGAAATGAGCTGAAATGGGTCAAAATCCCGTTTTTATGCCTAATCTGCACAAGATAGCGCCGCTATCTTGCCACCCCTTGCTTTTTAGCGCCTCTATCTCCAGAGATAGCTGCTATCTCCCAAATTTTTCGCGTTTTGCCCAATGCTATAATGAGTGGCTGTTCTAATTGCACAAGATAGCGCCGCTATCTCTAAGATAGCGCCGCTATCTTCCCAAAAGGCTGCAATTTCGCATTTTTCTTCCTTTTTAACTTATACCACTTAATCCAATACACAAAACACAGATTTTTCATCAAAAATTTAACTACCAAGACTTAATTCCTTATCACTTATCAACTAATACCGAACTTAACAATTAAAATGCATGGATTTAAAACACGTATGTTACAATTACCTCCTCCTTTTGAGAATTTCGTCCCGAAATTATGTTGACTTGAACAAGAACGGATACTTCTCAATCATATCATCTCTTCTTTCCCATGTGCAATTCGGACCTCTATGGTGTTTCCATTTCACCAATACTAACTGAATTTCCTTATTTTTGAGATTGACCGACTTTTGGTCAACTATTTCTTCCGGTTCCTCTACGTACCTCAATTTTTCGTTGACTTTGACTTCGGTCAACGGTACCGTTTCCTCATGTTCTCTAAGGCTCTTTCTTAAATAACAAACATGAAACACGTTATGGATACCCGCTAGCTCTTCCGGTAACTCAAGGCGATAAGCTTGCTTTCCGACCCGTTCTATGATCTTAAATGGGCCGATAAATCGAGGACTTAACTTACCTTTCTTCCCAAATCTCATGACACCCTTCCATGGGGAAACTTTTAACATCACAAAGTCATTTACCGCAAACTCTATCGGTTTTCTTCTTTTATCCGCATACGATTTTTGACGATCTTGGGCCGTCTTCATTCTTACCCGAACTATTTGAATCTTATCATTAGTATCTTGAATCAATTTGGGTCCCACCAAAAGTTTCTCTCCGGTCTCTCTCCAGCACAAAGGTGTTCTACACTTTCTTCCGTACAATGCTTCATATGGTACCATATTGATTGAAGAGTGATAACTGTTATTGTAAGAAAATTCGGCCAATGATAAATACTTATCCCAACTTCCACCAAATTCTAATATACAAGATCTAAGCATGTCTTCTAAAGTCTGAATCGTCCTCTCGGTTTGACCGTCAGTCTGCGGATGATAAGCAGTACTAAGGGCTACTTTCGATCCTAACTCTTTTTGCATACTTCTCCAAAAATTAGAAGTAAACCGAGAATCCCTATCCGATACAATCTTCAAAGGGACACCATGTCTAGCAACTATCTCGTCTAGATATACTTGTGCCCATGAATCCATCGGTGCCGATTCCCTCATAGCAATGAAATGTGCACTTTTGGTCAAACGGTCAACAATCACCCAAATACAATCGTGTTGACGAGCGGTTCTCGGAAGTTTGGTGATTAAATCCATGGAAATTTCTTCCCATTTCCAAACAGGAATGCTAAGTGGTTGCAAACTCCCGTAGGGTTTCTGATGTTCGGCTTTAACTTGTGCACAAACATTACATTCTTGTACAAACTTCCCGATGTCCTTCTTCATTCCCGGCCACCAATAATCCAATCTCATATCATGGTACATTTTATTCATACCCGGGTGAATTGAGAATTTTGAACTATGAGCCTCTTTTAACACATCAATTCTCAAATCTCCGATTCTCGGTATCCATAATCGATTATTAAAAACTTTGACACCCCGACCATCTACTTCCAAGAATTTCTCGTAATTCACCATTCTTTCCTTCTTAATATTTTCGGGTTTTAACGCCTCATCTTGCCACTTCTTAAGATCTTCGAGTAAAATAAACTTCAACGTAGTGGTGGATATTGCATAACACATACTCGAATGATAAGGCTTACGACTTAAAGCATCCGCGACTACATTAGCTTTACCGGGATGATACAAAATCTCACAATTGTAGTCTTTTATGAGTTCCATGGCACGTTGTTGTCGCATATTCAACGATTGTTGGCTAAATATATATTTGAGACTCTTATGATCGGTAAAGAGTTGGAACTTAGTCCCATACAAATAATGTCGCCAAATTTTTAGTGCAAACACTACCGCGGATAACTCAAGATCATGAGTCGGGTAAGTCGGGTAATTCTTTTCATACCCTTTCAATTGACGGGAAGCATAAGCAATGACTTTTCCCCGTTGCATGAGAACACACCCGAGCCCCATTTTCGATGCATCACTATATACAACGAAGTCTTCTTCGCCCTCGGGTAATGACAAAATTGGAGCATTTGTCAAACAATCTTTTAACATGCTAAAAGCTTTTTCTTGTGTCTCACCCCATTCATAGTTCACATCTTTTCGAGTAAGACTTGTGAGAGGCACGACAATACGAGAGAAATCTTTAATGAATCGACGGTAATAACCCGCAAGACCTAAGAAACTTCGGATCTCGGAAGCATTTCGAGGCACTTCCCAATTCTTAATCGCCTCGATCTTGGAAGGATCGACCGATATACCTTCACCTGATACCACATGCCCAAGGAATTGTACTTGGCGCAACCAAAATTCACATTTGGAAAACTTGGCATACAATTTCTCTCTTCGTAATAAATCAAGAATTTCACGAAGGTGCGTTGCATGATCACTTTCGAATTTAGAATATACCAAAATGTCGTCGATAAAAACAATAACCGACTTATCCAACATAGGACGACATACTCGATTCATCATATCCATAAAAGCGGCCGGAGCATTCGTTAAACCGAAGGGCATGACTAAGAATTCATAATGCCCATATCTAGTTCGGAATGCGGTTTTTGATACATCTTCTTTATAAACCTTCAACTGGTGATAACCGGACCTCAAGTCAATCTTGGAAAAATAACTTGCACCTTGCAATTGATCAAAAAGATCATCAATTCTAGGCAAAGGATATTTGTTCTTGATTGTCACCTTATTAAGTTCTCTATAATCAATACACATCCGCATCGTCCCGTCTTTCTTTTTAACGAATAAAACTGGTGCACCCCACGGTGACACACTCGGTTGAATAAACCCTTTATCAAGCAACTCTTGCAATTGACTCATGATTTCTTTCATTTCTGCGGGGGCTAAACGATAAGGAGTTTTGGCTATCGGAGCCGCACCCGGCACAAGATCAATTCGGAATTCAACTTCCCGATCAGGCGGCAATCCGGGTAAATCCTCGGGAAATACATCCGGGAATTCATTAGCGATGGGAACATCTTTCACTGATTTCTTAACATCTACAACAGGATTTAGAACATAAGCTAAATAAGAATAACATCCATGGGACATCAATTTTCTAGCTTTCAAGAAAGAAATCACCCGCCTTTTCTTCATTTTTCTATCACCATACACATACAAAGGTTCTTTTCCTTGTACAGGAATTCTAATCATTTTCTCATAACACATGATGTCAGCATGGTACTTAGACATCCAATCCATTCCAATAATAATATCAAAATTGGGCAAATTTATCATCACTAGATCTACTAGGAACTTATGATCATCTATCTCTAACGAGCAATCCTTATATACACGATCGGCCACCAGGATCTCACTACCCGCAGTATCAACACAGAATGGATTCAACAAAGGAGATGGAAGCACAAATAACAATTTAGCAAATTTCACAGATACGAAGGAGTCAGAAGCTCCAGAATCAAATAATATATGGGCGGGTTGGGAATTAACAAGAAATATACCAGAAACGACATTTGGATCCTCCCGGGCTTCCTCCGGGGTCAACTGAAAGGCACGACTTCTTGCCCTGGGAACCTCCTCCTTTTGACTTGATGCCCCCACTCGCGGAGGTTGTTGTACCGAACCTCGACTTTCAGTAGCTCGATTTGAAGGATTTGGGCATTGACGCTTCCGATGACCCACTAATCCACAACCATAACAAACAACATCTTTATTCGGACACCTCGATTTTATGTGACCTTCCTCATAACAACCAAAACACTTCACGGGCCCACGATCACTAGTACACCGTCCTCGGTGGTTCTTGCCACAAGATTGGCAATCTCGGTTAGCATCCGACTAAAATACTTCAAACGGTTAAACACATTTCACAAAATATACATAACATGATAATGAATTTAACTACAATCTTACTTGAATAGAGAATGATTGCGATTGGCCACGAGGCTGAAATGACCCTTGAGATTGGGTTCTACGGTTAGAGGGAAATCGATTAGGACGACCGGATGGAGACGAAGTAGTTTGTTCGACCTTTTGACGTTTAGATTCGGGAGTCAATTCCCCACGAAGACTCAAATCATGCTCTCTTCTTCGAGCTTATTCAACCGCCTTAGCAAACGACGGAATATCACGGTTGCTCACAAAGTCTTGGATTTCATACCGCAAACCTTCCACAAACATTTGGATTTTCTCAACCTCAGTCGGATTGTACTTCGTGGCAAACTGTGCCTTTTGATTAAACAATGTTTCATACTCGTCTACCGATAAAGTTCCTTGTCTAAGTTCTAGGAACTCCTTCTCCAACCTTCTTCTCATATCATTCGGGCAATATTGTTCGAGGAAACGAGTCTTAAAGGCATCCCATGCCATATGATCCTTTTCTTCCTCATCAAGGATTTTGAAGGTGTTGTTCCACCAAGTTAAGGCTTTACCGGTAAACATGGCGGTGGCATAAACGGTTTGATCATTCTTGTCTACACGAGAGATACGGAACACCTTCTCCGTATTTTCAACCCATAACAACGCCTCTACGGGGTTTGACACACCCGAGAATTCCGTGGCCCCACTACTTCGAAAAGTTTTGAACGAAACTGTTCCCGACTTCTTACTCGGGGATTCATCTACTACCTTCTCCTTTTCTTTCAACTTCTCTTTCTCCTCACGCCTAAATTGTTCAAAGGTGACCCGGACCATGTCCGCCATCCTATTCATCAACCTTTCCTCCCTCGAAGATACCACTTCTTCTTCTTCTTCACGATTACTAGGGTTTGTTCCTTGGGTTCGAGGACCCGAAGGAGTTAATTCAGGGTGTTCCGCACCTCCAGAACCATCATTATCATTATTACTACTTCCTTGATCCCTCCCTGGCTGAGATTTATAAGAATAAAATGAAAGTATTAAATAACACTCGCCCTAACATTCCTATTGACCCACCATTATATATCCAACCTATGATTTGTATCCGACCTAAACTCTTAGCCTATACACTATACTATCAACGCCTAAGTTTGAGTCTAGTACCACAATGATACCTAGTTCACTCAAACCAATGCTCTGATACCATATTGTAAAGACCGAAACCAAAAACGACCTTTTTATAATAGCATCAATACAACCAAACCATCCAAATTAATCCAAAATACAAATTTTAACATAAACCACCAAAAGAAATTAGACATGCTAAGAACCGACTATCTATACCGGATACAAACCGACTAACCAACCCATGACAAAATGTACAAAAAAAAAAAAAAACTACATGTCTATACCAAAAGAGAAGCTTTTCCAAGCTTCAAGCAACTCCAACTTCAATCACCTACTCACACTTGTTCTTGCCTTTATCTATACCTGAAAATGGTGACAACTAAAAGTGTAAGCTATAAAAGCTTAGTGAGTTCCACAATGTATAATGTTATACTAAAATAATTATATAAATGATCAAAATAAACAAACTATTAGAAACGGGTCAAAGTACCGGGTTAACATATCAACATCCTCACGAAGTATCACATATCCATAACGGGTCAACAATGATCAAAGTGTAATATCCAGATTTAACAAAGTGCGTCATTCCCCCTTAGGCCATTAGGGAATGAGGCCGATGAAGGTGACCATGGCACCCCTAACCGAGTCCATGATCCAGCTTCACCACCACGGTCCATACCACTCCTCCGCCAGGTACTCCCGCGTCCACCGCCCAACATATTACACACAGTAATACTCGAGCCGCCATGGGTCCTCACGAAATGAAATGTCACTCAAAGCAATCCACTCAAATGGGTCAAGGCAATGTTACGAATCAACAAGATGGTCTCAATGTCAAAGGGCAACGTATAGGACTATCAATCGAAATGGATTCCAACTAACCACATTTACATATATATAATTATAAGTATACACGTTACACATAGTGAACTCACCTGGGATTAAGCAACTTCAATGTCAAACCGAGCAATTCCGACGTCACCGATCAATGGAGTTATCACAACCTCCCAATGGTTTACCTAATATAATCACACATACCTCAATCAACATTCTAGTCCATAACATAACTAAAATTGATCCTAATCACCAATTTTCCCCAAAAGTGATGATGAACTCAAACCCTAATTATCAACTTATTCATACTTGCACATGATCACATGCTAACTACAATTCTCATAGCTAAATACTCTGTTACACAAGAGTACCATCTCAATTTCCAGATTTATAACTCAACATTCAACTAGGGTTCTTGACCTAACATCTAAATATCTCAATTTCTACTCATGCATGAAGAAAGGGATGGTAAATTACCTTAATAATCAACACTAGAGATGATAACCCTTTGATTCCCAGCTAAAATATGCCCAAGAACATCCAAAATGACCAAAAATCGTCCACAACCGAGAGGAGAAAGCTCTAGAACTGAAATGAGCTGAAATGGGTCAAAATCCCGTTTTTATGCCTAATCTGCACAAGATAGCGCCGCTATCTTCAAGATAGCGCCGCTATCTTGCCACCCCTTGCTTTTTAGCGCCTCTATCTCCAGAGATAGCTGCTATCTCCCAAATTTTTCGCGTTTTGCCCAATGCTATAATGAGTGGCTGTTCTAATTGCACAAGATAGCGCCGCTATCTCTAAGATAGCGCCGCTATCTTCCCAAAAGGCTGCAATTTCGCATTTTTCTTCCTTTTTAACTTATACCACTTAATCCAATACACAAAACACAGATTTTTCATCGAAAATTTAACTACCAAGACTTAATTCCTTATCACTTATCAACTAATACCGAACTTAACAATTAAAATGCATGGATTTAAAACACGTATGTTACAATGGATCCTACTTGTAATTTATAGATGATCATTTTAGATATATTTACCACTAGAGATCTATAATATTTTCACATGAATTGTATTATTTTTTAAGGTCCATAAGTTATATAGTTAATTAAAGTAATATATCTATTGGTAGTTACATTTCTTTTAATATTTTTATAATATACTACGGTTAACAATAAAAATATTTTACTTTTTTTTTTTTGAACGGCTAATATATTAAGCTAGCAAGAAGTTAGAAAATAGAGAACATACATAGAAAAAGAAAATGAAAGGCAAGTTAGTAAAAATATTTCACTTAGTTTATTAAAAAAAAATTAACGGCAAGTTAGTAAGTTAGTGATTCGAATCATACAGTAAATATTAGTAATTACTGTTTATTAATTGCATTTAACTTGTACTTAGATAAAAATAAACAAGTAGAAACTACATGATTGTTTTCTCCTTTGAAAACTATGTAAAGATTTTAAAAATGTATTTCAACTCATTAATCATTTTAACATATATAAACCATCTACAACTTCTAACGGCTAACCCTAATCTACAACCAAGACAAAGTATAAATTACGAACCAAAATCAGCCCAAAGGGCAAAAACCATCATATGTACGTATACATTTCATCATCAAACTTGAACCCGACACTAGGGTTAAGTAACCATGATCCCAGTCAAATCTGTTGACCGAGGCTGTACATTTGAGGCTCATGGATAAAATCTCGAGCCGAATTCTGTAACTTTTAACTGTCTTGTTTGAAAACACCAAATATAAAATCCCGGAAACGTTTCGAGTACTGTACGGGGCCCACAGAAGATATAGAATTTGGATCAAATTGAAATGATTTATAAGCATGCTCAAGCTTTTTAGTAATGTCATAATCTTGAAGAATGTCGATTATACCAAAATAGAGGATGACATCATAGAATTCGCCCGTTGGTTCTCCAACTAGTTGACTCTCGTGACTTCTAACCATGAGTTCCACCTGAGCTGGCATGTTATGCCCGAGCCTTACAGGGACCCACCTGCAAAATTACAGTGGTAATATAAAATTATGCTCTAAAATATATAAAAATGGTGGTTTTGACATTTTCGATCCTTTCAATAAGGGTGACCTGTTTGACCAATTTGACCCGTTTCACCTTTAGATAGTTTTCAATATTTAACAAAAACACCCTCATTGACCCGTTTGGGTTGAAATATGTCATCTATAGGGCCTAAGGATTCGTATGGTCATTATAGAAGATAATATCAAGATTTTATGAGTAAATTACCGTGCTGGATTGAGAGAACTATACATATCTTCCGAAGAAACCCTAGGTGACGTCCCACTGCTATCAGCTTCTGTGTTCCCTAAAAAATTATAAAACCAATATAAATGTAAATCCAGCTTATGAAATTATTCATATTGAAGATAAAAAGGAGAAAAACCTTCATCAGCTGATAAATCCTGATTAATTTCTTGAACACTGATACCGACTAACAGACTATAATCCATAATTCTTTCTCGTTCAAGGAAACTACAATCCCGGTCAATTTGACTGCATTAAACACAATCTAAATCTTAATAACAATATTTTTTAACCTAATTAAACATGGTTAAATTTAATCAAGGATGGTTAATAAGTTCACCTACAGAACTCTTGAAACCAATCTTTCTGAAACCGGAAAATAAAATTTAGATCAAGATCTTTAAGGGTCGTATTTGCATCGATTTTGGATTCGGGTTTATCCGTTATTCGGCCATGTGAAGATCCTTTTAAGTCAAATCGTCTGTTAATAGGTACTTGTGTACAAAACAAATTTCCCATAATAACAAACCGCACCTGTTTCATTAAGTAGAAACATAATCTAAAACTATAATTTGTAACAAAATTGTTTGTGTTTTACTTTTACTTAAACAAAATTAAAAATCATACCTTTCTTTGTGAAGGTCCGTTCATTTTCACACAATGTAATCCAAAGAATTTGGTGATGAGGGTATTTTCAAAGGTTTTCATGTGCTCGTAATATGCTGGAAGCATCCTCTTTAATACCTGAAAAGTGTTTATTAGTGAAAATATTCATCAAGTATTAAATAAAGTGGATTAATTTGGAAACTTAACTTACTTTTACTTCTGCTTTTTTCACTGTTTTTATCATATATTTATCGTCATTCGTCATGTAAAAAAAGCTGCCACTTTTTCCAGGAGATGAAAGCTCCCGAAGAGCCTCATTTCCACAAACCGATAACATGTAATCGACCGGATCCACATTAAATATATTCCTAAGTGTCCTGAATAATCATATCATATAAAAATATTACAATCAACATAAAAATGCTTATGATATTTATAAATCATATAATGTAAATTCAGTTTTAACCTGAAAACCGACGGGCAATAATCTTTAAATTTAAAATCGCATGATTGGTGAGGTGGCGTATGTTTGGATCCCTCGGGAGGAAATTTGGTCCATAACTTTTCATTGGTATCAAGAGATTTAGTTGTAGCAGGCCTTCCTACAGAATGTCTGTAATTACAACATTAATGAACAATTTACAACTAATTAAACACGTATTTTATTAATCTATACAGAATCATAAACTCGTTTCATACCTTATTCCAAGCTGCAGATTGAGCATGAGCTCGTGATTCTTATGGCCTTCACATATCATGACACCTGGCCTCTCTAGCGGTTGCTGGTTAATTCCCAGCCCGCGAACAGGCCCGTTTCTGGAATTCTTCCTAACGGGCCGTTTTTGCTGCTTTCCATCACTAATTGACCAACTAAACATCTTATCAGAAGGAAAAACCAAAACCGAAACCGATTCAACCTCATAAATCACACATTCACTCATCTCAACTGAAAATAACTGATTTGGATCCCAATCATAACCGTTTCCTTTTGGTAATCCATTTTTCCAATTCCCGTCATACCGATTCCCGTTAGCCCAAACCATAGTTCCATTCCCACTCATCTTTCCTTTCTTCCATTCACCAACATACTGATGACCGTTATTCCATTCATATATTCCTTCACCATCAATAAATCCCTGTTTCCAATCACCTTCATAATGATCACCATTTGCATAACTTTTACTCCCTTTTCCATGTTTTTTGTTCATAACCCAACTACCTTTATATGTATGATTTAAAGATCCTGTAAAAGTACCTTCACCATCCATATAACAGTTTTTAAATTCACCTTCATAAGTAGCACCAGATGGCCAGCTGAATTTACCTTTACCGTTTATCCTCCCTTTATACCACTCGCCAAAATACATGCAACCGTCCGACCATAAGTATTTTCCGGCACCGTGTGGGCAGTTTTCCGGCGCCGGTACCCATTGACCGATGTAAATGTCTCCATTAGAGAAGACTTTTTCAACGTGAAATGACTCTGTATCGTTAACTTCTTCATCTACATGAGCTACAGACATTGTTGTAAAAATGCTGGCTGCCCTTTTTTTAGCGGTTGCTTGTGATTTCTTAACTTTTACTTCCCATGACTTGAAGATTCCGGCCACTTCTTTACTCATTTTATACAAATTTATATGGATAATGCAGTTTTATGTTGCTAATTTACATACAAAACAGTAATGTAATTAACCCAGATCAAGCTCTCCGTGTATCATTAACTTAACTCTCAGAGGCATAACACCAAACATCTGGAGTGCAACCCAAAAAAAGACAGGATTTTACACGAACAAGAAGCAGTATCAAATCCCAATAAGAATGCGAGAATGACCGGACAGCGAAAAGAAACAAAAAACAAATTCTTGTGATCGTATTAGATTTGGCAGAAAGTGGGGTACCTGTGTTTTTTAATTTTCAATTGAATGTGCCGAGCTGTTCCAATTTCATTGATTGGAATGTAAAATAAAAAGTGCAAACGGATTCAAACAACGACTATTTTTGTGGATACATTTTTTATTTTGTAGTAAAGTTTTGTTGGGTGGTGGGTAGGGATGCAAATTTAACCCGCAGGTTTGGGTATCCGCGGGTACCCGAGTCTTATGGGACGGGTATTACTCGTCTAAACGAGAGCGGGTACGGGTCGGATACGGATTTTATAATACCCGCACTGTTTATACCCGACCCGAATATATATATATATATGTGTATATATATATATATATATATATATATATATATATATATATATATATATATATATATATATTGTAGAATTAAAATCAGAACCAATTAAGGCTACAGAACCAGCAGAACTCAATCTAAACCATTGACTTTTGAAATGAAATGATCATGGAAGACACATTAATGTATTTGATGAGGGTCCCTCAAATATTGGTTTGCATGGATGTCATTTATGCATGTATACATATATGTATAGATAACACTTATGTATACATACATGAAAACATATACATATATGTATACATGCATGAACGACATCCATGCAAATCAATATTTGGGAGTCCCTCATCAAATACATTAATGTGTCTTTTATGATCATTTCATTTCAAAAATCAATGGTTTAGATTGAGTTCTGCTGGTTCTGTAGACTTAATTGGTTCTGAAACTAATTCAACCATATATATATATATATATATATATATATATATATATATATATATATATATATATATATATATATATATATTAATATGTAATTTTTTTAATACAAGTTTAGCCCACTAGTCACTACCGAAACTTAGCCCAACTCTTAATATCTCATTAGCCTAAACTAATAATGGTTAAAATTTGGTCCGTCTCCTGTTAATCCATCACGTATTGAACGAAATAAGCCTAAACGAACTAAGAGTATTAAATGTTTTAGCTATTTTATTTAATTTTTTTATTGAACGGGTACCCGTCGGGTTCCCCGTACCCGGCGGGGATTTTTCTACCCGAACCCGACGGGGATTTGACCGGGTACGGGGCGGGTACGAGTATAGGAATTGCGGGTCGGGTACGGGTACGGGTTTTGCAGTACCCGCTATTACCCGTATCCGTTTGCATCTCTAGTGGTGGGTTTAGGGTTTTATGTAATAAATGAAAGAGTAAATTACATGAATGGCCCTTTAGGTTTATAGCAAATTTCACCAATGGTCCTTTAGTTTCAAAAATTACATCGATGGTCCTTATTTTTGAAAGATTTTTCACCGATGGTCCTTTACGAAAAAGTCCGTCTATTTTTCAAGTTAACTAACATCACATATGATGCACATGGGGGTATTTTGGTCAATTTGTCTTTCCCCTTCTCAATTAAATTACACGGATGGTCCTCTAAGTTTATAGCAAATTTCACCAATAGTCCTTTAGGAAAGACAAATTGACCAAAATACTCCCATGTGCATCACATGTGATGTTAGTTAACTTGAAAAATAGACGGACTTTTTCGTAAAGGACCATCGGTGAAAAACCTTTCAAAAATAAGGACCATCGGTGTAATTTTTAAAACTAAAAGACCATTGGTGAAATTTGCAATAAACCTAAAGGACCATTCATGTCATTTACTCTAAATGAAATTGTAACTATCCGGTAGGGCTGTCAAAACCTGACATGACACGACAAAAATTCACGAAACGAAACGAAACGAAATTGGCACGAAACTGAAATTTGAATTCGTGTTCGTGTCGTGTTCGTGTTGTGTAAAATAAACACGAAGTCGTGTCGTGTCGTGTTCGTGTTCAGAGATTAACACGAAATTGACACGATAGTTATGATTTTGTCGTGTTTGTCGTGTTTGTCGTGTTTGTCGTGTTTTTAGCATGTAATAAGTAAGAAATTCGTTATTTATTTTGTGTTGTCGTGTTTGTCGTGTTTATCTTTTTTAATCGTGTCGTGTTCGTGTTTCCAAAATAAAACATGACTTCGTGTCGTGTCATTTTCGTGTTGGACGAATTCGTGTCGTGTCGTGTCGTGTTATCCAGAAACACGAAACGATAGCACGATTTGAAAGCCCTACTATCCGGTGACCGGTCATGTAAAATGGATATGTGATATAAAGTTTTGTGCTATATCTACAAAGAGAAATGGTATCTGTTACTATCATTTATTTTTACTCATATATATATATACACATTTTTAAACTTGATATGTGTAATTTATTAATTCTCTTTTCTAATATCATCCTTTGATTTTAATAGCTGTCATCATTAAATAGGTAGACATATAAATATGCACAAATTATAAGCACCAATATCATTGCTCATTTATAAATTATACTCCGTAGTAGTGAGTAGGGTATTCAAAGCTTGGTTGATATGTTAAATTTATATTAGAAGTAAAATGATATTTTTTTAATATGATTTTAATACACACTTCAAATTTACTTCACTCGATATACGTTTTTAATATTTATTATTTTTTAATGAAAAATAATAATGACAGCCCTAAGGACTGTTAATAAAAAGATAAAAATAATATAAAAACTGCCCCTTGAATTTTAAGAACACTTCTCTATCAATGAATGTAAAAACATTTTATGCACGTTAGAGGTAGCCCTAAGGGCTGTCAATAATAAAACTTTTTTTAATATTAGATGTATTCATATAAGTTATCGACACACGGTACCATGTCGTGCTGCCCTGTTCGTTTAAAGATTAAATACATACAAAACAATAAAATATAACTTACTATGAGGCCTGTTTCATATTTTATATTGGTGTTGATTGTATAAACTTTGATTTCTATCTGGGTGGGGTACTACAAAATAATAATGTATTGTTTGTTTCCTGTTCATAATATAATAAATGAATATATATCTGTGGTCCCTAAGTAAAAAATAAAAGTATACTTAAATCATCTTTTAGAACATGTATTTTGAATCAAAGGATGACCAAACGTATACGTCTTTAAAGTATAACATAGACGAATTTCGACCATATAATTATTATTTAAATTAGTTAAGAATCCATTAAATTAGCTGATAATTATATTATTTTATTGTAGTAACTAAACATGTAGATTATTCCTCGGTTCATGTTTTAATATGATTAAAGTTAAGAGATTGATTATATGGTCAATTCAAAATGTTGTAATAATATGAAATTATTTTCATTTGGTTTTAGTTTTGTATTAAATGTTCTGTGATTGGAATTTATATGTGTTAACTTTGATTTACAAATGTTCTTCTATTTACAGAAGTTGTATGCAGTGGAATTTTTTAAATCATTTTAACGTTATATACTTTACGGAAGTTATCCTATATTAGTAAAAATCAGTTGTTTTAAAATTAAGATAAAAGGATAAATGTTTTATAATATACGAAGTAATAGAAATATTTATTATGAAAAATGTTTTTTTATCCTACTTTTTTTTCATACTCATATGTCTACTCACTTTTAAACTTAACATGTATCATGTCACTATCATCTACTAATTCTCTTTTCTCATATTATACATTGATTTTGACCCTTATCATGATCAAAATAGTTAGAAATTTGGAAGGAATAAATGGTAAAAAGAAATAGTGAAATACCATTACTCATTTAATACACATGCATAAAAGTAATTTTTGTGAATCTAAATTACTTTGAACATATGTGTTAGCTAGTTCGAAATTATCACCCGATATCATACCAAACGATCCATAAATTACTGATGATACTGGATTTATTTACATTATTTATTTACAACAAAAAAAAAAAGTTACAAATTTGGCAAAATAGATTAAGAAAATCTGTTAGAGCAAAACACAGATCAACTTGATACTGATGCTGCAGTTAGTACTGACAATAATTAGTACTGATGGGGCAGAACATATTACTACTGATGAGTTGATACTGGTGATACTATAACTTAGTTACTACTGATCATGCAAAGACTGAAGATACTACTGATCTTAGTAGTTACTACTGACGATGGTTTCTGGACTTACTACTGATCACCAAGTTTACTACTGATGTTACATATTTACTACTGGTGATGAGTTTTACTACTGATACGCGTTTTTGAAGAATATCAAGTCCGAGATCTTCGTAGAGATAATTATAGAATGTAAATCAATGTATATCTTTTATTATTCGATGTAAAGCAAGTCCTAGAATAACTAGGGTAAATAGTTTAGCTTCAAGGACTATTATAAATAGTTCCTTACGAATTGTAAACGTACGTGTGTATTGTTAACTCAATAATATACATTGAAGCTTTTTGTGAAACTGTGTTCTTAATACTTTCGCATATTATTTACAGTTCATTGTTCTTAATTACATTGATATAGTGTTGATCCGCTGCAACTTCTATATTCAATTAGATCTAAAGTGTTAATAAACTTTTCTATAGTTAATCGATCCTAACAAGTGGTATCAGAGCGTATTGGTTCTAGATCTACTATTTGTTAAGAACAACAAAAAGTTTTAATCTTTAAAACACACACATTGTTAATCATGTCGGATAACAATGAAAGCACTCAGGCCAATAAAATCCATATACTCATTCCCAATAACTTTGGGATGTGGAAGAATCGTATTAAGCAATACATGCTTATTACAGATTATTCCATGTGGGAAGTTATCCTTGAAGGAAACAAAACTGGTCCTGGTCAAGCAAGCAGCTCTGCAACTGAGGCAGACAAACTCAAGTGTGAGAAGGAAAAGAAGGACAAGGGCATCGAACTCAAAGCTCTAAGCACTCTCCTACTGGCCATTCCTAACGATTATCAACATCTCTTTGTTGAGTATGATGATGCTAATGTACTATGGGAAGCACTGGAGAAGAGATTTGTTGGGACCAAGAGCACCAAAAGGAACATGAAGTCTGTTCTCAAACAAGACTTTGAAAATTTCAAAGGAAAACCCAATGAAACACTCACTCAAGTGTTTGACAGATTCAACAAGCTAATTGGTGAACTTAATCAGGTTGGGGTTAAGATGGATCAAGAAGATGTCAACATGAAGTTCCTAAGATCTCTTAGTGAAGAATGGGCCATGTATACAGTGGTATATAGACAAAGAGATGCTCTAGAAGAAAAAGAGTTGGATGAACTCTACAATGATCTCAGAGTATTTGAAACTGAGGTAAACCAAAAGAACCCTTCTATTTCTTCTAATAATACTGCATTTGTCTCTAGTATAGGTCAAGGTCAGGAAACCTTCACAGGAAAGGCTGCAGATTCTGAGGATGCTGCAAGAGAATCCTTCTTCACTAGTCATGTGCATACTGCATTGATTAGTGATGACTTGGAACAATTGAACCCAGATGATCTTGAGGAGATGGATCTCAAATGGCAGATGGCTATGCTAAGCCTGAGGACAAAAAGATTCTTAAAGAGAACTGGTAGGACAAGCCTCAACTTTAACAAAGGTGACAAAGCTGGATTTGACAAAACTAAAGTCAAATGTTACAACTGTAACAACCTTGGTCACTTTGCAAAAGAATGTCCTCAACCAGACAAAAGATCAAAATCAACTGCCCTTGTATCACAACAAGGACAAGGCTATGACTGGAGTTTCCAAGCAGAAGAGCATGCTCAAAATCAAGCTCTCATGGCCTTTACTGACAACAAAACTGAGGTAAAACCTAAACCTTGTACTTCTGAATGTGCTAAAATTGTTAAAAACTTAGAAAAAGAAAACACTAAATTAAATGAAGATTTAGCAAAAGCAGTCAGAAGAAATCATGAGTTTGATAGTGTGATTGCTGATCAAGAACATCAAATAAAGGTGTACCAGATGATTGATCAAAGGATAAAGGAAGAATTGCTTCAGGCTGTGGATGAGAAAGAATTTTATGAACTAAAAAATAAAGAACTAACAAGTAAATTAGAAGAATGTCAGCTTGAAATTGAACAAAATAAATTAACAATTAAAAAGTTTGAAAGAAGCACTAAAATTCTTGATGAATTAACTAATAATCAAACTACAGAAAAAGTTGTTCATGAGGTGGGATATCATGCTGTACCACCTCCATATAAAATCATTCCACCACTTAAAAACAGTTCAGAAAGAATCATTAATGAATTAAAAACTGAAAATCAAACTGAATCACATAATGAAACATCTGAATCAAATGATTCTTCTGATGATGATCAATCAATTGAATTTACAATCTCTCAAACTGAATCACCAAAATCAATTGATACAAGTTTTCACACAGCTCAAAGTCCAAATGAATCCCCTAAATATAATGCAGAAAATGTACCAAAAATTTTAACAAGGGGAAATGAAAGAAATAAAAAACAACTCTTAGACCAAAGAATACCTGAAGGTGCTAAAAATAAGAAATTAAGATGTGTTATATGCAACAAAATGAACCATTTAGCAAAGGATTGTCACTTCAATCCAATAAACTACAAAGAGTTAAAGGAATTTAAAATCTTTAAAGAAAATGCAAAATCTCAAAAGTTAAAAGATACTACTGGTTCTTCAGTAGTAAATAAAAATAAAAATCCAATTGCTGAAACTCCAAGATTTGGAAGAAGTGCACCAAGATTTGTGCAAAACAAAAGATGTTCAGATAGAAGCCCAAGAAGCAGAATTCAAAAGGCTCAGAAAAGTAGAAGAAGAACATCTAAACTGTCTTGAAGATCTGGTAGCAGAATGTAAAAGAACAAAAGGTGATCTACCAGATGATATCTTTGAACAAAAGACACTTATGATAGAATTTCTCAAGACAAAAGGGCACAGTGCAAAATCTTTTGGAAGAATGAAGATGATGACTATAATAGAAAAATACTGCACTGCTAAGAAGAAAGACTTGGCTGAACAAGAAGCTGAAGAAACAAAGAAAGCCAAAACTTTAATGAAAGCCAAAGTATTAATCCCAATCAGTCCAAAATCAATCAAGCAAGATAGTATCTCAACTACTGGTGAGCCATCAACAAAGAAAAGAAAGATGGTCTCTCAAGAACAAAGTGCTCAAAAGAAGTCAAAAACAGAGCAAGTAATTCCAGTTCTTGATCTACCAGTTGCTCCCCTACAAAACAATCCTATCATAAACTGGAGAATTTTGAATAATAATGTGATAGAGATCATAAGGGAAGATAAAGTTGTACAGAGATTCACTGGATGGTTACCATTGATCATGTCCTGCTCAAGAAGTGATGTTATTAAATTACTGATCATTGGAAAACCAAGGATGAGAAAGAAATCATGGAAAGAATCTGGAGCTGGATACTTAACAACAATGATAGATGCTGCATTTTATCCAGACAACTATCCAGAACAATTTACCAGTGAAGGAAATGTTTATCATTGGAATGTAATTCCAACTGCTCAAATGTACTTCTTTGAAAAATCTAACAAAGTATGTGAGCTGTACTTGTATGAAAAGGAATATCCACACTCTGAGAAGACAATGTATAAGATATTCACGAATACTATGATGAAGCCATATGATGAAGTAATGTTTCAGAACAAATTGAATTATTTTACAAAAAGAAACAGCAAGTACATTATAGCTCAAAGAAAAGCTCAAAATCAAAGAACTCTTGAGAAAAGAAGAAGAGAACAAGAAGAACAAAAGAAACTTGATTGATTAAAAGATAATCAATAAGTTTAGGGGGAGATTGTTAGAGCAAAACACAGATCAACTTGATACTGATGCTGCAGTTAGTACTGACAATAATTAGTACTGATGGGGCAGAACATATTACTACTGATGAGTTGATACTGGTGATACTATAACTTAGTTACTACTGATCATGCAAAGACTGAAGATACTACTGATCTTAGTAGTTACTACTGACGATGGTTTCTGGACTTACTACTGATCACCAAGTTTACTACTTGTAACGCCCCGAATTTTCTAGAAATTAAATATTAATTTTTAAATTCAATTTAAATTATTTGCCAATTGTTTTTATTATTGTTGTATTAAATGCGTGACGTTTAACTGCATACTAACTAGGGGTTACGGTTATATTTATAGGGTGTTAATTATATTATTAATGTAAGAATATTTTAAGTGAGTTGGCTAATTATTAATTGATTCCGTTAATCGTTTGATAACCCGAGTTGATGAGTGTCGAGTTGAGGCCGGCCGGAGGCCAAGGCCGAAACCCGAGTAACTTAATCGTCTGATAAAAGCCCACTCCGATGTGTAATGTCCAGTTTAGGAGAGTGAGTATCGGGCTTGAAAGTGGGGAATTTCATCCGGCCCAAGAGTGAACTGTTGTATCGGGCTTGTGGCCATCTTTACTAATCCTCTTAGTTATCTGGTAACTTAGTCCAAAACCTCATCTTGTGTACCCTAATCGGCCAATTGGAGCATCCCCTTTCTCTCGTTTTCTTTTCCTCTTCTAGCCGTACTGTTCGATTGTTTATTGTGTTCTTCTTTCTTCTTTTCACTCGTGAGCTAATGAGATCAGTTGGGAATTAAAGGTAGCAAGCAGCTTGATCAGATGGCGGTGGAGGTGTATATTATTTTGTGGTCGGTCAGTGCAATCCTTGTTTAAAACACATATATTATTGAGATTTAATTTATCAGTGGTCAACGTGATTGTTCTTGGTGGTGTTTTTTTTTAATAAATTAGTCTGGTGGGAAAGCTTTTATTTGTCGGTGACATGTGGAATTTTTATATACTCGGTGTAAACAAGTGAGCGAGAGCAGCAAGCAATTGTGGTCGTATGGGTTGTGAATTGTTGTTTTGATTGTGTATCAGTGAGCAAGTAGGCAAGTGAATAAAATTATGAGCTCGAGTTCTCTTCAGTAGTATTCCTCATTTCTTTCGTTTTCTTAAGTGTTCATACTCAGTATACCATCTCCATAACAATCCCTTAACTGATTTAATTACGAGTAGTTGGTGGCGTTTTCTCTTTGACTTTGGGAGTTGGTGTTTTCTTTTATATAGTTGGCGATGAGGATGGAGGTCCCTGGATGGTGGGAACGTTTTTATTTGGGACAATGGAATTAATTTCCATGCTTGTGATCTCTTTCAATGGTATCAACTAAGAGGAAGTCGGTGTTGTCAGATCGTGATTATTGGTAAGGCTTTCCCATTGATTTCGGAATCATAAGTTCGTGTTCTTGAGTTTTTCCAAGCTGCGGTTTCGTTCCAAACAGCCCCGTAAATTGTTGTGGTCCCGAGCCCGACGTGTAGGATTCATGGTGTTAGCATTGCTCGTTTCGGTTATCGCTGCGGATCGTGTAAGAGCCAGCCGTGCAGTATTTTATAGTGTCTTGGATTCTTTGGAGCTTACGTTTCTCGAGGTGAGTATTCTCACCGTGTATTCAGTTTTAACGTTAGACATGCATGACTTACGTGTTATATTACTTACACCTTAATTGTTATCTGAGCTTGATCTGTTATCTGAGTTTGATCCGTTATCTGAGTATCTGAGCAGCTGTTGATTTATTTTAATCTGAGACATTGTGCCTGGGTAACTGAGCTCGGCACAGAGTCATTCTGTGCTATTACTTGCTAGGGCAATCTGAGATAATTATGTTAAAGAGATAATAAACATAATAACACACATATGAGTTTTTGGGATTATTCCTGTCTGAGTTTATATCTGACTTGACACCGAAGAGCACTGGTGTCAGACGTTTTGACTTGGCACCGAAGAGTACTGGTGCCAGGCCTTGTTTTTGGGATTATTCCCGTCTGAGTTTATATCTGACTTGACACCGAAGAGCACTGGTGTCAGACGTTTTGACTTGGCACCGAAGAGTACTGGTGCCAGGCCTTTTGACTCAACACCGAAGAGTACAGGTGTTGAGGTGGTGTGAGGCGGGTCGAGGTTGATCTCTCGGCCCAAGTCACACAAGCGCGCTATATAAATAAAATTTGAGTAATAAAATCCGAGAAATAAATCTGAGTAATTAATCGAGTAGATCTGAGTAGGAGTACACCGATGTGCCCTCATGTGTTGTATGTTATGATTGTTTGCATTTTGAGATATTCACTCAGCTTCCCCAGCTGACCCAAACTTTCCCCCACATTGTTTCAGGTACCAGCAAAGGAAAGGAGGAGGTGGACGGTTGACCGCTGTATCGTTTCGTTACTGATGTGGACAGCAATTAATATTTTAAAACATTTCATTTTATTTTTAACTATTTCCGCAATAAATACATTTTTAAATGTTAAATATTTATACCGGAGCTTTATTTATGGGACCTTTGATTTTAACTTTGTATTTAAAATTTTTTAAAAATCTTGTAAATTATAGGGTGTTACACTACTGATGTTACATATTTACTACTGGTGATGAGTTTTACTACTGATACGCGTTTTTGAAGAATATCAAGTCCGAGATCTTCGTAGAGATAATTATAGAATGTAAATCAATGTATATCTTTTATTATTCGATGTAAAGCAAGTCCTAGAATAACTAGGGTAAATAGTTTAGCTTCAAGGACTATTATAAATAGTTCCTTACGAATTGTAAACGTACGTGTGTATTGTTAACTCAATAATATACATTGAAGCTTTTTGTGAAACTGTGTTCTTAATACTTTCGCATATTATTTACAGTTCATTGTTCTTAATTACATTGATATAGTGTTGATCCGCTGCAACTTCTATATTCAATTAGATATAAAGTGTTAATTAACTTTTCTGTAGTTAATCGATCCTGACAAAATCGCAACCTGTTTTTACTTTTATAATTACCATCTCTCTCTAGAAAAACCACCGATATCTGCTGCCATTGAAAGCTTGATCTGACGTAAGAATTAAGATGATTCATTAACACATCATCACATATTTGATGAATATACCCAACAATTAAAAATAGCCCTAGAACAAGTTCCATAACAAGTGTCGACAAAATATTGAACATATTAAGTCTTTTAAATATGTTATCAAGTGGTTCAGTAATCTCTTTATCATAAAGAGATTTGTGTTACACGTTTGGTGAATATATGTTGAGAATGATGATAGATTGATAGGAACACTTATATTTATTTTACAAGTCTCATTCACAAGGTCAAATTTCAATCAAACCTAAACATAAATGTTCAGGTACTTTTTAATATGCAGGAATGGAATACATAATAAAATGCATTACGATGCAATGAAAATAAAACTTGTTTGTTTAGCACATTAAAATGGAAAGTCATCATTTTGAAGGGAATATGATTCCAGATGGATTGTTAGCTTATGTTCAATAAGCATAAAAAATGGGCTTTTGAACTATTGATGAGCAATAAGATTCTTAAGAAAATACACAAAAACACTACATAAGGGATATTGTGAATTAAGATATAGACGATCATAACTATATATAGAACAGAGAAACCATTTCTAAAAATACGCGCAACTAAAAGATTTTAAAATCCTTAAGAAAATAAAACCAAAAAAACAAACACCTAACAATACCATAGCAACTCAATTTTAAGTAGAAATCCCAATAAAGCCGAAAATCAAAAATAAAAACCCAACAAACTGCAGCATTAGTCAGTTCATGTATGATTCTTTGTCAGACACGTATTTAATTCATTATATCATTATTTGTTAAATAATTTGATTAACTATCAGTGATTGATATCTTCTGTGAGAAACGTACCCGATTCTTCATGAAGATAATAGTAGAAGTGTTTAACTCGAAGAGAATTAAAAGGGCATAGTGGTCATATTATGAATTTAGTATAAATGAAATAGATAAAACTCATAAAAGTGCCTAAATATGATAGTTTTAAGTGTTAATATTTGGTATTATGAAATTTGATTAGGCAAATATGAAATGAACTAAATTTGTAAAAAAAATATAAAATTCTCCCCATTTAAAAAAATTGTACTTCCTCCGATTCAAAATAAGTGATACACTTTCCTTTTTGGGGTGATTCAAAATAAGTGATACACTTTGAAAAGTTATTTGGCAAAAAAAAATGGGACCCATACCCACTAACTATCTACTTTAACAAAGTAAAATGACCCCTTTACCCTTACTTTTTACTTTTAAACATCATTAACCTTACTTTATTCAAAAGGTGTGGGACCCGTTCCCCACTAACCATCCAATTAATCTAATTTAACCATTATTATAATCTTTTGCCTCAAAAACCGTGAAACCCCAAGTGTATCACTTATTTTGAATCGGAGGAAGTATTATTTTTTATTAGATGTATAATGATACTCATAAGATGATTAACATGTTAAATCTATTAATTCTCTATCATGATTTTTCATTTCGTCCTTTAATTTAGATACTTGTATTAATCAATCGAGTTTGAAATATAACTATATAAATAGTAAAATTTAGTAAAAATAAATATTATATCTCTTTAAAATATTCACCTAAAAGTTGCAATATAGTTGGAAGTTTATAAAAATATAAAAATCCGCTTTTTAGTAATGACTGATGAAAATATAATTAGCGATTTAGCGTTCGTATACACATGGGCTGATCTAAGCCCACTAAGATAAAAGGAAAAAGAAATTCAAAACCACGAGGAGATAGAGAAGACACATGCAAGTCCCAACCCCTCTAGGCCCCTATAATGAAAAAAGAGATAACAAAGAAGAGATCAAGAGGCCCATATTTTCATTTTATATCACAAACCAAATAATTTTTTAGTGATTTGTAATTCCTTTACTTAAAAGATCTTGAACAAAACACACCATCAGAATAATTACAGATATGTAGTAGTATCGATATAACTAAAGAGAGATGAAAGATAATATGAAAAAGATTTAAAATCGTTGAACTGTGAGGATATTGAATATAAGCCATGTAATATTGTCTTTGTGATATATCATATATGTGATCATATGAGTTAAAGTTAAGTATTAAATATCGTTTTTTGATTGCCTGTGGAGTAGTTTGCAATGCTTTTTTTTTAATCTTTACAGCAATTACTTTATTCTTTAATACAGAGTAAAAACAATGATAGTTCTTAAAGTTTACCTTAAATTTCACATATGATTATTTACTTTAAGAAATTATACTATTAGACATTTTATTGGAAACATTCTATAACTACAGTCCTTTAACCTAACATCTTTTAAATATTGGCCAAAATACATTTTAGTACCCTAAACTTGGCTGACTGGGTGTTCTACTACCCCAAACTATTAAAGGTGCAGCATGGTACCCTGAACTTGACAAAATAGTCAATTTAGTACCCTGGCTTGTTAATTTGATCACATTTTCTCGCATGACTTACTTCCGTTGGGGCTTTTCACGGATTTAAAAATATACATTCATCTCAATATATTGATATTAGAAGCAAATCTCGTGAGAAAACAAGGTCAATTAGTGAGTCAGGGTACTAAATCGACCATTTTGTCAAGTTCAGGGTACTATGCTGCACCTTTAATAGTTAAGGGTATTAGAAAAAACCCAGTTAGCGAAGTTCAGGATACTAAAATACATTTTAGCCTTAAATATTTGTATTAAAAAATTACACCGACAGTTCTTTTTAATTACAATGGTAGCCTTTTTTTTGTTTAAACATTTAACAAACGTTAGATTAAATGATTGTAGATAGAAATCGCTTCTAAAAAAAGAACTATTGGTGTAATTTTATAAACTAAAGGACTATAGATGAAATTTGGGTAAACGTTGAGAACTACCCTTGTAATTTACTACTTACTATATTTGGGAAGAACAAAAGCATATGTGTACGTTGCAAGTTAGGGATGTTTGTGGTTCAATTAAATAATTTTGCAGTTGAATTCATTTACACGCATGATTATGAATTTGTGCTTGCATTAATTACACGATTACCTGACAATCTCACTGATTACAGGACGGTTGTTTTTTGTAGTTATTTTTTGCCCACCCATGCATGTGTATCTTGTTACACATTTCCATCGTTTTAGTTGTATCCGTGTTAGTGTTATTTTCTCAATGTTAGACACATTATAATATAAGAATTCATCATGAAACTGTTTGTCTTATTATTGATGGCCCAAACTAAAAATTTCTACCAGTAATAATACCCCTTGCAGGAATAAGAAAAAGTAGGGTCAAGAGGGGCCGCCCTCGCGGGGCTCGATCGGGACAGCATTTAGAAACAAAAACGAATTTAACACAAATGACTCTATTACATAAACATCATGTTTTATTAAATACACCAATAAATTTTCAAGAACTAATTTCATAAACTTACAAGACAAATACTAATTGTCTTTCACTAGCCTACTCCTGTATTTTTTATTTTTTTTAAACTTTGGTTTGAGCTTTTATGAATTGGCTGGCACACAACAAAAACCACACACTTTGAGTTTTTTTTACTTGGTTTAGATTTTGGATTAGACTTTGGGTTTGGACTATTGACTAATACTTAGAGAGTTTTTAAGATTGTTTTGAACTATTTAATTGGTTTTTCAATCCGATAATAGCACTGTAATACTAAAAAAATTATTTGTCATGGACTGCAATTCTATAACATTTCCGCCCTGTTATTATGGTAACACCTTATTTGTAACAGCTTTTATTGCTATAATAATATGATTTTGCTTATAATTAATTAACTATTCAATATTAAATAGTTAATTTAAAAATGAACATTCAAACACCCCACAAGTCATGCTGCTAGATGAAAAGCTGAGAAAGGATATACAGTTTCTGCATATTGATATTTTAAGTAAACTTATTAATGGAAACCCATACAAACCCGGTATGGAGTTCATGTTGCTTGATATTGGACAAGGACAAAGGACCTTAAGATTGAAACTTTCGACTCGAACTTAAATTGACCCGCTTGAATTTGTCTGACTCGAACATTAAGATTGAACGTATTCGTTGTAAATGTTTTTTCTAATGTTTTCATTTACACTTTTTGCGATATGGGTAAGCAATCAGGATCAAATACATGAACTGAACTAGTCTGTTCTCGTATCTGTTCTAGTATCGTACTGAATTGAGAGAATCAAGGGGTACTATCAATTTGGTATCTATTTGCTGTCGAACATGTACCATGATGAGCAAACCCAAACAAATACAATGTATTTGTAGAATATTTAATATTTGTAATAATTGTAGTTGATTCTACTTATAAACACTACAGTTGGTAGAAATTAAAAAAATAGGTTTTGCAATTATTATATATATTGGTATCTTTCAAATATGATACATGTTAAAAGTATTAACCATGATCATTATAAGATTAAATATACAGTGGTTTGTTCAAGGAGGTTCAGAATTATTATAAAGTCCAAAGGAACACTTTTGGACCTTTTGATCAAGGAGATCAATGGTCCAGATTATATCCTCATTTAAAATATTTTTTATGCGTGAAAGGGTATATTGGTCATTTCGTGCATGACATAAAACCCTCCTTCTTCACATTTCATCATCTCTCTCTCTCTCTCCTCTCTCTCCTCCCTCTCGTTTGCTCTCTTTCTCTCTCTCACACACACACACAATCGTTGAATAAACCCTCATTTTTCACTCATTTTTGCCGATTTCTTCTCAATTTTTTGCTAAAATCGTTTGTTTAACACTTATACAGCCTCGTTTTTCTTCTATTTGGTGTTTGATCTACTTACAATGGCTGATTCACGATCTTCTCGTTCGAAAAAACCTTCCGACAAGAAGCGTGGGGAATTCGTAGCCGTTATAGGTAATTTTTACTTGTAATTGTTGTTATTATTAGATTTTTTATCGTTTATGCAGAAATCCTTGTTCATTTATGGCTTTTTTTGTATTTCGAACTTTTCTAGGGCTTCTATTTGATAATACGTCGATTTCATATGATGTTTGTTGATACGTTTCTCTTTATTTTGTTGTTTTCTATTAAAATAACAAATTTATTGTTAAGTGCTTCAGCTTTCTAATGTTTTGTATTAGTAAATCACATGTGATTTAGCGAAATGTTAATAACTCCCCTGTTTTTGAAAACCTCTGTTTTAAATCACATGTGATTTAGATCTGTTTAAGTTTAAAACACATGTGTTTTAGTTAATCACATGTCATTGTGCATCTATTTAACTTTAAACCACGTATTTGTTTTAGTTAATCATCTGTGATTTTATATTTGTTTAATTTTATATCAGATGTTTCTTATTAGTTAATCACATGTGATTTAGATCTGTTTTATTGTAAAACAAATGTTTTTAGTTAATCACATGTGATTCTAAGTCTTTTTCGTTTTAAATCATCTATTTTTTGTGTTTAAACATATGTGCTTGTAATTTTGTTTTAAATCACATGTGATTTTGAAGTTATTATTTGTTTTTTAGTTGTAAATCACATGTGATTTTACTATTTTTATTATAGATTTCAGCTTTCTAGTGTTTTTTAGTTGTAAATCACATGTGATTTTATTGTATTCACATGTTATTTGTCGTTTATTATTTTTATGTTTACTGTGTTTTTAAATCACATGTGATTTTACGGATTTTATTATAGATTTTCAGCTTTCTAGTGTCTTTTGGTTGTAAATCACATGTGATTTTACTGTGTTCATATGTTTTATTATTTTTATGTTTACTTTGTTTTTAAATCACATGTGATTGTTATTTATTATTTGATTGTTATGTTATTTGAGTTCAATCATATGTGATTGTTCTTAGTATCTCACCTAATCACGGTCAAATAATTCATATCTTTCAATCACATGTAATTCATAAGCTAAATTACGGTTGTTTATGTGAGATTGTGAGTTCAATCACATGTAATTTCAGTTTAACTATCTCATATTGTTATTAGTTGTCATAACTTGCTTCTTTGCGTGTTATAGGTGGTGATGATGAATTTCCTACTATGTTATCTAAGTTGCCTGAGATACGAACTAATGTTAATATTGGTAGAAAAAGACCTCTATCACCATCAAAAACAAAAACTGCTGAGGTGTCAAAGAAGATCAAATAAGGCTTAAAAGATCAATTAGCAATGAACCATCCGCGTCAAAAACATTAGTTACAGTTGAAATAACTATGTTTTACTTAACAGAATCACATGTGATTGCTAACGGAATCACAAGTGAAAGTTAATAAAATCACATGTGATTTAATACTAAGTAACATGTTCTGTTTTTATGCACTTGATGTTTACAATCCAATCACATGTGATTTTATTATGTGTATATATTCCTCTGTTTTATGAAATAACTTTGTTTACTTACCAGAATCACATGTGATTGGGAACAGCATCACCAGTGATTTAATACAAAGTAACATGTTTCGTTTTTGTGCAATTGATGTTTACTTTCCAATTAGTTGTGATTTTTATTAACAATCACATGTTATTGTTTCTATGTACATGTCACTGTTTTTGTGCACTTGATGTTTACTTTCCAATCACATGTGATTTTGTTATGTATATAGACTCATATGTTTTATAATAAAAAATATGTTTTACATAACAAAATCACATGTGATTTTTAATGAAATCAAAAGTGATATAATAAAATCACATGTGATTTAATACTTAACAACAAGACTAATAATTTAATTTATGAATTAAACATAAATATTTATAATGACAAAATAGTCATCCAAAATAATATTCTACAACTAATAATTAACTATCATTAATTATCAAATAAAATGTAAGTTGAAATAATACACCATTTGATAGTACAAATACCCACTTATACCAAATACATAAAATTAATACTCTTCCTGATTTTTCTCAAAAGTCAAATGGTTTTTGGCTTGTCTCTTCCTCCTGTCAAGATTCCATTTCTCATCCCCTAGACTTTCATATTTTGGTTATTAGCTCATTTTCTCATGCATGCATGCATTCCCAAAGTTGTTCAACTTTCCTCATTAAAACACCACCCACAAACTTCCTTCCCCTTCATTTCGGTCGATCACAAGACACATGACACAACACTACTTTTTCACTTTTCAAGTTAATCACCAAAATGGAAATTCCTTTTTGCTTTTTCTTTTCTTCTCAAAACAAGGTCATTGACCATCCAAATATGTTTGAAAATCCATCTTTTGAAATACTTGTTACTTCTCTGCACACTCTCATCCTACTAGTAAAGTTGTGTCACTTCTCTGCACACTACTTTTTCACTTGTCAAGTTAATCACCAAAATGGAAATTCCTTTTTGCTTTTTCTTTTCTGCTCAAACCAAGGTCATTGACCATCCAAATATGTTTGAAAATCCATCTTTTTAAGTCTTGAAAGACTTGTTACTTCTCTGCACACTCTCATCCTACTAGCAAAGTTGTCCTCATACAATCACATGATATTTATAAAGCGAATCACATGTGATTTGTTTCTTAAAAACCTCCCCTTTTTTAAGCAAAGAAATCACATGTGATTCGCTCAGCAACCTCATCTCAACGCAGTCAAATAACGTAAAGCAAACAATCACATATGATTTGTAAACCGAATCACTTGTGATTTGTTTCTTAACAACCTCCCTTGTTTTTAAGAAAATAAATCACATGTGATTCGCTTAGCAACCTCACATGAAGCAGTCAACTAATGCATAGCACACAATCACATGTGATTTGTAAAGCGAATCACCTGTGATTTGTAAAGCGAATCACCTGTGATTTGTTTCTTAACAACCTCCCCTGTTTTTAAGCAAAGAAATCACATGTGATTCGCTAAGCAACCTCACATGAAGCAGTCAACTAATGCATAGCACACAATCACATGTGATTTGTAAAGCGAATCACTTGTGATTTGTTTCTTAACAACCTCTCATGTTTTTAAGCAAATAAATCACATGTGATTCGCTCAGCAACCTCATCTCAACGCAGTCAACTAATGCATAACATACAGTCACATGTGATTTGTAAAGTGAATCACTTGTGATTTGTTTCTTAACAACCTCCCCTGTTTTTAAGTAAAGAAATCACATGTGATTCGCTTAGCAACCTCACATGAAGCATCCAACTAATGCATAGCACACAATCACATGTGATTTGTTTAGCGAATCACTTGTGATTTGTTTCTTAACAACCTCCCATGTTTTTAAGCAAATAAATCACATGTGATTCGCTAAGCAACCTCACATGAAGCAGTCAACTAATGCATTGCACACAATCACATGTGATTTGTAAAGCGAATCACTTGTGATTTGTAATCTATAAACTCCCCTGTTTTACGAAAAGAAATCACATGTGATTCGCTTAGCGTTCTCAATTGATCGCAGTGAATTAACGCATAGTTTACAATCACATGCGATTCGTTAGCGAATCACTTGTGATTTTGTTACCTAATAAACTTGAATTGTAATTTTTTACCTGAATCATCGATTTTTTTCTTTGTTTCATTGCTATTGACATATTCTGGATGCAGATTCATTGAAAACATCAGATATTTTCATTTCGAGATTCAGATCTGCGTTTGATTACAACGATTTTGTTCAATCGCAATTTTAATTAGGGCTCGAATTCGAGAAAAAACGTGATTCGAAGTTGCTGATTCAGATCTGCGTTTGATTGCAGTCGATTCGATGCAAACGTGATTTAGAAGTATGCATCAATGGTGATTCTCCGGAAATCGCTCTAGAGAGGAAGTGAGGAAGAAGATCTGAGAGTAATGAACGTGATTTGGTGGATGAAGGTTGTTTGGTGTTTTCAGTTGACAATAATGCCCCTCCATGTGTAATACTTATTTTTAATCTTAATCATTGATTAAGTTTGATCTAATGATTGTAAGTTGTTCCTTGGGACTTTATAATATTAATGTTCATCACTGAACACAACTCTAAATATACAAAGTTACTTTTTTCTGTCCACCATACACATGCTAGCACATGCCACGTTTAATACGAACTTTTTTACTTCAAAGTAGGAGTTCTCAAAAATTGTTTTTTGGGAATGGACATAGTTATCCAAAGGGCAAAAATTACCAAAAAAATATACGGAGTATATAATTAATTACTTTTTTCTATTTGTTGTAAAAAATACGTAAATTAATTTCTTTCACCTAAAAATACTTAAAAAAGGGGTGTGTGTTAGGTTTTATCTCCATAAGAGAGTTATCTTTTTAGAAGGTAAATTTTAAAGTGTAACTGGTTGCAACACTTTTTTATCGAAATCTCTTAAACATAATTTTTCGTGAGAAACTCTCACCAGATCCCCATTGACAAATTTAATGGCTACAATGTTCCGGAGCTACCAACAACCAATCCTTGTAAAACCACTTAGATGACAACTCCGATGATTAGGCTTTCAAACCATTCCCAACTTTATTATATGAGCGATTAAAATAAAATAAAAATCAATTTGGGCAAATGTTCTTTAGGTATGTCAGTTAGTATTATATGTATTTTGACAAAATTTAATAATCAACGTTCAAGAATTGATTATATGATATTGATAGTTACAATATTGTGTACCGTAGAAATTGTTCTATTTAGTTTTGTATTTATTTATTTAAAATTATATAAAATAGCAACATACTATTAAGTGGTTCTTAATTCTAGCAATGAACTATCAAAATTTTCTAAAATAGCAACGAACTTTATAATTTTTGCAATTTGAGAAACATTTTACCTGAAATGACGGTAGTCGGTATTTTATAGTGACGTAGCCGATTATTTAATTTTTCTAATTTTATTCCAATTAATCTTAAACTGATTTGAGTAATAATTCTTAAACGGTTCCTCAATCCCGACCCTTCTTCCTCTTCTATAAAATATTGATTAGCGTCATTCCGGGTAAATTATTTCCCAAATTGCAAAAAATTGAAAGTTCATTGCTATTTTTGAAAACTTTGATAGTTCGTTGCTATAATTTGGAATCACCTAATAGTATGTTGCTATTTTATGCAATTTATTTTATCAGTGAAAATTTTATTTATTGAGCTATTTATTTGCTTATGGAAAGAAAAAAAAAAAAATTATTTACTAGTGTATAAAAATTTATTTTTGCATAAGAGGATATCTATAATTTTAAAATTTAAAATTTTTAGATGTATATGACTTATATATATACATTTAATTATGGATAGGATACATGTATAATATATGTCATATACTCAAATGCCTATCGTATAATATACACACAACATTCTCGTTCCCGTTTTTATAATAAGTTCGTTGGCTGCATTATATATATTCGCTAGAAGATGGAGACGACCTCCATAGTTGCCAAGAGAGAATCAAACCACTGACCAAAAATATTTAAACATACAAAAACCCCTTTTTGTCTGGATCTCATCTAAAATCCAATTTTCTGCGTTGAATCTCTCTCACTGTTCATCATTCGCCAATACACATCTCCAGATTCAAATTCCTTTTACAAGATTCTGCTGTTGCTGTTTCGTTACTTTCCATTTGCGCGTTTCGCCGCTTTAGCATTTCGTTTCCTGCCTTGTGATCAAAGTTTTCTTATGCTTTTTTTTCAGTCAATTAAGGTAATATAAATCAAAATTTTGGCAGTATACCTTCTAATCAGGGGTTTCATGGTAGCAATACTTGCATTCTGTTGACTGTTGAAGTCAATTATGATTCACGTGATGAAAATTTTCTGTTGATTTTACTGTGCTTGCTGATTTTATTTATGAAACTATGATTTATTTTGGCGATTACTGCCTACATCGTTGATTATATGAGGTTTATTCTGCATAATCGTTGATTTTTGGGATTGAACTTATGTTTGGATGGTGGTTGTTGTAGCTACATTATGATTAGGGTTTATGAATCGAAGTTTTAATTTGGTTTCAGTGAATTTTGTGTACGGACTCTTATAAATCTACTGGTTTTAATGATTGAGTTGATCAAATTTAGTTATATTTGTTAGATTTAACAGGTTTTGCCCTAATTTTTACAAATTTCATATTTTGCTGGTTTCAAATTTTCATATACGATGGTTACAAATTTTCATATTTTGCTGGTTTTTTCCCCGATTTCCACAACTGCATTGGTTTTTCTTTTTCCCCACAAGCTAAAGCCAAAAATAATGGTTACAATTGTTATTCACTCAATTATTTATGTTTTTAGTACGTAAATTTCATTGCTTTATGAGGTTTGAATTAGGCTAATGCGATAATGTTTCTCGATTCATATGCATTTTAAAATCATTCTAATGTTAGACTTTATGCTTGTGTTATCATATTCACATGTCTTAGCCTGTTAAATGTTAATTATTTATAGGGTTTTGCTAACTAGTGCCCTTAGGGCAATGGTTAAGAGCAATTAAAGTAGTTAATGTACAAGTATTTATGCATACCCACTACTAGGTGGTTAGTGAAATTTAGGTGGTGGTTTTTTATGTAATTAATTATACACAGTATTTAAGCATTGAAATTTTTTTAACCATTGCATTAAGGGCACTTGTTAGCATTTCCCTTATTTATATGATTAAAGTCAACTGGTTGACTTACATGCCATTGACTTTGATTTTTTCCTACACAGATTGAACGAATCCTACAAACTTCTGTAGCTCCTTCAAAGTGGTAATTTAAAGATTGATGTTTCTGGAATAGAAGTTTACAATGGCGAGAAAAACTTTGAGTTGTACATCGTCTTTATTTCTTATTCTTTTGGCAATCGGTTCATTCTTAGCAACATATAACTTAATAACAGCGGTAGTTCATAACAAAGCGGTGAATTCTGGAGAATTATATGATCCAATTGTTAAAATGCCTGATAATATGAAAAGATCAGGGGGTACCAAGAAATTATTCCATGTTGCATTAACTGCTACAGATGCTCCTTATAGCAAATGGCAATGCAGAATTATGTATTATTGGTATAAAAAAACTAAAGATATGAAAGGATCAGAAATGGGAAAATTCACAAGGATTTTGCATTCTGGAGAACCGGATAATTTGATGGATGAGATTCCAACTTTTGTTGTTGACCCACTTCCATCTGGTTTGGATCGAGTAAGAACCAATTTTTTGTTGTGACCTTTTTTTAGAGGTAGACAAATACAGGAAACACTTATTGTCTATTTTTTAAATTTTATTATGGTAATTAATATTAGTTAGTGCGTTAATTATGATTACAAAAACATATTATTACTGTAACAATCTAAATCTTTGAATAAAACGATTTAGGAGGTTGTATATGTATTAAAAAGAGCCTTCGGATGACTTTTAACCCATTTCCATGTTACCAATTTTTTGATTTGGTGAATAATATTTCTTTCATTTTATGTACAGGGGTACATTGTTTTAAATAGACCTTGGGCCTTTGTGCAATGGCTGGAAAAGGCTACAATAGAAGAAGAGTGAGAATTCTCATGACTTTTAATCTTTATATATTTAACAAATTTTTAATTACTGTTTTGCCCTTCACAGTTACATATTGATGGCTGAGCCTGACCACATATTTGTAAATCCACTCCCTAATTTGGCCCGTGATGAATTTCCTGCTGGATTCCCTTTTTTCTACATCAAACCTGAGGAAAATGAAAATATAATCAGGAAATATTATCCTAAGGAGTATGGGCCAGTAACTAATGTTGACCCGATTGGTAATTCTCCTGTTATTATAAGAAAGGTACTACTATATATAATTTTCATATACTTTACAATCTTCATATATGAAGTAGAGGTGGCAAAGTGGACGGGTCAGTGGGTAACGGGTCAAAATTAGGTATTCGGTATGCTTTGGTATATGTTGGAATGATCTAGGTTGGGCTTTTTGTCTAATAAATAAATTTTGTAAAAGATTAGTGCTATCAATTATGCTTTCAAAATTATATTTATAATAATCAAATTTTGCAAATAAAGTGATTTAGGATGATTTATGCATTAAAATTACAGTTTAGAGATATACAAAAATAACTATGAAAGAATGTAATTGAGCGACTAAAATTATTTTATACAGGATTTACTTGAAAAAATTGCTCCCACATGGATGAATGTTTCTTTAAGAATGAAGGATGATCCAGAAACCGATAAAACTTTTGGATGGGTACTAGAAATGTGAGTTGAAATTCATGGAAGATAATTGACCTTTTCATATTTAGTCAACAATTTTGACATAAATTTTGACTTTTGTATCAGGTATGCATATGCTGTGGCCTCTGCTTTGCATGGTGTCCAACATATTCTTCGCAAAGATTTTATGCTCCAGGTATTTAAATCTACTTTTCCGATAATTTATGTATTAATCACAAGTCTGAATTAACAATTATAATAAAATTAAATGTGATTCTTTTATAAAGTTTGACTTTATTTTGTCAGCCTCCATGGGACTTGGAAACTGGGAAAAGGTTTATCATTCATTACACTTATGGATGTGACTACAACATGAAGGTAATTCGTTTCCCTCTAATTCACTTGTTTTTTATGATTTAAAAAAACTACATTTTACAATAAAAATGAAAATGTTGAAATAATTTTTTTTAATATAGTTTAAGTTGTTTAATTTTGCAGGGTGAGCTGACATATGGAAAGATTGGAGAATGGCGATTTGACAAGAGATCGCATCTACGGGGGCCTCCACCAAAAAATTTGCCATTGCCCCCACCCGGTGTTCCTGAAAGTGTGGTAAGTATACACAATTTTCAACTTCCATTTTTTTATTAATATTTCGTTTGAAATGTTAAAAAGATAAAAAAACTACAATGAAAATTAACTCGTATTCAAATTCTTTTTTCTATGTATTGCATGATGCAGGTGACACTTGTAAAGATGGTGAACGAAGCTACTGCTAACATTCCAAATTGGGACACTGAATAACAAACATATCATGGTATATGAAAAGCTCGTTTATAGGAAAAATTATACAAAAACTGTGTGCTTAAATTATGTGACAAAACGTCTAGAGAGCATTTTCGAGGAAAATATTGGTTTTCTAGTTCTCGAATCATCTTATGAATTAAGGAGATAGTTTTCTTGGTTGCTGACTCATATGTTAAACTTCTACTTGTTTTTTATTTTATAGGAAGGATGTATTATGAGTAAAAACTAGAATGAGTTAGCCAGACAATGAAGCAACCCGGCTCTGATAATAATCAAAATGATATATCATTACTCGTGTATTGTTACAAAACTTGTAATCACAAATATGATCGGAAAAAGTTAATTATCAGAACGAATTAAAGACAGAAAATATATTATTATTATTATGTGACATTAAACTTAGATTTAGTTAAAAATGATTGAATAAAAAAAGATGGTTAGAGGAAGGTTTTGAATGATGATGACTATTGTGTAGCAGCCTCGGAGGACTTCATTTGAATAAAAGGTTAAAAATGAGTGAATAAGATTGAGCAGACAAGTCATATGAGTGAAGAGACAAACCAAGTTGGATCACATGCAGAGACTCGACCAGCACATGGTGAAGTAGTAGTTCATACCACTGCACCTTTTGACTTTCTTTCCCACCATTATTCTTTTTTTAAACCACTCAAAAAACAATTACTTTTTTTCATATGTGTATTTTAGTTATTGCAAATTGTCCAAGTTTCCAACAACTCTAGTTATCTCGTCTATTTTTTTAAACGCCTAGTTAGTAAGTTCAAGCCTATGCAGTGACATCTCCCTCAAATTTTCCACCTATTTGTCCACGACGAGACTTGAACTCATAACCTATAAGTCCTGGGCAACACCTTAAACCTTCCTCCAATACCACTAGGCTACAAGCATTTTATCTTTTGTCTATTGATCCAACTTTATGGTTGAAAGTTAATTCAGGAACGATACCTATTATGAGTAGTAATGACAACAATTAACATGACCTAAATAAGCTATGTTGTTTATGCTATATAAACCTCAAAAGCAATCTTTCTACCTCGGTGTAAAAATACGAGTGTCTACATCTTACTTCCTTTATACTCAACCTTTGAAACGCATTGTCATTATTCGTTTATGTGGTATAAAATATACATGTGGGCCAAAAGGTTTATACGCGTGTAATGAAGGTTGGGTTTATACCGTTTAGGGGAAGGAAGTAATGGGAAATCATATATATTCCTTCATTTATGTGGGTGTGGACCATCATCACAAAGGTCCATTATTGTTTGGGAGACTTGAAAAATAACATCTCATATGTATAAACATCTCGTATCTAACTACCATGCAACTAAATCGTATTTTTGAATTTCTATATGGAATTTACATAAATGATTTACATACAATAGGATCCTAAAGAGTTATTTTCTTAAGTTTAGAAGCAGATTAAATCAAAACATTCATATAATCCACATCATCATAAGTTTAGAAGTGGATTCGAACCACATCACCGTAAGTTCACCCCTTAAAAATATATATAGCCATTTTCATTACCTGACAAGAGCCCTTAAGATGTTAAAAAAGACCAGACATTGTTGATACAACAATGAATCATTTGATTTAGAATTTAAATTTTTTAAAATAAATTATCTTACCTTTCTTTGGCACCATAAAATTAATTGTTTATTATTTAACATAATAAAATCCACTTTTTAGTTGGCTTTTGTGAATATAGTGTTTTCAAATTTACACTGAAAACAGTACTTTAGACATGACATGAGGTCCATGCTACACTTAAAAAATAAAATAAAAATACAATAATTAACAAGCAATAATGATTAAAAAGTTAAAGAGTATGGATGCATCAATTATTTTGCAGAAATTGTATTGTTTCCTATTTATTTATCTTCTTACTCTACAAATGTCAGAAATTAAAGAATGACATATAATATTATATTACCGCTTCTAAATAACAAATCTGTTTATATATATATATATATATATATATATATATATATATATATATATGAGAAATGGGCATGAATATATAAGTTATAAATAATAATAATAATAATAATAATATTTAGGTTTTGATAATTACAGCCCTTAGGACTGTCATAAGACATGTATAAAACAGTTGCACATTTATCCGTAACCGACTCCTGAAATTCAGGAACTACTTCCCTATAAATTAATGTACAACTTTTTATGCACTTAATGATAACCCTAAAGGCTGTTATTATCAAAACTCATAATATTTTACCTAATAATACAGAGATCAGACAGAGATTTAGTCCAAATTAAATAAATGTCAACTTGTCATGTGACGAGGAACTTAGTGACAACACTTGAAAATTGGAGCATGATAAATGTAAATATTTCAAAGATAAAGGTTTGCAAGTGTAACTACCCCAAATATATATACCCACCCACTAATAAGCAAATATCACACACAAACTTCACTCCGAATCCAACACACCAATGGAGGCTTTACACCTCACCCTTCTATTCCTTTGCTCCTTGACCTTGGTTCACTCACTAAACCCAAATTGTGACGCAACTAGTCAAGGGTCAACCCTTAGGGTCTACCATGTGTCTAGCCCATGCTCGCCATTTAGGCCAAAAAACTCACTCTCATGGGAGGAGAGTGTGCTCCAAATGCAGGCCGATGACAAAACCAGGCTCGTGTATCTAACCAGTCTGGTTGCTGGTCGGTCTTTTGTGCCCATTGGGTCGGGCAGACAGATCATACAGAGCCCGACCTACATTGTGAAAGCTAACATTGGGACACCGGCTCAAAGCTTGCTTATGGCTTTGGATACTAGCACCGATATGGCTTTGGTTCCTTGTGCAGGGTGCGTTGGTTGCTCATCTTCAACTTTTGATTCGGCTAAGTCGATTAGTTTCTCGTCACTCACTTGTGGTGCTGACCAATGCAAACAAGTACGTATAACTTCACTACTGTGAAACTAACATTATGTTTTTGTGTTTAGAATATAATTTAATTGTCGGTTACATATCATTACAACTTATTGATGCTTTTAATAACGACAAACACATGTACTCCATAATCTACATCATTTTGTCTACGCCGTGACTTGAACTCATAACTTTGTGAGATACCTAATCACCTTGATACCGCTAGGCTATTAGCGATTTGGTCTAAAAGTACTACCAAAATAATATTTATAAGAAAATTTTAACCTTTGTTTTATTATAAATTAATATCTTATATCATAGTAATAGTAAATCTTGATAGTGAGAATAAAAAGAAAGTGATGTTAAATATCCAATTGTTATTCCATATTTCCATAGGATATTGACAAAAGTGGTAGCCCATTCCAGAGCAAACCCGTGAACCGATTTTGGTTGGGTGTACCCTACCCGGGGGGAGCCCATCACTTTTATCCCGTGACAGCGTGACTTGCGGTTCATGTTCTCACTTTTTAAAATACACAATATCCCTAATACTAAAAGCTTATATTTTAGATTATTAACAGAGAAAATGATAATGACAGCCTTTAGGGCTGTCAATAAGAAGCCAAAATCAACATAAAAACTGCCCCTGCATTTTAGGATCACCCTTCCATCAATGAATGTACAATCATATTATGCATGTTAGTAACCGCCCTTAGGGCTTTCATTAACAAAACCATATTAACAAATATAAAAAATATTACTTACAAGACTGGTGGTGTTTTAAGATATTAGTAAAACTGATTGTCTTTTAATGTTCTATTAAAAAAGTATTAGTAAGCGTATTTGTTATTTCATTAAAAATAAATTGTTTTGAATTAAGATACACAAATCCAACTTTACAATTCTATATGTTAAAGAAAAAGAAAATTTGGTATGTGAATTCATTAAATTTGTGTGTAAAAATTATTCCAATGATAAAAATGTGATGTATTTAATTATATTAATTAATGCAATCAGAAAAAGTAGCTCTAATGCATGAAATTTGAACTTGATTGTTTATCGTTGATAGGTTGAAAGTTGAAGTTGTGTAGGAACATCATGTTCATTAAACATGACGTACGGAAGGTCCACCATTGCAGCTAATTTGGCACGAGACAACCTAACCCTAGCCACAGACTCCATTGTTGGCTACTCTGCGTACAAAAAGCCACCGGTGGTTCTTTCCCGCCACAAGGTGTGTTAGGTCTTGGTCGTGGTCCTTTATCATTCGTATCCCAATCCAAGGCCCTTTACACCTCCACATTCTCTTACTGTCTACCCAGTTTCAAATCCTCCAATTTCTCCGGAACCCTAAGGTTAGGAACTAACGGCCAACCGTTAAATATCCAATACACACCGTTACTCGTAAACCCTAAAAGAACTTCGTTGTACTATGTGAATCTGATCGGAATTAGAGTTGGGTCAACATTCCCCCAAGCGCACTAGCTTTCAACCCTAACACCGGCGGTGGCACCATCATCGATTCCGGCACCGTCTTCACCAGGCTGGTGGATGCACGGCGGTCAGAGATGAGTTCCGCCGGCGAATGGGGAAAGCTGTCGTGTCGTCGCTAGGCGGTTTTGACACGTGTTACACCGTCGGAAAACAAATTCCGACGATGACTTTTATGTTCCCCGGACTTAACATGTCCCTACCACAAGACAATTTCCTTAGGCTTGTGGGTATGGGCACCACATGTGGTGGTGCCCTTTTCCGCCACATCATCGCCACCTCACACCCCCACACCACCACCACACCACATCATTTGGTGGAAATACCCACCACACCACACCACACCATTTTATTTTCCATCTCATCATTTCTTTTCCATTTATTTTTCACACAAACAATATTTTATATAATTTAAAATTACATTACATTAAATAAAATTAAAATGACAATACTTTAAATTAAAATGAAAATACTAGAAATTAAACATTAAAATACTAGAAATTAAACATTAAAAATTACAATAATTAAAATAAAGGATACCTGTTTTCTAATGCGGTACATATGCGCATAAATAAATGTCTGGACAGACGAAACCTTCGTTGGAAATTGTTGTCGTCATAAACAGGATCATCCGCAAAATAATCTCGGTATAGCATGTCGTGTCCAGCTTCTCGATTTCTATTTAGCTTCGCGGTTCTAGTGTCAAACACTTCTTCATTTTCATCGGAGGATATATCATCGAGGAGTTCTGAGTATATTGTTAGCATAAACAAGTCATCGTCGTCAGATGATGAACCAAGATAATCCATTATTTGTGAGTTGGGGTATTTTGGTAGAGTTGTGGTGTGTTTTGGTAGTGTTTTGGTAGAGTTGTGTGTATAAAATGAGTGAAAGTGTGTAATATATATAGGTAAATAATTTAATAAAAAAAAACTTTTTTTTTTAATTCAAACGGCTATAAAGCCGTTGTCAAACGGCTAGTTTTCGACCAAAAAAGCAATCCCACGCCCGTTGCCAAACCACGGCCATCACCCTCCTCCGCCCACGCCGACCCCCCACGCCGTTGTGGGGGGCGGTGTTCCTCGATCTAGCCACGCCGTGGCTGCTGACTCAACACCCCACGCCGGTTTGGGCGTTGGCCCGTACCGAGTAGACTTATCCACAGCTCCTCCGGGTCCACCACTTGCCTTGCCATGTCAGCATCGCCGGCGCTCAATGTTATCGCCAATATGCAACAACAGAACCACCGTGTCTTATTCGATATTCCGAATTCCAGGCTGGGGATATCACGTGAGATCTGCTCATGAGTCACGTGACTCATGGTTTATTGTATTTTGTCTTGTTACTAAATTATTATCATATGCTAAGTTGTACTACTCTGTTATTCACTATGAAAGTGACTTCTTTTGAAAGAAGACTTGCCAGAAACATCACGGGTTGCATGTAATCAGGAGGATGTTTTTATTATTATTGTAATATCAGATCTTTAATTAGTAAATTAAATTGATATAAGTTTATATTTTGTGGCAAAACTGTTGTAGTCGGTAAATATCCATGTATAGTGAAACAAACGTATACGAAACTAGTGAAACAGGGTGAGATGAGAAAAATTATTTGGAGGAATGTTTTCAAGTGGTAGATTTTGTTTTTATTTCTTGTGAAATTGTGTTTTGCAAATTTTAGCTTTAGTGTTAGTGAGAACCATAATGGCTGGTGGTAAGAGTGTACAAAATGACTTTCTAAAGGTAATAAGTTTGATTAGTTATTTAGGTAAACATTAGTAAATAGATTCCAGGATAAGAACATAGAGACAAGCAGAATATATCTCGGTGGGCTGGGCTTTCCCCTGTTGTGGGCCTGATTTTTATTTTTATGATTTTTTGTAAAATACTCCCTCCGTCCCACAAAAAAATACTCATTTCTCCCTAAATTTTTGTCTCACAAAAAAGTTCTCATTTCTCAAATTGATGGGGGTCCACTCAATAAAATAATATAATTTTTAAAGACCCCACCACTAACTATCCAATAACTATCTTTCTCTCTACAATCAAACCTTATATTTTAATAAAAAGTAATACAAATTACCCCACCACTAACTATTTTCTTAAGACTTGTACCCATGAGAAATGGATATTTTTTTGTGGGACGGAGGGATTTTATTTGGTGGGTCTCATTTATGAGCTATTCTCGTTGTGGCTTCTTGCAACACTTAGGGGTATTTATTGTTTTGCTTACCCACAAATATAAGATACAAGCCTCCATCATTGTAACAAGATTTACATCCACATTTACGTAGATGTATAACTTTGTTCATTTTGTTATAATAGGAGTAATTAATACATTACAAGTATGCATAAAATGGTCGAATCGATCAACTCCTTCCGATCGTCAAAGAAGGGTCAACGCCTTTCCCCAAACTTGAGGCGAAAAGCCTAGCAATCTCCAATTGAGTTTGGGCGATTATTTCGGTTCTTTTTAGGTCAATTTCACCTCTTTTGACCTCAGCATCTGCTCTCATTTTCTCCAACTCCCGCATAGTTTCCACTTTAGCTTGCTCTGACCTCATCATTACTTTAGCCAACCATCGCATGCTTTCGGCAACATCCCCTCTTCTTAGCCTTTTTCTACTGTCTTTTATCTTTGTTTTGTTATTTGTTGGGTGTATTTGTTCTTTGTCGTTGCTATAGAGTGCTGGGGTGCTACAATCAGTCTCCATCTCCATTTTCTCCGATAGTTGATTCTCGGGTATTTTTGTGACTACGTCTTCCTGTTAAAAGATTCAGATAGGAAGTCTATAAACATGAATATAGGAACAAAAAAGTTTGACATCCCATTTTACATATATTTCAATATCAACTCATGGACCTAGGTTGGAATAGTAATAACTGGTCGGTTTGGTGTTGTCACCCGTTTTCTATTTGCTACATTTTTATGTTTGGTCTAGTTTGTATCTACCTCCTTGCTTTTTTTAATAAAGAAAAAATTATCGACTAATGGACCTGTAGGCTTTAGTAGGTTTTGGAAACCTACTCTACAACATGGAAATTGATTTGTTCAGTGTACTTATTACTTTACAAATTAAAGTTATTTAACATTTATACCTTAATTAATTGTTCTTTTATATCATTTCATAATTAATTATAAAGGTATTAATATCAAATAATTTTATTTGATGCTATGAACAAATCAGTTTTATTTGATGGCCATCATCCAACAAGAACAAAAAAAAGTTTCACATCAATAAATTATAGTATGAGAAATGATACCTCAACTTAACAAAGTTCATAATAAATGCAATTTGGTTAAAAAAGCAATAAATTAAATGACTGGAAATATAACAATTTTTTTAACACGCATGTTCTGACCAACTAATTACAAATTAGAGCCTGTGCTTCTTTCTAGTTTCTGTTGAACAATTTTTTTATGTTAAAATTTTAACTTTTAAAATACATATCATAAAAAATGTTTATATATAAATAAATCTTGATATTCATTTACGAACCAATCGAATCAATATGAACACATAATATTATAATTCAAGTTAAAGTTATCGTATGCACTGCTTCTAATTTTTTATACTAACATGTATTGAAAGTATGGTACTCCGTGATGCTTGGTAATTGACTAATTGGTATAAAACCGAACACAAATTTAGACGGAATTAGGTTATAGATTTTTCCAATTTTCGGGACGATTCTTTTGTCCCAAAATATAACGAGCCACACATCGCACAATTTCCAGATTTTAAGTTTACCTTAAAAGTAAATATAAATAAATCAATGATATTGACATCTAATATTTCAATGGAAAATATTAAATTTATGACATCTAATATTTCGATGAAAAATACTACTCTATCCGTCCCACAAAAAAGTTCTCATTTCATCTTTTTTTAGGTGGTAGTTAGTGGTGGGGTCATTCGTATTAATTTTGATTAAAATATAAGGTTTGATTGGAGAGAGAATGATAGTTAGTGGATATTAGTAGTGGGGTCCTTAAGAATAATAATATTTTATTATGTGGAGCCCATCAAATGTGAGAAATATGAACTTTTTTGTGGGATAAAAGTTTTGTTAGAAATGGGAACTTTTTTGTGGGACGAAGGGAGTAATATAGACTACAAACAATAAAAAATTTAATTTATGATATGTTGTTACTTTATGTATTCAGTATTCTCTTTATATAATCAAAAGAATTATGTGTAATTGTGTATATTTTTAATGAAAGTAATAAATCGTAATTTTTTAATGAAACATATTTTGCATGTTTAGATGAAATAAAATGTAAAATCTAGAAACAAAATAAAAACCGAAAGAACTCCACTGACCATATTCTCCCGATCGACGCCATCAGAACCGATTGAATTCTGTCCAATTTTTTGGTTTACCGGAGTCGAAACTGTCGCTGGTGCCGACATGATGAGCGGCATACTCGATGACTTAATCATCATCGGAGGCGGAGGTTGCGGTATTGGCGCCGGAGCCGGCGCTTGTTCAAACACAACCAGAGGAAGACTATTTGCAATCGGAAATGAAGAAGACGGTTGATCACCAGCAGCAGCAACAGTCACCACCGGAGGACCACCGCTGCCACGCAACAGTAGATCCATACGTGGAAACAACGGCCACGTCGATACATCGACGGTTGCAGACTCCGAACGGTACCGTTTCTTCATCGACTCAATTTTATTCTTACACTGCGTTTGTGTTTTAGGCGACTTGCTTGAATTGGCGCGTGACGACACGTATTTGGCCACATCTTCCCAATCATGTCCTTTTAGCTTTGCTCTGTTACGCAGGACCCATTTTGCTTCATAAGCTTCTAGTAGACATGAAACCGCACCTTCACTCCAGTCATCTCTCTTCAACCTATCACCGGCGCCGGAGACAGCGGCGGTTGGAGGTTTTTTAGGGGAGGAATTATCAGGGCCATTATGGTTGAGGGGGGACTGGGAGGGGTTATTTGCTTTGTTATTATCCATGGTGATTACTTGTGGTGAGTTTCTTCATACTATAATTTAGGTTTAACTGCTAACATGAAAGTAGAGTTGATGGTATATGTCCTTTTTGGAATGAAGGAAAGGCAAAAAGCCACTAGCATTTTAGATGTTGCAAAATGTAAAAAAGCAACAATAAAGCTACTTCTTGTTAGATTATCAAATTGAACATAGTAGTATACTCACTCCATCCCTAAATAAAGTTCTCATTTCTCATTCAAGTTTTGTCCCTAAATAAAGTTCTCATTTCTTGAACTTAAGGGGACCCACTTAATATAATAATATGATTACTAATATTTTAACCACTAACTATCTCCTAAAACACTTTCTCTCTCCAATCAAACCTTATATTTTAATTAAAAGTAATATCAAATACTCAAATACCCCACCACTAATTATCTCCTAAAAAATTATGCCTAAAAGAAATGAGAGAACTTTATTTACAGACGGAGGGAGTATGATATAACCATACTAAGAATTTTGAATTACTTTCTAAAAATTAGAAGTGTAATTATTTTTAGGTAAACATTTATCTTACAGCAAGAGAATATTCGAAAATAATTATGACAAATGTTCAAATACCCTGAGCCCTGAGGGAACCGTTGTAAATAAAAATACATTTTAAGTGAAATCAAATTGTACATGCTTTTTATGAATTAAACATGTGTACCATAGGGATGAAATCGGTAATTCACTTCATAGTTTAACATGAAAAGAGTAATGGGTATTTGGATTGTTGCAAAAGAATATGTTTTGTGATTAAAAAGGGTTAATAGCGCAACTTATTCGTTTGTCTTTCTCTTAGTAATTTTTTACTCTCTCTGTCCCACAAAAAAGTTTACTTTTCTCCTTAAAATTTTGCTCAACAAAAAAATTTATATTTCTTAAATTTGGGGACCCACGTAATAAAATAATATTATTACCAATCATTTCATCAATAAAACATTTTTATTCTCCAATGTAACCTTATATTTTTATCAAAAGTATTATAAATGACTCACCACTAATTATCTCCTAAAAGATTGTGCCCAAATAAAATGTAAATTATTTTATGGACGAACAGAGTATTATTTATGTAATTAAGAAGCACCCAGTTATTCATGTATAGTTGTACCACTTAGGTTTTAAGTGTTTGTGAAAAATCGATTCGATTCGAGGTTTAAATAAACTAAAGTCTTTGTGAATTTTGATTCCGATTATGAGATTTAGTTTTTTAGTGGAATTAATTTAATCGAGATTTAAAAAGTGCGCTAGGAGTTAGTTGTAACGAACTTTTTGCTAGCCATGCCGTAAAAAAAAGTAGAAAATTGAGAACTTGAGCTTTAAGAGTGCTTTCGAAATTGATATTAAAAAAAGTATCAGTTGTCATAAATCACTATTTTTTCCACTTATATGATCGGTACTTTCATCCACCAAGACGTTGAAAGTTCAAACGTGAAACGTGAAAATTAAGTCAAAAGGAAATAGACAATTACTCAAATTTTATATCGATTATGTCCATTGTTAGATGATTGAGAGTTTTTCTTCCTCGTAAATATTTTGTTAATGGACATTTAACAATTTTTACTACACTTCAAAAAATTAACTACCCACATATTTTGTTAGTGTGGTAAGGCCGTTACGTTAATCACGTACATTTTTTTTTACCCTTTTTGTAAATTTACTAATAACTTTTAGGTTAATTTTGTTTAAAAAAACATATCATACAATAATACTGTAATAATACGTGTGTTATCATACCAGGTCTAAAGGATTTACACATTTGAATCTACTTTGTAAGTTCTGACCAATTTGACCTTTTATTGTTAGAGGTGCAACCGTTCAATACACCTATATTGTAACAAATAAACACTTTTAATACCGGTTTAAAGTAGGTAATGCTGGAATGACATAATTTTATTTGTTGATCGAAATTTAAATTCAATTCGACCTATTGGCCAAGATGTTTTACTCATTAAAATATCTGTCATAGTTTAACACGTTTCACTAGTTTGACTATTATTTTTAACTAGTAGAAGAAAATACAATGTATCTTAACCCAACTTCATATCAAATTGAGCGTGAAATGCATCTGACTATTTACCAACAAAATGGTTAAAAACTTAAGATCAATCAAGTATAATACAGAGTAATAGCAAAAGGTATACAAAGAAGGTTAAATCATGTTAAAAGCCAAAATAACTATCTAATAAGACTTTAACTTTAAGCCTAAAAATACACAACCTCCTATAATATTAATTTTGGACCTATAAAAAATACAATCAACCAATTACAATTTAAAAAAAAAAGAAAAAAAAATTGTAACATGGCGCTATTGCAATGACAGAAGACCTTTGAGGAGAGGACTATGGTGTCCTTTGGCATCTCCAATAGGTCTTTAACGAACCTGACGGTGAGATTAATAAGTGAAGTGGGAGGTGGGGTCAATTCAATTGGTAGTGAAATGATGGGGAATTGTGGTAAGTTTTGTATTTAAAGATGAATGGAGTAGGGGTAGTTTTGGCAGTTAGCGTAGAAATGAAGCCAACCGTTGAATTCCACCGACACGTGTTTGTTCACGTGACAATGTCACCCACTCCCTACGGTTTAGTGCGCTAAGACGGGTGCATCGGGAGGCCGGTTGGCCGCCGGTTGGCCACCGACGGAACCGGCGCCGTTGGCACGGTCCGCCGGTTGGCCGCCGGTTGGACCGCCGGTCGGCAAACTCGCGAGGGAAGAGACGGAGCGCTGGAGCGAGAGAGAGAGGGGAAGAGAGAGAGAGTGTAATATTTTATTTTTATTTTTTTTTTAATTTTTTTTAAAGTTTTTTAAAAAAAATAATATTTAAAAAAATCTAAAAAAAATCTAAAAAATTCAGAAAAAATCTAAAAAATTCAATTTTTTTTTAAAAAAATAAACTTTTTATATAATGTCTTTTTTTAATTAATGTAATTTATTTTTATTAGTTATATGTTTTAATTAGTTGTATATTTTATTAGAAAAAGAAAAGTGGTGGGGCCCAAAGTTGGTGAAGTGACGGAGTGCTGTTGGCATGGGTACGTCAGTTTAGTGTTAGTTAGTTTGTATGCTGACGTGTCGCTGAGTTGGCAGCAACTGACGGCGTCAGTTGCCGTCACCATTGGCACCGGTCTAACGTCACTCCTCATGCTCCTTTTCCTCACCGGCTTTGCTTATTTGGAAAAGAGAACTCATGTAATAAAATCAGGGTGTGAATGATTATCGAGGTGAAACCCGAGCTTGATAGATGTATTGTTTAACTTTAGAGAGCTCAGGTTTAACTTGTTTTAAGTTTAAGTTGGGTTCAAATCAAGTTATTGTAAAATATAATTAACCTTAGAGTAACAAATCTTAGCTTTATCTTTTTAATGAGAATCGATCGAAACCGAATAAAACTTTTGATTTTTGTAAAAAATGAAATCAAAGTGCAAGAATGATGCAATTCGGTTTGTTTGTTCGTATAATGCGGTTTTGTGCCATTTTACAATCTTTGGATTCCCCTTTGCCCATTATGCACCATCCAAAAGTATTATATTTAGGGTTAATTTTATACACATCCTTACAAACTTACAATATTACGTATATATCCTTGCAAACTTCATTATTACATATATATCCTTTCAAAATCTCAAAATTCTCACATATATCTTTTTACCTAATTTTATAATATTTAAATCATTTAAAATTTAAAAAACATAAATGCTAATCTAAATTAATGGTAAAAAACCATAAATACCCTTAATGGTCAATGGTTTTTTCTTTCGTCAAGGGCATTTTTTTGCCAAATTCGACAATTGCTTTTATATTTCGTCAATGGTTTTTATGCGATTTTACCATTAATTTAAATTAGGATTTATGTTTTTAAATTTTTAAAAGATTTAAATATTATTAAATTAGGTAAAATGATATATATGAGAATTTTGAGATTTTTGAATGATATATACGTAATAATGAAGTTTGCAAGGATATATAAGTTCCGAGATATTATATATACTCATTTGAGTTGGTAATAAGGTTATATATAATCTTGATCTATAATTATCATAAATTAATTTTAAACTAAAAATTATCAATTAAATGATTGGGTAAAGAGATGACAATTGACGTCAACATAACATTGTTTTATAAAGAATATTGGTCAATAGTGATATGACAATATATCAATGATATATATGTCTTGAATTTTATGTGATTTTCAAATATTATTTGATTATAATTTCTAACCTCATACAGAAATGGTACATTCCAACAAATTAGATTTCACTAAACATCAAACTGAACCATCATTGATGGCTGAATTAATCATGAAAATATATACCCCGAAACTTTCGGTTACAAAGTTGTTGATAAGGCCACAATAAAAAAGATGATGTAATAACTCCATTATTGAGAGACATCAAAAATTGCTGCACTATGGTCAGAATCACCTCATCAATTATCCCATTAAGGAAAACTCGTCTATGGCCTGTATCTATACATAGTTTTTGTAACTGTAATAAGGGGAAACTCAAAAAGAGGTTTTTTTTCTTTCTAACCGGGCTCCAACTCAAAAAGAGGTTTTTTCTAGGTCATAACCACCAGTTTGGGTCTCAACTGAATAATGGAGCTTGACCAAGGACCACCACCTGCATTTTTTTACCATGAACAGTTGGTCTTCTTCAGTTTTCAAAATCCGCATGGGTCATGCATTTGAGCCCATTAGATATGAAGTGAAACTTGGTAAACTAACTGTCACAACTTAAAGAGAATTTCCAGTTCTGTTTGCAATCTGAAAATGAAGAACACTAGAAAGTCAAATCTTCGACAACCACTTTGCTTGCAGATGTAATTAGAAGCATGTTTTTTTAATAAAATTTATCCTATATTTATGTATTTGCTTGCAAAAAGTTGCAACCTTTAATATAGGAAATGTCGAAGTTTACAGGTATTAAGTATTAACAAATAAATACAAGAGCAAATCATACGAATGCACCAAAAGGGCGATTTTGGGTGTACCTAAAACTTATCGGCTATCAAATAGTTAAGGGAAGTCTACCATTATACGAATCGAATCACACAATAATAAGCTTAAGGATTGCTTCTAAGTAAAGTTATCTAGAAACAAAGATTCAAGAAGATTGTGTAATTACATTATCAAGTTGCAGGTCTTGAAATCCAGAACCAGCATTGATTAATTTCAACAATTCAGTAGCTTTGGTCTTCCCTTTCGAGCTTCCATTTTCTGCAACATCAGAAATACCATCACACACAATAGAAGCCAACTCTTTAACATATTCACCAACATCTTTCTTCCCACACTGCACCATATTCAACAAACCCGAAACTGCATTCTCTTTCGTCCTGCTACTAGATCCTGTCGATAAATCCACCAAAACTCCGATTCCAGAAACTTTCCTAAACGCATCTCCAGCCTCCTCACAACCTGCGATTTGGGCAATCACCGCCGTAGCATCCTCCACCACACCTAACCTCCCGTCCTTCACCACCAACGAAAACAGTGCCGGCACAGCCCCTAATTCAATCACCGTCGCACGGTTCAAAGGATACAATGAAACCCCAAACAATGCTTTGAGAGCGTCTTTGATTGATCTCGGATGTGAATTAGGGTTTCTAATCATGTCAATAAGTGCATACAGAATATCACGCTTAGAACCAATGATAGGCCGATAGCTATCAACAGTTAGAAGACTAAATATCGTCGCGGCGGCGGATTGGGCGGTGGAGGCGGATTCAGGATTCCGGAGAGCGTGAGAAAGCGCGTCGAGTAAACCGCGTGTGGACATCAACGGTTCACGGGAAGTGATCGAAATATTGAGCAGCGTAGCAGTCGCGTTCTCTTGTGCAATTGCCGAAGGTGAGTAGAGAATCTCAGAGAGGTATGGAATCGCTACCTGCTTCAGCAATTAGAGTTCGGCTCTCAGGATCGTTCTTCGAGATGAGACGCAGCTCGCATAGCGATTCCGTTCGTGTTTGCTCCGATACCGAGCTTAATTTTCCGACAAGCGTCTTCGCCGTCCGCCGTTTCACCTCCATCTTACACAATTTTCTTCTTCTTGTTCGTGAGCTGATAGTGTCTAACTGCAATTCACTTGTCAATTGAACAAATCAAAGTTGTGTATATTATTGGTGATAATTGATAGAATGTATGATCGGACTCTCTGAATTTCCCGTTGATCTGAGAATTGCGGCGAAAGGGGGTTGCGTGATTGAATAACTGGGGTTTTGTGGGTATTGGTCAAAAGATGGTTGCAGATTTTTAAACCAATCCCACCTAATTTCGTAGCTTCGTGATTCAGGGTTTTGTGGGTCCGGTCCGTAATCTCGTATTTAGTTTTTTTTTTTCTTTTTTTCTCGGGTCATTTGCTAACCATTAACATTGATTAACTAGCAGGATACCCGCGTGATGCAGTGACGAATACCCTGTAATCATATTTCGTGGCGACCATATTTTGTTCGGTTACATGTTCGGCGATCAAATGTGTTTATCTAAGTTTTTAAGCCTTGGGAACGTTCCAAATCCATTTTAATCTGGTATGGATATAGATAATATAAGTAGCTTATATGCCACTTTGTTAGCACTCACAATCTCCGATTTAGCTTGTCTCATTTGAAGTGTTAGTGTGATATAGTTTAGATCCATTCAAAAATAAACATGCAACAACAGTCTTCTCAACAATTAATTCTCCTTCAATACGTTCAAATTCTTCACTAACAATACAAGAAGCAAGAGCAACAACTGCTTGTGCTTTCGTTACAAACTTATCGTGCTCAAATAACCTTGTGCAACCTGTAGAATTAACGCTTCAAAAGGACAATAAAAACGGGGAGGATTGGCCCAAGAAGAAAGTAAATGGTGATGGAGCTTACCAATTTTTTAATCTTTTTTTTGTAACCAGGGTTCCGACTCGTTTTGCGAGCCGACTAATCTCAGGGCGACACCCGCTTAGCGAGAGTAGCCCGGAGTCGGCGCAGGTGAACCTCCGTGGCCACAAGGGGGTATTTTTTTTGCTCCTATTAGGGATTGAACCCGGGACCTCCTGGGAGTTTCACCCTTTAGGAGATCAAGTTCAACCACTAGACCACCATCATTGTGGTTTAGACTTTAGAGCTTACCAAAATTCAAGGCTATGGTTATTGGTTTTGGTGATGACAAATCTTGTATGAGCACATGCCAATCATATGGATCGATTTTGTCAATGTCTATGAAACCAGAACATTGTTTAAGGATATGTAACACCACCGAAAATTATTTGCTTGAAAATTTAGTCAAAAAGTTTTAATAAATGTGATCAAAATCATTTTGTCAGCTACATGAAGCAGTCTTTTCTCAAGGGAATCTTCCAGCTTACAAGGTCTTGTTGGAATAACGGGCTGCAAGAAATTAAATGATAGGAAATAGTTGAATGGGTTTTACTCGCTCGTGGCTTAATATTTGATTGGTAAAAATATAAATTGTATTGACTTGGCATAATCATTTATAGAAGGTGTTGTTAAAAGAGAAAATATGTAATTTCAATTAATGAAATAAGGCAAATATTTTCATAATAAAAGTGTTTGGCTAAAATTTTAAACTTTTGTATATAAAGAAGGTCCAAAATACAGTTTTACGTAATGTATATTTGATGGTCATACCATGTTCAATGATCAGTCCAGGCAAAATACATATACAATATATGAAAGAAGTGGGATATGAACATCTATCCGGGAATAGAGGCATTACTTTTGCTTCTTTATTTGTTTTAGAAGTATATTGTTTTTTTAATGTATGCCTTAAGGATGATCGGTATGGGCAAGAAAAAAGTACGTGGAGAGTGATGTGGCAAGGCCTCCACAATGAGGTAAGATGTTGAACACCACCCCCTCCACATGTGGAGCACGGGCGTGGTGAAGCCTTGGCCTTGGCCACGAGTTTGCATGTGAAGGATGTGTGTGTTGGGCAAACTTCAAGGTATTTGGGTGGGACCCATTCATATTTCATACCACATAGTGGAGAGAGGGGGTTCCCATGTGGAGCACGGGTGTAGTTGGCTGCCACCAAGGTTCTAAAAGACGCAAAGCGCGGAGTAACGGCACCATCAAGCCTTGAGCATGACGAGTCGTGGCGAGTCATGGCGTTTTTCAAGACGTGACTTATGGCGGCAAATTTTTTAATATAATTTATATATATATATATATATATATATATATGTATATCAAATTGAAAAACAAATATATATCTATTGATTAACATTATTTTCATATGTGAAGTTTATAATAAAATATGTTAAATCTAAATTTATAATTACATCACATCATTTTTTTTCAAAAAAAAATGATTTTTTCAAAAAAAAAAATTCAAATTTTACAAGACTTTTCAAAAAAACTCGCCATAAGGACCACACTACATCTATATCTATACTACTTTTAAATGCATGTTGGTCATTTCTAAAAGAGGAAGTCTAAATTTCAACCCTTCCATTTTTAGCAATGCCCAAACCCACTTTAAAATCATAATTAAAAACTGCTGCTGCCAAGATTCGAACCCAGGTGGGCAGGTACCCCATGCAGGAAGCTTACCACTAGGCTATAAGCAATTTGGTGACTATGTTTCATAAACTATACATACTAACTGTCCCGAATAGATGAGTATTTTCTACATTTAACGTTTTTAATATTAATCAAACGTTTTAATATTACAATTAATGTTCCCATAAGTATTATAGATAATCTTTATTTGTTGTCTTTTACCAGCCACACAAGTTTAAAACGTTTAATGTAGAAAATAGTCATCTTTCGTTTAATGTAAAAACGTTTACATTAAGTTTGACTGTTAGTATTCATCCATTTAATTCGCACCCATAATTCAATGTACCACAAATGCATTTATGTAGTATAGATAATGGAGTTTTTTTTAATGATCGTGTTTTAATAAATTATATAACATTATCAACTTAAAATTTATTTAGAACATTTACGCCATTACACGGACTTATTATTTGGGTAAGTTCATGAGTGTTTGGTTATTAGGGTCATTTTAATTCCTTTAATTTTTATTTTTTTTGTTGTTACTTGGTTATTTGAAAACACTTGATGACCCTAAGCTTGACTGACTGTTATACGGTTTATTTTTCTACCATTATTGTGATTTCAAGTACTCCTTTATTGTGGTTTCCATAATGTCAGAAACGTTCATAATTTTCCGTTTGACTGACAATTTTATCTTAAATCTCATCAATGTTGTTATCTAATATTTGGTCATCAAAACCGGAATTACCATAGTTAAAAATCCTTTAAACATCCGTTTTATAAACGTTTTTATTGACCGTTAAAAATGGCAATTACGTTTTCTAACCGTCTTTCTAGAAACTCATTAATAAAAAAACGTTTTCTCCATTAAACTTAGAAACGTTTAATGTATTAGTTTATTATACATTAATTTGCGAGTCTATTAGTTTTAAAAACGTTTTCTACCAGAAAAGTAGAAACGTTTTTCAAAATATTTATGTACATTCATAGCTTTGAATACTTTTTATTACATTTAATATAGATATACGTTTTATAAACGCTTTTATTGACGGTTAAATATGTCAATTACGTTTTCAAATCGTTTTTCTAGAAACTCGTTAATAAAAAAACGTTTACTACATTTAACTTAGAAACGTTTAATGTATTAGTTTAATATACATTAATTGGCGATTCAAATAAGGTTAAAAAAGCGTTTACTACATTTAAAAAAACGTTTACTACATTTAACGTTTAGTGTATTACTTTAAAATACACTAATTGGCTATTCAAATAAGGCTAAAAAACATTTTCTAACGGAAAGGTAGAAATGTTTTTCAAAATATATGTACATTCATAGCTTTAAATATGTTTTATTACATTTAATATAGATATACGTTTTATAAACGTTTTTATAATAGGTTAAATATGGCAATTACATTTTTAAATCGTTTTTCTAGAAACTCATTAATAAAAAAACGTTTCCTACATTTAACTTATAAACGTTTAATGTATTAGTTTAATATATGATGAGGTTAGTAGGGATTAACTATATATATATAGGTAGATCCCCAAATTCCTAAACATGAAGCTCGACCACGTCACTAATGAAGATGACCCATGTCACAATTAGACCGGATACTAATGATGGCCCACGTCACAACTCCGCCACTAATGAGCGTCTGTCAAATCATGACCGCCTGTCAAGATTGTCAGCGCCTGTCAAATCATGACCGCCTGTCAAGTGATCATCGCCTTTGTCAGCGCCTGTCATTGGAGTCGTGGCTGACGTCCCGTCATAATGACGCATCATGACTGCTTTATTGCAGTCATAATAGTAAGGCGTTACACACGATCATTACGCTATCATAATGGCGCTTCATGACTGCTTTATTGCAGTCATAATGAGCCAACGTTCCATATACCTGACAATGACCATATAAATACATGGCCTAGCTCATTATCGACGCCAGACTGACAGACACACACACACTGAGACCGATTAAGAAGTCTAAAACACAGAGTAAACTTACACTCACTTTCACCTTCGCACTCAACCACGATCACCCTAGGTTCGCCAAGAGCTTGTTGGGTCTGCACTGTGATTATCACAGGAGATCTAAGGTTGACGTCGCCTGGTCTTTGTGTTTGACAATCGTTGTTCGAACATTGGCGCCATCCGTGGGACCCGTTTTTCAACGGCGTTTCACTTTTCCAAACTTTTTTTTTTCTTCCTCAATAATCACACCTTTCCTATGGCAGATACACAGCCATCGCTGATCATTTCTTCATCGCCATTAATAACCACTACCGTGATTACCACTATACCCGAGGCGGTGATAACCTCGCCTAGTCGTATCATGGAACCATACGTCGATTCTGAGTGGACGGTGTCGGATGTCAGGACACAAGGGTATCCCTCTTTAACAAGTCCACTTTTCTCCACAAGGCTTGTTGGATCAAGTTCGTTTACCTCACCACAGCCAGTGACGTCCATCCCTTCATTTCAGCCTCTTTTGTCCCACGGGACAAGCTCTCAGGAGGATGGCACGGATCCGGTCAGACAGCCTGTTTCCACCTTTCCACAAACCGCTACGCCAGGAGTTCGGGAGGATCCAATTGTGGAGTTACTCCGAAGGTTGGCTCAGAGTACTCAGCCACCACCGCCTCCTCCACCACCTACTTCATCGGACCTGTTGTCTCAGTTGGTGGCGGCGTTGCGCCCAGCACCGCAGCCAACGGTTGTTCAACCAGTAGATCCGTTGTCACAATTATTGGAGCAGTTAAGACAACCACCCATTCACACCCCACCACCACCTCCACCACATGATACATCTAATGATATGTTGCGCGTCTTGCAAGCACTCGTGGCAGCAGCCGCACCACCCCGAGCGGCCACTATGCCTTTGTCGGTGGTTAGTTCGAAGTTTTGTGACTGGGTGGCCAGATTCCCTCTCCCAAATAAACAAAAAGTTCCGTCCATAGTTGGTACTTACGATGGTACACGGGATCCCGATGACCACCTTGCTCTTTTTGAACAGGCCATTATGACCGAGAAATGGCTAGACCCAGTCGCTTGTCACATGTTCCCTGGCACGTTGCAGGGTTTCGCTCGTGATTGGTTTGCTGACTTACCGGAGAGGAGTATTCAAGACTTTGCGGATCTAAAGGCTAAATTTGTGACTCACTTTATCCAACAAAAGAAGCAGCAGAGAACTCATATAGAAGCACATTTGCTGCGACAAAGGGAAGGCGAGGGGTTACGCGACTTCATTCAGCGTTACACGCAGGAGTGCCAGAAAATTGTCGCCTTACCCGAAAGCCAACAAATTTCAGGTTTTACCCTCTCCTTGCTTCCAGGACAACTGCAAGAAAAGTTAATCAAGAGAACTCCGATTACTTTCAAAGAAGCCACGGACAGGGCATATGACTATCTAAGGTCAAAAGAAACTGTCTCCCTGACAAGAGAGGTAGGCGGCAAGTCATGGACCGACACGTCAGATCGCAGGCATGAAGCTCTAACTGGTGATCATCAACGAGATGAAAGGAGCAACCGGAGGTTTGGCCCATACGATAAACATCCGTCTGAGCGTGCTCTTAGCAAAACACCAAAAGAAATCTTGATAACAGAGCAGGTGTGCGCTACCTTCACACCTCCACCCCAGATGGAGCATAGGTCGGGTACGAAAAACATGAATAAATACTGTGATTTCCATGAAGATCATGGACACGACACGAATGCCTGTAGAGAGCTAAAAAGGGAAATCAGGCGGGCTTTGGAAGCAGGCAAACTAGAACACCTTGTCCCTGGCGCTAAGCAGCAAGCAAATAAACCTCCACTTAAGAAGAGTTATGCCTGGCAAAAGAAGGGGGAAGACACAGAACATCCCGGACCACCTGATGGTCATATCCTCATGGTACATGAGGGAGCCAATATTAACTGACCTATCAAGGTGTGATAGTCTTTACTGTCATTTTTTCCTTTATGTTTTCAATACATGTTTCCAAGCACATGGAATGTCATGGTCATGCATGAAACGAGCGATAATAGCATTTGGTCTGATCTTGTATCCCAATATTATCTCACAATATCATTTTTCTATGGTTTTTGCATAAACAAATAAATCTTGAAGTAAGGATTCAATACAAAAAGCATAAGGCCACAATAGACATCTTAGTCTAAAGCCAAACATGCACTTTCATTACGTACAATGTTACAACTTGAGCACACATGTGCATGTACACAACTACGAACATAGTTCAATACAACATGTATGAAGCCAAGAAAGACAACCTTGTCTGGCCAAATAACATACAATCATACTCGTCTTTTACTCTACTTGATAAAAGATAAGCACTTCTCACTGGGAAGCGACAATCCTCGCGAGTAAACAAAGTAAAGGTTAACCAACAGAAGTGCCATTGGCACAGTGTCACAGGCACAATATGAAGCATACATCAAAGATACCCAAATCTACCCAGGTCATTGGCATACAAAAGGAATCATGGGCTCTCAAGAAAGTGTCATACGAACAACCAAATATACACACTGTCATGCACACCCAAGACGGTGTCATGGACACAACATCCATAATAAAAAGATAAAAACAAAAATGTGTTATTGGCTTGATCATCCAATAAACCATTATTTTTCAACGCAAAGCAATGGACAAGCAAGTACGTACCTGTAAGGTAGCGAGCAACTCAGCTAAAGCCATCGGCAAACAACATACAATTACAGTTAGGAGGGAGTTAATTATTTACAACATATTGCCCCTAAACCGCCGGGCTCCCCGGTCAATGTGTACCGCTGGTCGTAACCACGGAGGGTAAGAGGCACGAAGTGTTTAGGCGAACAACCTCCGGCCGATTAGTTACAACATATGACTATCTGCTGGTTGGACAGGCCAAATCCTCGGTCGAACAACCCGATACCGCCGGCCAAACACCAACGACCGCCGGTCCATCTAACCCTAAACCAAACCGCCGGTCAACCCTATACCCCCGGTCCACATCGGCGAAACCCTAACCCTAAACCGCCGGTCAACCCCAAACCGCCGGTCAAGCCCAAAGTCAACCGCAAACCGCCGGTCAATCCCAAACCGTCGGTCAACCCTAAGCCGGTTTTGCTTGTACGGTTCTGCACGAGTTATCAAATTGTCTATTATGTTTAAGACGTTTGCCCGCCGGTCCCCAACACCCTACAACCGCCGGCCGTGTGAGTAGTTTGTAGCCGGTCCCCAACACCCTAAAACCGCCGGCCGTGTGAGTAGTTTGTAGCCGGTCACCACCAAACCCTAAAATCGTCGGGCCGTAAATCTAAGGTGTCGGGCTCGTACCCTGAGCCGCCGGTCCCGACGATCGAATTTGGTCTTTGCCCGCTGGTCGATTTTTCAACCGCCGGTCTAACTCTACCGCCGGTCTAAAAGCCGCCGACCGTGACAACCACCGGTCCATCTAAAACCGCCGGTCAAGGCGCAGCGCTGGTCGAATTAACAACCTGCCCGAAGATCGCCGACCGTAAAAACTGCCGGTCCACCTAAACCCGCTAGTCAAGGCGCTAAACCGCCGGTTGAATACCAATCTGCACCCGCCGGTCTAAACACTAATCGCCGGTCTACGCGCGCCGCCTGTCTTGCGACCGCCGGTCTCACTTAACCGCCGGCCGGCACGAATGCTTGTACCGTTGTACCGCCGGTCTCGCAGGACTGTTATACCGCGGGTTCCCTCGATCGAATTGACAGCCGGTCTCATCTAACCACCGGTCCGGTTTGCCGCTAATATTGCTTGCGATGTCGATCGACGTTACAGCCAGTACACTCGATCGAACAAAAATAAGAAAACGGGAAGAAGCCTTACGGGTGATGATAGTTCAGACTTGCAAACCGTTACTTTTGGCAAATCTTAACTCGGGGGCATGATGAGGTTAGTAGGGATTAACTATATATATATAGGTAGATCCCCAAATTCCTAAACATGAAGCTCGACCACGTCACTAATGAAGATGACCCATGTCACAATTAGACCGGATACTAATGATGGCCCACGTCACAACTCCGCCACTAATGAGCGTCTGTCAAATCATGACCGCCTGTCAAGATTGTCAGCGCCTGTCAAATCATGACCGCCTGTCAAGTGATCATCGCCTTTGTCAGCGCCTGTCATTGGAGTCGTGGCTGACGTCCCGTCATAATGGCGCTTCATGACTGCTTTATTGCAGTCATAATAGTAAGGCGTTACACACGATCATTACGCTATCATAATGGCGCTTCATGACTGCTTTATTGCAGTCATAATGAGCCAACGTTCCATATACCTGACAATGACCATATAAATACATGGCCTAGCTCATTATCGACGCCAGACTGACAGACGCACACACACTGAGACCGATTAAGAAGTCTAAAACACAGAGTAAACTTACACTCACTTTCACCTTCGCACTCAACCACGATCACCCTAGGTTCGCCAAGAGCTTGTTGGGTCTGCACTGTGATTATCACAGGAGATCTAAGGTTGACGTCGCCTGGTCTTTGTGTTTGACAATCGTTGTTCGAACAATATACATTAATTGGCGATTCAAATAAGGTTAAAAAAGCGTTTTCGACCAGAAAAGTAGAAACGTATATTAAATATTTATGTACATTCATAGCTTTAAATACGTTTTATTACTTTAAGATAATATATAAGTTTTTTTATTGTGTATAAATAGACAAATCAACCTTTATACCTTTGCATTCACGATACGAGAATTTCAATACCACCAACCATCACCCGTCATCCTTTTTCATCATAATTCGGCAAACCATGTCACAACAGCCGGATTGCACTTTGTAAGAAACATTCATGATTTCAAGGAAAAAATTCACCTCAAGGTCAAGGTTCTACGGATTTGGCCCCGCACAAACTTCAACAACAAAAACGAGATAATTTCACTTGAGATGATTTTAATTGACGAGGAGGTATTACTCTCAATCATATTCGATAAATCATCACTAGGTATAGATATTATTTTTACAATATTAACTTACAATTAACATCATTTTGGTTACCCATTTTTTGTAGGGAGGCAAGATTCAAGATTCTATTTACGTGAAGTTGATGAGTAGATTTCAAACAAAACTGAAGGAAGACGGTGTTTACTAAATCAGAGGATGTAAGTTATGGAGGACCAATTCAAGTTTCACGTTTACTGGCCTGAATGAAAAGCTATCGTATCAATCAAGCACAACGGTTAAAGAATGCGCTGAGTGGAATGGTCTATTACATGGTTTTGAATTTGCCGCATACGATAAAATTTTGAATAACTCATTACTAGCCTCAAAGTCAATTGGTAAAATTTACTCAATTTTATTATGTAGGAGTTATATATTATATTAAAACTATTTAACCGCCAATTAATGATTTTTTTCAGATGTAATCGGAGAAATTTGCGTCGCTGACAACCTTAATTTTTCAAGTGATGACAGGAGCAAGCACATGCTGCCAATTGAAATAAAAAACATAGAGTTCGTTTCAATGAATATATATAGATAAAAACTTATTTAGTTTCAAAAATTAATCGTATTCGCTTAATTACAGGGGTGCAAAAAATTTGGTAACATTGTGGGGGGAACATGCTCATACTTTGAGTGATTATTTAGACTCCGTACAACCAACCGATCGTGTCGTAATAATACTTCAATTTGCCAAGATAGACAATTGGAAGGGTACTTTTTAATTAATTATAACATATTTAAATAGTTACATAACGGATACATTATTATACAAATTTATAACTTTAATGCTTGTTTCTTTCAAAACACATAGAGGAACCATCGGTTACCAGTTACTTTGAAGCAACACGTGTGTTTGTTAACAGTGCCATACAAGAGATACAAGATTTCAAAGATAAGTAAGCATTATCTTACCATTTGATATAAACACTATAATTCTACAAGTGATGACAGGAGCAAGCACAAGCTGCCAATCGAAATAAAAATATGTACTGTATTCATTATAAAAATATGTAACCAATGAACTTTTAATGGCCAGAAATATGTAGTTCGCAGCCCGCCGCATCGCGCGGGTTTTAACCTAGTACCACATAAACACTGTGTTCCAAACTTTTTTAATGAAAGAAAAGAGAAGAAAGTAAGAGAAGTGAAGAGAAAAGAAGAAAAATTAAGAAGGAAATAATTTTTATTGTTGTGTTCCTGGGTCGGAAAGAAAAGAAAAGAAAATTACCATTTTTTGTATTCCTGAGTTGGAGAGAAAGGAAAATACTTAATATATTTACAATTTTATCCTTCGAATGTAAACAAATTAGGTAATGAGAAGGTTAGTTTGGTAATTGCAATTAATTAAAATTTCTCTTCTCTCCAAATCTTCTCACTTTTGGGAGGAAGATTAGGAAAGAAAAAATGACCAAAATTTATTTCCCTTTCTCTTCTTTTCTTTTATTAAAATAACTCTGGAACACAATAACATGTTTATTTCTTTCATTTTCTCTTCTCTTCTCTCTAAATTAAAACTCTGGAACACAGTGAAAAGACTCATACCCATTAGCCTAAGGCATATATTAGGACTCATTTAATTAACATCATCTTTTATTTAAACTGGAAATTGTAATTATTGTATATTTTAAAATGATGAAAATTATAGTTAATCAATATTTAAGAGTTTTTCTAACGTATGCTCCCAGGGCATACGATAACATATATTTAATGAGCCATTAATTACCATATAAACACAAAATCGAATCTATTGCATTTCTAAGATGGTTGTTTTTAAAATATAACTGATTTATTAAACGCAACATAATCTTCTCCTATATATGAGCCTACATTTGTTTTTAGTTTGACAACTCAGCAGTTTTGAGCTCTTTCATTGGTCGAATATGCCACGTGTAATTCAACCATTGGCCGGCGAAACATCCTCAACATATTCGTTTACAATTGGAAACTTAAATCCTGCAGTTATGAAATGCACTATATTAACGGTGAGAGATTTTTGAATTTATTTGATATCTTCTCCTATATATGAGCCTACATTTGTTTTTAGTTTGACAACTCAGCAGTTTTGAGCTCTTTCATTGGTTGAATATGCCACGTGTAATTCAACCATTGGCCGGCGAAACATCCTCAACATATTCGTTTACAATTGGAAACTTAAATCCTGCAGTTATGAAATGCACTATATTAACGGTGAGAGATTTTTGAATTTATTTGATATCTTTAGATATGGGTAGTTTCCAAAATTTTTACCCCACCAATTAATTTAATTGCTTTATTTTAGGCAACTACAATCAGCATTAATTCTCAATATTCGGTTGCCTTGCTTTGTGCAATTCAGTTTTGTAACTGTTTTATCTTTCAAATTTATTATATGTATTTCGAAAATAAACATTGGTAGAGAACCAACACCAGTTTATCACAACCCCACAAAGAAGGTCAATAATTTGGTTCTCAAGAAGGAAGTCGGGTTATATGATTCATCAACATCTTTAAACATTAGAGGAAGTAGGAGTTGGTTAAGAGGTAGTCATTTATCAGTAATCATAGGCATTTTGTGCAAATGTAACTAAGCCATCTCTTTGTAGTCTAGTCCACCAGGAGCACTGGACTCCTAGAAATTAGTCTTGATGAATATGCTAATTAATCAAAAAGGGGTGATGTTAATTACAACATGCATGCGTGATTAATGTTAGTTATTGTATTCGCTATGTTAACTTTATATATATAGTATTGTGTTGATTTTGAATTTAGTTTTGCCTATTATATGAGTTGTAGAATGGAGGATATGTCAAGTTAGGCTTAATCTGAAATTCAATCTAAACTAGTGAGTAAAACTAAATTTATTGTTGGGTTGATGTGAGTTGTGTAATGGGTCAAACTTTATAATTTGGAATTAATAGTTTGTCAGTTATTTAAGTTGTTACTTATAAGTATAATGTAGAGAGTGTTTTTGTCTGTTATTAAATTTATAATCTCTATAATGATCAACTATATCATATATAAAAAATATTTGTTTTTACTATGAAATTATTTTTAAAGGTACAAGATTTTCAATGAATAAAGTATTTAAACAGTATCAATATATCGTTAATTTCCTATATATCTCTTGAAGCATGCCCGTCCATTCAGGCGGGCTTTGAAGCTAGTGAAGTATATATATGTTTCTAGAGTTTATGTTACAAAAATATTAAATTTTTGTGATTTTATGCCTGTAGAAACGGGTTTCAAGTTTCAACAAAACCAGAAGAAAAACATCAAACATATAAAAAAAGAATTAAACCCCCAAAAAAACCTTCGCGTGTGTGTGTATGTGCTCTCCAGCTATTGTTCCCAAATCCAATCAATCAATCCCTCACTTGTGTTCAATGGATCTACCATTTCTGATTCAATTAGTTTAAGATCTTGAATCAGGTGGTGGATTCAATCAGTTCAATTGAATCAACCAACTTCAACTGTTGAAGAAATAGGTAAACGAGTTTTTTATATTTTAATATGAAGATACCTTGTTGTACGGTGTGTCAAACAAGATACAACGAAGAAGATAGATGTCCTTTATTGCTTGAGTGCGGCCATGGATTTTGTAAGGAGTGTTTATCTCGAATGTTCTCATCAGCATCTTCAGATACTACGCTTTCGTGTCCTCGTTGTCGCCATGTTTCGGTCGTTGGTAACTCCGTTCACGCGTTACGGAAGAATTACGCTATTTTAGGGCTAATTTCCTCTGCCTCTAATGGCGATTTCACCGATGAGGATGATGATGATGATGAAGAGGATGAGATGGTGGTGGTGGATAGAGACCGGAGGAGCTGTGGTTCAAACGCTTCGAGCTCTACTGGCTTGATTGAGCTTGGTTTGCATCAGGATTTGCGAATGGTGAAGCGATTCGGGGAGGAGTTAGGGCGGAAAGGAGGTGGAGTTGAAATGTGGTCGGCGGTGTTGTGTGGGAAATCCGGCAGGTGCCGCCACCGTGTGGCAGTGAAGAAGCTGGTTGTGATTGGGGAAGATACTGATTTGGTGGTGCAGAATCAGCTTGAGGATCTGAGGCGTAAATCCATGTGGTGTAGAAATGTGTGCAAGTTTCATGGAGCTACCAAGGTGGATGGTTGTCTTGCTTTAATCATGGATAAATGCAATGGTTCTGTTGAGACAGAGATGCAGAGAAATGAAGGAAGACTTACTCTTGAACAAATCCTGAGGTTTGTTTGTGTGTAATTCAAACTGACTGCTCTTTAAATTTTACTTGTGATCTTGTATATGAAGCAGGCTTTATGTTAAATTAGTCGACTTGTGCCTTAAAACATGGAACCTATACAACATATACCAGATTAAATGAAGTTCAATGTGGTTGGCATAGTTTCCCGCAATTATATTATTAAACAAAAATTGTAAAATCTTTAATGCTAGAAATCTTGTAGATGTAGAATGACAGTTGGATTTATGTGACGACTTTTTAAACCAACTTTATATTCTGCACTTTAAACTTTAACCGCATTGGCAAAACAAAGAAATAAAAGGATGCCTTAAAACCCGAAACATGACAAAATGAAAAAAAAAACGTTATGCAACGTACGGGAAATGATAATTAATGTCTGAAGTATGCTATGTAACTTGCTTTTATCATCAATTTTACATCTTTAAGATTTTATTTCTAGAATGTTCCAAATGTAGTACGGAAAATAACAAATAAATTTATTTTTCCTTTCTTTTTTAATAGATACGGGGCAGATATTGCTCGTGGGGTAGCTGAACTCCATGCAGCAGGCGTTGTTTGTATGAACCTTAAACCATCCAATCTTCTTTTGGATGAAGATGGTCGTGCAGTGGTTTCTGATTACGGGCTTCCAGCCATTTTGAAGAAACCTGCTTGCAGAAAAGCCCGTTTGGAGTGCGATTCCTCAAGAACTCATTCATGCATGGATTGTACAATGCTAAGCCCAAATTACACAGCTCCCGAGGCATGGGAGCCCGTAAAGAAGTCATTAAATATTTTTTGGGATGATGCTCTTGGTATATCTCCAGAATCAGATGCCTGGAGTTTTGGCTGTACATTGGTGGAAATGTGCACCGGTTCTGTTCCGTATGTTTGCTATTTTTTTGATTTCTTCATCACCCATTTTCCCTAGAGATGGCAAGATGGGCGGGCAGGGACGGGCCGGGTTGACCCACATACACTTTCTTGACCAAATTTGTGAAGTTTTTTTTAATATATAGCGAGTAAATTATGATTAGAAAACAATATTATTACATTGCAACAATAATCTTTGGATAAGATGATTTTTAGATATTGTATGCATTAAAAATAGACGCCCCCCTGTTAGTTAACAGACAACCCAACCCAAATCAACCCGTTCATAAGTAAACGGGTTGAAATTGCAACCCCTAGTTTCCCCTATAGAAGGTGTGATTACAAGTGGATGATATTGTTTATGTAGGTGGGCTGGTTTAAATGATGAGGAAATATATCGGGCAGTTGTTAAGGCTAAGAAACAGCCTCCACAATATACAAGTGTAGTAGGTGTTGGAATACCGAGAGACCTGTGGAAAATGATTGGTGATTGCTTGCAGTTCAAGGCACCTAAAAGGCCCACTTTTAATGCTATGTTAGCAATATTTCTTCGCCATTTACAAGAAATACCTCGCGGGCCTCATGCAAGCCCAGATATGTAAGTCTACATTTATTATATCTATTATATCTGATTATTGCAATTTATGTATAAATTTTCTTTTATTATTTCCTTAAATAATCAGAATTTGTCTACAATTGCAGTGATGTAACTGTATTCCCCAAACCAAATGGGATGCCACCTTCTCCTTCAACTGATTTAGAAGTTGTTCATGATTATCGAAGTCTTCTGCATAAAATGGTTTGTGAAGGCAATGTTACTGGTGTCAGGTCAGTTGCACTTTATATGTTTGATTAGAGGTGTCAAAATGGGCAACTTTTGATCTGTTCCTTTTGGTTGTATACTTTTAATGCATGCTTCACTCTCTTTCATTATGTAATTTACAATTTTACCCTTATGTTTTAACACAGTGAGTTGTTAGCGAGAGCTTCATCAAAAAATGATGGCAATTCATTTCATTCTCTGCTTGAAGCACAAAATGGTGATGGTCAAACAGCCCTCCACCTGGCATGCAGACGTGGCAGTGCTGAGCTTGTTGAGGCTATTTTAAATTATCAGGAAGCAAATGTTGATGTTCTTGATAAAGATGGGGACCCACCACTTGTGTTTGCTCTTGCAGCTGGATCACCAGAATGTGTTCGGGCTCTTCTTAGTAGATATGCTAATGTTAGGTCTAGGTTGAGAGATGGGTTTGGCCCGTCTGTTGCTCATGTTTGTGCTTATCATGGTCAACCCGATTGCATGCGTGTAAGTTCTTTAACTGCAGTTTATTCATAAGTTTATTTATTTATTTATTTATTAAAGTATTTATAACTGACAACAGGAATTGCTTTTGGCTGGTGCTGATCCAAATGCGGTTGATGATGAAGGTGAATCCGTACTTCACAGAGCAGTAACAAAGAAATACACAGAGTGTGCTCTTGTTATATTGGAAAATGGAGGCTGTAAATCCATGGGTATTTCAAACTCAAAGAATCTAACGTCAGTACAGATTTCACCTATAAAAAAATGTATAATTACGTTAAATAATAATTAATTAATATATGTTTATATAGCCCTCTACACATATGTGTGACAACATGGAATGTAACTGTTGTTAAAAGATGGATTGAAGTTGCATCCCCTGAAGAAATTTCTGAAGCCATTGATGTACCTAGTCCTGTGGGGACTGCTTTGAGTATGGCAGCTTCTTTAAAGAAAGACCATGAAGCTAGTAAGTGATCTCAAAATTATATTAACTAATTTATTTTTTTATTGAATTAATTAATAAATTTAATTTTGTTGCAGATGGTAGAGAATTGGTACAGATACTTCTTGCTGCTGGAGCTGATGCTACTGCTCAAGATACCCAACATGGAAGAACAGCTCTGCATACTGCTGCTATGACTAATGATGTTGAGTTGGTCAAGGTACGCCTTTTTAAACCATTTACTTGTGAATGGGTCAATTCGGGCCATGTTTTATGTATTAAAAAATTAGGTTATTATTGTAATTATTCGATTGGTAATTGTTTTGAACAGATAATTCTTGATGCTGGAGTTGATGTTAACATAAGAAATGTGCAAAACACAATTCCTCTACATGTGGCGTTAGCAAGAGGATCAAAGTCATGTGTTGGAATGCTTCTTTCTGCAGGAGCAAATTGTAACTTGCAGGTACGTTTCATAAAAGATTATTATACTTATTAAACTTAGGTCACATATTTATCCTATTTATATTTATATTGTTTTCAGGATGATGAAGGTAATAATGCTTTTCACATAGCTGCTGATACAGCAAAGATGATACGCGAAAATCTGGAGTGGATTATTGTCATGCTTAAGTATCCAGGTGCTGCTGTAGAGGTTAGGAATCACAGGTAATGAATCTTGACCCGTTTACGTACTAATGGGTCATAAGTTGCCCAATTGTATTTTCAATGCATTAAGTCAATATACAAAAAATTAGTTTTTTAATTGAAATAATATAGTTTTTAATCATATATGACACTAATTAATTTTTATAATTAGATAGTATTTTTTTTTTTTATAATTATTTGTGATGGGTAATAGTGGCATGACACTACGTGATTTCTTGGAGGCTCTTCCTCGGGAGTGGATTTCAGAAGATTTAATGGAGGCACTTGCAAATAAGGGAGTTCATTTGTTTCCTACAATGTTAGTGCATTTTATTTTTTTAATTTTCTTCATTTTCTTGAACTTTTTTTATACGATAACTTGATTTTATGTTACAAATTGATATTTAGATATCAAGTAGGCGATTGGGTGAAATTCAAAAGCACAGTTGGCACTCCAACAAACGGGTGGCAAGGTGCAACACACAAAAGTGTCGGTTTTGTTCAAAGTGTTCCAGATAAAGATAATCTTTTTGTGTCATTTTGTTCTGGTGAAGCCCGTGTTCTTGCCAATGAAGTCATCAAAGTCATTCCATTAGACAGAGGCCAACATGTGCAACTCAAACCAGATGTTAGAGAACCAAGGTTTGATAACAATCTTGCTAATATAACATATTTCATCATTTCAGTTTTTATCTAAAGTTGGCAATTTTGACACGATCACTTATGAATGTGTTGATTTGGGTTGTGTTTGACCTCAAACGGGTCAACCGGATCAAACCCTCCAAAGTCTTATTTAATAAAATTAGTTGTAAACATACCTTGTGATCTTGACAGGTTTGGTTGGCGGGGTCAGTCACGAGATAGTATTGGAACGGTCCTCTGTGTTGACGATGACGGTATTTTACGGGTCGGGTTTCCTGGAGCATCCAGAGGATGGAAAGCTGACCCAGCAGAAATGGAGCGGGTTGAAGAATTCAAAGTCGGAGATTGGGTCCGGGTCCGACCCGCCCTCACTACAGCTAAGCATGGATTAGGGTCAGTTACACCAGGAAGCATTGGTATTGTATACTGTATTAGGCCCGATAACAGTTTATTACTAGAACTCAGTTATCTTCCAAATCCATGGCATTGTGAACCCGAGGAAGTTGAACCCGTTGAACCATTTAGGGTAATAACATAAAACATACCCATTTTGTTATAATATGTTTCACTTATGTATAAAATATAATATAATATTATAAATTTGAATATCTACAGAATGGTGATCGGGTTTGTGTGAAACGGTCAGTTGCAGAGCCCAGATACGCCTGGGGTGGTGAGACTCATCACAGTGTCGGAAGAATTATCGAGATCGAAAGTGACGGTCTTTTAATAATCGAAATTCCAAATCGGCCCATACCATGGCAAGCTGACCCTTCCGACATGGAAAAAGTGGAGGATTTCAAGGTAAATTAAGCGGGCGGGTCGGGTTTGGGTCATATCCATTTATTTGACAATTTCTGTTACGTGACAGGTTGGGGATTGGGTTAGAGTTAAAGCTTCTGTGTCATCCCCTAAATACGGTTGGGAGGATATAACTAGAAACAGCATCGGGTTGATCCACAGTTTGGAAGATGATGGTGATATGGGAATTGCTTTTTGTTTTAGAAGCAAACCGTTTTCTTGTTCTGTGACAGATGTGGAAAAAGTGCCGCCTTTTGAATTAGGTCAAGAAATTCATATGCTTTCTTCAGTTACTCAACCGAGACTTGGTTGGTCAAATGAAACTCCAGCCACTGTTGGTAAACTTGTTAGAATTGACATGGATGGAGCTTTAAATGTAAGTCTCAACCGAAACCTGTTTACCTTGTCACTAAAAATTTACCTGTTTTGACCTGTTTCCATTTCGTACTAAAATTTTATCCTGTTTTTCATTTCGTACTAAAAGTTCACCCTTTCAGACCCATTTTTTTTGTTTTGTACTAAAAATTACCTGTTCTGACCCGTTTTTCCATTTTTATAGGCTAAAGTGGGTGGAAGACGCAGTTTGTGGAAAGTATCTCCTGGAGATGCAGAAGTGCTTTCAGGGTTTGAAGTGGGAGATTGGGTTCGATCAAAACCGAGTGTGGGCACGAGACCAAGTTATGATTGGAATAGTATTGGAAAAGAAAGTTTAGCAGTTGTTCACAGTGTACAAGATACCGGTTATTTAGAATTAGCTTGCTGCTTCCGTAAAGGTAAATCCATGACTCACCACACAGATGTCGAGAAAGTTTTGGGCTTTAAAATCGGGCAGCATGTCAGATTCCGGGCAGGTCTAACAGAGCCAAGATGGGGTTGGCGAGGTGCCCAGCCTGATTCCCGAGGTGTTATAATCAATGTGAATTCTGATGGTGAAGTACGGGTCTCGTTTTTCGGGTTATCGGGTTTGTGGAGAGGGGATCCTGCAGATTTAGAGATGGAACCGACTTTTGAAGTGGGAGAATGGGTCAGAATGACGGGCAATTCAAGTGTTTGGAAATCAATCGGGCCAGGTAGCATTGGGGTTGTACAAGGTGTTGTGTATGAGGACGATAAATGGGATGGAAATATTTCTGTTGGTTTCTGTGGTGAACAAGACCAATGGGTCGGCCCAAGTACCCATCTTGAAAAAGTCAACAAGCTCATGAACGGTCAACGGGTACGTGTCAAAACATCAGTGACTCACCCTAGGTTTGGGTGGTCGGGTCATAGCCATTCAAGTATCGGTGTCATATCCGCCATTGATGCTGACGGGAAGTTAAGGATATACACACCAGCCGGGTCAAAATCATGGATGCTTGACCCGTTTGAAGTGGAGGTTGTGGAGCAAGAGGAGCTCCGTATCGGAGACTGGGTTCGGGTCAAACCATCCGTTTCAAACCCGGCCCATCATTGGGGAGAGGTGACCCATTCAAGCATAGGTGTGGTGCACCGTATTGAAGAAGGTGATCTTTGGGTTGCATTTTGTTTCTTGGAAAGATTATGGTTATGCAAGAATGATGAAATGGAAAGAATCCGCCCGTTTGTAGTGGGTGATAAAGTTAAAATAAAAAAGGGTTTGGTTAGCCCGAGATGGGGTTGGGGTATGGAAACACACGCAAGCAAAGGTCAAGTTGTTGGGGTGGATGCAAATGGGAAATTAAGGATCAAGTTTCAATGGAGGGAAGGAAAACCATGGATTGGTGATCCTGCTGATATTGATCTTGATGAAATTGAAAACGGGTCACCTGAATCATGATGAAAACCGACCATCCGGGCTGATTTTTGTAGGTTCCGGGTGATTGAACACAACTAATGTGGATAGAAACGAGCTTGTTCGGTTGCGGGTTGGGCTGGGCCAAGTGACTAGAAAAAGCTTGAAAAGATTGTAGACAGATTAAGAAAGAGGTAACCAACCTAATTAGGTAAATAGTGTCTGCATGTGATTGCTGTTTATTTTTATTATTATAGAGGAATAACAGGACATCTTGTGGGGTTTTTTATGTTTCTGTATAACTCATGCCTTGTTCATATTTATTGCTATACAACCTTTTTGTGCTTTCTACTTTATTATTTGTGGTTTCGCTGACGTATAAGTCTTTACAACCACTATACTCAATTTCAATGTAGACAGTTATACTTTTAAGTTTTACCCGAGAGTAGATAGATTGTTTTCGGCAAGTACAAGTCTTTGTTTCTTAAAATTTTTGTTTGACCATTATCACCAATTTCCGTACTCCATCCTCGATAAATTGGCTGTTTCCCGGGTGTATTGCATGAAAACGTAAATGAACTTTATATAGATTGTCATCGCACATACCTGTCTTTCAAATGTAACATGTAACAAAATCTCATTTGCTATCATTTTAATGTAAAAAGTGACGTGAAACCTATAGGATAGTGGCCTAGAATCTAGATATTGTTCACCTAAGATTAATTTAAAAAAGAAACTGTTCAAGAACTCTATGGTTTTTCTTCTACACAACAATAAGATTTTGCAATTCTTTAAGCACATACATATTTAATCCCTTACTGAGCAATGTTATTTAAGCACACACCTTCGTCCTTCATATGCTTTAAGAGCTCAAGTTATGAAGTCTATGGGTTTTCTTTGATTGACATTTGACAAGAACATAGAGATTTTATTTTCAGAACATGTTTTAAAAGGTTAGGTGTTTTGAGCTTTGTTCGTGTTGTAAATTTTTTTAATATTTTTATTAATAATCTAATAAATATTTATTTAGAAAAGATAGATCAATTCAAGCCCAGTTAGCCCTTTTAGAGCATCTCCAACCATAAACTCTGTCTAAGTCACTCTATCTCTATATTTAGTGGGCCCATTAACTCTAAACAAAACTTCAACTCCAACCATAAACTCTATCAATCCCTTTAAAACTAGTGGGACCCATAACAATTATATTTTAACTTAATTGGATGGATTGTTGGCTTGCAAATATAAAATAAAATCAATTAAATAGAAATAATTATTAGATAATTAAATAGAAGTGGTGGAGTCCATTGATAGAAGGGACATTCTCTCACTTCAAATATAGAGTGAGCTTTTCTCTCACTCTATATTTAGAGTGATTGATAGAGGTTGGTTGGAGATGCTTTAACTCTAACATCACCCGTCACCGACTCACCGTATGGCTATTTTAAAATTTTATTTATTTCCAAAACGATTTATTAAGATTTTATCGGATTGTAATCCAAATAACGAGGATTTGGAAGTGTCCAAGAATGGACCAAAATAGCCTTTAATTTACGAACTCAAGTCTGCCCTCATTCCTTTTCTTTCACCCCCAAGGCGCAAACGGATCGACGTACTGCTTCTTCAAATCTTCAATCGATCTGTTCCGTCGCCCAGGTAACACTTTTGGCTCCATCAATTTCCCTCAGTTAAAATTAATTCATCTATGTTCTTCATGACGATTTAATAAAAGATTTAGATTATCTGTATTTTTATTAATAATCCAACTGTAAACCCTAAAACCACAATAATTTGATAAAACCTATAGGTTCTTGGTAACACTTCTGTTAGTTAGCTTGTTATGGTTGATTCGAAGTTCAATCTGTAAAATCAGTATCTTTTGCATTGAATTGGATCTATAGTTATCAGAATTATAATTTTTAAATTTATTGATTTTAATATGCATAGCTAATTCATATTCATTGAACTTGATTGTGAATAGATTGTTTTCCTGCTGATTGGTGCTGTGCTCTAGATTCATCCAAATAACAACTATGGAGGTTAGTCCACAATATAAACCCATAATAATCTTTAACAAAGCATAAAAGTTGCATCTTCTATTGTCATTAACTTGTTTAATTTTCACTTTGTCACTAACAGAACCCAATTGACATTGATAAAATAAAGGAAACGTTGCAACCTGATGAAACCGGTGGTGGTGGACTACAATTGCCTGGGAAAGATAGGGTTGTATTCAGAGCACCTGAGAGAAAATCTTTATTAGGTCAGCACAATATTCTTATTACATGGAAATATCTTTGCATCTTTCAGAATCTCTATAGCAAGAGCTAAATAATATTATCGCATTTTAATAAAAAATATTATATGAACCAGGATTAGATGTTCTTGCAAGTGCAAAAAGAGTTGAAGGAGCATTTAAAGTTCCTAGAGAAAAAGTCTCATCTATGATGGCATCTATAGATGAAGAGATGGAAAATTCAACATCAACATCATCACTCACAGGTTTAGATGAATCTGGAAATGGTGTATCCAGCAGTGGACAAAATAAAAGCAGAAGATATCGTGATGCTAATTCTAGTGGGAGCAAAACATTTGATTCAGGTATTTTTTCTTCATTAGTTACTTTTAGTGATAATTTTAATCTATATAATTTAATCTAATTGTGATATTTCTTAATGTTGCAGAAAGTCGAATCACTGAAGCGGAAAGAGGTGGTGGCACGTCTGCTAGACATGATTCAAACTCTAATTCACATCCTGAGGTAAGATTACAAGGTTAATTTTTATGGTTACACCAAGACAAGTAGTTAAAATATAAAAATAGAGTTTGCATAACTATCTATTATTCTAGTTTTTAGCTTACTTTTTTGGATGTTACAGCCTTTTTGTTGATTTGTCGAGTGAAGTTATTAATTTCTACATTTCTAGTATTTGATATTAATTTCTTACTTGAATATTTAGGATATTACCCCTTCTTCTAGAAGCTCCCAACATCGAAATTCTAGGTATGATTCAACAGATCATAATAGACACAGAAGAGATGATTCAAGAAGTGAAAGCAGGGGATCAAGAAGATACAGTTCTGATAGAGATGACCGAGAACCATCACCTCGTTATGGTAGAGATCACAGAGATTATGGAAATAAAAGAAGCAGATATGAAAATTCAAGAAGAACACCTGGTATGTAGTACTTAAATTACTTTAAAATGTTTTATTATATAAAATTAAACGTGTATATATATATATATATAGGGTCGAGTTATATAGAGAACCCATATTTCATGTGTAACACACAAGAACCCACCTAACCAATCAGAATTTAGTAAATACATATGCAAACCAATAACATTTAACCCAAATCAAACATATACTTAAAAAGTACATCAAAAATACTGAAAAACATACATGCACAAATAACACTTTTATACATACATGAATAACATACATGCGTGATAACATATATGTATACATGCATGAATTACCTACATGCAAACCAATATTTGAGGGTCCCTCATCAAATCCATTCATGTATCTTCCATGATCAGTTGATTTCGAAAATCAATTGTTTAGATTGAGTTATACACAAAATATAGAGTTCTCTATATAACTCTCCACTATATATATATATATATATATATATATATATATATATATATATATATATATATATATATATATATATATATATATTGTAGGCAGATCTGATTGGGATGACGGAAGATGGGAATGGGAAGAATCACCAAGACGTGACTCTAGTTGTTCAAATAGTGTGAGTAGAAATCATCAACCGTCACCATCACCAATGTTGGTTGGTGCTTCACCTGATGCAAGATTGGTTTCTCCTTGGCTCGGGGGCAATACTCCTCAATCTGGTAAGTTGACTTGCGTTGCAAGTTTCCTAATATAATGCCACCTGGCATTCTGCTGTTGGTTGATTTTTAGTATTTTACTGACTTTATTTGGGTTCATAACAGGGCATGCTGCTTCTCCCTGGGACAGTGTGGCACCTTCACCGGTTCCAATTAGGGCATCTGGATCAGTTAGATCTTCAACTTCAAGATCTGGTGCTAGGTCTCACTCTCAACGACCACTTGCTGCAGAAAATTCACTACATTTGGAGGTAAAATCAATTTCTTTTTTTCTTTATCTTTTAAAAAAAATAAAATTGCAATGAAGTATCTGGTGTTTGACCTTTTCTTATGTTGTGTATGCAGGATGAAGAAATCGATAAAGAAAAATATATTAATCCAGAAATATCCGAAAGCATGCGGTTAGAGATGGAATACAACTCTGATCGTGCATGGTAAGTAACAACCAGTAAATAGATAATTAAATATGTGTAACATTCATTATTTGATATTAACACAATTTGTTATCATAGGTATGACACTGAAGAAGGCAACTCTGCATTTGATGCTGACAACTCATCATTTTATCTAGGTGATGAGGCTTCTATCCAGAAGAAAGAAGCGGAAGTCACAAAAAGACTCGTACGTTATGAATTTTTAATAATTCGTTTTATTTAATATTTTTGCATTTTGATTTAACATATACTTTTGTGAATCATAGGTTCGTAGAGATGGAACACCAATGACACTTTCTCAGAGCAAAAAACTATCTCAACTTACTGCAGATAATGCTCAATGGGAAGATCGTCAGCTTATGAGATCTGGTGCTGTCAGAGGTACAGAAGTTCAAACAGAATTTGATGACGAGGATGAACGAAGGGTTATTCTTCTTGTTCATGGTACAAAAACCACAACTTTTTAGCATTATTTTTTGAATTTTTTTTCTTTGCTTACTTTCTACTAAATATTTATAAATTTATTTCAGATACAAAACCTCCATTCTTGGATGGTAGAATTGTGTTTACTAAACAAGCAGAACCCATAATGCCATTAAAGGATCCTACATCAGATATGGCTATTATTTCAAGAAAAGGTTCAAACCTTGTTCGTGAAGTACACGAAAAACAAAGTATGAATAAATCACGACAACGGTTTTGGGAACTTGCTGGTTCAAAGCTTGGTAATATCCTCGGTGTTGAGAAGACAGCAGAACAGGTTTTTATTTTATTTTATTTATTTCTGCTTAATGGTTGATGTAAGTTTTTTTTTAATTCTTTATTTATCGTGTTTTAATTAAATATCAGATTGATGCTGATACGGCTGTAGTTGGTGAAGATGGTGAGGTTGATTTTAAAGAAGATGCAAAATTTGCTCAGCATTTGAAAAAGGGTGAAGCGGTTAGTGATTTTGCAAAATCAAAATCATTATCACAACAACGACAGTACCTACCAATATTTTCTGTACGAGATGAATTATTACAGGTATTGTTTTCATTAACAGCTATTTCTATAAAAAACTAGTTAATATTTATATTAATTTGATGTGACATGTTTCATTTTTTTTTTATTCTGTGGAATAGGTGGTACGAGAGAATCAAGTAGTGGTAGTTGTAGGTGAAACTGGTTCTGGAAAGACAACACAATTGACTCAGGTAACTTTGTGACCACAATAAAATACATATATGTATATGTATAGGTATATTGTATATTGTATATGTGTGTGTGTGTGTGTGCGCGCGCGCGGCGTGGCGGGCGTGCGCGTGCCTGTGGCTGTGTGTGTGTTGTGTGTCTGTGTCTGTCTCTGTACTGTGTCTAGAATTTTTTTTGTAATGAATATGTACCGTTTGGGAATTTATTTGCAGTATTTAAATGAAGATGGATATACAACAAATGGTATCGTTGGTTGCACTCAACCAAGACGTGTTGCAGCAATGAGTGTGGCTAAAAGAGTTAGTGAAGAGATGGAAACGGATCTTGGAGATTTGGTTGGATATGCTATTCGTTTTGAGGATGTTACTGGCCCTAAGACTGTTATAAAGGTAAGTTGACTTTGACTTTAAATGTTTGCTTTACTTTCAAAAGTCAACTCTTTAATTAAGATACTAAAGTGTTCTTTTTACAGTACATGACAGATGGTGTGCTTCTGCGTGAAACCTTGAAAGATGCTGATCTTGACAAATATCGGTAAGCATTACATAAATTCATAGTAATGCATTTAAATATGATGGCGTATGGTAATATAATTTTAACTTTTTTTGGCCTAAAATAACAAATTCTTATACAGTCATCTATCTTTAGTCAATGTACAAGTTTTTATCCAATGGTGCTGTTAAAAGATGGCTTTGTGTCTCGTTTTGGTCATTGGGCAACCGGATGACCTGAAAAATTAATGATGTGGCGCCAAATGACCCAAATGGGACACAAAATTGCATGTCACTTGCCACCTCAGCAGAACCAGTTGGACTAAAAATTGTACAATGACTAAAAACTACATTAATAATTAGTCTAAATTTGCATGCGCTATTTCAGTGTTATTGTGATGGATGAAGCCCACGAGAGATCATTAAGCACAGACGTACTATTCGGGATCCTTAAAAAAGTCGTCGCCAGACGTCGAGATTTCAAGCTTATCGTCACTTCCGCCACCCTCAACGCACAGAAATTCTCCAACTTCTTTGGAAGGTAATGTAATCTCTTATGTTTTCACAAAATTATTTTTCTTTCACATAATTTATGTTGAATTTTTATAATTAATAAACCAAATTAACATTTTACAGTGTCCCAATCTTCCACATTCCTGGGAGAACATTTCCGGTCCAAACCTTGTACAGTAAAACCCCGTGTGAAGATTACGTTGAAGCAGCAGTCAAACAAGCAATGACAATTCACATCACGAGTGCCCCCGGTGACATACTCATCTTCATGACCGGTCAAGACGAAATTGAGGCCACTTGTTATGCTTTAGCAGAACGTATGGAACAGTTAGTTACATCAACAAGACAAACAGTTTCCAACATGTTAATCCTCCCGATCTACTCCCAACTTCCAGCCGATTTACAAGCTAAAATCTTCCAAAAAGCAGAAGATGGGGCCCGCAAATGCATTGTGGCCACAAACATTGCTGAAACATCCTTAACTGTAGATGGAATTTATTACGTGATTGACACCGGGTACGGGAAAATGAAGGTGTATAATCCCCGTATGGGTATGGATGCCCTCCAGGTGTTCCCGGTCAGCCAGGCAGCCGCTGACCAGCGCGCGGGCCGGGCAGGGAGAACCGGGCCGGGTACTTGTTACCGTCTTTATACAGAAAGCGCGTACCAAAACGAAATGCTCCCACAACCCGTTCCCGAAATTCAAAGGACTAATCTCGGGAATATCGTTCTGTTGCTCAAGTCTCTCAAAATTGAAAACTTGTTGGATTTTGATTTCATGGACCCGCCGCCACAAGATAATATTCTGAATTCTATGTATCAGTTATGGGTTTTGGGTGCGTTGAGTAACACCGGGTGTTTAACCGATCTCGGGTGGAAAATGGTGGAATTCCCACTTGACCCACCTTTAGCAAAGATGCTATTAATGGGAGAACAGTTGGAATGTATGAATGAAGTTTTAACAGTTGTGTCTATGCTTTCGGTCCCGTCTGTATTCTTCCGACCCAAAGACCGGGCAGAGGAAAGCGATGCTGCCCGAGAAAAGTTTTTTGTGCCCGAATCCGATCACTTAACGTTGCTAAACGTCTACCAACAATGGAAAGCTAACCAGTACCGTGGAGATTGGTGCAACGATCATTTTCTACAAGTGAAAGGCTTACGAAAGGCTCGAGAAGTGAGATCGCAATTACTCGACATATTAAAAACTTTAAAAATCCCGCTGACATCATGCGGGCCCGATTGGGATATCGTTAGAAAAGCGATTTGTTCGGCTTATTTTCAAAATGCTGCAAGACTGAAAGGGGTTGGTGAATATGTTAATTGTAGGAACGGGATGCCATGTCATCTGCACCCGAGTTCGGCTCTATACGGGTTGGGTTACACGCCCGATTATGTTGTGTATCATGAGTTGATTTTGACAACAAAAGAATACATGCAGTGTGCAACCTCAGTTGAACCACAGTGGTTAGCTGAATTGGGGCCCATGTTTTTCTCGGTTAAGGATTCGGATACATCGATGTTGGAACACAAAAAGAAGCAGAAACAAGAGAAGTCGGCCATGGAAGAAGAAATGGAGAATTTGAGGAAACAGCAAGTGGAAGCCGAGATTAGGAAAAAGTCAAAGGAGAGAGAGAAGAGGTTGAAACAACAACAAGCAATCTCCATGCCTGGATTGAAGCAAGGTTCTACATATTTGAGACCCAAAAATAAAAGATTGGGTTTGTGAAATTACGGAAATGCCCTCGTTTGAGTTTTACATTATACATTGATTGTATGGTTAAAAGTAATCAACTAGTTTTTTTACACTTGAACTGGTTGGATTTGTACTTGGATGCTGTAAACTTGTACGATAAGAATGGTTAAATATTTGCAACTAAATTCCTAATTATTTCGTAACTGTTAAATCATAGAAAATCCATGTAGTTTAGGGGTTAGCATTTGGGCTGCAAAAACCAACCTTACTGAACCGAAACTGAAAACATGTAATTGTTTCGGTTTTGAAAAATAATCTTTTTTGATTTCAGTTCTATCGGTTTCGGTTCGGTCTTCAAATAGGATGAGCATTTGATCTAAATAAACTTAACTGAAACCGAATTGAAAACATGTATTCATTTTCGGTTTCAGTTTTGAAAATTCTATCATTTTTGGTTTTGGTTCGGTTTTTAGACCAAGCTCACCCTTACTTAGTTCGTCACATTTTGTGTGTCAATTGAGTATTCAACTTGTTTCTTTTCTAATATAAAGAAATTAATATAGAACAGATTACAATTATAAAATTTAAATTGTCATACAAAATATAGTTCAAAATGTCAGGTCGCTAGTATATTTCAAGTCTCTTTTGTTCAGAAATCACCGATTTTGTAAACTGGTTGTGCCTAATTTTGATTCGACTTCATATTTGAGTTAAAAACGGGTTTGATATTCTATGTCTTCAGGTTGATCTTTTTTTATTTTATAAATGAATATTATTGCAACATATCTTTTAGTTTATCATATACAAAAAAACTAGTAATAATCAATTTAAATTCGCTCAGGAATATCGCCAAATATCATCCGATTTAATAGGTTCAATTATAGCATCTAGTATAATAAAGATTAAAGAAATACTAATGGAATAACACAATGTTCTTTAACTCTTAAGATTAGTGGTTTACACCACATAATTCTTTTTATCCTAATCATACATCAATATAATCAAACAACAATTAAATATATAAAAGGCAAAATTATGCCTCAATTGTTTGACCAACTTCATCAATTATTCTCTATGTTTGCCAAAATCTTACTATAAAACTCCATTTTTTAAAATCTCAAACTTCTTGTTTAATACATACACCAAATCTTTATAAACCATTAAAAATGTTTGCAAGTTGGCCTTAATGTGTCATTAGATGACATATTTAAAAATCCTAGAAGTTATAATTGTTAAGAAAATGAACAAATATGACGTTAAAAATTAGAAAAAGAATATATATTTATTGATATAATATAGATTTCAACTTGAGGGGCTTAAATGCCAATGTATTAAACTTACGTGTCATCACTGTATAAAGTATGAACAAATTGCCCAAAAGCTTAAACCCACAAAACCCTAAACCTAAAACTCTTACTCCCTCCCCTGCCCACCGTAAACCATTTGCATCATCAATTCAACAACGAGAAGATGAAATCAGAACCAGGAGCTAGGGTTTCAGGGAGGCATAGAATGACGCCTCACCTGCCCAACGATCCCGATTACGAGCCGTTAAGGGAGCTCTTCAGTCACCATATTCACTCATTCGATCACTTTGTAGAACATGGTTTAGAGAAGGCACTCATGAGCATCAAACCCATCGAGGTTGTAGATTCGAACACCCAATTGAAGCTAAGAAATATCCTTTTTTCTTCGTTGAAGTAGAACTGTATTTGCAGTTGAATTTTGTACATCTTTCTTCTCATTAATTAATTAACTTTTGATCACCGAAAGAAATTAGGAATCCTCGATTGCAGGTTTTTTAGTTTCGATTAGTTGATCTATAGCTTTACTGAGTAAATTGAGATTAACTGCATCTTATTAACTTCAAGTTTATGAAGAACGATGAGAAATTTATGAGAATAATCGGCTTTTATATTAAATTTGTTTCATTTCGTAAGAATCTCTTACTTTTGCTTGAATTATACATCCATTTAGATTCACTCATCTTTAATTTTGTGTCATATTGGTTTATTCTTGACCCACATCTTACTTTGGTTTGAAAAACCGGAGCTATATCCTCCACAAAAGGAACGAATTTCTAAGACAGCTGTTCGTGAAGCTCTATATCCTGTTGAGGTAAAATACTTACACCAATAAACAGTTTTACTCTCTCCTTCATTCTAAAAGTAAAAAAAAAAATGAACTTATTGGTTATCTGTATTTCTGTACTAACAGTGTAGATTAGCTAAAATTTCATATACCGGTAAATTTTTGGTGGATGTCTGCTTTAAATATGGTGATGGCCCTAATGGAGCAGTTATAAGAGAAAAAATCAATTTTGGGCAATTGCCTATTATGTTGAAGGTAAGGAAATGTTTATATATTGATTTTTAGTATTATTAATTATTATTATTATTTTTTGGTTTAAGATGTATTCAGTCAGAAATCATGAGGATTGGCTGATTTATTTTTTATTTTTTATTTTTTATTTTTTGCAGTCAAAACTTTGTCATTTAAGAGGTGCTGATCCTCATAAACTCGTGTCTTGTAAAGAAGAGCCATCAGAGATGGGCGGGTAATTACCTTTGTATAATTTATTTATTTATTTATTTTACCTTTTCTTGTCACATATATATAATACTCTGTATATGGATTTTAGTTTTCAGCTGTTGAATTAAAGAATATTTCTCATCTGTCACAAAGTTCAAATAATCATATCATATTATGAAATATATAATTTTTTCTTTTGTAGGTACTTTGTATTAAATGGGCTTGAGAGAGTTGTTCGACTATTAGTTGTACCAAAAAGAAACTACGTAAGCTACTTTTATTTGATGTAAATCATAATGATATTAGTCAACAAGCATTGTAACATTTCATGAGTCCAGTTCTTTTTTACCTTCTCTCTCCTTTGACCACTTGTTGACTCATTGATGTTCATATGTGCAGCCAACTAGTATGGCTAGAAGTGCATTTCGCAATCGGCAAGAAGGATTCACCGATAAAGCTGTGGTGATAAGGTCCTATTTTTATTTTTTATTTCTTCGTTGTTAGTAGAGATTTAATTTAATATTATAATACCATTGTAATATGTAATATACTTTTGAATCATGTGGTCTACTTATTGTAGTGCTAAATTTTTCTTCTCGTTTATAAATACATATATAATATATAATATTTTATATTTAACTTTTTCGAATGTTTTGTTCTGTTATTTCTGCAGATGTGTTAGAGAAGATCAATCAGCTGTAACTGTTAATTTGTATTATATTAGCAACGGGAGTGCAAGGGTTGGATTTCGGTTAGTTATGATTCTGGTCTACTAATATTTATATATTACTTCTAATAATAATTAATTATTTATTTATAGCTGACTGTTTTTACTCTGTAACATTTGTAGGATACGAGGAAGGGAAAACCTGTTACCAATAGGCCTTGTTTTGAAGGTAGTGATAGGAAATAGACATGGTAGTATTCTAGAAGGGTTAAAAGTGTAAAATAGGTTTATAATAGTTAAAAAGTAGAATCAATATATAAAGGAAATGGGTCGTATGTAGCAGTCAGGAAGATTATAATTTAGGGTTTAGTATTTTGGCTCTTAGTCTTGGCTTTGAGAGAGGGATAATCCCTGGACCTATCTTCCAATTTGTGGTTGATTAGGGTTTATCTTTGTTTAATTTCATTGTTCTATCTTCTAATTGCTATCTCGATTTCTCGATCTCTATCATTGGTCCGACCTTGCCTTAGACCTGCCGATTGTTATTCACGTCGTTGATACTCAGATTTCAGTTCACGATTTGATTCGATTTCAGTTCAGAATTGCTGAAAAGTCGCTTTCCTAATTCACGATTTCAGTTTTCATTGTCGACATCTGTTTTATTTCGTTAATGGCAATGGAAACTCCATTGGTGCAAGCTCGTTTGGATCGACATGAAGCTTTGATTACTGAGTTTCAGACCGATTTGGAGGAGATTCGTTCTTCGATGGCTAAGGAGCGTTTGGAGGAGAAGGAATTCCGAAAATTCATGATGGCGTGGGTGAAAGAACAAGATCCACAATACTTCTTCGACTTCTTCCACTCAGAGGAGGGTAAGCATTCTGATTCTGATTTGAGTGGGGAAAAGGATTATGGAATTGGCATGGTTTCTGATGATATTTTCGTTCCTGGTACGAAACAAACCGACTTTGATTCTGATATGGTTGAATATGGGGAGTTTTCCTATTCTAATACGGGAGGGGGAATTGTACTCGATTCTAGTGATGAATCTAGTCATATTATTGAATCCGGTGGGGAAACACCTATTCCGTCGATTGAATTGGAGGATCTTAATCGGTCTCTCACTATTATGCCTCGACCGTTAAACCTAAAGAATCATTTAACAATGGATTATTTAGTGAGTCAGGTTTTCAGTGGTGCACACAAGGTGCTCGATGAATGTCTTGAACCAAATTTGGTTAGACAATTGCTTTTGTCAATTTCGTATGTTGTATGGGGTCGTAAGCCACTCAAACCCCGAGATTACATGAACTTCTTGGTTACTTTGCACATTTTTTATGACTACGAGCATCCTAGACCTCATAAACCACCTGATCTTCAAATCAGCACAAAGTGTACTTTGATGGAAACAAGTCTCGAGGATAAGCCATCGGGTTCAAATGAAGCAGATAATGAAGTTAGGAAGCTTTGGATGATTCCATGGTGGGCGGGTACCATCAAGGTTGCCATTGAAGAAGTCCCTTTATTGCAGGAAGACATTATGAAAAATTTTAGGATGCAATTTTTTCAAAAAAATCAAATGAAAGAACATGGTAGTAGTGAGTTTGGATTGCCAAATAAAAAGGTGTCATCTCTTTTTGCTCTAATAACAACCAAGACGGGTCAACATGATGAAATTGGTCCACATGGAATGGCACTTTCAGCTTGTGAGCACTTCTGGACGCTTTCAAGCAGTAATACAAAAAAATCAGATGCACACGTTGTTCAATCTTTGACTGAATCGCATGTAGGAGTTGTTACTGGTGGAGATGGAAGCAAGTCTTGAGGACAAGACTTTTTTGAAGGCGGGAGTAGTGATAGGAAATAGACATGGTAGTATTCTAGAAGGGTTAAAAGTGTAAAATAGGTTTATAATAGTTAAAAAGTAGAATCAATATATAAAGGAAATGGGTCGTATGTAGCAGTCAGGAAGATTATAATTTAGGGTTTAGTATTTTGGCTCTTAGTCTTGGCTTTGAGAGAGGGATTATCCCTGGACCTATCTTCCAATTTGTGGTTGATTAGGGTTTATCTTTGTTTAATTTCATTGTTCTATCTTCTAATTGCTATCTCGATTTCTCGATCTCTATCAGTATTGTAATGCACATTGTTCTAGCAGAAAGTAAAATAGTTATACTAATATTAGAGTTGGCAATTTAGACCCCTATACTTTCAAATGAGTCGATTTGGAATCCATTTTTTTTTGCAACAGGCACTTATTGATACAAGTGATCATGAAATTTTCACGAGTTTGACTTCCGTGTACAAGGATAAATATGAGAAGACAAAAGGTTGTGTTGGCACTCAGATATTAGGTGAAAGAGCAAAGATTATTCTTAATGAAGTTAGAGATTTAAATCTAAAAACACGCATCGAATGCCTGAAATATATTGGTAACTGTTATGCTGTTGTCATCGTTTTTTTTAATATTCATACTCCATTTTTTCCAGATGCGTAAATTTCGTTCTTTTTTTCTTGATTTATTCAGGAAAGTACTTTAAACCTTTCATGTTTGGTATGGAAAATGAAAGTCACCCTGCTGTAAGTCCTACTACTCATAAGTATATGTATATGTGTGTGTGTGTGTGTAACCCCATGATAATATTATCATTTCTGTAGGTTGCTGATGCTGTTTTAAGAGAGTTTGTATTAGTTCATCTTGATAACAATCATGATAAATTTAATCTGCTAATGTAAGTAGTTTTTATATTATTGTTATTATTATTTGGCATAAATGGTAGGTTGGGAGCAAGATTATTACTAACATGTTGTTACACAGCTTCATGGTGCAAAAACTGTTCTCTTTTATTGATCAAACCTCTATACCAGACAACCCTGATTCACTGCAAACTCAGGAAGTTCTGTTGCCAGGTCACCTTGTTACAATATATATTAAGGTAAAAATGAATAAAAAATCACAAAAAATGGGAAAGGAGGGATATAACCTTTCTTTTAATTAATGCTTAACAAGATGATTTTGTATTAACTATTTTGTGCTTAATTTCAGGAAAAGTTACAGGAATGGCTGCTAAAATCTAAACGTTTACTTCAAGATGATGCTGAAAACAGAAAGAAAAATTTTGAGTTTCGCAGCAGTATGTTCTATTCTCATCTGTTAAAAACGAAAATTATTATTTTGTTAACTAACTTACGTTTTTAATTATATTTTTGGTTTTGATTACTGCAGTAGCTGACATAAAAAAAGCGTTGGAAAAGAATCCTGCAAAGCAAGTCGGTTCAGCTGTTGAAAATATGTTAAAAACTGGAAGATTAGTCACACAGTCAACTCTTGATCTAAAAGAGGTACCTACTATTAAAAATATAATTTTCTACAAATTATTTGAATAAAAAATGATTTTTTGTTTGTAGAAAGCTGGTATGACCGTTCAGGCAGAAAGACTCAATTTTCTCCGTTTTGTGTCACATTTTAGAGCCGTTCACAGAGGTTCATCACTTGCAGGACTTCGCACCACAAGTGTGCGTAAGTTATTGCCAGAGTATGTATAACTGTTTTTTAATAATATTTTTTAATTAATTATTATATGTTTTTTTAATTTTAATATTATTTTCTTTTGATATGTTGACAGGTCATGGGGTTTTGTATGCCCTGTTCACACGCCAGATGGCTCTCCATGTGGACTGCTAAATCACATGACTGCCGCATGTCGTAAGTTCTCCTTCAAATAAAATAATTAGAGATTTTGTAACAAGTTTACTACTTTTACTTACTGTTTTGGTAACAAATTATAGGTATCACCTCCTATTATGATTCCGAAGGAAGAATTAGAGATTTTTCAAAATTGCAAAAACCTATTCTTAATGTTTTGGTTAGTGCGGGAATGATCCCTGCATTACCCAAACTTGTCAAATCTGGTCCTCCTGAAGTTCTTCATGTTTTACTCGATGGCCGAGTTGTTGGTGTAATATCTAATGATACTGTTGAGAAAGCCGTCACCCACTTGCGTAAATTAAAGCTATCAACAACTTCAGCGGTTTGCTTTTTTTTCAATATCAACTTTTTTCTTTTTTTATGTTTATTATTTTCAGTCATTAAATAAATATGTATATATTAATAAACAGATTCCTGAAGATCTAGAGGTGGGATATGTACCAATTAGCATGGGGGGAGCATTTCCTGGTTTGTATTTATTTACAAGTCCTTCAAGATTTGTTCGACCAGTTATACAAAAATCTTCACCCCCTGAAGAGAAGAACAATATTGAACTAATTGGTCCCTTTGAACAGGTAATTTTTATTATTTATTATTTTGTATTTTTGTATTAAAAAATATACAAGGATTTATTTATTCTTATTTTTTTGAGTGGGCAGGTTTATATGGAAATAGAGTGTCCAGATGGAGGAAATGGTGGGCGATTAAGTGAGTTTCCAGCAACTCATGAAGAAATTCATCCAACAGGAATACTTAGTGTTGTTGGCAATCTTACCCCTTGGTCTGATCATAATCAGAGCCCTAGAAATATGTACCAGTGTCAGGTCTGTATTTATTTATATATTTTTAATATTCTTTGTATATAATTTTATTAATTAACAAAATTGTGACTATTTTCGTTAATGTGTATGCTTTTTTCACTTGTAGATGGCCAAGCAAACTATGGGATTCTCTTCACAAGGAATCAATTGTCGTGCAGATCAAAAGTTGTATCACCTTCAGGTTTACTTTTTTGTTCTTTATATACTCTTGAATCTTGATTAAATTTATTTTAACTATTTCTAGAATTATTACTTATGTTTTTTTAAATTGGTTGTGTAGACCCCTCAAACGCCAATTGTGCGCACTGCTACATATGAAAAATATAGAATTGATGATTCTCCTTTAGGGACAAATGCAATTGTGGCAGTGCTAGCTTATTCAGGGTAATTACTATATGTAGAAAATTATAAATATTTTTTCTTTTTTGGTTTTTTATATTCAGGTGGCTGATTAATCGCCACATAGGCGGTTATCGGCGGCTGACCGGCCTTGAAATTACATAACCGGTGAAATTAATCAGATCTGTTGTATGCAGATATGATATGGAAGATGCCATGGTTTTAAATAAATCATCTGTTGATCGTGGGTTTGCTCATGGTCACATTTACCAGGTAAATAAATACTCCCTCCGTCCCTTAATAAAGTTCCCATTTCAATTGGGCACAAGTTTTTAGGAGTTACTTAGCGGTGGGGTCTTGATAATAAATTTGATTAAAATATAAGGTTATTTTGGAGAGAGAAAGTGTTTTTTAAAGATAGTGGTGAAGTACATGGTAATAATATTATTTTATTGAGTGGGTCCCTCTAATTTGAGAAATGGGAACTTTATTTTGGGACAAAATATTTGATAGAAATGGGAACTTTATTAAGGGACGGAGGGAGTAGTATTTTGTAGTATTTAAAATAAACATTATAATTATTGTAAAAAAAATGTTATTTGCAGACTGAATCTATTGATTTGGCTGACGAGAAGAGCAAATCGGATCGTTCACATAAAGTATTTAGAAGAAGCAATCTAGATAAAAAATCACATTCATTTATCGATTCAGACGGACTCCCATTTGTTGGGCAGGTTCGTCTTTTCACATTTTATTTTTCCTTTTTCTGTTTTATGAGGTATTTTTTCCCCTTATTAACTGTCAACTACTACTTTCAGAGGATAAACCCGGGTGAACCGTATTATAGCATGTACAATGAAGTCACGAGTACTTCACGTAATCAAAATTTGAAGGGCTCAGAAACTGTTATAGTTGATTATGTTGCAGTGGATAATAAAAACAAAAAACAGTTACAAAAGGTGGTTTTCAGTTTTAGTTATATCCATACAGTCCATTGAAATTAAAATTAAAATTAAAATTATTACAGGCAAACATACGTTTAAGGCGTGGAAGAAATCCTATAATTGGAGATAAATTTAGTAGTAGACATGGGCAAAAAGGTGTGTGCTCACAACTCTGGCCCGATGTGGACATGCCATTTTCAGGAGTTACGGGCATGCGGCCCGATCTTATTATTAATCCCCATGCATTTCCTTCTAGAATGACAATTGCTATGCTTTTAGAATCTATTGCTGCAAAGGTATATATTACTGTTTTTTTCCTAAAAATAACACTACTTTTACATTTGTCTCTTTTTAGTCCGTGTACAAGTTTTTGTCCAATTAGGTCATTAAAGATGGCCCTGTGACCCCTTTGGGTCAACATGATAAGCTGATGACGTGGCGATATCGCCACATCATCAATTAATCTAGTTATTAGGTTGCCGAATAAACCAGGCACAAAGTCATCTTTCAATTACCCAATCTGGCAAAAAAACAAATTTCTGCCAAATTTGTTAATTTAGTTATCATAATCTATTATTTTTGTAAAATTGGGTATTTATATACAAAGCGATTAAAATCGTCACATTATAGGGAGGTTCATTAGATGGAAAATTTGTGGATGCAACACCGTTTGCAAGCTCAGTTAAGAAACCAGATGGAACCCTAGAAAACGAAAGTGATTCACTTGTGAATGAACTCGGTTCACGGTTAACGGCCCGTGGGTTTAATCATTACGGGACAGAAGTTTTATACAGTGGAGTTTATGGGACGGAATTAACATGTGAAATCTTCATCGGGCCCGTTTATTACCAAAGATTAAGGCATATGGTTTCTGATAAATTTCAGGTTCGTTATCTCTCATTTAATAAAATCATCATTTCAAAATTTAAATAACTAATAATAAATTATATTCTCGGGTTTGGGTTACAGGTTCGGTCAACTGGAACTGTTGACCAAGTGACACGTCAGCCTATAAAAGGACGAAAAAAAGGAGGTGGTATTCGGTTTGGTGAAATGGAACGTGACTCACTTCTTGCACACGGGGCTGCATATTTATTACACGATCGGTTGCACACGAGTTCAGATCATCATATAGCTGATATTTGCTCTATTTGTGGAAGTATTCTCACAACAACACTTATTCAACATCAGAAGAAAGCAATGAGGGAGATTGCTGGGCTGCCACCTGGCAGAGTCCCGAAGAAAGTTACATGTGTTTCTTGTCAGACAAGTAAAGGTATGGAAACGGTTGCTATGCCTTACGTTTTTAGGTATTTGGCTGCAGAATTGGCGGCGATGAATATACGGATGACACTCGAGTTGAGTAATGGAGCTGGTGCTTGAAATTGATCTTGCTCGGGCCTTTGATTTTACACAATTTTGAAACGTTTTCAGATCTATTTACTTATGAATGGGATTATTCTAAATTATGTTTGTTTCTAATGATCAAACGAGCAAATACTATAAATCTAATTTATAAAACACTATTGTTGCAACATTGAGTTAACTTTTCATATCAACATTTGGGTATTAAAAGTTAACTTTGATCATTTGTTTATTAGTCGTAATTTCTAAAAAAAGTTAACTTTGAATTGTACTTGAGGAACTGGTCATTGATAATTAACAACTGGATATGTATTTTAATATGACAAAAAGATGAGATTATCATTATTTATCTACATAAATATACTATATAATATAAAAAATGATTAATGTACTCTGAAGTCACTGTAATTTTGAAAAGTTCAGTTTGGTCATTGTAATTTGCGAAAATATTGATAACCGAATTATATTTTTAAAAAGTTTGGTATTTTTTTTTGTTGTAATATAGGTTCTGATTTGCTTTGCGAGCCGATTAATCCCATGGCAATCACCCGCTAAACGGGTAGCCGGAGTTAGCGTGGGTAAACTTCAGTAGGCACGGGGGATATTTAAAAATATTGGTATCCAATAATTAATACTCATATTTTTTTTTTCTTTTTCTTTTAACAACAAATTTATTAATGAGAGTTTAGCAAAAAATTTAACGAATTAATACAAAGGGTATTTAACCAATTAACCCAAGAATCAAATATTTGGATTTCTATGGGTTTTTTGGAAACGGGGATTTCTATGGGTTAATCACAAAAACGAGTATAAAACAATAAAGTAAACTATATCTCGCTTATGTTACTACCAAAATCAAATAAAATGGAATTTCGATACCGTCAAATCATCCAACAAGTTGTAAGCCCGATCACCCTAAGCTTCACCTTTCTCACATTTGAAGTCGCTACATCTTCACAAAACAGCCACCTATCAATAAAAGCCTCCCCTCTGAAGTGGTGAGGAAAATGGTATCATTTTTCTTGAACGATTAAGTCTTAATTTCACAGGTGTTTCTTAGAGCATCTTCAATGTAAGTTTTTTTTTATCTTTTGTATAAGTCATTTGAAGGTAAGTGACCTTCTGACAAAAAGTTTTTGCTTCAAAAACTTATTCTTTTATAAATCTTTATCAAGACACACAAAAACCTTTATGTAGGTTAATATGCATTGGACCAAAAGCTTTTTTGAAAGCTTATTTATAAATTTTAAGTAGAAAATCTAGGTGTCAATAACAATACATCATTGCAATGACTTAACCATTAGGGATACTCTTAGCTTAATATAGTGAAATAACTTAGCTATAGGAGTTCGTAAACTTATTATGCATTTTATTTATGAGAACATGTTTCTTCAGTTTATCTTCAAGTTCCAAAAAACATCAAACCCAAATATTCGGTTAACAGGCCAAAACATATTCGTATATTACAAGCATAAAATTGTTTGACTCACTATAATGGTGCGATTATTAAGCATCAATAAATAATTTCCCTATGGTTTATGATTATACTTGCAAAAACACAAAATTATTAGCAAAATATCAACCAACTATCTACATTACCATGTAATAATTCAAATACCCAAAAGAAAGAGAGAAAAAACTGAAATACTACAATTCGGCCTTTTGAGATCTATGGCTGCATGAAGTCCGATCTTCAACGTCGTTTTAACAGATGAATAGGTCGCTTAGATTGTCATTACTATATACCTGTATAACATATGTTCAAATCTATATTTATTATACCAATCTTAAAAATAAATTTGTATTTTCAAAATCAAAATTGTTAGAGCATATTTTGAAAAAAAGAAAAAAAAAAAAGTTTCCAAGAAACATACCATATGGTCAGTGTTCATCCAGGCACTCAACAAATATGGTGATCTAGGACTAGAATAATTTAAGTTGTTGGCATAGTCATAGTGTGTGAACCTCGACCCACAGGAAGAACACCATGAAGCCCTCCAACATATTCTTCCTCTTGTGATGAACCTGGATCAATAAATAGTGATTTTAGTGAGAATTCAAACAAGAAACGTAAAAAAATAATTAAAAAACGCTGAGGTGGCAGTATGGTTTGACCAACCATCACCAGCCTGAGCACCAGCAACACCAATGCAAGAGTACAATGACTTGTCATCAATCTTCAATTGTTCATATGCCAGGTACACGTCCTCAATAGTAGCAGCTTCATATAGCATTGTCATATCTTTGATGCATGATATATCCTGAATGAAAATTATATTAACAAAACATATTATTTATTGGGTTATGTTATACAATTTAATAATAATAATATTATATTACCTTCCTGTGGACAGAAGCTGCCTGCAAATGAGCTATCAACCCGAGCCAGTAAGCATTTGACTTGGTTTCAGCTTCGTGTTTCATCAGCAGGGTCCGTTTAGCCTGCCAACCAACAACAGAATGTGTGGCTCAGATAACTGTTGGATTGACCCGAAACACTTTTTATAAAAATGCAGTAGTTAAGATATCATGACAAAAATTACATTATTTAAAAAATGATCAAATTTTGATAATATAATGTTTAGAAGCTGTTATGCATTAATGAAGAACTAACCCGGTCCAATTCATGTTCGGCTATTTTTTTACTATGCAGGCCTCTTAGAACACTCTTGCAAGCATCAACAGCCCTATGTACCTGGATAAATACATGAATAAAAAATTGTTAAAAAAATTACACCAAATAAATAAAAACTTTTGTCTCCAATATGAGAAAACTACCTTGCTGGGTGTAGATGTTACTGAAATAACATACCAACCAAGATGCAAGCGATCAAATAGGTTTAACTCGAAAGACACATCATATGTTAATCCTTGTGAGTCTCTAACCTCAGTAAAAAGCCTGTCAAAACATCACTTATGTCAGTAAAATAAATAACTACACAAATGTGAAAGACAAACATACAGTAAAAAACTAAAAAATAACTAACTACCTGGAATTAATTATCTCTGCCAACAGTCCCACTGCAATTGCAAAGAATAATGGGTGACTACGAGATTTTCTTTGCAAGTCAATATTGACGGTTTCTGTCTTCACGAGCTGTCCTTCGGTTTCTGATTGTACATCTGTCATAATTGATTTCATATAAATATGATAAATAAAAACAAAGTTAAATAATTATATATTGAGATTTAAACATGTTTACCATTATTAACAGACAGGTTATTTATGGACTCAAGAAGGTCTGTTCCATCAACTGTATATCCCCAACGGTTTGGTGCAGGGCCTGCAATGTATGCACATGCTCGCTCATCAGTGTCCTTCAAGAACACCTGCCAATTATAAAACAATTGATGAGAAAATATGTATTTTATGGAAATAATTAATAATCACATGAAATTAGAGAAGAAAAATAGTTTTGCTCACTTGCTGAAAATGCAAATCATTTGGTGATAGTCGAAACATAACTGGAGTATAACATAGTGCTCTCTCTGCACCTCTTTTTGCCCTAACCGTGCCTAAATAATCCATTACACAAGCCTCAATATCCTCTTGTGTAAAATCTCCAACCATGCTCACCTATTAAATAAACAAATTAAACAATAAATATACAAAAATAATAATAAGAAAATAAATAAACAGAACTTACCTCCATGTTATCACTAACAAACTGACTCATAACTGCATCTCTTACAGTCTCCAGTGTTAAATTTTGTAATGAATGTGGTGTGGGCTCCACAAACCGTTCATCCTCATCCAACATAGCAATCATTAGCTTGTGAGCAGTTGACCGTTCCAAACTTTTTGGAATAGATCGATAATACGATAGATATAGTTGTCTTGCTCTATCAAATGCATCTTCTAGCCACACACTATGCTGCATTATGCCCACAAAAGTCAAACTTCAGTTGACCATAAAATACCAAAATGAAAAATTGAAAGTGAGATTATATTTACCTCAAGTACCATATGAAGCAACTGGAAAGCTGCACGCATTCCATTACCTCGTGTAGTAAAACGAAATTCCATACAAAGGAATTCTTCTGTGGACTCTAGTGAACAATTAATCAGATGATTCACACAGAATAACTCTACCTGGAAAAAAGAAGTTTATATAATATACTAAACATAAATAAATTTTTTATAATAAATCAAATTAATGAAGTGACATATTACCTGTTCCCGTGAGAAATTACCAACACGCCCTCCTTCACTTAAAGTTCTAACACCCAAAACAACTGCTCCCCTTGTGTCTGGCGTTTCTGCCGCCCGTCCACCTCCTACTATAAGCCTCATCACCCCACCACATGTTTCGGTTGTTGATATCTTATTTTAACATATTCATGTTGGATTAATATTAAATACTATAATTTAAATGTGGAGAAATTTGAAAATCAGAAGTTTATATAAAATATAATTATATACCTTGTAGTTTATAGTAATCCCATTTGAGAGACGACATTGTGTGATTCCAGTTTCTTTGTCATGAACTTTGGTATCGGTTGTATTTAAACTGGTAGGTACGAAAGACGGCTTAAGTTGTAACTTTAAATCCTCCAGTTGTGCTGAGGTTATTAATTCCTTTGGTACCTCAAACTGCATGCAAAATATAGTTAAAAAAAATATATTAAGATGTTTTATGCAATTGTATATACACTTCTTTTGACCTGACATTTTTATTTTAAACATTTGACAGATTAGAGATAAAATGTAACTGAAAATTCTAAAAAAAAAAATTGAAACCCTAAAAAAATCAGAATATACCTCTGCCTCAGGCTCTATGGGTTCCTTCAAGCCTTCTTCAATTGCAGCAGTTATCTCACTTGGAGATATTTTGAAATCGATTTCTCCTTCTCCATCAACATGTACTTTTTTTGGAACACATGCAACAATTGCTGCAGGAACAGGTGCAGATTCTTTACCAAAATCTGAAATGTATTCCAATACTTGTGCACCAATGGAATTCACCTGCATATAATATATTAACAGATTAAAAAAAGAACATAATAATATATTGATTAAAAAATGTAGAAAATTAATTATTATTAATAGAGGTTACTTCTTCAAGAGTGATTGTTTGAGCAACACCAATTAAACTTTCATGACTTTGTTTATGATCCATAACCATATGGCCAAGAGCATCACTCTCCATAACAAAATCCAAATTATCAACTGATGAAATATTATCACTCATAGCAGCTAACTGTTCACTATCTTTTAGTAGTGCATCAAGATAACGAGCCAATTCTCCTTTTGTAACACCAAATTCCTTAAGCCTGCGAACCTGAATCAGATTTATAAAATATGTCATAAAATAATAATCATTAAAAGTAAAGATAATATTAAATTAACAATGTAATACAAACCTCTTGTGCAGCAACTTTAATTGCACTCTGCCAACTTTTAGGTTCAGCACTTACTGTAAGAGTAGTAACTGTGCATCCTTCTCTTCCTGAGTCACTATGATCCAACTCAATGGATGTAAATGGAGGGCTAGAACTCTGAAAATTTACCTCTAATTAGCAAAAAAATTGCACAAATAACCAATTTTTTTTAAATAAATAAATATATATGTATATATAGGGTAATGATCTATAGAAAAGGGTCCTTATTTGAAGAAGCTAAAAAAGGGTTGCATTTTCGTAACTTATACATATATGCATGCATATACAAACATATATGTATATATACATATATAATTAGACCATATATACTATATAGATGCATATTCATGCCCTATATATCTGTATATATACACATGCATTTTACGTAACTTGCATTTGCATTTTCATACCCCAACTTGCATTTTCGTTTACGAAAATGCATATACATACCGTATATAAATGTGTGTATATAAATACATATTGAGGGTATACATGTGAAAATATGTATATCTATGGTCTAAATATATATGTATATGTACATATCTGTATGTATATGTATATTTATATGTATATTTTACGAAAATGCAACCCTTTTCTAGCTTCTTCAAATAAGGATGCTTCTTTCTTGATCCATATTCTGTATATATATATATATATGTATCACCTTATATCTTGAATTGATTCGAAAATGCAAAGCCGAAAGGAATATCCTCTTCATAAGAACATTTCGCAAATCTCCATACGTTTGGACCTTGTTCACAGGAATCTGTCACAAGATAATCATGTTAACTATAAATATATGTGCATATATAAATATGATTGGAATTTCGAAATTTCTAGATTGCTTAACACCTTGCAGAACATGTTAATTGAGAAATTTTGAAGCAATTCATGCTGAAATATTTGAGGAGATTTCAGATCCTCATGTCTCCCAGGAAGAGACCAATTATGTTCAACAGGAGGCCGAATTGCATGCCTTTCTTTTTTAGGAACTTTTAATGATGATCTGTCAAGTGCTGAGTCAGCAGATATTCCTCCTGTAAACTTAGGAACAAGAAAATTAGCCATTGCACCAAAAGCACTAGTTTTAGGTGCTACAGGAGCCTCGTTGTCAACATGTTTTTGTCCAAAGACACCCTGCAAATAAATTTTATCCAAATTAACACAATTCATTAATCATTATACTAATTAAAAAATGGTAAAATACTAATGATAAGCAGAAAATAACATACTTCAATGTGGTGAACTGTTTTTCCAATGTTGTCTATATCTCCAACAATATATAGAGTCGCATTAGCTGGAAAATACCACCGTTCATGGAATTTTCTTATTTTTTCGGCATCCCACTTTTTAATTTGATCTTCTAGACCAATTGGGAATCTTTTACTCAGCTTATTCTCAGAATGTAAATGTTGCAACAACTGTGTTTAGTAAACAACAAATGGATTACATTTACTGGCAACAGTAACAAAATAAAAAGTGCATTATTCACAAATTTCCAGCAGTTAAATTATACCTGGCAATCAACACGGTATTCAATAGTGTTCATCATTTGCAGTTCTGATAATATGGCACGTCTTTCTTTTTCAACCCGAGAAGCAAGAAACTTTGGGTAAAACGCTATCTGCATCATAAATAAATAAATAATAGCGATTATACATTTACATCAACATACTGTTACTGTTAGTTTGTTAGAGATATTATCTGAAAAAAATGAAGGAAAGAAAGCAACTGTTATACATTACATTAGTATTTTACAATAGATATGATAACAGTTAATGTTGTTTCAAAACTGGCTCTTACCTCATTTAAAGCATCCAAAACAGATGGAAGTAGATCTTCATCAGAATCCTATTAAAATGCATAAAACAAAAAAAAAAGATTTATAAAATAAAAACTCACAATATCTATATAAATTAGAGAACAGAAATAAAATTTGTAGTTACAAACCTGCATAGAAGTTGGCGAGTGAATGTGAAAAACAGTATGATGAAAATCGGTATAAGCATTTGAGCGGGCCCCAGTCCTTAAAAGTTTCTCACGTTTCTTACTTCCAAGAAATGCAACATGCTCAATCATATGTGCAATACCTTGTTCATCATCTTCCTCATCAATGGACCCCACATGAACTTCCATGTGGGCTTCAAACCTAAACATAATTAAATAATTAGAATTGTTCATCTAGCACAAAACAATAATAAGAATCGGTAAGTAAACGATTGGAACATAGCTTTATGATTATAAATTATACCTATTTTGTGGAACTTTATTGGGCAAGATGAGGTAACGAAGACCATTTTCTAGTTGTCCCCTATACAATTTTGGATGTGATGGAAGTTCAGAACCTAAAAATCCCTGTAATTCCCTCCATTCACTGCTTTCTGGTTCAATCAAGAAATTATCAGCAGATTGATGTTCCAAGACACCTTCAGGCCAGGCTGTACTTGCTGCATGTGGCTCATCGGGACCCACAGCTGCACATGGAACTCGAGCCCGTTTTTCCTAACAATGTAAAACTTGCAGTTCAGAATATCATTACTATGAGATTTAAGTTTAATTTTAGTAATTAGTGAACTTACAAATGCATTGTCTACTCCATGCTTTGACAGATGAAATACAGATTTGTCAGAAAACGCTCCTGAAGTGGATTTGCATATAGGAAATCGTTTTCTTCGCCCATGATGAAAACAAGACAATCTTGTACATTGATCAAGAAATGGCCTTTGGTTCAATGGTTTAGCCAATAAAGAACCACATCTATCCCCAGAAATCTACAGTGAAGAACACAGGGATTAGCTGTCAAAGAAATAAACGTTTAAATACCTCTCAAAATAATTAATTATTGTTAACAGTGATATGAGCTTCCTTTACAAACCAAACAATCAAATAAATAATTACACAAATTCCAACTTTCATCATTTATTTCCACTTCACGGGTCATGCAATTATATAAAGCTCAATAATCAGTTACAAACACCTATTATTCCCTCTGGTACAGTCAAACTTTGACCTAATCATAATTGCTCAAAGCTCCATCACACACTTCACTAATCGTAAACAAAGGAATTTGTGTACCGCAATCAATAACATCAATAACTTGCAACCTACGCCATGTTCCAACAGGTAATTTCATCTTGAAACAATCCAATTACACAAAAAATCGCTTTTTGCACTCTATATACGACAAAATAAATACTGCCGACCAAAATTCAATTTTTATTTACCTAATTACACAATAAAACCTATAGAAGAGAGACGTATAACGACCTTAGTGGCGAAGTAACGAGGCGGAGAAGCGGCGGTCCGGCGGCTATTTGTATGTAAACACCGGTAGGTAACAGTCTTCTTGTTCTTGACCGGTAAGAAACGATGAGATGACGCAAAATTAGGTTTTTTGGAAGAAGCTAAAGGGGAATTAGACTTTATTTGTAGTGGAGATGAAGCACATAAAATTGATGAAGCTTCCATTGTTGTTTGATTTGTTGAGGAGGGTTGCAGGAGGAAGCCGAGAGAGAGAGATGTAAAATAGGGGTGCGACTTTTATCCTCACACAATATGAGTTCTATTGAAGCCCAATTTTGATTTTTTGTGGCAATACAATTTTTTTTCAATTTATTTATTTTGTAAGTTTATTTATATTGAGATTTGATTCGGTTTAAAAATTGAGATTTAAAGATTATTGTAAACAAAATCACTTTCTTTTTTAATAAGACTAGTTTTTAATAAGACGATATCATAAGGTATCGACAAATATCATATTTAAAGTATTGATTATAATGAATAAAGTTATAGTATAATAAAAAGAGTATAGACCAATCTCTAATGTGTCAATTAAAATTGAGCCAATATAAAATCTTAGTTAAAGGCTAAAACCTATAAGACCGGTGCCAACGGGGGCAACCGACGCCCGCCGGTTGGCCCGCCGGTTGTGGCGACCGTTGGCACGGCCCCGCCGGTTGGGTCCGCCGGTTTGGCTCGCCGGAATTGAGACGGAGAAAGAGACGGAGACCAGTTGATTTTATTTTTTTTTTCTTTTTTTTTTAAATGGTAATTTAAATGATAATATATTAAAAAATTCAAAAAAATTTAAAAAAATTCAAAAAAATTTAAAAAAATTAAAACTTTTTACATCTATAAATACCCTCTCATTTCGTCTATTTTTACACCACATTCACCTTCTATTTTTTTAATTAATGTCTTTTTTTTATGTAATGTATTTTTAAATTAATGAAATTTAATTTTATTAGTTATATGTTTTAATTAGTTGTATATTTTTATTTTAATTAAAAAGAAAGTAAATTAATTAAAGTTGGTGAAGTGACGGAGTGCTGTTGGCACGGGTACGTCAGTTTAGTGTTAGTTAGTTTGTCTGCTGACGTGGCGCTGAGTTGGCAGAAACTGACGGCGTCAGTTTCCGTCACCATTGGCACCGGTCTAAGAAAAGATACATACAAGTATAAATATCCTATATAAAATCGATTTATAAAATATTTAGAAACAAAAATAACAAAATTAACACCCAAAATCCCAATTTTGCTCAGAATGGTTCACATACAACGGAAAACCTGAACTGGGAGCTGTCAAAATTCTCAGGTTATCGTATCGTTTCATCATGTCTAACAGCACGTGTATGCGATTGAACGCTCTACCTCACCTTCACCATGTTCGTAATGCTGCCTGTAACCTCAATTTTATCATTAATGCTATAACATTTGCTAATTCGGGTGCTGTATGTGTAAAATGCTATAGGTCAGACATGGATTTCACAGATTGAACGTTCCGATCGGTTCTTCTGCTTGCTTGCACTTTAGATTTCAATTGAAGCATGCTCAAATCACACAGGAATGTTTACGATTCCGATGTGTGCGTGGTGACGATGTGAGTTTGATTCTATTGTTTTTACACGATGTTCCAGCAATCTATAACAATTTTCATGTTTGCATGCGTGACGTTAATTGAATTGTCTGATAACTTGGCGAATTTTGAGCTAAAAATTACATATCTAAGTATTGTAGTAGTTGATAATGTTAACTCTTTCCTTCAAGGTTAGCCTAATGGGTTATCAGATCCACACAACAGCTGTATAGAGCATGAAGGTATTGATTAATAAATTACATTCGCCATTTTGACTCAATAGAGATTCTAAATTTACTTATAATTCAAGGCTTCTTAAAATTCCACATGTTCTGTTTTAGGTTCAGGGGAAAGCAATGAAAGTCAAGGAAAGTCATCCTCATTATCCCAGTACTAACTACTTGCTTTTCATCATTATTGCTCAATAATGCAGGCTAATATGAGATTTGTTTATTAATAATATGTTTATTGTGCATGGAATATTCAGGATAATGAAAAATCTTAGCAGATATGGAATTTCAGGGATACTATCCTATGGGTTACTGAACACTGCTTATTACCTTTCTGCCTTTCTTGTGGCATGGTAAGTGTTATATACATAAATAATCAAAGGCTGTGATTAATTCCTAACTTACGTGTAATTCACACAATGAAATTATCATGTACAACTTCTTATTTGGACTTTGAGGACCAAGTAATTATGTCAATTAAATTAAAATATTCAGAAAGTGTAGTTTAAATAACCATTGAAATTTGTCATCTCCCGATAGTTAATTGGTCTATAGTCTATACATATCTACATAACAGGAATTATGTTTATTTTATGGTCTAGGTTCTACATTGCACCAGCTCCTGGGAAAATGGGTTATTTGACAGCAGTTAAAAGGTGCTTATTATTCTTATTTTTTATTTATTCAATTGTGATCATCATTACCATACTAATAGTATAGTGGTGAGAGTTTGAATTGAAAAATAATGTGCAGGTTTGTGAAACTGATGGCCATGGTCTGGGCTGGAAGCCAAGTAACTAAACTATTAAGAGCTGGAGGGTGAGCTTTTTAATGTTTTTAATATGTATATTTATCACAATCTTATTTTACGATAATCTCTCTCTCACCACACACACACACCAAGAGTGCCACATTTTGACTTCTAAAGTCAAACAAAATTCTTGGAGACTATATAATCAATGGCCTTAGATCAGAAACACACACAAATACACAGTTACTTTATCGGGCTATTATTATTATTATTATTATAATGTTGTCCATTTGATATGTTAGAGATAAAATATAACCCAAATGGATTCATTTACCCACAAGTGGATCAAAAGTATAGATAAATCTTGCCTTTAATCATATGTTATTGATATATATGTAATTGTTAAGTGGGGAAACCGGTATGAAAGAGTTGGTTATTATGCAGGGCTTTGGCACTTGCACCTGTAGTTGATAAAGGATTATCCTTGTTCATGGCCAAATTCAAGTTTAAATCACAGACAAAGGTTCGTCACACTTCAATATTTGCATTCCTTTTAGCCTTATTTTGATTAAATTATCAACTGATCCCTCCGTTTACTTCTCACTAGAGGTGATAAAATGGGCAAGTGCCATTTAAAATAAAATAAAGTTACAGCATTAACTATGATTTAAGAAACTGCCATTTGAGATGCAATATAACTGAATTTAACCAATTCGTAACTAAATGGATTGAAGTTTTCACCTCAACTTATACATAATGTTATAAAAACTTGTAGGCTTTCACAGTGATCGCAGGGTGTTGTTTTGGGCTTGCTGCTGTGTTGTTTATCGTTGTGACACTGCTTTCGGCGTAAATCCTTTTTGTTCCTATTCGCCTTTAAAGAAAATCATTGCCCTCCATCTCTCTAGCATTTGGTGTAAGATTTGAGGGCAATTATGTCTTCTACTTTTTTTTAATCTTTTCTTTCCAAATGACTAGTTATTTGCAATAAGCTCAATAGATCTGTTGCTAACTATTTTTTCTTCTCTTTCGGATTGAACAAGGATCAACTGTTTAACCCAACTATTATTCAATTGGTTTTTATTTGGCCAAAGATAAAACCAACCTAGTCTAAATAACGTTATCTTAAAACACAATTGATTCGATTCAGTTTGATTTGATGTTACAGGTTAGGGTTGCTAACTGTAATTGAAACTGAAATAGAACAACAATGGTGCTTACTCTGCTTTCAAGAGGCAGAATTCTCTCCAATCTTGTGATTTCACAATACAATCAATGAATGAATACAATTGTCTGTTACATTGACTTTTATATCGACTTCTACATCTAACAGACTACTAACCAACTTTTTATGAAAAAGACCAAAACACCCTTGGTCAACTATTTATTTAAAACAACAGTCAACTCACTTTGACTACTCAGCTATTCCTTCCTCCTTCGTTGGTATGTATATTTGAATGCAGCCCCCGTATCAATACCCCCCTCTGAAACATTCACCTTGTCCTCAAGGGAAAATTCTGGAAAACTTCCTTTAAACAAGTCAACAGCTTCCCAAGTGGCCTCAAACAGTGGCAGTTCTTTCCACTTAATCAACAACTCCTGCACGCCTGCTGAATTGACTCGACGTTGCAATATCATCTCTGGAATCACTTCTAATTCCAAAGTTTCAGTTAACTGAGGAGACAATACTGGTGTAACTGTTCCCGAGCCCACTAATCTGCGTAATTGTGAAACATGAAACACCGGGTGTATACGGGACGATTCTGGCAGCTGCAACTTATAAGCTACCTTGCCAATTTTGCCAATTATCTCAAATGGCCCATAGAATCGTGGCGCTAATTTCTGATTTGTATGAGTTTGTAATGATTTCCTTCGGTATGGTCTGATCTTTAAAAAAACACGATCATGAAGTTCAAAGTTTTCATCTTGTCGATGCTTGTCAGCCTGCAGCTTCATACGCTGCTGAGCTTTAAGAAGATTCATCTTTAATTCATCAAGCAACAAATCTCGATCCTTTAATACTTCCTCTACTGAATTTACCACAGTGGTATCCGGCTTAAAACGTAACAATGTGGGTGGATCTCGACCATATAACGCCTTAAAGGGGGTGCATTTAAGTGACTCATGGTATGTAGAATTATACCAAAATTCTGCCCACCCTAAGTACTTCTTCCACATTTTAGGTTTAGTAGAAACAAAGCAACGTAAGTATTGCTCTACACATCTATTAACCACCTCGGATTGGCCATCCGATTGAGGGTGATAAGCAGTAGAATAACATAACCGGGTTCCCATTTGCTTGAATAATTCTTTCCAAAATAAGCTCAAAAAAACCTTATCCCGATCCGAGATAATGGACACGGGAACCCTATGTAACCTGATTACCTCTTTCACAAAACTCATTGCAACTTGTTGTGCAGTAAACGGGTGACGGAGACCAATAAAATGAGCAAACTTACTTAGTCTATCGACCACCACCAAAATCGTATCCATTCCTTCCGATCGAGGTAAACCCTCCACAAAATCCATAGTAATCGCATCCCATACTTGCATAGGGAGCTCAATGGGTTGTAACAGCCCTCTCAGTGACCCACCTAAAACCTTGTTTTGTTGACAAATAGCACAATTACGAACAAATTCTTGAACGTCTTTTCGTATGCCTACCCAAAACAATTCTGCCAACAGTCGTTGTAAAGTCCTTTCCGACCCTGAATGGCCACCGATCAATGATCCATGAAACTCCTCTAGAATCAGAGGAATCAAAACTGATTTGTTTGATAACACCAGCCTATTACGGTACCACAATAAATCACCCCGTAATTCAAAATCATTAAACTTGGAGCTGCCATTTTCCAACTCAGCTCGAACCCGAATAAAAAATGGGTCAGTCTTTACTTCCTTCTTAAGAATTTCCCAATCCCGCCATTGCGGACCGCCCATGGTGCACAATTCTACATCTTTGCGAGATAGGGCATCAGCCACTTTATTGGAAACCCCGGGATTATAAATGATATCAAAATCATAACCCAAAAGTTTAATCACCCATTTTTGATATGGTGGCTCAATTACCCTTTGATCCAAAAGAAATTTGAGACTCTTTTGATCAGTCTTCACAATAAATCGTTTACCAAGTAAATAAGCCCTCCATTTGGTGATAGCAAATACAATTGCCATGAGTTCTTTCTCATATATCGGTTTAAGTCGGGCACGAACTCCCAAAACTTGACTAAAAAAAGCAACGGGTCGGTTATCCTGTATCAAAACTGCCCCTAACCCGCCTCCGGAAGCATCGGTTTCGATGATGAATTGTTTGTTAAAATCAGGTAACGCCAAAATTGGTGCGGTAGTCATAGCCGTTTTTAACAATTCAAAAGCCATTTGGGCTTCATCATTCCATTTAAACCCATTCTTTTTCAACAATTCTGTCAAGGGTTTAGCAATTTTTCCATAAGCTCGTATGAACTTTCGGTAATATCCGGTGAGGCCTAAAAAACCTCTCAATTGGGTAATATTAGTGGGTGTTGCCCAATCCAACATAGACCGAATTTTATCTTCGTCCATTTCCACCCCTTCCTTTGAAATAGTATGACCCAAATACCCAATTTTATGTTTAGCAAACTCACATTTCTTTTTATTAGCATAAAGTTGGTGTTGTAATATTTTTAATACAATTTGTAAATGTTGAACATGATCATCTTCATTTTTACTATAAACAAGGATGTCATCGAAAAATACCAACACAAACTTTCTAAGGTACGGTTTAAAAATATCGTTCATAAGTGATTGGAAAGTAGCCGGGGCATTAGTCAACCCAAAAGGCATCACCAAAAACTCATAGTGACCCTCATGTGTCCTAAATGCGGTTTTTGGCACATCATTTTTTTTCATACGAATTTGATGGTACCCGGCTTTAAGATCTAGTTTTGAAAAAAAACTAGCACCATGTAGCTCATCTAAAAGTTCATCAATTATTGGAATAGGGAATTTATCCGGGACCGTACCTTTATTAAGTGCCCTATAATCCACACAAAACCGCCAACTCCCGTCCTTCTTCTTTACCAACAAAACGGGGCTCGAAAACGCACTTTTACTATTTTGTATAATACCCGCAGCCAACATCTCACCCACCAATTTTTCTATCTCATTCTTTTGGAATTGTGGGTACCGATAAGGTCGAATATTAACCGGTTCCATCCCACTTTTGAGAAGTATACCATGTTCGGCGTTTCTTTCCGGTGGAAGTCCTACCGGAGACACAAACACATCCTGATAAGAATCCAACACCTTCGTGATCGAGGACGGAATATCCAGCACCCTCGCATCACTTTCTTCCATATTTCCCAACTCTATCAGTATGCCTTGACCTTCTTGCCTTATAGTCCGGATCATGGATTTAAGTGATACCAATGACCGACCTAAGGACTTATCACCTTGAAGTTTAATTTTTTCACCCTGCCACATAAACTTCATAGTTTGTTTATACCAATCAACTTCCATGGGACCCAACTTCTCTAACCATAGCATGCCAAGAATTACATCTGAATTACCAAGAGTAATTGGTAAGAATTCTTCTACTACTTCAAGACCTTGCAACCATAATGACACATTCTTACACAACCCTTTTCCTCCTACCGAAGTACCGGTCCCCATCGCAATGTTGTACTGTTTGGTTGATTGAACTTGTAGTTGTATTTTTGTGACCAATTCTGATGAGATGAAGTTATGGGTAGCTCCACAATCGATCATTACTACCACCTTTTGGTCTCCTACCAACCCTTCCAATTTCATTGTTTTAGGGGCTGTAAGACCTACTATCGAATTTAAAGAAACTTCTATTTCATTTTCTTTAACAACCGTTGCTAATTCGGCTTCTTCATCCATCATTTCATCCAACTCATCATCATCTACTTGTTGGACTACTACCACATTCAACTCTTTTCGTTTACATTGATGTCCCGGCATGTACTTTTCATCACATCGGTAACATAAACCTTGAGCTCTTTATTCTTGCAACTCTTTATCGGTCAATCTCCTATATTGATTAGGATTCTTTGTTTCTTTTACTTCTACACTCTTCTTTTCCTCCACAACAACATCCCCTGTTTTTTTATAGAAATTTTTATATGAATTTCCTTTGAGAATTTTATTCTTTCCTTCCACCCTTTGAGCTAAAGCCATGACACAATTCAAGCCTTTAGGATCCATCATTCTCACTTCTGCCCTAATTTCTGCCTTAAGGCCATTCAAAAATTGACTTACCATTGCTTCGTCACTCAAATCATTTGCATTCAAGTGAGCTGCTAATGAAATGAATTTCCTTATGTACTCTTTAACACTGCTTTCTTGTCTCACCGCAAAAAATTGTTCACACAAAGAACCATCAGCATACATACGAAAATTCAACAAAATCAACTCACGTAATTCCCCCCCAACTACGGATTTTACTTCGCTTATCTTCCCAAAGGAACCAGTGTAAGGCATCACCTTCAAAGGCAATTATTGCTACTTCTAATTTTTCATTATCAGTTAATCGATTTAATGAGAAATACCTTTCCGCCCTTACAATCCAGCCATCTGGTTCACTACCGTCGAAGGTTGGAATCTCAAGCTTCCGTCCTTTGATTGAGAAAAAACTTCCGTGTTCCTGATTTCTCAATCCACTACGAGATCTAGCCTCATCAGCGTTTGAATTCATATCAGCCGATCGAGCTCTGAGGTTCGGAGAATTAACCTCAAGTGGTCTAGCCACCGCTTGATTTTTAGTCAGATTCGTCATTTGCAACATCATCGCTTTCATCGATTCTTCTAGCGATCCAAATCTGGAACTAAATTGCGATTGAACCTCCTGAACCGCCGATTCCAATCGCACTTGTGCGCTCTGCAGGTTTTGCAATCCTCCTTCGATTTCATCAATTCAGACTGTATTAGACCTGGTCGCCATGGATTCAAGCTGCTCTGATACCAATTTGTTACAGGTTAGGGTTGCTAACTGAAATAGAACAACAATGGTGCTTACTCTGCTTTCAAGAGGCAGAATTCTCTCCAATCTTGTGATTTCACAATACAATCAATGAATGAATACAATTGTCTGTTACATTGACTTTTATATCGACTTCTACATCTAACAGACTACTAACCAACTTTTTATGAAAAAGACCAAAACACCCTTGGTCAACTATTTATTTAAAACAACAGTCAACTCACTTTGACTACTCAGCTATTCCTTCCTCCTTCGTTGGTATGTATATTTATGAATGCAGCCCCCGTATCATTTGATTTCTAGGTTAATATGAAATTGTGTCTGTATCTCTTGTACTTCTCTCCAACTAAATTAACAGTTATCACCAACAATGATGAAATATAATGTTAAATACAAACTTGACAGAGACAAGTAGACAACTATATGGTGATGCCTGACCGCCTAAAATGATCTAATAGAGGTTACAGGTTTGATTCTTTTTTTTAGGTAAATATTTACTAGATGGTTAGGGGAAGGTCCGTAAACGGACACAACAACAGTTAGGTCGCGTATACAAATAAAAAAATCAATATCAATTCAATAGTTACTTTATTTTATCGATTCCAAGGGCTTGTAATTTCGGTCACATAGGATTCAGTTCTAAAGCCCAACTTGTATACATAACAGACTAACAATAAAAAGACGGACAATTTAATATATCTCTATACATAGAAACTAGACTTCCAATCACCAAACTAGATCGATCATGTAAGCCTTTTTTCCAGATCATAAGCGTCGTAGGGAAGCAAGCCTTTTTTCAAGATCCTCAACATCATTTGTTGCAGAACTGCAAAATTCACAATAATTATAATTAATTCTGCATAAAAGTATTGTTTCGTGTATTAAAATATGCTACTATAAAAGTTTATGACTTGTGTACCTCGGGGCAGCATTATCGACCTTCTTGGGTCCGATTCGACCTTTTGGTGCTGAAGATAACTGTTTAAAAATAAATAAAAATTTATTAAAATATTATCTCAACCCATGCCAACAAGCAAAATGAATTTGTAATAAGTTGTATAAAGACCAACCTGTGATGCAATCCCAACACCAATCTCATCAAGCACCTGGTTTACACAAGCGGACCAAAAATGTTAAGATTTTACGAAAAATGGTAAAAACTGAAACTTCCAGAAACATAGTTGTAGTATCTCTCTACCTGGTTTGTAAGATCCTCAGTTTCTTCTTCCGCCTCATCTTTGTCTAAAGTTTCATCAATTGATTCAGACATCATCTCAATCTGTCACAACGAATAAATAACAAAATATTGTAAAATCACGAAAATGATAATATGGAATTATATGGTGAAAAATAAGGTATTTGAGTTGGAAATTTACCGTCATATCAAGTTGAGCTGACTGTGTTTGGAATGCTTTGATCACCTTAGCTTGTTTTGCAGGTGCCATTTCCTGAAAAAACAAAATTATGCATTATTAGGGGATGTTTTTGTGACTTCAACACATAAACTGTGGCACAAAATTGGTGGATTGGTAACGGGTCGAAACAGATAATTTTCAAAACAGGTTGGCCAGCCCGTTATTTCCTTTATAGAAAACTACTTTGAATAATATAATAAAATGATTTAAGAGGTTTTAGTCATTTGAAAACACTTTGGGTGACTTTTAACCTTTTAACTAAGTTCTGAATTTTTACCTGTTGACCCATTGGATATACCCATTTATAGGAAAATGGGTCAAAATCTCCAATTCTACCAACAAATGACAACTTAACTATTGCCTATTGGGTTATATTTTATTAATTACTGGCCAAATATGTATATTTAAAAAATATAAACTAAAAAAGTAAGTGGAGGTTCTAGTCGTACCTTATTCATGGCAACCATTGCTTTTGTTGCACCTTTCATTCCAGTAGAAATCGAAGTGTTGGCATATAACGTCTGCAAATAGCAAATTCATGGAATAACTTATAACTGTTTTCATGAACAAAACATTAAACTACTGAAGAACACATGTTATTTAATAACCAATTTTTTATAGCTTTTTTCATGCAATGATGTCCCTTTTTTTAAATAATTATGATGGCAAATATCAACAAGTACTATACATAAGAATAACAACATTAAGAAAACTATACATAAAATATTAAAAAATACCTGCGTATGAGTTGCTACACCTCTAACCTGTGCACGACTCCCTTGCAAATTTGTAATTTGTTGTCGAAGACGAACGAGCTGGCGAGCTAATATCTTGGTGGCAGCCTGATTCAACCAAAAAGAAAATGGTTTAATCTCATCTAATCTAGGGTTTCATTTTACTGTAATTTTTGGTTAAATACATATATATTATACTAACCTCATTCCCAATTTTGGCTGTTTTTTTAATCTCTGCCACTAATTTCCTCTCCTGAAAATCAAATGCATGTGTGAACTTAGTAATTATAAGAAGAAAATAATAACATAACCTCAGCCATTATAATAATAAACCTCCATTTGTAAGGATGCGATTTCTCTTTCAATGCCTGCAGTTGCACAATATCAAAGCTTAATTAGGAGATAAAACATTATTTTGAACCATAATCAAAACTTAATCACATAATTATCTTATAGCTATATTTGTGGCATTGTGTGCACAAATACAAGACATTTGACCACTTGTCTAATACATGTAAAATCTTCACTTTTTTACTGAGTTTAATTTGTTCCAGTTACATAAAAATCAAAAATAAAAATTCTAATAAGAAGCATTCAACTTTACCCCGTGTGGCAACTGCCATTTCTCTTTTGCTCTCCCTCAATGCATCTGTAAATTAAATACAAATATAAAAAATAAATAGTCAAAAGAAACGTAGATGCCCAAATTCAACAATTAGGTCAATGTATCCTAAAAGGTTAAATTTTTTTCAATTATTGAGCTGCTTCAAAAAGAAAAATGGAAATTCAGCACACCATCGTAAGTCCTGACCTCTCTTTCTGCTATTTTGAGAAAGAAGTTAAATGTTTTCCAAAAATTGTATCATTTGTGTAGAATAAATAAATAAATTAGGCAACAAAAACCTTAGAACTTACAAAACGGAACATCTAAGACCATAATTAGGGCACGTTTGGGAAATTTGAAGAACAATTAAACAAAAACTAGACAAATTATGCTATATAAATGGAGAAATGAAGGAAGAGAGAGTGCCTTTTGGTGAAGTTTTCTTCTTGAAGATGTTCATTGCTTTCATCGGAGCAGATCTGGAACTGACCGGCGAACTGGGGTCTAATTTGTTGTTTCAGGTGGCGATTGGAGACGATGATGTTTCTGTCTCTCTCTCTCTCTTATGGAGAGTGGTGGACTGCTTTTGCAGGGTCGGCGTCCATATAGCCGTTATACTTATGTACATTTACCGTAATACCCATTACTTTCTAAGTGCCATATTTTTTTTGGAAAAAGTCGGTTTTGCTAACCTCAAAAGTGCATGATGAAAGAGTGATTGTAAATATTTAAGAAAGTTAACAGTAAAAAAATATTATTGCTTGTAAATATTTTACTTTTATCTTTGATATATGTAAGATGAGTAGTGATAATATCACGACACCTTATAATACTATTTGGAGATCTCATAATTATCTAATAATTAACTAATAATTCAAATTTATAAAATCTAAGTCCAAAATCAAAACCCAAACTTATTTATCTGAACTTATTTATCTAAACCGGTGAACCCTAAAATGTTGTAAGTCATTTTTATGTCATCTCGTTCACGATCTAAACTTCTATCTCTCTCTCTCTTTGAATTATCTCACAACATCCATCATATTCCGGCGGCATCACCAACTCACCTGAATTGGAGATCCGTCAGAAGTAGAGGTGGTTGGTGGTTGTTTCCAGTGGATGATGGATAACCATGTTAATTAATTGCTTATGATCATAATTTTTAAAGTAAAAATAGTTAACTCTAACTAAAGTGTTTATTTGGTGTAAATAGACACGCATAAAAAGGTAGTACACATGACACGTGGGTTCAATTTTCAAGCACATCCTACCTAATTTTTAAAACTACACGCGATAAACATCCAAATTAAACATTTATATATTTTATCTTATCTTGTATTTTGTATAAAAACAAACAAATTCTCACAATAGAAGATAACATGGAATCCATCTATCTATTTTTATTGTCTAGTATACTATTTTAGTTTGTCTCATAAATAGTGTCTTGACTAAATTTCAACCAATCAAAAATATTTAAGTGGGTAAGAGAAAATTTGATTTGTGACATAGTATAATTAATATATTTTTCTTAAATTGTGTGTTTTTTTTTGTAGTGAACAATAAATTTAGGACGAGGGAGTATTTAACAAAGACATTATGTGTGTCACCGCAAATTTAAAACCCGAATTTTTTTTTATTATTTTTTAATATAACGGAAGCGTATTAATAACCATCATAAAAACAGTTAATATATAACAGGCCTTTTACAATAATTTTCCAAAACACTAAAGTAGTTTAAAGTGTTAAAACATCCGGCGGTCCAATTACTACTTCATCAAAATCAGAGTGTTGGTCAACCATTCCTAAAACACCCCTTGACCCGCCCAAAAGATAAACCTGCAAAAGAGTCAACGAGGTGGGGATTAGCTAACAGCTAAGTGAATGAACTTAAACCAACAATAAATATTAGAACAACCGATGATAAATAACATTATCCCAATTAGTTTATTTTGAAGAGTAACGGTGGTTCTGCAGAAGCCTTAAATCATTGTTGGCCGAACAATGATAACCGATAGCTCTTTACTCAATGACAGTGTGTACCTCCTTAGAACAACCAGTGCTTCTAAGGACGATACACCGTATCATTAGTAAACATATGCCCAGTAGAATGTTCCAATTACTGACCTCTTCCCCAAATGTGCACATAATTAATAATTAATAATCTTTATTAATTATACCGAAGTGTGAGCTTAGCATAACATTTGCAGCCCGGAAAACAGCACCCAAGAAAGTTCGCGGCGTGAACTTAGAGTTCGCGTCGCGAATTCAAAGTTCACGACCCGCGAACTTCCTCGCGTTCTAGTCCCAAATTCTCTGTCCCAAGTTCGCGTTCGCGAACACAAGTTCGCGACGCGAACTTGCCCCAGATAACAAATCCTGCACCTTTTTACCAAAGTAACCCAATTGTACCAAATTGTACACATATTGTTTGAAGGCTAAATCCACTCACCCGAGCACCGCAATTCGTCAAACTCAGTGGTCTTATACTACTGAGTTTCCTTCCCTTTGCATGTATTAACAATATAAACCGAGTTAGTAACCCGAAATCGCCAAATAATAACGAATACCAATTTAAGTTCAAAGCCAATATCTCCCCAAATTTTGACATTACTGAGTTTCCTTCCCTTTGCATGTATTAGCAAGTAACCCTATTTTGACATAATGTAACCAAACGGGTCAAAACCGAACAATTTATCATAATACTCCCCAAATCCGTAACCAATACATCAATTAACATCTACACATCATTTTATAAACATGTATAAACCATTTTAATTAGCTAATTATCCCATGTAAATGTTAACCTTTTACTTTGACCAATGTTAACAATTCTTAATATAACTAGTTATTCTAGAAAACGGGTCAAAACCATTTTATTAACTTCTCATATTTACCAACACATAATTATCATTTCATCAAGTATACAATTACCATTTTATGACAAACCTCATGTTTACATATTATACATCGAAACACACAAGGTTTTCAATACATATTTGACCTAAAAAGACACATCCAACCTCTTGTACTAACTCAGAAATCTGAACACTTTTATGATCATATCAGTTCAGGAAAATATGATATAATTAAAGTAGACTCATAGACCTTCGAAACGACTGGTCGCACGCCCAAAACAGAGTCGCGGTTGATTTTATATGATTTTTACAAAGTCATCAAAATTCTGAGAAAAAGCTGTTAAAAATTTGCTTACGGACTTTTTCACCAAAAATTCATCCAAACACCATGATCATCATCCCAATTCACCAATTTAACCCATAATTAGATATAAACAACTAATATCAATTCTAATATGATATTTAACCTAAGTAAACATATAAAACATCAAGACTTCATAAATTTAAGAACTAGTTTAAAGAACTCATCTTCTTCCCTAAACTCCATTAATGGAGGTTTCCATGGAACTTCCTCAATTCAAGTTTCTAACCAAAAATTAGGCATACAATTCTTAAACGATCAAGTGTAAACATGAAATAAACCATCAATTTCGAGTTTCATCAAGAAATCATCAAAAACTCAAAAACTAGTTCAACCACATTCAAGAACTAAGAACCCTAAGTTTTCACAAGCAAGAACACAAACCCTAGCTAACAAAGAAGCATTTCTAACCTTGAGTTTGATCAAATTTCGAAATCACAGCAAGAATAGAGAAGATCCAAGCAATATTCACTCCAAAACATAAGAAAACCCAAAACCCTTTTGTGTGTGTGTATGTGTCGAAGTGTGCAGGGAACAAGAAAGAGAAAGAGGGTTTTGGACACCTCATAGGACACGTGCCCACTCCCCAAAACAGCCCTTATTTCATTTAACACAGTGTAACACTGAAAGTCTAGGTCGCGTTTGATTTATTTAAAAATACTTATCTTACTCAGATTTTAATAACGAAGATATTTTTGGAACTGTAATTCAAAGTTTAATAAAAGTGTAATTTATCATTTTCATGCTCGATTAAAACAGTTAATACTAATTTTAGCCCCTTAGTTAAAATATGTTAAATTCTAAATAAATCACATAATTTATACAAAAATAATAAACAACTAGAATTGCCTACCGAACGTAATTTAAAATTCTAGGTCGGGTCTCGGAATGTTACATTATGCAAAGTGTATACTATCTAGTGGTGTCCGGTTGTGAGTTCAATTTATAAGATGAAGGCTCATCACTTTGAAATTTAAAAATAATCAAAATAAATGTTTATCACGCTCAAATACTCTGCTGCATCTCTCTTCCTCCAGGGTAGATATCCAAATCGAGTGAGAGATAATTATAAGCCTTCTCTAGATCTATAAATGTCATGCTAAGTCTCTATGTTGTTCCCTATACTTTTCTATAAGACTTCTAATAATATGTATATCCTACATCGTGCACCATCCTTGCATGAATCCGAATTGGTTATTTGATACCGCCGTTTCTTGTATTAGCCTATTCTCAATCACTCTTCAACATAACTTCATAGTATGGTTGAGTAATTTTATGATCCGATAGTTGGCAATAACTTGTACATTACCATTACCATTGTTAATGTAGATTTGAATAACCTTGCTAATTCTATATTCATCTGACATCTGAATGCCAGTTAAAATCCTATTGAACATGTTCGCCACCCATTTGATCTCCTCCTCACCCACTGCCACATCTCTTTCGGGATTTGGTCATCCTGCTACGTTGTTTCTCTCTCTCTCTATTGGGAAACTCTTTTTTTTCTCTTCGTGATCTTATTGTCGCTAAAAGAAAAAAAAAAACAAATTTGACATCTCAAACTGGATTTATTACGGCTACAGAAAAAAAACGCCCTTTTAATAAGGGACAGTGGTGTAGCAACATACTTTCAAACTTTTATTAATAATTGCAACGTACTTTTAAAAATTATCAGATCTATTAACAAAGCAACTTTGTACCATGCATAATGGTCTTTCATGACAAAAAAAAAAATCATGTTTAGATCGATAAATTGGATACCTGAACAAGTGAACATATATAATTAATCGAGATGGGTCACATGCATGGTTAGGTTGTATTCGTGGGAGTGTGGGACCATATAAAATAAATGTGACATTGGTTCGTTTATATAAATGTAATGTTGTGGTAATGTAATGGAAACTAAAATGTCTAATCCTATAGGATTAGCCTAACTATAACAAAAATCATAACTGGTTAGCCTAACTATCTGTAGAAAACTATAAACGAAATAGATATATGAAGAACGAACACAAATCATAACAATATTCCTTTCCATTTAAACCAAACCGATCAAAAGATCAAAAACAAGACAAAAATCCTCACTATAATCAAAACTCTCAAACTAACCCTAGACCTACAGATTCAAACATACTTGAATCAATACAGAAAAATAACAGTGATGAAAACCCTAAACTGAGAACGAGAGCAGAGAGAAAACCCTAACTCTTTCACACACAAAATACACACACTATATCATAATAAAGAAGGAAATATCTATTATATACTACCAGCACCGACCTACTCTCTATCTTACACTTTGACCCCTGCAACAAACCAACATATACAAAAATAAAATAAAGATTATTAACCTTTACCTTTATTACCTTTTGGCTGCAGACTCTTTACAAACCAAGTCCATAATCACCGTTACTTAACCTGCAGCTAACAACCACAAACAATACTTCACATTGAGATTAATACATTTTAACATACCCCCTTAATCTCATTGTGAAACAAATCTATTAAATTCAAATTGTTACAAAAAGATTCATGACTTCTTGATGGTAATCCTTTAGTAAAGATATCTGCAGTATTAACAATAGTATCAATTTTGATTAACTCAATAATCCCCAATAAACACTTATCCCTTATGAAATGTAAATCAACTTCAAAATGTTTAGTCCTTTCATGGAACACAGGATTAGCAGCAATTAGTATAGCAGATTTATTGTCACAAAATACTTTTATAGGATCTTTACTAGAAACATTTAATTCATAAAGAATTTTCTTGATATACACAATCTCACTTATAACAGATCCAATAGCTATGTATTCAGCCTCAGCTGTAGACCTAGATACAGTATCTTGTTTCTTAGATTTCCAAGATACTAAACAATTTCCCAGATAAACTGCATACCCAGTCACAGACTTTCTGCTAGACAAACACTTTGCCCAGTCAGAATCAACAAAAGCAGACAGAAAGCTATCACTTTTAGTAAAATTTATACCCTTTCCTGGAGACAATTTAATATATCTTAAGACTCTTAAAGCAAGTTTAACATGTGAATCAAGAGGGCAATGCATAAATTGACTCAAACAGTGAACAACATATGATATATCAGGCCTTGTAAGAGTTAAATAAATCAATTTTCCAATCAATTTTTGATATCCTGTAATATCAGTTAACACATTATCACCAGCCTTTGCATTCTCTTTATCACAAATAACAATATTAGATTCAATAGGAGTACTCACATGTTTACAACATGTCATTCCAAATTCAGCTAATAAGTCTAAAGCATATTTCCTTTGAGATAAACAGACTCCAGAATCAGATTGTAAAACCTCAATTCCCAAAAAATATTTCAATTTCCCTAAATCCTTAATTAGAAATTTAGAATTTAGATAAACTTTAAACTGATCAATTTCACTCTGATTATTTCCAGTAATGACAATATCATCCACATAAACAAGTAAAGCAATGAACACATTGTCTTTATTTTTAACATATAGGGAATAATCACTTCTACTTTGCACAAACCCATTTTCAATTAAAATTTCAGTCAATTTTTCATTCCATTTCCTAGGGGCTTGTTTAAGACCATACAAAGACTTTACAAGTTTACACACTTTAGTTTCATTATTAGAAAAATAGCCTTCAGGTAAAGTCATATACACATCTTCATCTAAATCACCATATAAAAAAGCATTATTTATATCTAATTGATATAAAGTCCAATTATTCTGAACAGCCATACTAATAACACATCTTACAGTTACCATTTTCACCATAGGTGAGAAAATTTCATCAAAATCTAACCATTCTCTTTGACTATACCCTTTAGCAACTAACCTAGCTTTGTATCTATCAACCTCACCATTAGCTTTGTATTTTATTTTATATATCCATTTACATCCAATTGGTTTTCTACCAGTTGGAAGATCAGTTAGGACCCAAGTTTTATTCCTATACAAGGCTTCCATTTCAGAATTCATAGCCTCTATCCACTTACTATTAATGGCAGCCTTACTATAAGAACTAGGTTCAACAACTTTATTTAGGCCAGTGGTGAAACTGTAATTTTCAACAGATAAATGAGAGTAACTAACAACTTTACTAATATCATACTTGACACTAGCATTTAACTCAAAATCTTTAAATTTTTTAGGAGTGACAACAGTTCTAGAAGATCTTCTTAATCCACTAACTTGTGAATTATTTTGACCCTCAGGAGCACATGGCTCAGTGGTTTCATCATGAGGTGTGGCAGTGGCCTGATTATCACCACTAGTGAATCTGTTAATCCCATTAGGACCATCTTCCCTACCACAATCTGTTCCTATCGTAGTTGTAACGACCCGAAATTTGTAAATAAATAAATTGTACAAAAATATGTTAAATAAGGATAAATCGTTTAAAACACGTAGGAATTGGTTTCGTGTCGTTTGGAGTCCGTATGAGAAAGTTATGGACGAAACCGTGTTGAAACCTAGACCGAAAAGTGCAGCCCTGCTGCACAGGCAAGTTCGCGGCGCAAGCCTGGCGCGAGTGAAACGCGAGGTTGAGCAGAGGGACCAGAGCTGGAACGCGAGCATCTCGCGTCGACTTCGCGGCGCGAGCCAGGCGCGAGCCTGGCGCGAAATCTGGTAAAAAGCGGCAACTAGCAGGCAGACCCGCGTCTTCTCGCGACGCGAGCTCGGCGCGAGCGGGGCACGAGCTCTTCCGACCAGTGCATTAAATTGGGTTTTTGGCCATAAATGCATTTTCATCAAACCCTAGTTTTCTCTCTTCAAGTGTGTGAGCGTTTTTGAGTGTAAAGCATCGTTTGGAGCTCAATCTTCATCAAATCTTGGTGATTTTTTCTCCTAAGTTGAAGATCTAAGGTAAATCTTCATTCCTCTTGAGTTTTTAGCCATAGATTCAAGTAGGGAAAGCTTAAATCTCAAACCCTAGTTATGGAATCGTTCATGAATGGTTAAAGGGAAGTAATATAACTTAGATCTATGGTATTTGGTCATGAAAAACGTGGTCATGCTATGAATACATGAAAATGTGGTGATTTATGATATTAGGGTTTGGTAATTTGGGGGAAAATGGTGCTAGTAGTTAACTAGCCATGGATTATGTAGTTAGTATAGATGTTTAATGCAAACCATTGTATTGGTTTTGTTATAGATCGTCAGTTGGAGGATTTGAGGCATTCAAATCTTGAGAAGTGATATTGGTGTTCAAGGAAACACAACATTGGATAGGCTTGGCAAAGGTGAGTACATGTGAACTTTTAAACTGGGTACATAGCTAGTAAATGTTTTTATGATTAAATGATTTGTCGAGTCTTTAAGTAATTTAGTCATTTATGTGATTTATGATGAATTGCTTGTATGATGATGAAATGATTGATTGATTGAGAAATGATGGAGCTATAAGCTCATAACGATAAAAGATAAGTAATGATGACGATGATGATGTCCCTAGGGCCGTAGTAGATTGGAGGCATTCCGGTTATTACGGTACCTTAAGGTTAGTGGTAGATTGGAGGCATTCCGATTACCCAATACCTATGAGTCCCGGTAGATTGGAGGCATTCCGATTACCGTGGAAATGATGGTCTTGATAGATTGGAGGCATTCCGATTATCTTGACATTGGCCAATGATGAAAGTGATAAAGTGACCCAAAACAAACTTAGTAATATTATTTTAAGATTAAATGATATTATTTGACTATTTGTTTATCGGGTCTAAAACCCATGTATCTCACGAGGCAATTTTGTCTCACGTACTATGTTTGTGTTTTTGCTATGTACTCAGGTTCGGGATCGAAGATCTAGGAGGCCCGTTTAGAAGAGGCCTTGTTGAGATTAGCTCGGTGTTGATGATTAGAGTCCTTATCCTATGGTTAAGATATAATTTGTAACACCGTTTTTGTAAACTCTGATAATCTCGAACAAGAAACCTTTTCGTTTTTTTGTAAAACTGGCATTTGATGTTGATACAATATTATGTATTTTGAAGTAAATGGTATTTAAATGTTGTTTTGAAAAGTGAGGTGTTACAACTTGGTATCAGAGCCAGGTTTAAGTGAACTAGGTTGAGTTGACCATCCTAGACTTAAACTGAGCTAGTAGGATCGTAGGTTCCATAGGATACCTGTGAAATGGCTATTGAGACCTTAAGTGTAGGTTCAATAGGGTTGACCTTGGAGGATTAGGTCATGTTTGGTTTTGGGACGGTCAATGTTACTGTTACTTTGATAAATTGACTTCTAAATGATTAATGTCTTATTATAGCAAAATGGTGAGAACTAGAAGTACAAGAGGCCCACTTGATCAAGGGCAAGATTCGAACAACATTGTCGAACCGGTGTTTGGTCCTCCACCTCGGGAAGGGGAGGAAAATTCGGGTGTTGAAAGGAATACTCACACCCCGGTCACCGTAGAACACCTCCAAACTATGTTCAATCAAATGAGGGACATAGTGAATGAGGATGTGAACCGAATCCTCAACGAACATAAGGCACGTGAAAGGCGGGAGGAATCTCCACCCCGCACGAAGAGCAAGTCGAGTAGCGTTGCTCAAACTGAAAGGTCTTCAACTGAGGAAGAAAGTGACCCCGAGCCGAGGGAAAGAAAAGGTTGTACTTATAAGAGTTTTCTGGCTTTCAGGCCCGATAACTACTATGGTAGCTCCGAACCGAAAGTCACGATCCGTTGGATCCGTGAAACCGAACAAGTCCTTGAAGCTAGTAAATGCAAGGAAGGTGATATGGTGATTTATGCTTCCCGGTTGTTGAAGGATGAGGCCCTCGTGTGGTGGGATACTTTGTATGAAACATTGGGAAAGAGGGCGATGTACAAGATGACTTGGGATGAGTTTGTGAAACGGTTGAAGGCAAAGTTTTGCCCCGAGAGAAACTTAGAAAAACTTCAAGAAGAATTCGTTCATTTGAAGAAAGGTAATTTGAGTGTCGATGAGTACACTAAGAAATTCACGGGATTAATCCCGTTTGTGATCAAATTGTATCCGGATGAGAGATCCCGGATTGTTCGTTATGCTAATGGACTCCCGTGGGAGTATGAATTGGAGGTTAAAAGGGCCGCCACACTCGATGAGGCTATCGGTGCGGCGAGAAATGTTGAAGAGGTTGGCCAAAGAAGAATCAACGAGAGGCCAAAGTTTGAAAAGTTTGAAAAGAGGAAGTTTGAAGGGAGCTCGGGTTCGGTGAAGAGAGGAAAGTTCACCCCGACCTTCTCTAAACAAACAAGTGTGGGTGCTTGTAAGAAGTGTGGCAAAGACCACAAAGGAGAATGTTTGGTGGATACGAAGTCATGTTTCAAATGTGGAAGACCGGGGCATATGGCAAGGGATTGCCGGGCCAAACCGTTGGATGAAATCGAGTGCTATTCGTGCCATGAAAAAGGGCACTATAGCAATGCATGCCCGAAGAAGGGAAGTGAGACCATGGTGTCGACCGCTCAAAAGAAAGCGGAGCCGACAAAGGTCAAGGGACGGTCCTTCCAACTTACCCGAGAAGAAGCCAAGGAGGCCCACGATGTCGTTTCAGGTACCCTACTCGTAAATTCTATTCCCGCCCGGATCTTATTTGACTCGGGTGCTACTTATTCGTTTGTGTCACATGATTTTGTTGTGATGTTGAATGTGCCATTAGAACTTCTTGATGAAATTTATGATATAGAAATTGCGGATGGTAAAACCTCCATAGTTCAACATATGTGTCGGAATTGTGAATTGGAAATAGATGGGAGAAAGTTTAAGGTGAATTTATTACCCATGGAAATTGCGGGTTTTGATATAGTTATAGGTATGGATTGGTTGGGTGAGAATCAAGCAAATATTTTATGTGGGAAGAAGATAGTCTCGATAAGGACTCCTGACAATGAAAAAGTTTATGTGTATGGTGAGAGACGACATCATTTGCCATGTCTTATGACCGCGGTTAAAGCTAGGAAATGTTTAGCCAAAGGATATTCGTCCTTTTTAGCATATGTATTAGATGGAAGGAAAGAGAAGAAGTCGGTGGAAAATGTAAAGGTGATTCGGGATTTTCCCGAGGTATTTCCCGACGATTTACCGGGATTGCCACCGGAGAGGCAAGTAGAATTCCGTATTGATTTAGTTCCGGGAGCGACGCCGATAGCTCGTGCTCCATACCGTTTGGCTCCCACCGAAATGCGGGAATTGATGTCCCAGTTGCAAGAGTTACTCGACAAAGGATTTATTCGTCCTAGTTCGTCTCCATGGGGTGCGCCCGTATTGTTTGTTAAGAAGAAAGACGGTTCGATGAGAATGTGCATCGACTACCGAGAGTTGAACAAGATGACCATTAAGAACCGATACCCCTTGCCTAGAATCGACGACTTGTTTGATCAACTTCAAGGTGCCGACTATTTCTCGAAGATCGATTTGAGACCGGGTTACCATCAAGTTCGAGTGAAAGAAGGAGATACCGAGAAGACGGCGTTTCGTACACGTTATGGGCATTACGAGTTTTTGGTAATGCCATTTGGGTTGACTAATGCACCGGCCATTTTTATGGATCTTATGAATCGGGTTTGCAAACCATTCCTCGACAAGTTTCTTATCGTATTTATTGACGATATTCTTATTTATTCAAAAACCGAAGAAGAACACGAGAGTCATCTAAGACAAACGTTAGAAGTGCTACAACGAGAGAAATTGTATGCCAAGTTTTCTAAATGTGAATTTTGGATTCGAGAAGTCCAATTCCTTGGTCATGTCGTGTCCCGAGAAGGAATCAAAGTTGACCCGTCAAAGATTGAAGCGGTTATGAAGTGGGAACCGCCACGAACCCCAACCGAAGTGAGAAGTTTTCTCGGCCTCGCCGGATATTACCGTCGATTCATTCAAGACTTTTCTCGAGTGGCGACACCACTCACATTGTTGACCCGAAAGAGTAGTGAGTTCGTGTGGGGAGAAAATCAAGAAAGAGCATTCGCCACATTGAAAGAAAAATTGTGTAACGCCCCGGTTCTCACGTTACCCGAAGGGATGGAAGACTTCGTCGTGTATAGTGATGCTTCACATAAAGGTTTGGGTTGTGTTTTGATGCAACGGGGGAAGGTGATTGCCTACGCCTCGCGACAACTAAAGAATGCAGAAGAAAGATACACGACTCACGATTTAGAGTTGGCGGCGATAGTGTTTGCTTTAAAGTTATGGAGACACTACTTATACGGTACGAGGTGTACGTTATATACGGACCACAAGAGTCTTCAATACGTTTTTACTCAAAAAGACCTAAATATGAGGCAGAGAAGATGGATCGAATTGATACAAGATTATGATTGTGAAATTGTCTACCATGCGGGGAAGGCCAACGTGGTAGCCGACGCCTTGAGCCGAAAGGCGTATGAAAAGCCGATTAAAGGAAAGCTAACACGTATTGAAGTAGTATCGAGTATAGTAGAACGAATCAAGAATGCCCAACGAGAAGTGATGGAAAAAGATGAGTTAAGGCAAGAACGATTGGGAAAGAACCAACATTTTGTGGAAAATAAGCAAGGGTTGAAAACCGTGGGTGGACGAATTTGGGTTCCCAAGTTCGGGGGTACCCGAAAGGAGTTACTAAACGACGTTCATAAGTCTAAGTATTCGATCCACCCGGGAAGTACAAAAACGTATCAAGATATGAAGAAGATGTATTGGTGGCCCGGGATGAAGGCAAGAGTGGCAAAGTATATTTCTAAGTGTGCCACGTGTGCACAAGTAAAAGCCGAGCATCAAGTACCTTACGGGGTAGCTCAATCGTTACAAATCCCGGCCGGAAAATGGGATGATATAACAATGGATTTTATTGTTGGGTTGCCAAAGACGAGCAAGAACCACGACGCCATTTGGGTCATTGTTGACCGGTTGACCAAAAGTGCATTATTCTTGGCAATTCGGGAAACCATGCCACTTGAAAAGTTGGCAAAGTTGTATGTGGATGAAGTAGTGAGACTTCATGGAGTCCCGTTGTCGATTGTGTCCGATAGAGACGCGAGGTTTACCTCGAGATTTTGGAGATCGTTGCAAGAGGAGTTGGGAACGAAGTTGCGGTTGAGTACGGCTTACCACCCGCAGACCGATGGTCAAAGCGAGAGAACCATTCAAACGGTTGAAGATATGCTAAGATCGTGTGTGCTAGATTTTGGAGGTAAATGGGATGAACATTTACCGTTAGTTGAGTTCTCCTACAATAATAGTTATCAATCGACCGTTAAAATGCCGCCTTATGAGGCGTTGTATGGAAGAAAATGTAGAACCCCATCGTGTTGGCTCGAAGCGGGTGAGACGAAACTCACGGGTCCCGAAATTGTGAAATTGACCAATGAAAAGATTGGGATAATCCAAACAAATATGAAAATAGCCCAAGATCGACAAAGAAGCTACTCGGGTTTGAAAAAGAGACCGTATGATTTGGATGTTGGAGACATGGTGATGTTGAAAGTATCGCCTTGGAAAGGCGTGATGCGGTTTGGTAAGAAAGGCAAATTGAGCCCAAGGTATGTTGGCCCGTTTAAGATTTTGAAACGGGTCGGTTTGCAAGCTTTCAAGTTAGAACTCCCACCCGAACTTCAAGGTGTTCACGATACGTTTCATGTAAGTTATTTGAAGAAGTTCGTGGGTGAAGTTGAAAATATAATTCCGTTACAAGAGTTGCGGGTTGATGCCCCGAACCGATTGATTGAGGAACCCGAAGCCATACTAGAGTCAAAAACCAAGAAACTTCAGAATAAAGAAATTGAATTGGTGTTGGTCAAGTGGAAGCATTCACTTGGGCCGAACTTGACTTGGGAAGTCAAGGACGAGATTCGGAAAAGATACCCGAACTTTGTAAATTATGATGAGATTCCGAGGACGGAATCTCCTTAAGGGGTAGATAGTTGTAACGACCCGAAATTTGTAAATAAATAAATTGTACAAAAATATGTTAAATAAGGATAAATCGTTTAAAACACGTAGGAATTGGTTTCGTGTCGTTTGGAGTCCGTATGAGAAAGTTATGGACGAAACCGTGTTGAAACCTAGACCGAAAAGTGCAGCCCTGCTGCACAGGCAAGTTCGCGGCGCGAGCCTGGCGCGAGTGAAACGCGAGGTTGAGCAGAGGGACCAGAGCTGGAACGCGAGCATCTCGCGTCGACTTCGCGTCGACTTCGCGGCGCGAGCCAGGCGCGAGCCTGGCGCGAAATCTGGTAAAAAGCGGCAACTAGCAGGCAGACCCGCGTCTTCTCGCGACGCGAGCTCGGCGCGAGCGGGGCGCGAGCTCTTCCGACCAGTGCATTAAATTGGGTTTTTGGCCATAAATGCATTTCCATCAAACCCTAGTTTTCTCTCTTCAAGTGTGTGAGCGTTTTTTAGTGTAAAGCATCGTTTGGAGCTCAATCTTCATCAAATCTTGGTGATTCTTGCTCCTAAGTTGAAGATCTAAGGTAAATCTTCATTCCTCTTGAGTTTTTAGCCATAGATTCAAGTAGGGAAAGCTTAAATCTCAAACCCTAGTTATGGAATCGTTCATGAATGGTTAAAGGGAAGTAATATAACTTAGATCTATGGTATTTGGTCATGAAAAACGTGGTCATGCTATGAATACATGAAAATGTGGTGATTTATGATATTAGGGTTTGGTAATTTGGGGGAAAATGGTGCTAGTAGTTAACTAGCCATGGATTATGTAGTTAGTATAGATGTTTAATGCAAACCATTGTATTGGTTTTGTTATAGATCGTCAGTTGGAGGATTTGAGGCATTCAAATCTTGAGAAGTGATATTGGTGTTCAAGGAAACACAACATTGGATAGGCTTGGCAAAGGTGAGTACATGTGAACTTTCAAACTGGGTACATAGCTAGTAAATGTTTTTATGATTAAATGATTTGTCGAGTCTTTAAGTAATTTAGTCATTTATGTGATTTATGATGAATTGCTTGTATGATGATGAAATGATTGATTGATTGAGAAATGATGGAGCTATAAGCTCATAACGATAAAAGATAAGTAATGATGACGATGATGATGTCCTTAGGGCCGTAGTAGATTGGAGGCATTCCGGTTATTACGGTACCTTAAGGTTAGTGGTAGATTGGAGGCATTCCGATTACCCAATACCTATGAGTCCCGGTAGATTGGAGGCATTCCGATTACCGTGGAAATGATGGTCTTGATAGATTGGAGGCATTCCGATTATCTTGACATTGGCCAATGATGAAAGTGATAAAGTGACCCAAAACAAACTTAGTAATATTATTTTAAGATTAAATGATATTATTTGACTATTTGTTTATCGGGTCTAAAACCCATGTATCTCACGAGGCAATTTTGTCTCACGTACTATGTTTGTGTTTTTGCTATGTACTCAGGTTCGGGATCGAAGATCTAGGAGGCCCGTTTAGAAGAGGCCTTGTTGAGATTAGCTCGGTGTTGATGATTAGAGTCCTTATCCTATGGTTAAGATATAATTTGTAACACCGTTTTTGTAAACTCTGATAATCTCGAACAAGAAACCTTTTCGTTTTTTTGTAAAACTGGCATTTGATGTTGATACAATATTATGTATTTTGAAGTAAATGGTATTTAAATGTTGTTTTGAAAAGTGAGGTGTTACAGTAGTGGCATGATTATCATTACTAAGGGATCCACTAGACCCACTAGGACCATCTCCCCTACTGCCACCACCCTGAGTAGCCCTCCCATCATCATTGGGTACTTCCAGATCATATTTATCAAAAAAGTTTAAGTGGTTCACTTTAGATTTTAAAAACATTTCATTACTTTTACCAGACATTTTAAATGGAAAAACAGTTTCATAAAATTGTACATCTCTTGAAATTATAAATGTTTTGCTTTCTAAAGAGTTCAGTTTATAACCTTTTTTATGATTGGCATAACCAATAAAAACACATTTTTCAGACCGTTCGGAAAACTTATCAGTATTATTTAAGATTTTTGAAAAACATAGACAACCAAAACTCCTAAGTTGGGACAGGGAAGGCTCACAATTATACACTAAGTTATATGGGGACTTTCCATCAAGAACAGAAGAGGGTAACCTGTTAATTAAGTACACAGAAGTTAAGATGCATTCAGTCCACATAGACAAGGGAATTCCCCCTTGAAACATAAGAGACCTAGCAACATTTAATAGGTGTCTATGTTTCCTTTCTACGATTCCGTTCTGTTGTGGAGTGTATTTGCAAGATGTTTGATGAATAATCCCATTTTCTTTGCAAAAAAAGTTCATATTATTATTTAAGAATTCTGTCCCATTATCAGATCTGAAGTTTTTTTTATTGATTTTCCAAATTGATTTTTGATTAGACTATAAAAACTTTTGATATTATCAAAAACTTCATACTTAGATTTTAATAAAAAAAAAAAACCCAAACAGCTCTAGTAAAGTCATCCACAACAGTTAGAAAATACCTATAACCTTCTTTACTAGTCACCCTATAAGGACCCCAAACATCAAGGTGAATTAACTCTCCCAGGATTTTACTTTTGTGATCACTTATAGAAAAGGACTCTCTAGTTTGTTTAGCTTTGTGACACACATCACAAGGAGATACACTAATATCTCCTTCTAATTTTAATATAGGTTTTAACAAACTAACAACTTGATCAGCAGGATGTCCTAACCTATTATGCCAAACAGACTTAGACACATAACACATACCAACATTATTACAATTAAACACATTAGAACTTACTTCCACCATATAGAGACCACCAATTTCTTTACCAATCATCACATTGTTCTTTGTTCTCAAATCCTGAATGTAGCATTTATTTTCATCAAATCCAACATACAACTTATTGTCTTTTGCAAGTTTTTGAACAGAAAGAAGACTCACACAGTATTCTGGTATAACCAACACATCAAATAGGGTAACATCTTTGTTAATTTTAATATTCCCAATTTGTTTTATTATAGCTTGAGTACCATTTGGATGACCAACAGTTATTTTTAAATCAGAGACATCAATTACATTTACCAAATTTTTTGAATCCCCAGTCATGTGTTGATTAGCACCAGAATCCACAATCCAACCCGGCATAGTATTGTTATTTAAAAATGTTACATTAAAGTTATAAAACTTATCAAAATTTTCTTCAAAAATTCTACTTTTATTAATAATACCTGCCATGTTGGATTGAGCACCAGAACAATTCACTTTACTTTCTCCAAGAATAGACATAAGTCTTGAAATCTGATCATTAGACAAGGGAGCGGTAGACGAGACACTAGAAGATGTACTAGGTTTATCACAAGATGAGGAATTATTGGACACATATTTAGATTTATTACTATTATTCTGAAAACTATTATTTCTTTTCTTATAGCCTTAAGGGTATCCAACAATATCAAAACATCTATCAACAGTATGACCTAGCATATTACAATTTGTACACTTCAAATTAGGGTTTGGACCTCTTGAAAACATTTTGTTCCCATTATTATTATTGTTAAAAAACTTTTTATTACTATTATTGTTATTAGTTTGAGATGAGAAAACAGCATTTTGGCATTTTGAAACACTTTCAGTGACAGAACCTCTTTTATGAGATTCTTCTCTAGACACTATGGCATAGGCATACTTAACATCAGGTAAGGGGTCTCTGGTCAGAATAATACTTCTTATTGGCATGTAATAATCGTCAAGACCCATTAAGAATTGCATTAGTTTTAACAATTTATTATGATTAGATATAACTTCAGCACCAGCACAGAAACAAGTAGGAAGTTCAACTAATGAATCATACTATTTCCAAAAAGAGTTCAGCTTATGATAATATTCTGAAATAAGAGTTCCATTTTGTTTTAAAGAATTAATTTCATGATGTAAACTGAAAACCATAAAACCATCAACCTTACTATAAGTTTCCTTTAATTCACTCCAGACAATACTAGCTTTGGTATTGAATATTTGACCAGCACACAACTCATCAGAGATGGATCCCAAGATCCAAGATAACACAACTGAGTTACACCTATCCCATTGTCTATTAAGGACCTCATTAGTTAGACTTTTCTCACATGAACCACCAATAAATCCAACTTTATTTTTAGTTCCTAGGGCAAGTAACATAGACCTACTCCAGATACTATAGTTCTCGGTTCCTTTTAGTTTTATAGTAATTATAGGTGTACTAGTGATATCACTAGCATGTAAATACAAAGGGTCACCAAAGTCTAACTTATTTATTAAGGTAATATCATTCTGGTCAGCCATATCTCCACCAAACAAATTGAACATACACCAAACAAATACAGAGAGATCAACAAGCCCAACAACAAATTACAGATAACAGAACCACACAACCAAAGCAAACACAAACAAGAAGTAATCAAAGAACTGAGCCCTAAAAAAGTAGCCGAGTAAGGAACAAGATTCCAGAACTCTCTAAAGGAGTCTAGACATGTATTAACTCGGGACTTTCTCTTCTACAAGCAAACGTTAGTGAAAAACAGAATATATTGCACGAAATAACAGAGGCCTTGTCTATAGTCCAAGCGTGAAAATCCAGGGGTAGTTGATTCCTGTCAAGCAACAGAAACTCCTGGATCCAGAGACTTGCTACAGAATCAAGAAGGAAGAGTTACTTACAGAGTACTCCACGCCTGCAACTCCTTGAACCACGCACCAACAGCGAACAGATCTAAGAAATTTTAATTTCACAGCTCTATCCGATAATCGGAATCGAGTATACTACCAGATCTTCAACTGAGATATAAGCCAGACAAAGAGATCGAACAAGAACCAAGATACAAGGCACGATCCAGATCTGGATCTATCGAAACCCTAACTTCAGAGAACTTTTGCGGAAGAACGATTTTAACCAAACACAACGAAGCCAGAGATGAGGAGCTTTAGCTCTGATACCATGTAGAAAACTATAAACGAAACAGATCTATGAAGAACGAACACAAATCATAACAAAATTCCTTTCCATTTAAACCAAACCGATCAAAAGATCAAAAACAAGACAAAAATCCTCACTACAATCAAAACTCTCAAACTAACCCTAGACCTACAGATTCAAACATACTTGAATCAATACAGAAAAATAACAGTGATGAAAACCCTAAACTGAGAACGAGAGCAGAGAGAAAACCCTAACTCTTTCACACACAAAATACACACACTATATCACAATAAAGAAGGAAATATCTATTATATACTACCAGTACCGACCTACTCTCCATCTTACACTTTGACCCCTGCAACAAACCAACATATACAAAAATAAAATAAAGAATATTAACCTTTACCTTTATTACCTTTTGGCTGCAGACTCTTTACAAACCAAGTCCATAATCAGCGTTACTTAACCTGCAGCTAACAACCACAAACAATACTTCACATTGAGATTAATACATTTTAACACTATCATCACACGCAAGTATGGTTACCGTTGTCACCTTAATTAGCTTTCTCCTCTTAAATCAAACATATAATCACATGTTTATAATGATGACCAAATGAAAGGATAGGAGGATACGTCTTCTGCCACCTACGACCACACCATTTGGTCGCCTCTCTAAAATTAAATCCACTCAAATTCAAAACAACATAGTCAATCATGTCTAAGTTCTATAACTATAAGGATAATGTGGACACCATTACACATGCCGCAATGTTGGACTATTATAAGAGGTAAATATTATGTTGGATTTGTTCAGCTGGTCACACAGTGTTTCATTTGTAAGCCACAAGGGTGTTTAAATAGATAGAAAAGAGGTTTTTATCTTAATTCATACATATGTGCCAATGGAGGAGAAAAGGTATATCACCACCATCAAGATTTCATCTAGTTTCATATATAAAAGTGCTACTAAATTCCCACAAGTTGTTTTTCTTTTGTTAAACTTCAGATGTGCACTTGTCACAGGAGGAAACAAGGGAATTGGATTTGAAATATGTCGTCAACTTGCTTTAAATGGGGTTGAAGTCATATTAACATCAAGAAACGAAAGTCGCGGGTCAGAAGCAGTTGAAAAACTTAAAATTTCTGGGCTTTCAAATGTCATCTTTCATCAACTGGACATCAAAGATCCATCTAGCATTGCATGTTTGGTCAAATTTGTTGAAACCCACTTCAAAAAGCTCGATATCTTGGTAACCAGACCAATTCTTTCCTGAAAGCGCTAATAAATGTTAAAATGTTGGATTTAACCTAACACTAGAAGATCACACTCAATGAAGGGTTAGACCCATTAAAACCTTTTCTTTCAATTGTTCACAAGCTCAGTGACTTTCACTTCACACTATTTAATCTTTCTGGGTATCTATATACTCATAACATCACACATCTTTTTCTACATTTTTTGAAATCAGTCTCTCTACTTTCAAACAGCCATATGACTATCTGCATCTCGCCTTCGCATATCTCGTCTCTGGCGTGATTGGATATCATTGTGGTTCTCCCTCTACATCTAGTGTTAAATACAGTAACCCGACCTAATACCATTATCTAATACTACAAATTTCAAAAACTCTAAAATCATATCTTTATCTAATAATGGGTTTTTGGTTCCAAGATCAAAGAATGAAGTTAGTGCTTTATTAGTTGTGCTTCTTCATATAATTCAAGAACTAATATTTTTTCTACAGATCAATAATGCAGCAGATATTGGAATTATTATACATGATGACAAAGAATTTAGAGCCGGAGGAGCGATGGTATCTCTCTCTCTCTCTCTCTCTCTCTCTCTCTCTCTCTCTCTCTCTCTCTCTCTCTCTCTCTCTCTCTCTCTCTCTCTCTCTCTCATTTAATAATATAATTTTGTGAATTATCTGGTTAGATGCAAGTGCGCGATGAGAATGTGCATCTTGTAGCCAACATCATCAAAGAACCTTATGAATTGGGAGAAGAGTGTTTGAAAACCAATTACTATGCAACTAAAACAATCACAGAAGCACTAATTCCTCTTCTCCAACTCTCCAAGAATCGTGAACGTTTCATCCGTTTATGGAGACCTATACGTAAGTGACTCACAAAATCAAAGTAACAAAATTGTAAGCATCACTTTCTTATTTAGTTATTTTTCAGTGGGTTCACAATGAAGAGTTGAAACAAGATATCGAGAACTTAACTGAAATGAGAATCGATGAGATTATACAACGGTTTTTACATGACTTTAAGGGTAATAAGTTGAAGGAGAATGGATGGCCACTAACTGTCTCTGCTTACAAAGTTTCAAAAGTTGCTCTTAATGCTTACACGAGGTTAATGGCAAGAAAACATCAAAATATTATGGTGAATTGTGTACACCCGGGGTATGTTTCAACAGATATGACATCTCATACCGGATTTATAACTGCTGAAGAAGGTGCAAAAGGTCCTGTAATGGTTGCTTTGTTGCCAGATGGTGGACCTTCATTTTGACCAAACAAAAATAGCTCCATTCTCATCAACAGAATCACCGTTTTAATAAAGGACAGTGGTACAAGATAGCAACATACTTTCAACATTTTATTAATAATAGCAACCTATTGTCATTGTTGTAATAATAGCAACCATGTGTTGTTATATATTGTTAGACCGCTGCCAACGGCAAACGTCGGGGGGCGTCGACGGGGCGTCGAGCCACGACGGCGTTGGCACCGAGCCGTCGTGGCCGGCGTCGTCATGCACACGTCGTGTTTTCGACGGAAGAGAGAAGCCGTCGTGGAGCGTGTGTGGGGCCGAGGGAGCGTCCAAAATTGAATTCAAAAATCAATTTTTATTTTTTATTTTTTTTTTCCTTTAACCTATTTTTTACCTATAAATACAACACCCTCCCATTCATAATTTTACACCACTTCTCCCACTTCTTCATTACCTTCATTACCTATTTTCCAGATTTTCATCATGAGTCGTAGATCGAACTCCTCCCCGTCAAATGATCACTTCCAAAATTTGTTAAACACCCGTATCCCGTCACCAGCATATTCGTCAAATGCTGGACAGACTAGCCAGCCCAGCCCGAGCAACGTCGCATCTGGTTCGGGTTCGGGTTTTATGCCGTTCCACTCCACCCCCGGCGGTTTCTCGAACCAAGGCGCTGTTCAACCCGGTTTTCAACCCGGTTATCAACCCGGTTATCAACCGGGTTATCAACCCGGTTACCAACCCGGTTACCAACACGGTTTCCACCCCGGTTTCTATGGCTCCGGTTATCATCCCGGTTCGGGTTCGGGTTCTGGCTATCAACCCGAATCCCCGCCCGAAGAGGAAGCCGAAGCACAAGGCCCACAAGCGGTTCCCGACCCGGTCGAACCAAGCAGGGGAACGGGAAGAAGAAGAAGAAGAGCTACACCAGCGGTTAGGGAGCCTGGTACGGTAAAGAAGTGGTCCATCCAGGAGGCTGTTATTTTATCCCAGCGGTGGATAAATGCTTCAGAATGCGCAGAACGCGGGAACTCACAATCCGGTGATCGACTTTGGGGGCAGATTGAAGCCGAGTACAACTCAATAGTTGATACAAAACGCACCAGAAGTCAACTCCAAGGGAAATGGAACAAGATAAAAATGGATGTTCGGAAGTTTGGGGAAATCTATAAACGGTTCGAGTCAAGTCGACAAAGTGGGGCCGGTGACCAAGACATGATCAACGCCGCAAAACAACAATTTTATGACAACAACAACCGGAGGAACTTTTTGTACGAACTGTGTTGGCACGAACTAAAAGATTACCCCAAGTTTTGGGTAGATTACAACGTCATGAATCCCCAACCCACTCCCGTGCCCAACCCGGTGAACCTTGGCGATGACAACCCCAACCCGCTCCCTCCCGCAAATATGGAAGGTCTATTCCGTGACGACCCGATCCGTCGACCAATCGGTCGTAACGTTAGCCGGCGTACGGCAAGTTCCTCGGATGCGACTTCGTCACGGTATTCAAGTGACGAAACTCGTGACCGTATATGTGAGAACGCCATACTGCAAGCCGACGCTTTGAAGACTATCAAAGAAGCGACCGTGGAGAAAAAGATATCGGATGCTTTCAGAGTACTTCATTGTTCGGTTCCCGATAATTTGAGCCGAAGAGAGCAAAAAGCGGTTTTAAAATATCGCCGGAGTTTATTGGACAAATATGCCGATCCGGACTCATCCGATGAGGGAGAAGAGGAAGACGAGGACGACGAGGACGACGAGTAGTTTTTTCTTTTTTTTTTTAAGTTTAATGTTTTTTTTTTAAGTTTAATGTTTTTTTTTAATTTTAATGTCTTTTTATAATTTAATGTAATTTTTATTTTATTTAATGTAATGTGTTTTTATTTAATGTAATGTGTTTTTTTATTAATTAAAATGGTGATGTGGAAATGATGATGTGGAAAGGATGGGTTTAGTGATGGGTTAGTGATGGGTAGGGTTGGCACGAACGTGTCAGTAGCGGGTCAGTAAGGATGCGATGACGTGGCGCTAGTGATGGGTTTAGTGATGGGTAAGGGTTGGGAGAGGCCTTATGATGATGATTGGTGAAATATGAAATTTCTAGTTAATGTGATTGTTACACGCTTACATCTAGAAAATAAATGCTACAAAAGAAACGATAATGCAGACCCAAGAAGATGTTTAATTGGAACCACAAGTTTTAAGTTCATGTTGATATCAATACAAAGCTTTTTTAAACTTAACGAACCCGCAAACATGAATCTTGTGTCGGTTAATCTTAATCCTCTTCTGCTTCATTGAATTATTGTTTTTTATCCTCTGCTTTCCTTGGCTGAGAAAAAAATCAAATCGTCAATCTTAATTCAGATATAAATTTATACTGCATTTCAACTAATATACCATCAATATTTTTCAAGTTTCATTGTCACTGTGTTCAGTGCAGCTACTACATATTTCAAGTTTCTGATATTTTTATGTTCTTTATGATATAAATTGTGAGCGTAAGTGCAAAAATTGAATATGACACAAATTATTTAAGCTCGAAACAATCAGATTTACAGACACAAAGTTAATGGAAGATACATGTTAAACAACCTAAACATTATCTGATTTTGATTATCAAGTGGCAATAATCACCTTATAAAACACATCAAAAAACCTCCATTTACTACAAATAAGTAATAACGTCTAACCATGATTTTAATTAATGTGTAGCTCATTATATCAGTTTGGTATTGTGGATTAGGGCATTAGACTAACAATACCTAATTCGAACTGTAAATGAACCTATGGAGTGGTAATAAATTAATAATCATAAAACGATAAATTAAAAAGCTTTTTTCTACCTTAGTTCCGGGGAAGGATTGCCGGAGTTCTTCCTCCGGAATAATAACCGGCCACTTCTCGCCGGCTTCACGGAACATTTGTTCCGTCTCCAGCTGCTGACCTTTTTCCAGAATCATCTTCCGGATGGTTTGTGCAGGTGTGGCGGTGGCGTCGAAAATCTCCTCCACGCCGTTTACGAACGTGACGGAGATCTGCGGCGGGTGGCTATCGGTACGGCGTTTGACCAATAGCTGACACGAAGGGTTGGATTCCTTGGCCGTGCGAGCATTGCATTGAGCCAAGAATTCCATACACGCCGCCGTGCGTGGATCTAGCGCATTGAATTCGATCTTCACTTTCGATAAGAATTTCAACATGATTCTATCTTTCACAGGGTTTTTGCGTCGATGCTCAATATCTGTTCGATCAAATGTCGACTACAAATGGAGAGATAGGTTTCCACTGAAGTGCGATGCGGGTTGGATCGATCGAAAGCCGGGTGGGGTTATATATTACACGGTTTATACATGTTAATGTTTTTATTGATTTGTTTTATGGAAAAAAAATATTAATACAATACATTAAAATAGCTAAAATATTCAAAATAACATTTTGATTTTTTGAAGTAAAACAAGGCTCAAAAACATATTTTACAACCTGAAGGCTAACTGGTAACCTGTATTTTTATATGATATTTTGAATTTAACAAAATAATCAATTTAGTATTCTAACTCGTTAATTTGATTATTTTCTCTTAATTAACTTACTATATTTTTAACTTTTAATAGACAAAAAAATATACATTTATCTTAAAATATTAAGATTAAAAACAATTCATGTGAGAAAGCAATACTAAATTAGTGAGTTAAATTCATATACCATGTTGAACTTTCAAATCAGGATCTAAAAATGCAAAAATACCAACTTACATGTACGATATAAAAAACACCGGATATTGACTCGTCACTATTTTTTCTCACATATTTATATAATTGGTTTTTCTAACGTATGCCCATAGACATTGTAACGACCCGAGATTTGAATAAAATAAAATTTGGGAAAAATATGATAAATAAGGATAATTCATTTCAGAACCGTAGGAATTGGTTTCGGGTCATTTGGACACCGTATGAGAAAGTTATGGACGAAACCGGGTCGAGGCGAAGACCGAAAAGTGCAGCCCTGCTGGCTGCTAGAGTTCGCGACGCGAACTGGTGTTCCCGATCGGGAACATCAAACAGGGAATTGGGTTATTTGGCGATCAGAGTTCACGACCAGGTAACGATCGCGAAGGGGTCACGACACGGGAACTTCGCGACGCGAAGTATTGATCGCGTCGCTAACTCTGGACGAGCAGAATAAAATCGGGTTTGAGCTAGGGTTTACTCATTTCTCACCCAAATCGTGGTGCAGCCGTTTCTAGAGAGAGAAAGGTCGAATTTGGTGTTCTTGAGCTCAAATCTTCACCATCTTGAAGGATCTAAACATCAAAGGTAAGATTTCTTGATTGTTGATGTTATCTAGTTAGTTTGTGAACTTTGTATGGGTAGAAATGGTGGTTTGGGGAAACCATCCATGTCATCTTTGGGGAAGATGACTAATCTTGGGTGTAGAACACTCATTGTAAGCTTGTAATCGATGTGTACAAGTTGGATTTGGGTTTATTGATGGGAATCCTGAACTAGGGTTTGAGATTCCACCAAGTTGGATGAACTTGGTGGTTAGGAATGTGAATATGGATTGATTAGTGATTAGTTATGGATAATAACTATATTTTATGATGATATGGATGATAGGTCAAGAAGACCTAAAGATTGGTGACATTTCACAAATTGGGTAGCAAGGATTTGTGATGATAGACACGATTTGGAGTTAGCTTGGCTAAGGTGAGTACATGTGAACTTTCAAACTGGGTACATAGCTAGTAAATGTTTTTATGATTAAATGATTTTTATCGAGTCTTTAAGTAATTTAGTCATTTATGTGATATATGATGAATTGCTTGTATGATGATTAAATGAATGATTGAATAAGAAAAGATGGAGCTATAAGCTCATAACGATAAAAGATAAGTAATGATGATGATGATGATGATGATGATGATGATGATGTCCCTAGGGCCGTAGTAGATTGGAGGCATTCCGGTTATTACGGTACCTTAAGGTTCGTGGTAGATTGGAGGCATTCCGATTACCCAATACCTATGAGTCCCGGTAGATTGGAGGCATTCCGATTACCGTGGAAATGATGGTTTTGATAGATTGGAGGCATTCCGATTATCTTGACATTGGCCAATGATGAAAGTGATAAAGTGACCCAAAACAAACTTAGTAATATTATTTTAAGATTAAATGATATTATTTGACTATTTGTTTATCGGGTCTAAAACCCATGTATCTCACGAGGCAATTTTGTCTCACGTACTATGTTTGTGTTTTTGCTATGTACTCAGGTTCAGGATCGATGGATTAGAGGGTCGCGTTAGAAGTGGCCTAATGTTGTTTAGCTCGGGAGCTCGTAGGTAGTTCTCGTTTATCCTATGGCTATGATATTGTTTTTGTAACACCGACTTTAATACTCTGACAAACTTTGATGATTTTTGGTAAACCGTATTTTGAGGAATATCGGAATTGTAATGTTTTTACTTAAAAATATGTTTTAAAAAGTGTTTTGAAAATTGAGGTGTTACAACTTGGTATCAGAGCTATAGTTTAAGTGAATTAGGTTGGATGTCCATCCTAGTCTTAGACTGTAGCAATAGGAATGTAAGATTCCTTGAGATCGATAGGTTGACCTTGAGACTTTATGATAAGTTTAGGGTTGAACCTAGGGGACCTATGGAAGTTGTTATGCAGTGTGCAATATGAGTCTTTTGAGACCGTAAGGCATTAGTATGATAGGGTCGACCCCTATAATTAGTGCCATGTTTTGATCTAAACTTGTTGTTTTTTTTTACTGTTGAGCTGCCCGTTTGAATCTTGTTTGTTGAATACGTTGGTATGGCGAAAGAATGAATGTGAAAAGTGGACGAGCTCCACTAAATTGGGAAGAGTTATGAATGAGAATGTGAACTAGACTATTGATGACCGTATGATTAAGGGTAGGAGGAATGATTCCAATACCCGTACGAAGGAAGAGTCATCGAATGGCGAAGCCCGTAGTGAGAAGTAGCTACATAAAGAGGTAGCCAGACCTAGTCGGAAGAAATGGAAGGACGTTGTATAAGGTTGTCATAGCATGTAAGACCGTGGGGTAAATCGGAAGTTCTGAACTGGAGGTCACGATTGGTGGATTCGGTGGATTGAGCAAGTGCTAGAGAGTGGCAAGCGAAGAAAGAAAGATATGATAAGTTTGACATCCATATAATTAAAGGGTGAGGCGTCGACGCGGTGGAACGTGTAGTATGAAACTTTTGGAAAGAGAGTGCGGTACAATATGTTGTGAAAGGAACTCACGAGTGAGTTGAAAGGGGAAGTCTTCCCGGAAAGAAATCTAGAGGGGGGTTCATGATGCAGCCTCGGAGATCTTAGGTGAAGATTGACGTTATGTGATTATGGCTTAATTGTTTGGTTGTTGCACGAATTGGTGCTTTTAGAAATTGGAAACGAGTCGTACGACATGGGGATTTATTTTTGGGAATAGTCTTCCCGGTTAGTGATGTGTGTGGAAGCATGTAAGGGAAAGGACTATAGACAAATGTGTCGCATGTAGTAAGGATATAAGGGTTGATACTAATATGTAAAAAGGATGAGACACGAGATATGGTGAGTATTTCTAACAGAAATGTAGTAGTACAATGAAGTACTAAGCCTTGATAAGAATTATTACTATGGATGAAATTTTTTCTTTTTGGAATAGGATCCTTGGAAATGGATTTTGGTATTCGGCGGGAATCCGAATAAATAATGTAATGATTGTTACACGTGAATGGTAAACAAAAGAATGACTAAGGTATAGTCATGTCTTAGAACTTATAAATGGGAAATATGTGGAAAAGAATAAGTGTCGGGAATGACGACTTTTGATTGTCGAAAGTGGTTGGGTAAAAAGGTGGCATATAGCCATGACAAACTTGGTGACAGTAATGATGAATTCAATATTAAGGGTAAGAAAATAATTGTTGGTTACGTGTTATGGTAACGATATGGCGGTATGTGGCGTAGAGTAGCGTGAGACTACGGTTGGGAAAGGATTAATTCTAAGTCTCACGATGTATAAAGGTGGGAACAGCGAGTGTTGAGCTATTGGGTGCTAAGTCATGGGTCACGAGTGAGACCGGAGTCGGTTGGTTGACTCAAAGATGACCAGGTTGGCCGGTGAAATATGGTTAACGAAATAGATTGGTGGTTACCCAGTGGTGACAAAAGATTTGGAAATTTGGTAATAAGGAAATGAATCGGTTAAGGGTGGTCAATGTGTAATTGAACGGCAAATAGTAATCGGAAATTTTAATAGTTTACCCGCGGGGTACAATGCACGTGTATTATGCGATGGCCGTTGAAAGCATATGATGATGAAAAAGGTAATGTTACATGAAACGCGTTAAGTAGTATGCCCAATGGGGAATAGGTTAAAGATGGAAGAAAATGATAAGGTGTTGTTATGGGGAGTGTGCTAATTGCATGGTGAATAAATGACCGACTGAATGAGTGAGAAAGTGGTAAAGTTATGGGATGTGAAAAGATGTATACTAGAATGGTATGTGACGTAGGAGGGTTTAGAATGGAATCCCGTTTGATCGGAGGCTTTCCGATTAATGAGAATTGGTTGAATCTTGATGGATTGGAGGTTTTCCAGTCATCTTGATGTGATGGTTGAATTATGGATTGTTATGTCCGTATGATAATGTTTATGTATTAATGAGATGAATGTAGGACCATGTGGTTAATTTGTATCGTTATAATTTTACGTGTTAAATGAGAAGTTGGTTTGCTAGTGCGGGTTGCATTAGGACATGTATGGGTAGGAGATGCCTACGGTTTATAGAATATGAGGAAAGAGAACTCCTAGAGACCAATTTATTATTTGGTAACCAAGATATGGTAAAAATTTCGTGAAATTGTAGAATGGGTTGCGGTAGAGGATCTAATACCGATGTTTGAGAATAAAAAGTTATGAAATTGATCGGTGGGGTACAAGAATGGTTGAAGGAATACTAAGTGATAGAAAGAGTGACCAAATGAAGGTCGAGAAACGGTAAATGTGAGTGTGACCTTTAAGTAAAGGTGCGACTCTCGGATTAATTGGGGAGGACTTTAAGTAAAAAGGAAACGGGAACAATTATTAAGGAAATAATGATGAGTAAAACCGGAAGTGATAAATTACGGGTAGTACCTTGCGAGTAGAGAATTTGTTAGTTGGCAGAAGTATGGTTGACTTCATGCAAAAGTCAAGATTTATCAATTTGTGATTGGTTGACTCATGATGACCGGGTGGAAGAAAAGTTAGAAGTTTTAGTAATGATAGTATGGATCGAATAAGGTCGGTTGATAAATGAGTAGATTGGTGGGAAGCACTAGAAATGATTATGTGTATATGTGTGGTATAATGTATAAGTAGGAAAAATTGAAAGTAAATTGTGAAAGAAAATGATAGCATGATGCTAAGTGTAATGATGCATACATGAATTGTATGCAAGATGGAATGGTTTTGGATGAGTCACTTTGGATTGGAGGCTTTCCGATCATTGTGAAAGTTTGGGCCCTGATGGATTGGAGGCTTTCCGATCATCTCGGTGGAGTAGTTAAAGTATGATTTGATGTATCATGAATGTGAAGTTATATCTGTTGTATGTAGAACTTTATGGTTAAGTTATTGCTATAATTATGTGGCAAATGAGAATTTGTATTGAAAACACGGGTCCTGTTTAAGTAGAGGTATGAGTAGGGGATACCTACAAGTTAACGGTTCATGAAAAAGGAATGCTTTAGGAAGCAAAGTGGTTAGTAGCCAATGAATGGTGAAAGATGTATATCGGGTGGTTAGGCCACAATTGGATACGATTGAGACTCTAGAGCCGGTAATCGGGAAATTCAAGTATGGTATAAGGATGTTGAAGGAAATTGTAAAAGGTATAAGTAATTGGATGAAAGTTGAAAAGTAATAGAGATTTGGTATTGATTTAAATGGAAGTTGTTAATCGATTGTGGAAATCGAAATCGAGGAAAAAGGGAACAATTGAGAAAGGAAATCTAAAATAGGAAATCGGGAATGAAAAGCTGGGGAAGCGATGCCTTAGTAATAAAGAATATGTGGAATTTAGCAAGGTAAGTTGACCTTATTCATAAAGTCAAGGTTAGTCAACTAGTAGATTGTTGACTTTAGTCAAAATGGGGTTTTGACTTTCGTTTAAATTGGTTAGTCAAGGATAAGGGCATAATGTATCATCTTCATGTGTAAAATAGTGGGTAATGGATTAATGGGAATAATTATAGTCAAAGGGTGCGACTTTGACCATTGGGTATTCCGAATGGAGCCTAGAAATCGAATATGATTGTTGTTGGACCATGAGTGTAAGATTGATGGTTAAGGAATTGAGGATTAATGGAACCACTAATGGATAAGGAAAGTTTCCAAGGTATTGTTGACTTTATGCTTAAGTCAAAGATGGGACAATGTTGACAATTTGGTCAAAGCGAGGGGTTGACTATCATTTTGGTCAAATGGTTATTAGTAATGATTGGGTCATATCATCCCAATGGGAGTAAGGAGTTTGGTTAAGTGATGAGAAAGGTTAAGGTCAAATTGTGAAATTTTGACCCGTTCGGGTATTAGGAACTCAAGTTTGGATCTTTGGCCCGTTTGGGTATAACGGGTCGAGTGGGCGATTAAATGCATAAGTATTATTGAATCGTAATTTGGAAGTGGAATGAGGATTGGAAATCCTTGAGTTGATTCCGAGGACGGAATCCTTTTAAGGGGTGGATAGTTGTAACGACCCGAGATTTGAATAAAATAAAATTTGGGAAAAATATGATAAATAAGGATAATTCATTTCAGAACCGTAGGAATTGGTTTCGGGTCATTTGGACACCGTATGAGAAAGTTATGGACGAAACCGGGTCGAGGCGAAGACCGAAAAGTGCAGCCCTGCTGGCTGCTAGAGTTCGCGACGCGAACTGGTGTTCCCGATCGGGAACATCAAACAGGGAATTGGGTTATTTGGCGATCAGAGTTCACGACCAGGTAACGATCGCGAAGGGGTCACGACACGGGAACTTCGCGACGCGAAGTATTGATCGCGTCGCTAACTCTGGACGAGCAGAATAAAATCGGGTTTGAGCTAGGGTTTACTCATTTCTCACCCAAATCGTGGTGCAGCCGTTTCTAGAGAGAGAAAGGTCGAATTTGGTGTTCTTGAGCTCAAATCTTCACCATCTTGAAGGATCTAAACATCAAAGGTAAGATTTCTTGATTGTTGATGTTATCTAGTTAGTTTGTGAACTTTGTATGGGTAGAAATGGTGGTTTGGGGAAACCATCCATGTCATCTTTGGGGAAGATGACTAATCTTGGGTGTAGAACACTCATTGTAAGCTTGTAATCGATGTGTACAAGTTGGATTTGGGTTTATTGATGGGAATCCTGAACTAGGGTTTGAGATTCCACCAAGTTGGATGAACTTGGTGGTTAGGAATGTGAATATGGATTGATTAGTGATTAGTTATGGATAATAACTATATTTTATGATGATATGGATGATAGGTCAAGAAGACCTAAAGATTGGTGACATTTCACAAATTGGGTAGCAAGGATTTGTGATGATAGACACGATTTGGAGTTAGCTTGGCTAAGGTGAGTACATGTGAACTTTCAAACTGGGTACATAGCTAGTAAATGTTTTTATGATTAAATGATTTTTATCGAGTCTTTAAGTAATTTAGTCATTTATGTGATATATGATGAATTGCTTGTATGATGATTAAATGAATGATTGAATAAGAAAAGATGGAGCTATAAGCTCATAACGATAAAAGATAAGTAATGATGATGATGATGATGATGATGATGATGATGATGTCCCTAGGGCCGTAGTAGATTGGAGGCATTCCGGTTATTACGGTACCTTAAGGTTCGTGGTAGATTGGAGGCATTCCGATTACCCAATACCTATGAGTCCCGGTAGATTGGAGGCATTCCGATTACCGTGGAAATGATGGTTTTGATAGATTGGAGGCATTCCGATTATCTTGACATTGGCCAATGATGAAAGTGATAAAGTGACCCAAAACAAACTTAGTAATATTATTTTAAGATTAAATGATATTATTTGACTATTTGTTTATCGGGTCTAAAACCCATGTATCTCACGAGGCAATTTTGTCTCACGTACTATGTTTGTGTTTTTGCTATGTACTCAGGTTCAGGATCGATGGATTAGAGGGTCGCGTTAGAAGTGGCCTAATGTTGTTTAGCTCGGGAGCTCGTAGGTAGTTCTCGTTTATCCTATGGCTATGATATTGTTTTTGTAACACCGACTTTAATACTCTGACAAACTTTGATGATTTTTGGTAAACCGTATTTTGAGGAATATCGGAATTGTAATGTTTTTACTTAAAAATATGTTTTAAAAAGTGTTTTGAAAATTGAGGTGTTACAGACATACATTAGGTGCAATTAATAAACACCAAATTTCCATATAAACAATGAATCGTATTTATTGCATCTTCAAAAATGATAATATTAAAGTTCATTAATGTTATTCGAAATATATTAAGAAACCAAATACTTTATTTGAATCCCCTAAATGAGGCGCATTGGGAATCATATTTGAATCCCCTTCTCCATCCGGTACGACTCGACCACTTCTCGTTCTAGCCATCTTACTAACAATAGATGTCAACCAATTAGAACCCAATTATTTGACTAAATAGTCACACAAGATATAAGAAAAACTCGATTTTAAAATAATTCCCTAAATGACCCTAATTCTCAAAGGTCAACCTAACTTCTTATAGAACATAATGTCCCAAAAGTAAAGTCTAAGTCTAGGGTGGGTAAACCAACCTAATTCACTTAGACTAAAGCTCTGATACCAAGTTGTAACACACCAATTTTTCAAAACAATTTAAACTTTTAAATAAGTAAGTTCAACATCCAAAAACCCATAATATCCAAAAACATAGTTTAATTAAAACATTTGGAATGATCAATAGGTGCCAAAATCGGTGTTACAATAATATCAAAACTAAAGTCTTAGGGAATCAACTGGTACACCGAGCTAAATCATCCAATGCTAATACTACGGGTCGCCTAATCCTTAGCTCCCGAACCTGAGTACATAGTCCAAAGAAATGTAGTACGTGAGACAAAATTATCTCGTGAGAAACATGGGTTTTAGACCCGGTTAGAAATATTTACAATAAAATAATAATTATCACATTGCACATAATCAATCATACTCTAAGGCTTGCAATAAGCCCAACGCATATGTAACGGGCCTCCCCGAAACAACTCCCCCGATATGGGTTATCTAGGTAAACTCCACCGTTTCCGGGTTATCTATTTGCTCCCCCGATTTCCGGGTTATCTCAAACTCCCCCGCTTTCCGGGTTATCTATTTCTCGACATACTACTCTTGCGCAGGGTGGTACCGCCCCAAGTAGTAGTCACTAACTCTCCCAACTTGTGTGGGTTATCTAGGATCCAATTTATTAGCTACCACATAACAAATCATCAACTTGGGGCAAAGCCCCATAATACAACTCACATCATACTAGTGGTAACTAACACATCAAGATACAATTCAATTCAATTCAATATTTTCTTTATTAAAAACAGTTATCTAATAAACACTCTAAGAAATCAATTCAAACTATGAAACATGGTTTACTATGTACTTAGAAAAAGATCACATGTACTCACCTTAGCAATGCTATCCAACACTTGTGTTCAACAACACAATCTTTACTTCCAAATCAAATAAGTACTTCCAATCACAAGGTCTTCTTGACCTAACATCAATACCATCACAAAACCTAGTTAAAATCCATAACTAGCTACTAATTAATCCATATTAACATTCCCAATCACCAAGTTCATACAACCTGGTGAAATCTCAAACCCTAGTTCAAGATTTTTACCCATAAATCCCAAATCCAACTTGTACACATTGATTACAAGTCTACAATGAGTGTTCTACACTCATGAGAGATCATCTTCCCCAAAGATGATATGGTTGGTTCCCAAAACCACCATTAATGCCCAAGAAAAGCTTGAAATCACAAGGAGATGCATAAACTAACAAGGATTCTTACCTTAGATAAATAATCTCCAAGGAATAAGAAGATTTGAGCTCAAGAACTCCAAGAATCATGCACTCTCTTCAAAAAAATGGCTGGTAAGGTATAGGGGGTGTAGGTGTCCAAACCCTAGCCCCAAAACTCGTTTTTATAGCCCTGACACAGTTCGCGTTCGCGAACTCGAGTTCGCGCCGCGAACTTCCCCCATCGTGAACTCCTCGCGATCGGGAATAGACCGTGAACTCCGACCATCAAAAACCCAAACTCTCTGTTTGATGTTCGCGATCGCGAACCATAGTTCGCGCCGCGAACTGGTCCAGGCAGCCAGGCTGCAACTTTTTGTCACCCGGTTCAGCCCGGTTTCGATCTTAACCATATCAAACGGTGTCCAAATGACACGAAACCAATTCCTATGTCTTTTAAACGATTTATCCTTATTTATCATATTTTTGTACAATTTATTTATTTATAAAATTCGGGTCGTTACACTCTGTTTCAAAATAAGGTAAGTTTACAAAGTGTATCACTTATTTTGAAATACCCAAAAATAGAAAGTATATCCCTTATTTTGAAACGGAGGAAGTATACAATTTGTTAAAAGAATTAATGTATAAAAAATTCTATATTTTAGTTTACGAATGTGTAATTTCTAAAATGCAAAGATTTGTATTTTGCTATTATTTTCTTTTCTTTATATTATAAAGTTACATAATAGATTTGGAAAAAATTAATTTCATAAAATAATTATACATAGATTTATAACTTAGGAATTTGAATATGGATCGGTGGACACAGAAGGAGGAGATAGTTGCAACATAGATATACCCTCCCGCGATTGCAGGTTTTCCTCTTTCTCTTTGATTCAATCATCATTTCTCTCTCTCTAACCCTTGAATCAATCGAGTATTCTACTTCTACGAACAAAGAAAACGATACATATAACATCGTTTTTGCTTCAATTTGCGAATTATAGGGTTTCGATTCACAGAATTTGGACCTTTTTGCGGTGATTTTCAAGCTACCTTTCTGGAGCTTCAGATCTGATTTTAATCGATTCGAATTCAATTTTAAGATGTTTTGGCGTATGACCGGGTTGTCCACTACGTCTCCGGTAAATCCTAGATTTTTATATTTATTTTATATAAAAAATGGTTAGATGCTTTTGGATATCTTTAGATCTTGGTTTTGACTAGTTACTAAAAGCTGATCATAATTGGTGCGTTTGTTTGGTTGGTCGATGTGGAAAATGAAAGGAAAAGAAAAAAAAATTAAAAAATTGATGTGAATTTGATGCTCATCAGTGTAGTAGTTTGAGGGTTTGCTGTTTTTATTCTAAACAAGTCCCAATTGTTCAGCAAGTGCCTATATTGCTTGATTATAATTCTACTTATGTAAGCATGGCCTTAGATTTTAGGTAACTGCTGTACTAAATGACAAGTTGATTTCAGAGCTTATATACTTATATGCTACGCCTTGATAGGATAGAATGAGCTCGTATAATATGTTCACGTGATTATTGATGTAGAAGTACACTTCTTGATCCGACTTTAGCAAAAAGTTTGATTTTCTCGAATCATACTAATTAATCTGTTTGATGTAACTAATAATGGTGTGCACGTGATGCATTATGTTGTTATGTAGATATATATATTGTTTTTGTTAATGCCAAGAATATCGAAAGAGCCGGATATGATTTAGTTATTTTCAACGAAATGTAAATAAAGATGTGATTGCGATATGCCGATGTTATGTTCCTTAACTGTATTTCAAGTTATTAACTAATTGTAAGGTTTCAATTCCCAGGTGGACACAATTATGAACAAGGAAAAATTTACACTAGAGGAGCTTTTAGATGAAGATGAAATAATCCAAGAATGCAAAGCTCTTAATAACCGACTTATCAATTTGTAAGCCCATGTCATTATGCATGATCATATGGAAATTTGTTGCACAATCACAATTGAACATAGTAAAAGCAGGTTTAAACAGATTATCGGTTTAACTAATGAATTATTACATGATCTAATGGTGCGTTCATGGTTTTGTTGTAGTAATCAAACTTGATTTTATATCTCCATTTTTGACATTTTTAACTAATGACCATATTACAGTTTGAGAGAAAGGACTCAGGTTGAACAACTTGTTCGGTACATAGTGGAAGAACCTCCTCAAGAAGCCGAAAAAGGACGAACTTTTAAGTACGTGTCTGTGGGCCCTCATGTAAAATACGTTTTTATCTAGAGGCTTTCATATATCCATGCTTATAAGCATTAACTATTAAATAATAATAATAATAAAATAATTATTATTCTGTTGTTGTAGGCTCCCTTTTATTGCTTGTGAGATCTTTACTTGTGAAGTTGATATCATTCTCAAAGCTTTAGTTGAGGATGAAGAGGTACAGAACAACCAATACTATTCTTTTTAGGTTATTAACTTAAAATTTGGAAATTTTCTCAGTTGTTTGACCACGTTGACTTGTGAAATAAGTTGTTTTCATATATCATTGCAGTTGATGAAGCTGTTGTTCTCCTTCATTGAACCAGAGCACCCTCATAGTACTCTACTGGCTGGTTATTTCAGTAAAGTAAGTTCATCGAATACTTCATATTAGGGCTCAGTTCTTTGGCCAAAAAACCGAACCGGAACCGGTTGGACCCGGTTTATGGCTTTTATTCAATTTTGGTTTTTGGTTTTTTCGTTTCCTGAACCCAACAGATCCCTACTTCATATGTTCTGTTTTTATGTTAGGTATAATTTTATAATATTTGCTTGTTTAGATGGCTGATATTTTTATATTTTATAGGTTGTTATATGCCTGTTATTGAGGAAGACAGTTCCCTTGATGAATTATATTCAAGTAAGTTTCCAAATAAATTTGCAGATGCCTTATTTTCTGTATAATATTTTAATCAAGTTTTTTATGATTTGGTGGGCAGGCTCATCAGGATATTATCAAAAAATTGGTTGACCTAATAGGAATCACATCCATCATGGAGGTGAACTTTCTAACATTTTACCCTTTTTTTTTTAATTTTTACCACTTTATCTGCATATCATCTAATTTTTATTCTTGTACAGGTTCTAATTCGTCTGATCGGTGCTGATGAACATCTTTACACCAGCTATACAGATTCAATGCAGTGGTTAGAAGATACAAATGTTTTGGAGATGATTGTTGATAAATTCAGTTCAACAGTAAGTATTATCTCTACCACTTTTCTAATAATTATAAACAATTAGATAAAATTTAACAATTTAACTGTTTTTAGGATTGTCCTGAAGTGCATGCTAATGCAGCAGAAGCACTTTGTGCAATAACTAGATACGCTCCACCAGGATTAGCTGCTAAAATATCCAGCCCAAGGTTAGCATCTAAATCTCTAGTTTTGGTTTCACAGTTTGCAGATTAAAATTTACATAAACATATTTTCAAATCTGATTTAACAGTTTCATAACAAGATTATTTCACCATGCTTTGGAGGACTCAAGGCCAAAATCAGTTTTAGTTAACTCATTATCTGTATGCATATCTTTGTTGGATCCCAAAAGACAAACCTCAGGAACATATTATATTTATAACCGCCAATCAACTCATGGATCTGTAGTAACTGCCAAACCCGAGACTGTTGAAGGCATGCTGGAGAGCCTAGGTTTGTTTTGTAAATTTTTCCTAAATTTGCTACCTTTTGAACTATAATAATAAGCCATAAATTGTACAGGGAATTTGTTAAAGCTTCTGGATGTTTCCACAGAAGAAAATGTTTTATTTACAACATATGGCAAATTGCAGCCACCTCTTGGAAAAAATCGTCTAAAGGTTATTTTCTAATTTAGCTTTAAGTAGCTGTAATTAACTAATTATGATAAAGTAAATTAATTAATTGATTAAAATATGTGAATTTTCAGATTATTGAGTTCATCTCTGTCCTGATGACTGTTAGTAGTGAAGCTGCTGAGAAGGAATTGATCCGCGTTGGTGCCTTGAAACGTATTATAGAATTATTTTTTGAGTAAGTGTTTGATTATATAACAATAACAATAAATAATATATTCTATGTTAATATTATTCTTTATTAAGCCAAGTTTGTTTTGCTGAATAGGTATCCATACAATAACTTTATTCATCACCACATTGAACAAATAATAGAATCTTGCCTTGAGAGAAAGAACGCTTCACTTATTAAGCATATTCTTGAAGAATGTTGTCTTGTTAAGAAAATTCTTGATGCTGAGAAGAAATGGGCATTGGATGCTGATCCAAAGAATGTAATTTCCAACTTTCTGATATTATTAAATATTATTATTTTAATTAATTTTAATGATTGTGTATGAATGTAATGTTGCAGCCAACAGTGCCTGCGGAAGGAAGAACTCCACCAAGGATAGGAAATGTAGGGCACATGACACGTATAGCAAACAAACTTATTGAACAAGGGAATAGTATTAGCTACATACAGTCATTTTTGCAGGTTTTCACTTATCTATTGACACCTGTCTTTTTTTATTTTCCATGATTTATAATTTTCTTATTACTTTATGTAGGGTGATAGTGAATGGGTAGAGTGGCAGACAGATGTACTTACTAAACGCAATGCACTTGAAAATGTCTACCAGTGGGCATGCGGGTGGGTATTTACAGTTTTATAATTTATTTTTTTGAAATTATATATATATATATATATATATATATATATATATATATATATATATATATATATATATATATATATAGTGGAGAGTTATATAGAGAACCCTATATTTTGTGTATAACCCAATCTAAACAATTGATTTTTGAAATCAACGGATCATGGAAGATACATGAATAAATTTGATGAGGGACCCTCAAATATTGGTTTGCATATAGGTAATTAATGCATGTATACATATATGTTATCACACATGTATGTTATTTATGTATGTATCATAAGTGTTATTTGTGCATGTATGTTTTTTAATATTTTTGATATTTTTTTTAAGTATATGTTTGATTTGGGTTAAATGTTGTTGGTTTGCATATGTATTTACTAAATTCTGATTGGTTAAGTGGGTTCTTTTGTGTTACACATAAAATATGAGTTCTCTATATAACTCGACCCTATATATATATATATATATATATATATATATATATATATATATATATATATATATATAGAAGTGGGATCCGGTGAGGACTCGTGAGGACACCTCAAAAAAATTTCAAAAAATTCCGAAAAAAGAATATATAACTCCCCATGAATATTACTACATTTGACCAAAAAAAAATTTTGAAAAAAAAATTATGATCCACTTTTTTTGTGGATCATAATAATGATCCATATTTTTTTTGTGGATCATTATTATGATCCATATTTTTTTTTTTGATCATTTTTGAAATTTTTTATTTTTTTTGGGATCATATAGGCTGCGATTTTTATGTTTAAAAAAGAAAATTTTTTGAAAAAAGTTTGTTTTGGATCATTTTTAGAGTTTTTTTTGGAGTCCTCACCGGTTTTTGAGTCCTCACCGGATCTGGACCCTATATATATATATTATTGATTAATAATTGTAGTACATGTATCTAAATTGAACGAAATTAACAGGAGGCCTACTACACTTCATGACCGTGGTAGAGATAGTGATGATGATGATTACCAAGATAGAGACTACGACGTGGCAGCTTTAGCTAATAATCTAAGCCAAGCCTTCCGATACGGTATCTATGAAAATGATGATAATGATGAGGTATATTATATAACTAATTAATTGTGTTCCTCCCTGTTTATGAGTTCTTTTTATCTCGTTTTCTTGTCTTTTTTTTAAACACTGGCTTTAAGAATATTAAAATACTTTATTTGTTCAACTGCTGATCAGTTGGACACTTGCTTATTATTTTACTTTCTGTTTTGTTCAGGTTCATGGGTCACTTGAAAGAGATGATGAGGTACGTGTACAGTGTATCACTTAGACACTTATTTCTTTTATGTTATACAGAAGTTGGAGCTAATAAGAAAAACTGTGTATTTTTCATTAATTACTTTTCCATGTTAAGTTAATTACTTTTGCAGGATATCTACTTTGATGATGAATCTGCTGAAGTGGTGATATCTTCACTTCGACTCGGGGACGACGAAGATAGGTATGTTATATATTGTCATATTTGGATTGTAAAGGGTCACTTTTCCAAGGTTTATATTTTTGGGAATTTTTTTTTGCTACAGTGGGTCACTTTTCACAAACTCAAATTGGTTTGCTTTTGAGGAAGAAAGGGTGGTTCATGAACAATCAACGAGTGCAATAGCTTCACCACCTGGCAATGGTGGTGGTGTTGAAATTACTTCCAACGAAAGTGAAAAGGGTCTAGTTGAGTCTGCAACATCTGATAATCCCGAGCCAAAACCGGGCCCAGATGATACTGCTATCGGGAAGTCAAACAATGAGTCAACATCAAGTGAGACCGATAAGCCACATGAGTGGATTGAATCAGTTGAAACATCTCGGGTTGCAACTGATAGCCTTCCAAATGGCGATGTTGAAGTTAGTTCACAGGCTCATATTGCTGGTGATGTTCCAAACAAAGAGGAGGTTGTGCCGCCGCCCGCCGCCAACAAATCGGAGCATCATGACACTGGCGGCAAAGCCACTGTTGGTGGAAGCCCACCAGAGTAATAGTGTCAAAGTTGAAATTCAGTTGGGTTCTTAGTTCATTTTTCCAAAGCTCTTGCTTGGCAATGTTAGGAGAAGCAAAAGATGCAACTTTCTTGTGTAATTCAGACTAATCATGTACATTATTGATGGGGGCTCCAAAAATAGGGATATAATCCCCGCCATTGGTTTACCACTTTGCTCATTCCGGTGACCTGAAAATGGTTTCCGATGGTATTTCAAGATTCTTACAGTATGCTTGTATCTTGTGCTCCTTCTACTGTTAATGTTTAAAGTTTCATTAATTAATTAATCATAAAATAAGATAAATTTCGTCTTCTGGTTTTGTGTTTTGCTTCTTGACATATATGGTTGGTAATTTTGCCACGGTAGAACAAACAATTAATGTATTGTTATGAATATGACACATCTCAAAATAGATTGCATTGCTATGAAATGTATCAGGTTTATAGAAGTAATGTACATGGGCGTTCAAGAAACTAGAAACAAATAAATCTCCACTTGCTACAATACAATAGTTAAAAAAACTAATTCCATGAGTAACACCACAAACAAGTGAGACCTAAAAATGACAAATTTAAGGTGTGGGCTAAGTTTTGTCATCAGAGGTTGTAGCAGCATCACCCTCTGAACCACGCCTTTTCTTCTTTCCTTCCCCGTGTCTTGATCTCCTTGGTGCCTCATCTTCACTCTCACTTTCACCATTTTTATAACTATTTTCACCCCCCGTTTGAGTCTCATCATCTTGGCCCATGGGCTGAGACCCACCACCAGCAGCTGCCGCCTGATCCCTCTTACTCCGACTAACAGTTTGCTGCGGGAAAACCGGTCTGCCGCCACCTCTTCCCATGAACGGGCCACGCCCCTGTCCTGGAGGGCCCATCATCATTCCAAACCCACCCCCGGGGAAATTCCCATGTTGGTGGGGGCCAGGGCGGCCGTGAAACATCATGTTAGGGAACGGAGGGCGTTGAAAATCACCAGGAAATCTAGGCCCAAAACCACGGGGGCCCATGTTCATAAGATCAGGAACAGGAAACCCATCCGGGCCATAAGAGAACCCATCGGGCCCCATCATGAGAGGTGGGAATCCCCTCATCCCAGGCATAGGGTGTGGGCGCGGCCATAACATCCCCCTGCCTCTTCCTCTGCCGCCTTGTGCCGCCATGCCAAAACCCTGCTCATAACTCTCATCATCTTCCTCACTTTCCTCTTCTTCCTCCTCTTCATTATCCTCAAAAGGAACAATATCAGGATTTTCAGTTGCGTTTTCAGGATTAATTACTCCTTTCGCCTTCTCTTCTTCTCGCTTTGATTCTGCTGCAACTGATATCGCCTACAAATATAAATATAAATATATTAATTAATATCCGTTTTCATTAATAAAATAAGAAATAAAGGTGTACCGCACCATGAGTTCGCTGTCTGGTTCAAGGTACAAAAGTGAAGCTAACTCTGCACCAATAGATGGCTCTAGTTCTTGACAATCTCTGCTTATCTACAACCACCATGGAAGAAATATAATTTAAATTACACGGATAAAACAAAAATTAAATGATATATATAATAGTGAGCGCATAATGATTTATAATATTATACAATACATAACAATACATATGAAGAAGAAACAGTACCTTTACAGGCAAGTTTTCATTGTAAGGATTCCTCAGGTGTCGAGTTTTGTGGAAGGACAATTCACATAACTGCACAGTAGATCAAATTTATACTTTTTTTAATTTTATTTTATAAAAGCTACACGCAAAACTTCTAGTACTCAAAACTAAAAAAATCATAAAATCATTGTTATGCATTACAGAAGATATATATACCTTGAGCCATCTGACACAAAAATTCCGTCCATAATGTGCAGTTCCATGTTCATATTTCCAGTTGCCTCCACCAACTGATCCACCAGTTTTGGAAGTCATCCTTGCACAGCCCTACAAAACATTAATAAACTCGTGTATTAAAATAATAATAATAACTAATTGTTTGTATTATCAATTGTGTTTTTAACCTACCTGAAAATGTCTTGTTCTGTTGACTGAAAATATCAATATTACGTTCTCCACAGAATCAAAAGCTTCATTTAGTTTAGCCTCGTTGCTTCTTTGGGTGGCCCACACTCCTTGTTGAACTGATAACTCAAAATTTTCACGGTTGCAACTTTTGACAATAAAATACCTAATTTTCAAATGTACAGTTTACTAGGAAAAATTAGTGACAAATAACCAAGTAAAAACAAAACCTAGAAACACACCTTGATGTTCCTTGAGGCAGGGGAATTGAAGTTTTATTTGCTTGATTTTGTTGACCATTTGACTGTGCTTGAGACTGCCCTAATTGGCCAACCTGTTGTTGTGACTGTGCAGCCTGTTGTTGTTGTTGTTGCTGCTGCTGCTGATGTGGCGATGAAGGTGGCACAGGCTGCAACGAAGCAGAATCTGTTGTAGCAGGTTTGTTAATTTGACTTGTAATTGTATCATTGTTCCCTTGTGGAAACTGAAATTTATCAGATTGTTGGTGGTTGGCATTTCGGTTCTGAAAGAATCTGTTAGAATTGCCATAATTGTAGGAAGTTAGTTGCTGAATCTTTTGGAGTACTTCTTCCACTGAAGGAGGGGGTCCCGGGAGCTTTGCGTGTCTATACCGACAATCAGGACCGTTTGGACAAAATCCCAGTTTGTACCTGCTTTTTTAGATTTAGCATCATAATTACTCCCTAATCCTTTTGTATCAATATACTGATAATTAACACAGTTATAAAGTGAGAAAATTGATAATTATATCAAGGACAGAACCCTTCAGACAAACTTTTTTTATGTAAAAACATATAAATCATTGCTAATGAAAATTTACTGAGGTAATTAATAAATGGCCAGTTAATCAGACTAGTTAACAAAAAGAACCTGTGAAATAATCACAAAAGTAAGCCACCCGATACAAAATCAAAGAACAGATTAAGGATCACCTAGGTAGTTCAGTTATTCAATCTCATCACAAATTTCATATGATTCATTATACTTCTCAATAATGAAAAATAGCTGATTTCGGAATTTAGGCCTTTTCATTAGGTCTATCATTAAATCAATTAATCCAAAGACAAATCCATAAGAACCTTGCAACAAATCACATGATTTTACAGGTCTCTCTCATTTGTAATAACCAGTTGCAACAATACACCAATAAGGCTTGCAGTACAGCAGTGTACATAAATATCAAACTGTAGTATCCCAATTACAATACGTATCATGAACAATCTCATAATTTCTAGTTTAGTCTACCTTAAATATGCCAGTAATTATATTAAACTAATTAGGCAAAATCAATTGGCATATTGTTCGACATATGAACCCTAAAAAGGTTGCGTCTTAATCAAATTAAAGCTCCTGAGGGTCAGTACAGAAATTGAGTAATTAAATCATCCAATAACATTAACTATATATGAAAGTGAACAAAGAAATTACATGTTACACTCCTTGATATCTTCGTTGGTGTGCTTATAAACACAGTCCTGTTCACGGCACTCTCCATATAATCGGAAGAATCGACAAATTGGCATTCTTGATTTATCATATTGATGAAGGAATCCACATGCTTCCCCTTTCATACACAGGCTACGGAGCCAGTGCCGACATACGGTTTGCCGGTAACTCCTCCTACCGGTGAAATTGGCGTTGGCGGCGGCAGAAGCAGAGTCGGTGACGGCCAACGGAGGGGCCGCGGAGTAGTTGAGGTTTGCGGCAGAAGCCGACGGTCCATTGTCGATGGATTGGTGGATTACGGGGACGGAAGCGGTGGGTTGTGTGGGTGCTGCGTCGAGACCACCTTCGAAGTCGAAACTCAAACCTCCTTCGCCGTCCTCCATTTTCACTTTCAAGATCACCAACACTACACCTATATACTAAAGGTTAATTTCACAGGTAATGAAGTTTCAGAGGTGTCCCATTTAGGTCACTTAAACTTTAAATTCATTTCATAATAGTAATCAAGTTTTAAAAGTGTTTCAATTATGTGAAATCCACTTATGATTATAAGTTACCAAATTACTTTAATTTTATCTCACTTAAAAATCAATTTAATAATAATATTAATTAATTTATTCATTTAATTTAAATCTTTGATAGAGATCCGTTGTGATTATATTATTATTATGATTATTTGTTAGTGAGTCAGTTGAATTCATTTTTTTTTCGGGTATTACATTGTAAGCAGTTTATTGTTTAAGTTACTTGTGATTTTGAGTTTGTGTTTAATTTACTTGTGATTTTGTTTGATTTTTTATCTTATTGTATATGATTGATATTTGCGTTCGTTGATAATTAGTAGCGACAGTTTTGATTTTTGCAAATAGACTTAGTTAATTAGTTGTATTGTGGGGAGACCTTTAGTAAATTAGTTGTATTGGTAGCTATGATCGGACCTTTCAAGGCATCGTTTTAGTGAATTAATAAATTGAATTAAATGAAAAAATTAGTTATTATTAATTATTATTATTAAATGGCTTTTTAAGTAAGATAAAATTAAAGTGACTTGGTAACTTGTAATCATAGGTGGATTTCACATAATTGGGACACTTTTGAAACTTGATTACTATTATGAAGTGCATTTAAAGTTTGAGTGACCTAAATGGAACACTTCTGAAACTTCGTTACTATTCTGTGAAATTAACCCTATACTAAACAACTACTAAATACTCCCCTCGGATTCATAAATTAATTCTCATTTCTTATTAAAACCATAAAAAATTCTCATTTTTCAAAGAGTAATGATATTTAGACATACTATTTAGACCTACTTATAGGTCTACTCATTAGATAAAGACACATGTCAAAATCAAGTGAAGATATTAGGAGAGAGAATTACATATCAAGTGGGTAGGCCTATGAGTATGTCTAAAAGGCGATGATTTTTACACCACATCTTTTAATGTCCACAGCACAATAAATGTTTTATATACTTGTACAATCTGTAGTAATATTTGTACGTTGTAATGGAGATTTTCGGTTATTACAAGTAACAAAACGCAGCGGAAAGTTTATCGCCATAAACGGATCTAATATTGAATGACACAATTAAACTAGACAAGAAATCAAAGAGAATAGTATAAGGGTTCATACCCTAGTTGCCTTTGATTATATGGTTCGGTTGGAGATAGCAATCGACCGAAACAAAGGACACCAATGGGAGTCCCTCCAAAGCTAGTCCACACAACACAATCTCTAGAACACCAAAGGATGCTAGTCCAATTGAGCAAGCAAGAAGCAAAAACCCTAGGGAGCACAAGAGAGGGGGGCGGCCGAAATCTCCAAGAGAGGTGGGGATTATGGTTGCCCTAATCCCCTTTTAATGACTTCCCATAATCACTCTTGAGTTATTGCATTCTAGTCCCTAGCCTTTTGTTATTTCAAGTTACTCACAATTAAGTTTCAATATTAACATTTAATATTAAACTTTAATGTATACAAGCTAGTAGCTTATATTAATAATTAATGTAATTACCCTAATTACACTAATTATCTAATGGTGTTTTGTGTTTAAGTGTATGACCCTTTAGGCTCACAAACAACTAGCCATATAACTATATGTTATACGTATGAAGCATATTCCAACAGCTCCCACTTGCGCACGTGATAACATCAAGTAGTTATACAAGCAAAGGTTAGAGTCTAGCAACCCGCCAATGCCCCTAGAAGTACATGAGGAGTTTCATAAAATCTTTGTTCAAAGTTTTTTAATCAGTTATCCTTTTGTTGCTGATACTATGATGAAATTTAGACAAGGATTAATGTCAATCTACAATTTCATCGATTCTGTTTCTCGATCTATACATTGAAGTAGATTACCAAAACCAATCAGGATTCATCGTGATTACCTTTTGGGTGTGGCCACACATACATCTATTCAAATCATCGAGGGGCCCAGTAGTATCTAATCCACTTTCGTGGAGGAACAAATTCTTTATTGACTGCACGTGTCTGGCATATGCTTAATGACAAACCCGATAATGGTTGTTATAGCAGCCTTATTCAGGTCAACGTTTAACCACATCAAAGTTTGCCCCTCTACATACACACACCAACTTGCATCTCAAGTCAAAGGATAAGCGACAAAGCCTTTGTGAGATTCACTTGTGACATAAATCCAGGAAGTGATTTCTCATAGGTTGGGTCAGTCCAATTGTGCATCTTATGAACAACATGTGAGTTTGATTTCATTATCCTTAGTCATACTAAGATAATGTCCTCAATGCCCTCAGATTTGTCTTAATAATATTCTCATATTATTAATATGACAATGGACAATTTAGAATATAAAACGCAGTAAATATTCATGGATCTAAACATGCAAATATAGAACACAATAGATATTCATATAAAAACGATTATATCAAATATATCAATTTATTCCAATAAAAACTGCTCAATGTTCCATTATCCAACTACTAAAACAGATTACATGAAACTACTAGCTGGTCGAAGCCCAATGTTTCTAGCATGCTCAATATGCTTGGTGCATGACATTGGCTTCGTGAATGGGTCAGCTAAGTTGTCATCTGTATGAACTTTGAGCAAGCGTACATCTCCAATTAGGATCGCATCTCTAATGTAGTGAAGCTTCCTCCGATAATGTCTGGCGCCTTTCTGAACACCAGGTTCGTTGGCAATGATGATAGCACATGTGTTATCACAGTACATATCCATAGGTTTTTCATTACTGGGGACCACTCCGAGCCCAGAAATGAATTTCCTCATCCAATCAGCTTACATTGCAGCTTCAGTAGTTGCAATGTATTCAGCTTCTGTAGAAGACATAACGATAGTGCTCTGTTTAGCACTTTTCCAATCAACAGCGCCTCCGTTCAAAACGAAAACATACCCCGTTTGAGATTTGGAATCATCTCTATCAGTCTCAAAACTAGCGTCATAATAACAAGTAACGCTTAGCTTATTTTGAGTTTCTCCACCATAAACAAGAAACATATCTTTAGTATTCCTAAGATACTTCAGTATGTTCTTAACAGCGGTCCAGTGACTCTCACCTGGATTCTGTTGATATCGGCTTGTAAGGTTCTGAGAGAATGCTACATCAGGTCTTGTGCACCGTACAACATACATGATTGACCCTACCGCCGAGGCATAGGGGACATCACGCATACGTTTCATCTCATCAGGTGAGGACGGTCCTTGAGTCTTACTCAAGTGTACATTGAAGGATTTATGTGCACAGTTAGTCAACCTATGATGATACATCCATGCCTACGAAACACTTAAGGGTCACACCGGTGAGTGCATGTAATACGAGCAAGATAAGCAATGATACTACAAAGAGGAATGATTCATAATAGTCATTATGAATCAAGTTAAGTATTAAGTCAAGTTTGACTTATTACTAGATTAGTTTAACTAACTAATTAATACAAATATTTGTACATTTACTAGTTGAGTAAATATACAATGTGTTAATTATAGATTATCCATATTATGATTTAAAGCTATTAAATCATATAGTAAATTGGATAATATTGTTGTATAAATTATATAAAGGTTATTATATAATTAATTATTAAAAGTATAAATACAAGTATATAATTCGTGTATATGGGTACCGAATTATTAGTGTATTAATACTAGACATTTAATAGTTAAGTGCAACAATAATAAACTAGTTAAACTATAAGGGTTTAAAGTGTTAAAAGGAAGTTTAATTAAAGATCTAATATTAATTAAACTAGAGGGTTCTAAGTGCAACTTATTTATCTATAAATAAGAGGCTTAGGGTAACCCTAAAACCCCTTACAAACCCCACGAAATCCTTGCCCCCTCCTCTCCCTATTTCGGCCAAATACAAGGAAGAACACAAGCATTGTGTTTTTCAATTGTTCTTCGTTCGTTCTTCGTGTTCTTCGTGTTCTTCAAGTCTTGAAGATTCGAAGATCAAGTTCATTGCTTGGATCAACTAGAAGATCGCTCGATTTGTTCATCATCAGTGGATCTATCTTAAGCAAACAACAAGGTATGTTTTGAGAAAACCTTTTCTCCCTTCTCCCCTCTTGGCCGAATTCGAACCCAAGAACCCTAGGGTTCTTGGTGTTGGTCGAAACACACACAAGTGTGTGTGTATGTGTTTGGGCTTTCGTACAAGGTTTCTTCCATTGTTAATCTAATCTAGATTTCCAAGATCCCAATCCTTTAGGGTTTAAGGATTAGGTTTAATCTCAGTTCCGCATTTAGGGATTAAATCAGCTAGTTGGTTTTAACCGGTCAAGAACAAGTTCATGTTCTTGGTCAGTATGGTTCGAACCAAGTGACTAGGAGGTTGACCCATGTGGTCAATCAGTATCAATGAAACCCTACATACATTGTGTTGCATAGGAAGATTTCCACGTTTGGAAGCATCCATTCTAAACCGTTTTAGAATCTTATCAATGTACGCACTTTGACTTAGTCCGATTTAACCGCTTTGAACTATCTCGGTAGATCTTTATACCAAGTATATATGCCGCTTCCCCTAGATCCTTCATAGCGAAGCACTTCCCAAGCCAGGATTTTACATCTTGTAGCATTGGAATGTTATTTCCTATGAGTAGTATGTCATCGACATATATGATTAGAAAGACGACAATGCTCTCACTAGCTCTTACATATACACATGGCTCGTCGGGATTCTGAGTGAAACCAAACGTTTTGATTTCCTCGTCGAATCTTTTGTTCCAACTTCTGGATGCTTGCTTTAGTCCATAAACGGACCTTTGAAGCTTACATACTTTCTTAGGGTGCTTTGTACTTACAAATCCCTCAGGTTGTACCATATACACATCTTCGTCGAGGTGTCCATTTAAGAAAGCAGTTTTAACATCCATTTGCCAAATCTCATAGTCATAGTACGCTGCTATGGCTATGATGATCCTAATAGCTCTAACGTCGGCAACAGGCGAGAAGGTTTCATCATAGTCAATCCCGTAGGTTTGAGTGTAACCTTTTGCCACCAACCGAGCTTTATAGGTGTGTACATTGCCATCCATGTCGGTCTTCTTCTTGAAGAACCACTTGCTGCCAACAGTCTTACTGTTAGGAGGAAGATCAACCAAAGTCCATACTTGGTTATCTTTCATGGATTGCATTTCCGCATTCATAGCATCAAGCCATTTGTCAGATTCAGAATCTGCTAATGCAGCTCGATAGTTAGGGGGTTCATTATGATCCCCTAAACTTAGCTCCTCAGCATCGATTTGGAAACTATATCGTTCAGGTGCATGAGGTGTCCTTGCGGACCTTCGAGCGGGGACTTCATCATTTTGAGGTGCAACAGGAACAGTTTCATGTTCAGCCTCATCTTGATGTTCGCTAGTATCTACAATAGGTTGTGCATCTTCATCGCTTGGAATCTCGTCAAAGTCGATTGTACTCCCACTTGCTTCTTGTGAAATGAGATTGCTCTCAAGAAACTCAACATAACGAGCAATAATTACTTTTTGCTCAGGTGGGTAGTAGAAATAGTAACCCATCGTTTCTTCAGGGTATCCTATAAAGATGCACTTGACAACTCTGGGTTCAAGTTTGTTCGGTGTGTCTCGTTTCACGAGAGCCTCACAACCCCAGACCTTCAAGTAAGACAAGTTAGGGACTTTCCCATGCCATATCTCATATGGTGTCTTTTCAACCTTCTTGGTGGGAACCATATTCAGTATGCGAGCAGCCGACTTGAGTGCATAACCCCAAAAGGATAGAGGCGGGGTTGTAGGACTCATCATCGATCGGACCATGTCAAGCAAGGTGCGATTTCTCCTCTCTGATACACCATTATGCTGTGGTGTATAAGGGGGAGTGAATTGTGAGACAATCCCACAATTCGTTAGATGGTCTTGAAACTCATGGCTCATGTACTCTCCTCCTCGATCAGAATGGAGAGCTTTTATCTTCTTGCCGAGTTGATTTTCTACTTCATTTTGGAAAGCTTTGAACGTTTCAAAGGTTTCATGTTTATGTTTAATCAAGTAAACATAACCATAACGACTAAAGTCGTCAGTGAAAGGAATGAAGTAGGTAGCACCTTCCCTAGTTCTAGTTCTAAAAGGGCCACATACATCGGTATGTATAAGTCCAAGTAGATCATTGGCCCTTTCGCCTACATGGGAGAAAGGCTTGCGCGCCATTTTACAAGTTATACAAGAAACACATTTATCAAATGATTCAGAATCATCTGATTTTATAAGCCCATCGTTTTGTAATTTTAAAACGCGTTTCTTGTTAACATGGCAAAGACGACAATGCCATAGGTAAGTATAATCCAAATTCTTCTTGGATTTCTTATTGCTACATGTATAAATAGAACTACTGTTTGTGATACGATTATGCATGTCAATCTCAAAAATACCATAACAAGGAATAACATTAAAATAGAAAATATTTTCCTTAGAAACTGAAATACCATAATCCGTAAAAGTATGAATAAAACCATTATTCCACAGACATGAAAGCGATACTATACCCCTAGTAATACTAGGCGCATAGTGACAATTGTCTAATACATTAATTAAACCACTAGGAAGGATTAAATCAAAGCTTCCTATAGCTTCGACCGGTGCACGCATTCCATTGCCTACGTACAAGTCCAAAGCTCCATGGTTTAGCTTTCTACTTCCCCTTAGACCCTGCATGGTATTACAAATGTGAGTGCCACAACCAGTGTCACATACCCATGATTTCTTAGGGAAAGCATATAGTTCTATTGTGAAGATACCTGATGTGCTAGCCTTGCTAGCTTTGTTCTTCATCAACCCCGCCAGGTAGGCAGGACAATTCCTCCTCCAATGGCATGTTTCACCGCAGTGATGGCAAGCAAGATCCTTACCAGGAGGCTCCTTATTAGTAGGTGGGGGAACCTTTGGCTTGGGCTTGTAAACTTGCTTTCCCTTGCCTTGGCCCTTAGCAACTACTTGCGGTTTTGGTTTTTGGATCTTTCCCTGCCTTATGGCAAGGACAGTAGGGGTAGGAGATTTCTTAGGTAGCCCAGCTTCCGTTTGTTTCAGCATAGCATGTAATTCGGTGAAAGTCTTCCCCATACTATGCATATGATAAGTCATGACAAACGGCGCATAGTCCTTGTGAAGTGAAGTGAGAATTAACCCAATTCCAAGGATATGAGGCATATGGTAGCCAAGTTTCTCCATCTGGTGTAGGTAACTCTTCATCTTCAAAAGATAAGAGCTAACAGACTGTCCCTCCTCTTGCTTACAAGCATGGAAGGCTTTGACCGTGTCAAAGAGTTCCTGATCAGCTTGCTTTTGATACGTGGTTTTTAGTTCACGCATCATATCAAATGCAGTGAGGTCCTCGTGATTCTTTTGAATCTCGGGGGTCATGCTCACTAGCATAAGGGCAGCGACTTCTTGCTGATCGTTAAACCTTTTAGTATAGGCCGCACGAACAGGAGCGGTGCCATTAGCAGCGGGGGCAGGGGGCAACGCCTCTTCCAAATGGTGGTATTTGTGCTCGGCCCTAAGGACAATCCTTAGGTTACAAGCCCAATCAACAAAATTCGATCCATCAAGTTTCTCCTTATCGAGAACAGAGCGAATGGTGTTGTTTGATAGGGTTTGATTGTTTGTAGTCATCTACAAAATTACAAAGTTCATTAATTAGTATTTTCAATAATTAATTTCTTTTAATAAATTAACTACCCAATTAATTTTAATTAAAAGCTAGGGTAAATTACAGTTTTCGTCCCTGACCTATGGCCGATTCGGGGTTTTTGTCCCTAATGTTTTTTCGTCGGTTTTTTTGTTCCTTAAGTTTTTCAAATTCTGGAAATTTGTCCTTCCGTCCAAAATCTTCCGTTAACTGACGATATTTTTGACAATTTCCCCAAATTGCCCCTATCATCATCATCATCAAAGAAACCTTTGAACCCAAATGTGTTCTTCATGTTGTACTGTACAAAATATTGTAACTTGTGCATTAAATATTGTACATTTCAATATGGTGAAGAACACATAAGAACACCAACATTGACCTTCACCATCATCATCAAATATGATTAAAAACACAACATTTCATGGGTGTTCTGGTATCATTTTTGAAGAATACACCAACATTTGCACATTTCTGAAGAACACACACAAACATTTGCAGCGTAATTAATTCCTAATCAACATTAAACATTAACACAAACATTTTATAATCACCCATACATCAACATACTGTCAAAATTGATCTGTTCAAAACTCGAGTTCATGTAAAATCTGTAAAATCGATTTGCAGGTTCAAAACTCGTTCAGAAGAAGAAGATCTGTAAAATCGATTTGCAGGTTCAAAACTCGAGTTCATGTTCTGTTCAAAATTCGAGCGATCGCGTAGGGGGGAGAACTGAGGTTTGAGATGGCGATGCAAATGTTGTTGTTGTGGTTGTTGAAGCAACGTCAATAGTACTACGTGATGATGTTGATGAAGATGATGGCAAAATAGGAGGATGATCGATAGAGGATGAAACGTCGTCGTCTTGAGATTGCGGTTGTACAAGCGTTAGATCCGAGAATAGGTTTTCGTCCAGAGGTTCAAATGAAGCTCCGGCGGTGGTTGTGGTGGCGGCAGGGATGGGGGATTGACGCGGTTGCTGACTAATTTCACGATGATTAGGTAGTTCAACACGAATCTGCGATTTGGGGATTTAGGGTTTGTATGTTGGGGATTTAGGGTTTGTGGGTGTTGGGGAAGAAGATGAAAAAAAATTAAAAGAGAAAAAGAAAAGGGAAAAAGACTAAAATGCCATCATATATTTTGCATTTGAGGTCACTTAACGGCCAAAATTGGACGGAAGGACAAATTTCCAGAATTTGAAAAACTTAAGGGATAAAAAAACCGACAAAAAACATTAGGGACAAAAACCCCGAATCGGCCATAGGTCAAGATCCCATTGAGATTCTATCATCGCATCAGTTGGTCTGCTAGAGATGATATATCCAATAGGTAGGTGACGATTAACAATTGCATTACAAGTGCAACTCTTAGAGGTGTGGGACTTCATGGCACCTAGTGAACAAGCATCTAGGGTCAAGTGGCATGTTTGTCGCATCTTCGCCTCGAGTCAAGGTCTCACCGTTAACTCGATTAAGTCATCCAATGTGAAATCATGTCAAAATAGATCTAGGTCTCATACGTAGAGAATAATGACCTCGGATCTAAATTCAAACCACGTCTCACGTGAATTCAAAAATAGAAGCAAGTGATTTGCAACCGATTGGACGGCGTGACTTAAATTTTAGGTATGGAAAAAATTTTGTGTAAAATTTTATTAAGATATGAATGAATCATGTACTTCATTCATACCACTTCATAAGTCGGTTTAATAAGCGGTAAAAACGTTTAGAGATTATTATAAGTTTCAAATCATATTTAAACTTTTGTATTAATCTCAAAAACAAGTTTAGATTAATTTCATAATCTTATATGATTGAACTGTAATCATTGATGATTAACAAGTAATCATAGATGATTAAAATTTTGGATGTTTTAATGTTTGTGTTTCAAAAATCATATTTTTAGTTGTTTATTATTTGTATCATATAGAAATTATTTCACAACCACAAACATATAATAAAACATGCAACAAATTTTGTGCAAACCTCGAACGATGAAATCCTAGGTTCGGTCACGTGAGTCATCACGACGGACCGAAGGGTCAAACTAGGGGACGGGCCAACATTAACCCAATGGGCTCCCACTTGCTCCAAGACATTCTTGAGCAAGTAGAAACCAATACTTGTGAAAAAATGCAATCTGCCAGAAAATTCCAGCAGACTTTGAAGCTCTAAAAGTCACTGAATGAGTCTTCGATAGTCTTCCCGGCCTTCTGGAAAGTTGTAGCCCACGACTTTGCAAGCATTTTAGGCTTTTGAATCGCCCAAAACGGAGTCTTTATGCCTCTGGAAAACCTGTTTTCGTACAACCCTCGTGTTGATGACGGAAATTTGTTGTTTTCTTCATTTGTCTTCAATTTTAGTCAACAATTTACAATAAAAAGAAATAAAGAAAGACAATCTATTCTATTACTTTTACATTACAAATTGCCCCAAAAATGGCACCAAAATAAAAGAAAAAATTAAAAGATTACAACCAAATTTAGCAAAAAACACGGCTTTCCCAAAACAACCAAACATTCAACCACAATCAATCACAAGGTCTAGGTTTTCATCGGTTTGCACAACAAGCAACAATTGACAAGGCTTTGGCTTGGGATATGGCAAAAATACATGTTTTGCCATATCAAAAACGAAATTAAACAAGTAATTCCAAGCCAAATAATCAAAAAAAATAAACAATAACAAGATTAATTTTTGATTGTGTTTTTGTAACAAGTAGCATGTAGGGTTCCTAAAAATCATATTTTTAACCCTTGATATTTAAAAGTTACGAAAAAAAATAAGAACCCTAGGGTTCTTATGTTCCGATGGGTTTTAAAAAATACACCAAAAAGTCGTATTTTTTGCTACTTTTACAAAAACTAGTTAATTATATCATCAATATAATGACTCGTGATACCACTAATGGAGATTTTCGGTTATTACAAGTAACAAAACGCAGCGGAAAGTTTATCACCATAAACGAATCTAATATTGAATGACACAATTAAACTAGACAAGAAATCAAAGAGAATAGTATAAGGGTTCATACCCTAGTTGCCTTTGATTATATGGTTCGGTTGGAGATAGCAATCGGCCGAAACAAAGGACACCAATGGGAGTCCCTCCAAAGCTAGTCCACACAACACAATCTCTAGAACACCAAAGGATGCTAGTCCAATTGAGCAAGCAAGAAGCAAAAACCCTAGGGAGCACAAGAGAGGGGGCGGCCGAAATCTCCAAGAGAGGTGGGGATTATGGTTGCCCTAATCCCCTTTTAATGACTTCCCATAATCACTCTTGAGTTATTGCATTCTAGTCCCTAGCCTTTTGTTCTTTCAAGTTACTCACAATTAAGTTTCAATATTAACATTTAATATTAAACTTTAATGTATACAAGCTAGTAGCTTATATTAATAATTAATGTAATTACCCTAATTACACTAATTATCTAATGGTGTTTTGTGTTTAAGTGTGTGACCCTTTAGGCTCACAAACAACTAGCCATATAACTATATGTTATACGCGTGAAGCATATTCCAACACGTTGTGGTGTAAACATAAAAAAATGTGGTACCAAAATTAATTCCCATGTCTAAATGGTAGGAATAAATATTATTTTTCCTTAATAAAATAATATTATTACCAATAATTTCACCAATAAAATAATTTCTCTCTCCAATCTAACTTATATTTTAATCAAAAGTATTACCAAAGACTCTACCACTAATTATCTCCTAGAAGATTGTGCCAAAGAGAAATGAGAATTCTTTTATGGGACGGAGGGAGTATTAAAGATAAATATATTAAGGGATAATTACTTTTATATTCTTGTAAAACTAATAAATTATTTCTATATTTTTCTCAAATTCATAAATTATCTATATATTATTTTCTAAACTTAATAATTACCTTCATATATTCTTCAAAACATTTAAAAGAGTTAATTACACAAATGGTCCTTTAAGTTGATATCGATTTCACGTTTGGTCATAAACTTTCAATTCCGACAAGTGTAGTCCTTTATGCTAACAATTTTGTCACGTTTGGTCCTTTAGGACAAACGGTGTTAACTTTTTCTGCTAAAGCCCCCCATGTGCAATTCACATGAGTTTAAAATAGTCATTTTATCATTTATGTACAACCATTCAATCATAAATTACAAGCATTTATCATTGTACAATTAAGATTGCACAATGTACAACTAATCTCGTCTCTCTCTCCATCTTCTTCTCCAAAAATCAAAACCCAACAAAACCAGGAACTGACAAAAAAAGTTGAAATAATCGAAGATCTTTATAAGATGCTAGTGTTTACAAATTATCGTCATAAATATTACAACAATATAACGAATTAATGCAACCGAAAATAAAATTACTTGATGAACCACTTGAACGATCTGATGCAGAGAAACAACACATTAGGCCGACCACCACCGAGAAATTTCTTTCATTTTTCTGTCCAATGATGGTTACAGCAGTCGACCACCACCGATACGACGCTCCGACGAGGGCTACAACAAATCAGGCCACACTCCTTCTTCACGCCTTTCAGGCTTCATCGACGGCAATGATGATCGCACCACCGGTGACAATAGAGTTAGAGGGGGGAGAAGGAATTTGACACCAACCGAAAACCTAATTACAACAAGGAAAGTATGTATATACCGAGTAACAGAGCATCATCAGAAGTAATCAGAGCTGATAGCCGAAAATCCGAAGGCAATAATACCTCTAATTTCATATTTGATGACGATGATGATGAACAAAAGCCATGAGGTCGATGGTGTTCTCGATAGGTCCAAGCTCCGATTCAATCTAAGATAAATATAACTTTTTCTGTTAAGTCTCACAATCACCTTGTCTCTGCCACTGCATCTTCGTCTCCCATCAAACCGCCACCGGAAAACCCTAATTTCAAAATCGAAATCCCCAAAGATTACACACTTATTCAAACATACGAAGTTATATGACGTAACCGTAGTAAGCTGATACGAACTCATCCCATACTAGGCTCGCACCATGTTCATAAGTCCAAGTGGCTTGAAGGAGGAGGGGACACCTAGGCTTATAAGTCATCATTTAGTTTTTACTCTAGCCAATGTGGGATCATAACATAAGCTTTCGATCAGAAGGTCATCGTGAACATCATAGCCGGTGGTGGTTCTGCTGGTTACCCGTACACGATTGATGAAGTTGAGAAGAGAGAAGTGGCGAGGAAGATGAAGTTGATAAAATGACTATTTTACCCTTATGTACATGGCATATGGGGGGTTTTAACAGAAAAAGTTAATACCGTTTGGTCTGAAGGACCAAATGTGACAAAATTGTCAACATAAAGGACTACACTTGTCGGAATTGAAAGCTTAGGACCAAACGTGAAATCTAGTATCAACTTAAAGGACCATTTGTGTAATTAACTCCATTTAAAATTATTTTTTATGTTTAAAAACATATTTTATTATTTATTAAATCGTGATAATATCAATAATACAGGAAAATAAATATGATTTCTAATACATAATCAATAGATATATTGCATACTTATTTGATAATTATTGATACTATAACGATTTAATAAATATTAAAATAGGTTTTTGGACATAGAAGAGAGTTTAAAAATTTAGAAGGATCTGGAGGCAATTATAAAGTTTAGAAGGATGTAAAGATAATTTATGAATTTGAGAAGGATATTGAAAATAGGTGATTTTTATACCATAACTTTTAATGCATCTACCACAATCAGTGCTTAGTATAGTTATACAATTAGCAGTAAAACATATAATGTGTGGTGTATAATATAAAGTTGTGTTGAAATGAATTTTCATATATTAATAATGTTTAAAAGTAAAAGTATGTGTATAATTGATTTTACCAAATAAGATTGTTAGTGGTGTTTGGTCATTTGCTTTTTACCAAATAAACGAATTTTTTAAAGTTTATCACTTATTTTTATCAAGGCTCTAAAAGGCGCGCCATGGCTGCGCCAATACGTGAGTCGCGGCGTAAAGCGTGACGTCGACGTTACGAAACGGACTATGGTGGCTGTGTTAGGCGTGATGTTAGATAATGCGAGATAATATGCAATAATACGCACCTTAAGACGAGTTATTTTAAGGCGGCTGTGAAAATTAAATTTTTTAAAGAGCGAATTACATCTAAGGTCCCTGTGGTTTACCACTTATTGCAGCTACAGTCCCTAAACTTCATTAAGTACACTGGGAGTCCCCGGTGTTGCCATTTTGTTGCACATGTAGTCCCTTAAGCAAACGTCCGTTTAAAAACCCTGTTAAATCACCCATGTGCACATCACATGATGGGTAGTATGGTAATTCTCCACCCCTTCCTCATATTTAAATCCGAGTAAATTACATGAAAGGTCCCTGTGGTATACACCGGAAGTCCCTGGTGTATACACTTCAACCTTTATTGTCACGCCACCAACCCCCTGAAAAGTCAATCCGAATGAACACGAATGGGGCCTTGTTCGTGTGCGTTTGTTAAGGAAAAAATGTGTTCGTGAACGGTTCACCAACACTTATCGAACGAAATTCTGTGTTCGTGTTCGTTTGTTAAGAAAATTTAGTGTTCACGAACGGTTCGTGAACGAGGGTAACAAAACATAAACGAACACAAACAAACATAAAGAAACATAAACGCACACGAAACAAACACAAAAAAACATAAACAAACACAAATGAACACGAAACAAACACAAACGAACATAAACAAACTCAAACGAACACTAACAAACGAACACGAACGGATGTTGACGAACGTAAACAAACGAACGGGCCTTTGTTTGTGTTCGTTTGTTTAACTAAACGAACACAAAATCTTGTTTGTGTTCGTTTGTAGGCATGTAAACGAACCGAACGAACACGAACGGGGTCTTGTTCATGTTCGTTTGTTAAGGAAAAAATGTGTTCACGAACGGTTCGCGAACACTTATCGAACGGAATTTTGTGTTCGTGTTCGTTTGTTAAGAAAATTTAGTGTACACGAACGGTTCGCGAACGAGGGTAACAAACATAAACGAACATTAAGAAGCGCAAACATATACGAAAAAAACACAAATGAGCACAAACATATACACCAGGGACTTCCGGTGTAATAAATGAAGTTCAGGGACTAAGGATGTAATAAGTAGTATACCACTGGGACCTTCCATGTAAATTACTCGGGTTTAAATATGAGGAAGGGGTGGAGAATTACCATACTACTCATCATGTGATGTGCACATGGGTGATTTAACAGGGTTTTTATTTTACTTCAGGGACTACGGGTGCAACAAAATGACAACATCAGGGACTCCGAGTGTACTTAATGAAGTTTAGGGACTGTGACTGCAATAAGTGGTAAATCACAGAGACCTTAGATGTAATTCGCTCTTTTTAAAAAAAATGATGACATATATAATTATAAATTTGGATGTAATAAGTTTTGTTAACTTTATATATATGAATTACTATATGAATCAAAAGATCTATAACTTTTTAAATTTGATATACGTATATATATATATATATATATATATATATATATATATATATATATATATATATATATATATATATATATATATATATATATATATATATATATATATATATATATATTATACTTCCTCTGTTTTAAAATAAGTGATACACTTTGGGTTTCATTTTTTTGATGTAAAATATGATGATGAAGGTTAATTAGACTAAAGTGGACAGTTAGTGGGGGATGGGTGCCACACATTTCGATTAAAGTGAAGTTAATGATGTTTAAAAATAAAAGTAAGGATAAATGTGTCATTTCACTATATTTAATGAGAGAGTTAGTGGGTGTAGGTCCCACTACTTTTTACCAAATATGATATGTTTTTAATGTGTATCACTTATTTTGAAAACACCACAAAATGGAAAGTGTATCACTTATTTTGAAATGGAGGAAGATAAAAAATTTGCCGCCTTGAAAAATGTCATGGCCCGCCAAAGCTCGACATGACTTGAGGCTTGATAGTACCGTCACGATACGCTTTACACTTTTTAGAACCTTGATTTTGATCAGGGCTGGTAAAATCTAACCCGACCTGTCAACCCAACTCATTTATAACCCAAAATTAGCGGGTTGGGTTGTTTTGGGTTATAACTTTCGACTCGTGAGTCGTAAACGGTTCAACCCATTTACCACCCGCCATATAAACGTCAACCCGTTTAAATATTATATACATCTTAAATATATAATATAATATGTTACTGTAATATAAAATATGCCATACATACATACATAATATATTATCTTAATTTTTGGATAAAAAAAGAGGCGAACACCCCTAAATCTTCCATGAAAAACGATAGTTGAGTTGCTTAATTTTTAGGCTTCTATGTTGTATTAACTATTAGTAGTTATTAATTTGTGTTTGTATTTTGCACCTAATTGACTTGGGGTCGACGTTTTTTTGGAATCGGTGGGTTGACGAGTGGAGAAGGGATTTTGGTGGAGGGTTAAGGGTACTTGATTTTTTTGTGTGTATATATTTTATAATTGTGGTGTCTAAATAACTGATAGAATGGGTATTGATGACATAAGTTTATTAGTTAAAGTGTCAGCTAACGTGGCGTAGATTTTGTAAAAGCTGAAGTATTAGTTGACCTTACAAATAACATTTCCTTCGTCTCTTTACACTTCAATAAACCGAAACAAATTAACTTAAATTCAAACTGTAACTACCGTGCCATTGGTGCCGGTTTACCGACTCAAACCGATTGTAAGCCAAAACATCCGTTGGCAACTGTCTAAGGAATAATCAAATAGGTATTGCTTCAATTTATACTTTGCTAGTTTACCTGGACCGTATTTCTATCTTTTTAACTTTATTTTAAATTGTATAACGAACTCTTTAACGACACGAAAAGACGAATAGACAAACATAACATGATCTTATATGTATAATACAAAACTATATAATAACACCATCACATATCTCAGTCAGATTATCTCCATTTAAATATATCCTTTAACTGATCATCAATCTAATATACAAACCCTTTTTTCCTTCTATTTGCGTATGGAATAGAACTGTCATATGTATGAAAAGTCAACCACTTTCTCTCTTTCTTCCAAACCCTAAAAAATCTATCATTTTCAACATTCATCCGAAACTCATTCCCCTCATATGAACCTAAAAGAAACAACCCCATCAAGTTCAGCTTCAGATTTTCTCATATATTTGGTGCAAAAAACACAAATAGATTTATTGGTCAAACGGTCAAAACCGATCGAGACTTTCTTGAAGTTCTTGATTGATAATGGAGAACAACTTTCATGGTGATTTAGCAGATATTTTCCGGCCAGGAAGTGTCAACCCCGACGATCCTCCAGGGGTTTCAGATTGGCAATACTTTGATGATCAATCTGATGATCAAGAAACACAAATGATCCAAAAGTCAACAAGAATCCATGATGAGGGCTTTGGTCAACCTTTTACAAGTCTTCTGGTAGATCCACTCATTCATGAAGGAACATCAACTCCATGCTTTTTTGGAACAACAAGTTTAGATGAACAACAATCAAGATTACCATTAGGGTTTGATGATCATAATCATAACCAAAATCATAATCATAATATCTTCTCAAAGATGTTGCAGATTTCACCAAATGCTTCAAAGTCAACTCTTTCATCAAACATTAATAATGAGATTATTACGACGTCGTCTTCAAATTCTTCTGCTGCTGCTGTTGGATCAAAACGTGGGTTTCTCGAAGCTTCCACCACCACCACCTTACAGATCTCATCACCGCGAAATCCGGGCATCAAGAGAAGGTAAGCAATTAGATATATACTTTGCATATATTAATAAATTCTTAATTTCTTATTGGAAACTGCTTCATGAATTAATATATGAGATCATCATATGCATATTGCTTCATAACTGATACTTCAATATAGTTTTTAACTCGTTTTTACAACTTCTATGATATTTTTTAATCCTATAGATACATAGGTACGTGGTACATATTATATATGCTATGATAGTAATAATTAATAATGATAATAATTAATTAAAGTCTTGCATATAATATATAAAGTTACAAAAATTCAGAGAAATACGAGGATATTCAAAATTAGCTTCGATGAATGTACGTATAACCGATCGATCCTTTAAATCGCACTAGCTAGCTCGCTCATGATATATTTATGTCAAAGGATGTATATACGTTAAAGAAGAGTTTACATACCAAAATACGATTAGTTTTAAAGTTGAATAATGTTAATTAAATCTTTTCGTAGCTCAAAATATTGTTTAGGGCATATTTTATTTACCGTATAATTCAAATATGTAGCAAATAAGAAATGATAATATTGTTTTCTACTAAATTATCATATTTATTTTTCTACTTATTTAATCAATACAATTATTTAAATTAAATGATTAGATTATGAAATTAAATTATATTCCACGTATATCATGGATAAAGAGATGAATTAATAAGATTAAGAAGGAATCAATACAATTTTTATTTTGTATATGGTGAATAATATTAATTTAAGTATACAAGCTTTAAAGCATATTATTTTTTATATCATTTATAGCTTTTTTTTACATTTATAATTTATCTCCACATGCACAGCTTTAATTTTTTTTTTATCGTCAATAATATTGCTGAAAAAATGTTTCATGGTGTATCGTATTTTTATCTAAACAATAATCATATTTATTTGATGTTATTTCAGGATTAGCTCTTGTTTTTCCACTAATAATATTTTTAAAATTTCCTACTTCTGCTTATTTATTTTTGGGTTTTGTTAATGACAGCCCTTAGGGCTGTCATTAAAAGGTAGTTGTGTGCATAAATGATTTGTACTTTTATTAGTGGGGGTTGATTCTTAATATGCAGGGACAGTTATTAATTATTGTACAAATTTTAATGTGTGTCTGACGTCTTATTGACAGCTCTTAAAACTGTCATTATCATTTTCCTTTATTTTTAAGGAAAATGCTAACCATTGCCCTTAGGACAATGGTTAAGAAATTTTTATTGGCTTTAAATCATTGTACATTAACTAATAAAAAACCACCCCCATGCATTTTAATAACCACCTTTGATTAGTTATGCATCACTAATTGTACAAAAACCACTTTATCCATTCTTAACCATTGCCCTAAGGGCAATGGTTAGCAAATCCCTATTTTTAATGACAAATTAGAGAAATAGATTACATAACTGTAAGACATCATATAACATTTTTCAAGAACTAACATTCAATGTTTACTCTTTTTATCGTCAACATTTTTATCCCGCAAAAACCGTAAAAGATTCTTTATATTCTATTATTTAATGAGAATATTAATATCATTTCACATGTATTATTTATTTTCATTTAAATAACATATTTTTTTATTCCCAATTTCATACATCTATTTAAGAGTCAAGTATGAGGGATTTTTCCCTGGAAATTCCTATGGGGGCTGGGTTTGCCCTGTAAAGGAGCTCGAACCTGGGGGTGCTCGTTAAAATATTGCGAGTAGGCTTGCGTTGATATTATTTGCCGTTTCTAAAAAGAAATTTAAGAGTAAAAAACATGAAATCTTTCATACGATGAGCATGCGACTGTGCTCCACAATAGATTTGCAAGTATACACGTCATATTTATAACACTATATTTTATTAAAGAAAACTATTAATAAATTTCACATGCATTTGATGAATAGTAACTTTTCACATGTTATTATACTTCATTCGTTTTAAAATAAGTGATACAATTTTTATTTTTTAGTGTTTCCAAATCAGTGACACACTTTGAAAATTTACTTTATTTGGTAAAAACTACCCCCCTTCGTCCTAATTTTATTGTTCACATTTCTATTTTGATTTGTTCCAAAATAATTATATACTTCTAAGTTTTAACCAACTAAAAAATATTTAAGTGAAAAAGAAAAATTTGATTGATGGCATGCTGTAATAAATGTATTTTCCTTAAACTATGTAAAATGGTTCGGTAAAACGGTTCGGTAAAACTATTTATTTGAACCGAACCCGGAACAATATTCTGTAAAATGGTTGGATTCTCGAGTCTACTAATCCTCGGAAATCAGGTCTCGGGTATTTCAGGTCCAGATCCATCCTAAACGATTCTAGACCAGATCATATGTCTATTTAAAAGTATTAAGTATAGTTGAAAAATAAGTTTTGAATTTTTATTTTTTTTAAATTATTGATGGTATATATTTAGTATTTTCCTACTTATTTTGGCATTTATATATAATTTATATAATTAATACATCATTAATATTCGACAATATTATGATATGTTTCAACCGCCGTGCTCAACCGATCCGACCAGTATGATCTTCTTTTAAGACATTGACCGATTCATGCAAACACCGATTCTTAACACATTGTCATAAACCTTTGATAAACAAAAAATTATTTAAAAGCGCAAATAAAAACAAATTGGATTTCCTAATAAAAGATGTAATCCAAAATTAAAATCAATCACATATAATAAAAATATTTTCATTCTAAGTATTATAAAAAAAATACAAACAAAACCAATAAAATAAAATAACATTACACAAACAAATAAATCCTAAGAAATTCAAACAAATTAGTAAATATCTACAAACTTAATTTATCATACATATATAATAATTATCTGATAATAACCACCCGCTATCTTAGACTAGGTGTAAGGGGATCGTCTCCCCACCCTCGGAGTCCACTTGCGTCCCTTAGCGCCCGACGCGTCCTCCCCCTGCGCAACCCCTTCCGTGACGCGTCTCCGAGTGCATTTGGTCGCCTAGCGACTGATGCAGGTCGCTAAGTTTTCAGGGGGTATTAATTTCAAAGGTGTAAAGTTTGTTTGTCTGCTACGTGAGTTTGGTCAGTGTTTATAATATGTTTGGTCGAACTAATGTGACGCTGATGTGATAGTGGATGACGAAACGAGTTTTTATCACCCCTTACGCATAGTCTTAGAGTGATGGGTATGGTGAGTTGAGCTACTTACCTATCTAAATGTTATATCATCATTTCACATTCAAAACCACAAATATCCACTCTACCATCACTAAAATACCTCACTCCCAAAATACCTTAAAAAAACATCCCAAATTTCCCCCCTCTCACACTAAATCCGTAACTCAAGTGGCGCACGCCATCACTCACATCAGGAGCGGTATGGTGACGCTAATGCATGTCACATGTTTAAATTTTGGTTGGGGATTGCGTGGGGTTGCGTTACCGCACCCCAAGCTATTAGAGTTACCTTACTCATAATAAATACTCCCTCCGTCCCACAAAAAACTTCTCATTTCATTCAAATTTTTTGTCCCACAAAAAACTTCCCATTTCCCATATTTGATGGGCTCCACACAATAAAAAACTATTATTACTAAAGACCCATCACTAATATCCACTAATTATCTTTCTCTCTCCAATCCAACCTTATATTTTAATTAAAAGTATTATCAATGACCCCACCACTAACTATCACCTAAAAACTTGTGCAAAACTCAAATGGGAAGTTTTTTGTGGGACGGAGGGAGTATGACATTTTAGAACATTTTGATTGTGGAATATGAAGTTGCATAGTTGTTAATATGTCATATCATGATTGAACATGAGATCACTGTCTCTAAACAGGACCACCCTATGGAATAGAATTTTCAGTTTCAATCAACCTTTTATTTTGCTTTTTTGGTGGTTGTAAGTATTTTTATCTGCCCTTTCTTTCCCAATTACGAGCCACCGTAAAATGTGTCGGGTCGGATTGTTTATCAAAATATAAATTGATTACAATTATTTAATTAATTAAAATCTTATTTATAAGTAAATTTATAATCTTGATTTTTTTTTCAATATATAATTTTAGATTGTTAAAAAACATCTCTGTAATATTTGATCATTATTCAAGACATGTATAAATAAAATTTATACGATGCTGTAGTTGAAATTTGAAAATCCCCCATATGTACATTGGAACATAACCAAACTGGATTTTTAACTTTGTTTTGTTCAAAGCTTATGGTAATTTATGTAAAGAAATAATATTGTTTCATTTGATATAGTATATCCTGTAATAAATCACAATTGGTTTATAAAAAAAATCTAAATTCACCAATAAATTGTAAATGTTAGTTTTTCTAACATAAATAAAACGCAAATTAAAGACCTAGACTTAAGATTTGGGAGAATGAGAATTAAATGAGCAAGTCAAGAAACGGGTAAAAACATGTAAATAGATATGAACTCAAGACCAATATTTTGTATAATTAAATCGTGTATATAATTCATATAGTTTGGTACGACCTCTAAACCTAACTATGGTTAAATGAGCAGGAAGAGCCAAGCGAAAAAAGTGGTGTGCATACCGGCACCAGCACCGGCAAATAGTAGACCAACTGGTGAGGTGGTTCCATCGGACCTATGGGCTTGGAGGAAATACGGTCAAAAGCCTATTAAAGGATCTCCTTACCCAAGGTACGATTATCTAACTCGTTTTTCTATACATGAGAAATATTTGTATACCACAAAAATAGTTTATAAATCATACTCCCTCCGTCTCTTAATAATGTTTTAAGGAGATAGTTAATGGTAAGGCAATTGGTAATAACTTTGATTAAAATATATAGTTATTTTGGAATAAAAGTTTAAGGGGAAATGAAAACTTTATTAAGGTACGGAGGGAGTAATTCATAAGAATATATTTTCAATGCATAAGCCAAAAAGTATGAGTCGTATGACACCTAGTATGCATATTTGTGATGTATATTATTTTGTACCGTACAAATTACTTCTCTAGTTCTCTTTATGCATTTAGTTATTCAAAAAATTCATATAACCTTGATAAGTAAATTAAAACTATGTATACTATTGTTATGGTAATATTTCAGAGGGTACTACAGATGCAGCAGCTCAAAGGGTTGTTCTGCAAGAAAACAAGTAGAAAGAAGCCGTACAGATCCTAACATGTTGGTCATCACCTACACCTCCGAACACAACCACCCATGGCCCACTCAAAGAAACGCTCTCGCCGGTTCAACCAGAACCCCACAACCACCAAAGACCACCGCCACCACCACCAGTGAACAACAACAAAAAACCACCACACAAGATGAAAGATCAATTGGAGTACTTCAGGTGAAAGATGAATTACAAGTATTGGAAGGAAGTTTTCCTCAAGGGTACCGGCCGGAGCTGCCCGGTCACGGCGGCGGCAGTGGCGGTGGTCAACCGGAGGATTTCTTTTCAGGTTTAGGAGAGATAGAGGTTGATCCGATCAGCATGTTGTTGAGTCAAGGTTTCTTGGGGCCTGATGATGAACCAGAAAATTATAACAAGGATTTGGATCCTTTTGGTTGAAATTAACTGAACAACAAAGATTAATTAATTAATTTGTTTTGAAAAGAAATTTTTTTATTTTTGTTTGGTCGGTGTTTGAAATACCGAGTAAGATATAAATTTTTTATTTTATTAATTTGATTTGGCACACTGTCTCATGTCTTAGGTGCTTGTAACTAGAAAAATTGTATAATTTCTTACTTAATTTTTATATTTCATTATCTTACTCATAAAATGAGTGGTATGTGAGTTTCATTAATTTTCTTTTCTCATTTGATCACTTGATTTGGATATATATATTGATCAAATGAATAAAAATATAATGATTTAACAAGAAACAATATTGTATCTTCAAACTAAGTATTAGTTTTGTTTTTTGTTAAAGGTTAATGTTTTAATCAACCTTTGTGTCCCTAAGAAATCATTACAATTAGAGCAAACTAGTGAACTTGTTATTAACACAAAATTATGATCGGATTACAATTATGTATTTTTTTTATCTACTAATCTTCCTTTTCATTTTGTTTTCTTTTTAAGTCTATTTACCTTAATTAGTTACTGATAGAAAGTTGATGTTGTTTATCAATTTCATATAAGAAGTACAACATAATGCTATACATTATGGGATTATCTTACATCTGTTTTTTTTTTTTCAGAAAAAATAACTGAAATGCACAACTTCTTTCTATTTTAATTTCCAGATTTGGAAAAATTAAATTTTAAAAAAAAATAAACATGAAATTGACATAGATTATATGCTGCATATACAGTTGAAAGAAAAAAAATATATAACGATTTAGACATCATTCTGCAATCACAATTAAGAAATCATGATGATTTAATTATTATTTTTTTTTTAAAATGAAAGATTTGGATTTTTATTAATATTCTTTAAAGACTAGAGATCGGTTTATTTGGTTTATTAATCGGTGTTTACCCCCTAACTTTAATACTTCCTCCGTTTCAAAACAAGTTACACTTTCCTGGTATGTTTCAAAATAAGTGATACACTTTAAAACCATATCATATTTGGTAAAAAGTGGGACCCACACTCACTACTATCTCCTTTAATATAGTGAAAAGACACATTTACTCTTACTTTTACTTTTAAACATCATTAAATTCACTTTAATCAATATATGTGGGACACATCCTCCACTAACTATCTAATTAACATTCATTATCATATTTTACCTCAAAAACCGTGAACTCCAAAATGTAGAAATATAAACTTAATATTGAGATCGGTGCCTGGTTCCAACAGCAGCTTCCGATCAGTAGTGTTGCGGTTGGGTGGAAATGGGCCATTGAGCCCAATGGCATGTTTACGGTTTCGTCGGCAAGGAAAGCGTTTGACAATGTTTTAATCGGGTCGAGGGCAGATTGGGAGATTCCGTGGGTAAAATTTATTCCTATTAAAGTAAATATTTTTGTGTGGAGGTTGGTCCTTAGACGTCTCCCTACTTGCTACAATCTTATGAAACGGGGAGTGGTCTTAGACTCGGCAATTTGTGGTAGGTGTGAGAGGCACTTTGAAGATGAAGATCATCTCTTTTGGTCCTGTCATGTGACTCGAGGGGATTGGATCGAATTTGCAAATTGGTGGAAGATTTCGTTATTAAGCCCGCAAGACTTAAATCATGTCTTCAAGTGGCAGGAGATCATGTCTGGTTCTAATAATATAAGCAGGCTCATGTTTTTGTCGGCCCTCTACACGTTTTTATGCTGTATTTGGAAGCGGAGAAATAGTATCGTTTTTAAACATTCGGACGGGAGAAAGATTTCGGTTTGTTTGGAAGCTCAAGTGCATTCTTTTTTTTGGTTGAAACATAGATCTAGTTTGGGTTGGAGTAGTCTTGATTGGAATATGTGGTGTTGTAATCCTAGAATGTTAGGGTAAGTTTTGTTTGTTGTTGGTAGGGGCGTCTTTTCTTGTGTTGTTTGTTGTGTTCGTTCCTTGTTTTCTTTTGGCCTAGCTCCTTGCTAGTCCCTTTATAAAATTGCAGCCGTTCAAAAAAAATAAAAATAAATAAATTTTGTCAAACTCGCTCGGTGGTGGAAGAGAATACTCATGTTTATGACTATATTTTATAATTTTTATTTAAATTCTTATTTGTCATGTCGTCGTTTGAATAAATGAATTAGTTTGTACTTTGTAGCTCTTTTGTTATGTTAATCTTTGTGATTTTCTAATTTTAAAGTGTGGGTTGTTTCATGATAGCAAAACCCTAATTAAGAGTTACTTCCTCCGATTCAAAATAAGTGATACACTTTTCATATTTGTGTGTATCAAAATAAGTGATACACTTTAAAAACAGATCTAATTTGGTAAAAAGTAGTGGGTCCCACATCCACTAACTACCTACTTTAATAAAGTGAAATGACATCTTTACCCTTACTTTTACTTTTAAACATCATTAACCTTACTTTATTCAAAAATTGTGGGACCCATTTCCCTCTAGCCATCCAATTAATCTAATTTAACATTCATTACAAAATTTTGCCACAAAAACCGTGAAAGCAACAATGTATCACTTATTTTGAATCGGAGGAAGTATAATGTATAAATATAAAGGGTTTTGTTAATGACGGCCCTTAGGGCTGTCAATAAGAGGTGGTTACGTGCATAAATCGTTTGTACTTTTAGTAATGGGGGATGATTCCTAAAATGCAGGGGGCGGTTAGGGGGCGGTTATTGATTATTGTACAAGTTTTTTATGTGTGTCTTGACGTCTTAGTGACAGCCCTTAGGGCTGTCATTATTATTTTCCAAATATAAAAGGTCAAAATGCATTTTAGTACCATGAACTTGGCTAACTAGGTCCTCTACTACCCTGAACTATTAAAGGTGCATCATGGTACCCTGAACTTGACAAAATGGTCAATTTAGTACCCTGACTTATTAATTTGATCACATTTTCTCACTTGACTTACTTTCGTTGGGGCTTTTGACGGACTAAAAAATATAAGTTCATATCAATATATTGATATTATAAGCAAATCTCGTGAGAAAACAAGACCAATTAGTGAGTTGTGGTATTAAATCGACCATTTTGTCAAGTTCACGGTACCATACTGCACCTTTAATAGTTCAGGGTAGTAGAAGACCCAATTAGTAAAGTTTAGGGTAACAAAATACATTTTGACCAATATAAAAAGAATACAGCCACGTTTTTTGATATTGAGAATGAAGAGAGAAGAAAAATAGTAAGGAGATAAGGGAGTCCCATTCATTGGTTTGAAGAGGAATAATATAATTGGGGTGTTGATGAGACTGAAAGTATTGAGGAACAGTTGATGCAAAAGCTCATCTAAAAGTTTGGTGTTAGATGGGACCTTTCATTTTGTAAAATGTATTTTCGTTCATAAACGGGCTCTTTTTGATAGCTGAATTTTGCTCTAATGCATACAATCTGCCTACTATCATGATTGTTTCAAAACTTTTTTATGGTCCTTTGATAAATATTTATAGGAAGTGATTTTTATACCACAACTTTTAATGTAACCACTACAATTATTGCTAAACACAGTTGTACGATAACCTATAAAAGTTATACTTTGTGATATATGACTTAAAACTTATGGTGCATAAATGAATTCCCAATATTTATCTAGAAAATGGATCGAATCTGTGACCTATAGAATAACATTGAAGGTGTCTTGAATACTTTTTCGCGGGTCCTGCATTTGTCGCGTCGTGCGTTTGTCGTGTCATAAGGTTAATAATTGTTCATGTGAATATTTCATGATATGTTCTTTGCACTTTTTAACGTCCCCTTTAAAAAATAAAAAAAAAATACCATTAAAAAGAAATGTAGAATTTTAGTTAACCTCTTCGGTGGCAACAAAAGTACAAAATGGAACTAGTTCTTGACCAATGAGATGGTAAGGCTCAATATTAGTTGGGCCTACACTTGCTCCTTAGCTTCTATATATGAGCATAAGCCCAGTTCTAATAGTGGCCCAATTGAACAACAGTTGACTTTATTAAGCATATATGGGGGAAATAATTACTAAAAACGAACCAAAACATATATATCTGATAACTATTCGTAAAACATGTAAAAATATAAAGTACAATACTTGTATAATTCTTTTCAAAAACTCAACCAATTCTATTACCATTTGATATGTCAATTTTTTCGTACATTTATGCTATCTTAATTGCTTTAAATATTCTCTAATTACATAATGCACACAAAAAATAATGCAACAAACAGTGTCTAATATTAAAATTTTAGCTAAGCTGCACACTTAAGCCAAGTAAATAAGCTTATCCAAAGTTCTAAACACCCCCTTATATTCTCAATTACCAAACAAAGTTACGATGGTATTTGACCCAACAAGTCGACCAACCCCAAGCTAACGGTGACCGATTTGACCCACTTTTTATTTTTTTCTTTTTGAGAAATGATATTTTTCTTATCCTTTCTTCCTACTCGTATGTTATACTCACTTCTGAACTTGATATGTGTCATCCACTAATTCTCTTTCGTTATATCATCCTTTGATTTTGACACTTTGATAAGAATAAATACCATTACTCTTTTTTTTTTAATAAAACATAAATTTCAGCACCTTTCTCAACCCAACCATCAATTTTTGTCATTAAAGGCATATTGTGAACGATAGTTTTTTTCGGATAAAATATAGATCTAAATCAAGGTGAAGTTATCTAGATTAGGGTGATAAAATATAGATCTAAATAAGAGTAAAATAATCTAGATCGGGTTCTTGGTGTTGGGCTTGATCATATTTCTGTAACTTTTTTATGTATGCTTGATGTTGTACTATTTTACTAGCTCCTTGCTAGTTTTTCGGAGAAAAAAAGCTTGTGTATGCTTAACGAGAATGCCAGCAATTCATGACAGATTTGTAAGGATACTAATATATTCATAACACTAATTTTTAATTAAATAAAAGCGCACACCTAAAAAGTTGACACATTCACATTCTATAAGCGATTAAATACACAAGACTACAAAAGATAACGATCCAATAGTCAAAGTTTACATATAATCCAGTCAAAATATATAAATGTACTTACATTTTGATTTCATTCGGCTCCTTTATGGAAAATAGATAAATTGCTAGGTTTAAGATGTGAACCAACTTACAAAAAAAGACGACTATTAACAAAAATCGGTGAGTATTATTACACAAAAAAACACACAAATAACCTTAATTATACGACTTTGTTAGTATTCGTTTAAGAGTGGTCTTGCTCCATGTTCTTCACATGGAAGACCCCATCATTGTCTTTGTGCACATTAGCCTTGAATTTCTCTTCCTTGTCGTTCCTTTTCATCTTTACTAAAATGTCATATTTTGTCGAACCTTCGACGGTCTGGCACATAGTTTTTAAACAAGTTACGTCGATTCATTAAAATAACGGTAGATTAATATTATTTAACGCATTAGTTACATACAATCAACTCACATAAGTTATAATCTCACAACATAAAACAAAAGATTTGCAATACCTGTGCTTTAGCATGAACAACTTCTTGCAATTCGTAAGGAAACAATGAGTTGGACCTTTGTTGCAGAGTCTTCATCACATGATTTGCAGCATCCTGGACCACAGGATCATGAACAGGTACCGATTCATATCCTATCCCATCACCATCTGGTTTCAATATAGTAATTGAAAGGAAATAATTAGTAAATTTTATTTGAACAGTCGGAAAATACAGTAGAATTAAACAAAATTCAATAATTATTTATTAGCTACCTTTTTCATCAATATGCTTAAATTCATGCAGTTCTTTAAAATTCATCCATGGTTTTACCCAAATCTTGGCCTCACATATTTTCTTCTTTCCTGCATCAACAACCTCCAATGTAAGATGATGCATAGTACCAGCAACCACTTGCTCATGTGCCTTTATCACCCTTGCCAATTCTAGCATTGCATTCTGAAAAAATAATAAAAACTGAAAGCATAAGGATGTGGTTAATAAGCATTGCAGTAATTAATAAATATCGATTCAGATAATCATACATTATTTTACATAGACTTTGAAAAAATTCACCAAGTGCAACTTCCTCAAACTCCTAGTTTTGCAATTGTGATGTGTCCTAATTCTAAAGATCATATATGTAATAGTTTGAATAAATCAGTCTATGATCCTTACATATTCAAGTTCAACTTTGCACAAAAGGAACAAATAAGCTCCACCTCAAACACTTGTACAGAAACGTTTGAATGATTGTATGACCATACTCAACAAAACCCTAGTTTTTACAGTCCAGTTAGCCCTAAATCACAAGGTTTGCACAAAAATGTGACTTAATTCAAATATAGATAAAAAAAAGTAACATTAAAGGTAAACAAACACATCACTTGCCTCTATCTTATCAATTCAGCTTCAATTTGCCAAAAAGGGAACAAAAAACCCTAAATACTCGATAACAAATATTCTCATGATCGTAAAACCCTAGTTTGGCAAACCAATTAGTCCTAAATCACCACCTTTTGCACTAAAAAGATGATTTAATCACCATAAAAACATATAAACACTTCACAAACCTCTTTTTTGTTATGTTCTTCAACAGCAAAACGAGCGAGATCATCGATCTCAACGCTGTTAGCCGATGAATTCCGTAAACCTCCAAGAGTTGCCATTGAACTGGAATCTAATAAATCTTGTTCACTGTTAATACGAGTGGAGTGTTTGCTTGCGATTAAAATTAAGAGCTACAACTAGTAACAGAATTTGAAGGATGAAATTATAGCGTTTGATTTGCATTTGCATTTGCATTTGCATTTGCATTTGCGCTTTAACATTTTTTATTTTGTGAACCTTCGCGTGAAAGCGACGTTCATTTGCAATTTTTTTCTTCGGATGATCTCTGAATGAACACGTAGCGTACGCGTGTCGATTATAGTGGACGGTGGACTAGTTGTATACTCTTAGACCGTGCGGTATGGGCGAGATAACGGGGTCGTGGGGCTGAGGTGGCCTCTCGGCCACGCCGTGGTGCTCCGGGGAACACCGCCCCCTACACGGCGTGGGGTGCGGTGGTGATGATCCGTGGGCACGGCAACGGAAGACAACGAGGGGGGAGCGAGGGATTTTCGACCGTTATATACACCCAACGGTCATATGACCGTTAATAATTAAAAAAAAAAAAAACTTTTTTTTTATTTTTTATTTCCCCTATATATATACACACACTATACATCTTTTTTTCTCACATCTTTACCATCTTTCTCTCTACAATCATTCTCTCTACAATATTATTTTAATCACTACATTTAATCATGGATACCCCACCACCGTCGTCGTCAACATCATCGTCATCATCGTCATCATCCGACTCATACGAAATGGTTCTGATTGCGTATTGCGCGTCGCGTTTGAATGCACAGGCGGCGGAAAGTAGCACTGCCCGCTTCGACAGTAGGACGGCGAAGCTCAACCGTAATCGTGCCGCTGGACACCGACGTCTTTATCGAGATTATTTTGCAGATGATAGCGTTTATAACGATAGAGATTTCAAACGACGGTTTCGTTTGAGCAAAAATTTGTTCATGCGCATATGTAGTGCATTAGAAAACATGTATCCTTTCTTTCAACAAAAATATGATGCTAGAGGTAGGCTAGGATTTTCTCCGCTCCAGAAATGTACTGCCGCACTCCGATCCATGGCTTACGGGTCGTCCCATGATTCTCTTGACGAGTACCTACGCATGTCTGAAAGGACCGTTAGGGAAAGTATGTATAACTTTGCGGAAGGGGTTGTTGAAATATTCGGCCCTATTTATTTGAGGAAACCAACGGTCACTGATGTTCAGAATTTATATGCGCATCATGAAGAGAAACATGGTTTTCCTGGAATGCTCGGTAGCATTGATTGTACCCAATGGGACTGGAGGAATTGCCCTCAAGCGTGGAGAGGAGAGTACACGGGAGGTCATCATGGAACGCCATCGTTGGTACTAGAAGCAGTTGCTTCACAAGATCTATGGTTTTGGCATGCGTTTTTTGGGGTTGCAGGTTCGAACAATGATGTCAACGTGCTTGATCAGTCACCGATATATAACGAGATCTTAACAGGAAGGGCACCAGATGCTCCATTGGTTGTGAATGAAAATCACTATAGATTCGGTTATTACCTTACTGATGGAATATATCCTCGTCATGCTACGTTTGTGAAGGCTTACCGGCATCCATCAAACCCAAAACAAACCTTGTTTACCAAAAAACAAGAATCGGCACGTAAAGACGTAGAACGTGCTTTTGGGGTTTTAAAGGCAAAGTGGCACGTTGTTAAAAATGCGGCGCGTACCTATCAACTTCATAATTTAAGATCCATTATGTATGCATGTATCATCATGCATAATATGGTAGTCGAAGACAAAGGTCGCAATATTTCACATTACGTGCCAGACGGTCCCCGAGAAACACTGTATGTACCGGGAACCACTGAATATTTGCATAGGGTTGTTGACATTCGAGACAGTGCAACACACGAAAGACTTCAAGTCGACTTGGCGGAACATTTCTACAATAACCGAAACCAAAACCCAAATGAAGACGATAATGAAGACGATAATGAAGACGATAATGAAGACGATAATGAAGACGATAATGAAGACGAAGAATAAAATTAATGTTATTTGTATTTTTATTAAATTGTTAGTTGTATTTTTATTTAAATGTAATTTGTGTTTTTATTAAATTAAATGGAAAAGAAATGATGAGTTGGAAAAAAAATGGTGTGGGGTGGAGTGGTGGGTATTTCCTGGATAAAGTGGAGTGGTGTGGTGTGGTGTGGTTGCTGAGGTGGCGGATGATGTGGCAGAAAAAATGGGGTGGTGGTGGTGCCCATACCCCATAGTCTTACGGAGTTTTTTACTTAAATTGTATTTTGAAAAGAAATACTCCCTCCGTCCCTAAATAAAGTTCCCATTTGTGTTGGGCACAATATTTTAGGAGATAGTTAGTGGTGGGGTATTTGGTATTACTTTTGAATAAAATATAAGGTTTGATTGGAGAGAGAAAGTGTTTTAAGAGATAGTTAGTGGTGAAAGTATTGGTAATAATATTATTATATTAAGTGGGTCCCTTAAGTTTGAGAAATGAGAACTTTATTTAGGGACAAAACTTGAAGGTGAAATGAGAACTTTATTTAGGGACGGAGGGAGTATTTACTAAATAGGTATGATTTAAAAAATATTTATCATCTTTTAAGTTTATTTTTTCCATCTTTTAAGTTTACTTTAACAAAAAAAAAAAATCTCATATTTTTTCCACATCTATAGGTGTTTTTAATATAAATAACATCATTTTCACTTTGGTAATTATAGATCACTAATTACACAACAGCACGATTCTTTCCAGAAACAGCTTTTTCCTAATTCTTTCAAGATTTGTTACCTCAATTTAATGGGAGTTTCTGAAGCAAATGCATAATGGTATCAAATATACTATCGAATAACTAGTTTCTGTTGACTTTGATTTGACCATCAATAATAGTTGCAATATGGATGCTGATATCTACATAGCATATTTTAGTAATATAGAGCAATTTAAATTAAATTGACAAATATGCCCTTCTCTTCAACGTCGGAACTTCTTCAACGTCAAAACTTCTTCTTAACCAAATTCAACAATTATCTCAAATCTATTTTCCGTACAGCAACAAAAAATAATCACCTTGAATCCCTCTTCCATCGGTAATTTCTCCCGATTAAACTGCCGGAAATCCGCCATGTAAGCTTCCCCTCATCTTCACTTTATCGGTATAAAATTGATGATTCACATAATCGATTCCATCTAGATGATAAGTGTTGATTATCGATATGGGTGAATTGAAGGCATTTGAGATTAGAGATGCAAATGGGTACGGGTAATAGCGGGTACTGCAAAACCCGTACCCGTACCCGACCCGCTATTCCTATACCCGTACCCGCCCCGTACCCGGTCAAATACCCATCGGGTTCGGGTAGAAAAATACCCGCCGGGTACGGGTAACCCAACAGGTACCCGTTCAATAAAAAAAATTAAACAAAATAGGTAAAACATTTAATACTCTTAGTTCGTTCAGGCTTATTCCGTTCAATACGTAATGGACTAACGGGAGACGAGCCAGATTTTAACCATCATTAAATTGGGCTAATGAGAGATTAAGTGTTGGGTTAAGTTTGAGTAGTGACTCGTGGGCTAAACCTGTACTAAAAAAATTACACATTAATATATATATTCGGGTCGGGTATAAACGGTGCGGGTATTACAAAAACCGTACCCGACCCGTACCCGCTCTCGGGTATGAAATTTAAACCCATCCCTGACCCGTTACCCGTTTAGACGGGTAATACCCGCCCCGTAAGACTCGGGTACCCGCGGGTACCCAAACCCGCGGGTTAAATTTGCATCCCTATTTGAGATCCAGATTTGAGAAATTTCTGTTTTGTCACAGGAGTGGTGTTGAATCGGTATCCCAACCAGAGAGACTTTCTAGGGATTTTATGTTCGGGTGTTTTTGATTTCACGGCGGTTATGGAATCGGGAGTTAATGATAGCTCCCAGTAGGGTAAGAATTTGACATTCTGGGGTTGCTAAAGGAGTAGGAATCAATTGCAAAACTTAGTATTGTGGAAATGGATGTTGTCGTTGATCGGAACTTCGTCAGAAGTTATTGGTTTTCCAGTTGCTCCGATGTATTACATCATCACTTTTCCATCTGCAAGAAAAAGTTAACAAAAAAACCTGTAATTTTGAGTTTTAGCATCGAAAACTCAAAATTAAGCTTTTTTGGTGCTTTACAAATTTTGGAGTAAAATGGAGTTAGAGACAATTGATGAACGTGTTAAATTTCTTTAAGAAGATTGAGAAGTTTCTGAGTTTTAAGAAGATTCACGCGGTGTTGTGCACTTGAGTGGGTGTGGTAAAATGTTTGGTAAAGAAGAAGGGTATAATTGTCATTATATCTAAAATTGCTCTCTATTATTAAAAAATGCTCTGTAGGGATCATCACCCTTGCAATATAGCTGATAGACATATTAAATGTGGGCCGGATGAACAATGAGTTTATGAAAATTGTGATTCTGTACAAGATGATGATAATAAGTTAATAACTCAGAACGAAGGCAGGTTTATTTATCAAATTAATTTTTTTGTAAATTAAATTGATTTGATTTGTCGCTATGTTGAGAATATGTTCTTAAGACACTTGATTCAGACATTTTCACAAACACCTGGCGTTCATCCCTCCATATTTCTCCCCCCAAATCCCTTCCCCCCAAATCCCACAACTTTCAAATCCTGCAACTTTCATAACCTTGGTATTCCGATCGATTGATTTTGCTTTTAATCGATCGCTCACAAATGGCTGAAGAACACCAATTGCATGAAGCAAACAATCACATCCTCTGTGCAAATAACTGCGGGTTTTCGGTAGCTCTACGACGTTGAATCTCTGCTCAGGGGGTGTTTGGGAAAGTTTATTTAAAGGGGCTTATGCCTTATAAGTTTATATAAGCTTAAATAAAAGGGATTATTTAAGCTTATATAAGCTTATAAGCCGTAAGCATCTCTAAATAAGCTTTCCCAAACACCCCCTCAAAATGCTACAAAAATCATTGCCAGAAAGAATAACAGATCTCAACGGCTAAACTCGCCGTCGAGAAAAGCCTCACAGTCTCACACCGCCAGTAACATCCGTATCTCTTTCCGGCAATCCAAATGTGGAATCAAAGTGTCACCGTCTCTGGCTCCCGCGACGGTTGAATTCACTTCCTCTTATTATGTATTCAAAATAAGTGATACACTTTCCATATTTTAGTGATCAAGATAAGTGATACACTTTAAAATTTTATCTTATTTGATAAAGAATAGTGGGTTACACACCCACTAACTACTTACTTTATAAAGTGAAATGACCCCTATACCCTTAACTTTTTACTTTTAAACATCATTAATCTTACTTTATTAAATAAATATTTTTCAAATCACACATATTTTATAAATATTTATTTTTAAAACACCAATTTCGTAAAAAACTCTCTCTTACACGCTGTGTTCCGAGTTTATATTCAGGGAAGAGGTTCAAGAAAATATTTAATTTTTATCATTCACAGAGTTTAATATTTAATATTCAAGGAATTTTTGTTAGAATTAATGAAAAAAATTATATATACTAGATTAACCTTGATATTCCTAAATTAATTTAAATTTTGAGGATAAAACTATAAATTTAGTAAAAAAAATATTTTCTTCTAAAAGTTCTTCCTTTTGTCTTATCTTCCTTATCTTTCATGATATTGACACACAACTCTCCTGTGATTATTGGCATTCAAAGAAAGCCTATTTTTCAAATAAGTTCATACTTCATTTTAGAAACCAAAAAACACGTATTGACTTTTATTTTATTTCGTCAATGTGTAGTTTACTTTTAAGAAAAGTTGATTAATTAAATATATATTTTTGTCAATCTGTAATTAAATATTAACGATGAAATCTTAAGCGTTAAAGGCGTGGTTTGTCCAAAAAAAAAAAAAAAAAAAAAAACTAAGAAATATTAAACAATTTGCATTTTTAAAACACAAAACCATGACAATTCTGTCTTGTAAATATAATTTAAATAGTACATTATGCTTGTGGGATCAAAATGCCAAATGGGTAAAACAAATGTTTTAGCTTTTAGATGTTACTTTTTACGTCAAGTAGCTTTTAGATGTTACTTTTTACGTCAATAATAATGTAGAAGTTAACTATAAAGGAGGTGATAAATGTATCACATCTTTTAATGGATACACTACAATTACCGCTTCATATGTTTGTACAATTTACAGTAACACTTGTACTCTGTGATATATAAATCAAAAGTTGTGGTGTAGAAATTAATTCCCGGTAATTCTACATCCAAAAGTTAAACTGCAAGATTAAAAAAATCTTTAGTGCAATCATTCTCTATGAGGCCACACGGCCCACACTTAAGTTTCTTAAGAAGAGTTTAACATCGTTGAAGTATGAAAGACTAGTGTATAATCCGTGATAAATCACGAGTGACTTATACATATTTTCATAATATTTTACTTGTTTAAGAATATTTTACTCATTGGAATTATACCTATATACATTTATCATAGTGTTAAGGTGCACTATGAATAGTGCTTTGTTTTGCTATCATGCACCGACATAGTGCAATATATGTTGACGGTTTAGAGTTTGAGTATCAAATGCTCTCTATTGTTGAGTGGAAATCCGTCCAGTTTTGAAAGCTATAGTTCACCGGTTCGATACTTGGCGGCCGCATGGAGTAGCTAATTTTGTCCTTTTTTTATTTATTTTTAGTGGACCCTTTTGTTTAGTCACATTAAATAATTAGGTCTCTAAGTATCAAAAATAGTTTGTTGCACCACCGTTAGCTTATAATTTGATCTACGTAATCCATTTTGGTCTTTATTTTCCTAATAAAAACTAAAATATTTTTTAAATATGGCAAACAAAATAATTTTACGACAATAAGGATTAAATAATCTAATAAATAATTTCTGTTATAAAATCTATATATGTGGATGGACACATTTTCAACCCTAGCATGAACACAATTCAACCTTAGGGTAAACCATTTTTAATATTTCCAAATCTATCATAAATGTTCTTGTCTACTAATTAATGTAGCATGGTAAATTAATAGTAAATTTTGTAGTATAAATACCTCATCATGTAAAGAAGCAAAGTGCACATAATAATACACTTGCATAAGTGATTATAATTCTCTTCATCTTCTTACTTGTTTCTTACTTTTATAATCTTCAAGTTCTTTGATCAATTGCTAATAGGGCCTTAATTGTAGTAAAATTATAACACGTTATCAGCACGAAAGTTCTTAATCAAGGAAGATCAACTCAATCACAAGGTACATTTACTTAATTAAGTTAATTACTTAAGGTAAATATTTCTTATAACAATAAGTTATAATATAATAATAAATAAATAAAAGAATGAAACCAAACACATTTAATCAAGGACATTATGATGACATTTGGACTACTAATCTTGGGACTACTAACATACTTACATTTATTATTGTACTAATTTTATTCTTATGTTTACTAACCCTTTTAATTTATGAAAACTAACATTTACATTTATGTATTCTAACTTTTACTTATGCTTACTAACTTTTACTTATGCACACTAACATTTAATTTTATTGCATCTAACCTTTATTTATGTTACTAACATTTATTTATATATACTAACTTTCCTTTATGTATACTAATACTTATGCATATTTTTTTTCTCTTTCTTTTATTTACTAATTTATTTAAGATTCACTAATATTTTTACAAATATGTCTATGTAATTTATTTCTTTAATTATTCTTTTATAAAAAAAATTATATATATATATATATATATATATATATATATATATATATATATATATATATATATATATATATATATATATATATATATATATATATAACGGCTATATATGTAACGGTTATAAAACGGTAAAAAAAAAATTATATAAAAATATACAACGGCTATATTTTTACACTATAAATAAACACATCATCCACACTTCTTTATACTACAAAATAATTTCTCTCATCTTCAAAATCAAGATCAAGAATGATTCACCCGTTTTTAATTTTCATGATTGTAATGGTTATTGTACTTGGCATCTTAATTAGTCTCACGCCTGATGTATTTTATCCTTTCTTGTTCACGTATGGGATGATTGTTCTCCCACTTCTGTTTTGTGCAATACATATTGATATATATGGATTCTGATTTTTAACTTGTTTTAAATATATATAGTTATAAAATGTCAAACGTTGCGAAGATTGAATTTGATGCGTTAGAAGCATCTGGTAAAAATTACAACTCATGGATCACTGATATGAGAGCATATTTAGCATCAATGGGTATCTTAGATGCCTTAAATGAAAATAATAATTGTTCATCTCAAGAAAAATAGAAAGCAGTTTTCAATCTTCGTAAACACGTTGATGCTAGTTTAAAAAATGAGTATTTAAACATTGAAGACCCATATATTTTCTGGAAGTCTCTTAAAGAAAGATTTGATAATAAGAAAAGGGTCTTACTTCCCTTTGCCAGAGAAGAATGGAGATCATTAAGATTCCAAGATTTTAAACAAGTGTCTGATTATAGCTCAGCGTTGTTCAGGATATGTTCACAACTTGAATTTTGTGGAGATCCTGTGACAGATGCAGAAAAGTTGGAGAAAACTTACTCCACATTCCATGCATCAAATGTTACTTTGCAAGAGAATTTGCGATTGCAAAAATTCTCAACATATTCTGATTTGCAAGAATATCTTCTGACTGCTGAGCAACACAATATGCTCTTAATGAGGAATCATGAGTCCCGTCCCACAGGATCAGCAGCACTCTCTGAAATCAATGCTGCAGAAAACGTTGGTCCTCGAAATAACACCAGGGGACGTGGTCGTGGCCGTGGACGAGGTCGTTTTACTCAAAACTATACTAATAACCGAAACCAAAACTTTGGTCGAAGTCACCCTTATGGTCGTGGTCGTGGTCGTGGTTATGGTCATGGACGTGGACGTGGATATGGACGTGGTCCAAGAAACAATACTTATCATACCCCACAAGTTAACAAAGTCCATTCACAAAACCAGACCACCAAACATGATGCTGAAGCAAGTGCTTCTCAGAACAATCAAAGTGTGTGTTATAGATGTGGTAGCACGGGTCACTGGCAAAGTACTTGTCGCACACCTTCTCACTTTTGCAAGCTATATCAAGCTTCACTTAAGCAAAAGGAGAAAGAAGTAAACTTTGTGGATCAATCTGAAAACACTGATCTAAATGCTTCCGATTTCTTGAATGACATGGAGTAATATGAAGCTTAATCACTCATGTCTAAATCATAATTATGTTTATGTTTTCATCTTTGTAATTCGTCTTTGCATTTCGTTAAACTAGGATTTCCCTTGTTTTCATGTAATGAATTTCTAATAATCTGTATAATAACTTATGTTTTTCCATTTTTCAAGTTTGATATGAACTCTACTGGAGCAAAACAACAATCGATGGTTGGAGATCTGTGTATTCTAGATAGTGGTTCCACGCACACTATCCTTAAGTCTAAGAAATATTTTTCTGAACTAATATCAACAAAGGCAAGCATAAACACCATATCGGGTCCAGCGGACTTGATAGAAGGTGTAGGAAAAGCTAATTTTATACTACCTAATGGTACACACGTTTTGGTAGATAATGCTTTATTTTCTCCTAAATCAAAGAGAAATTTATTAAGTTTTAAGGACATATATCATAATGGATATGACACTCAAAGTGTGACTGCACATAATGAGAAAATATTACACATTACTAATAAAAGTCATGTATTGGAAGAACTACCATTACTACAATGTGGTCTACACTACACACATATAAACATGGCAGAGTCACACATGGTAGTCAAAGTAAATAGTCACGATCCTAGTATATTTAGCTTATGGCATGACAGGTTAGGACATCCAGGCTCAACAATGATGAGGAGAATAATTGAAAACACTCATGGGCATCCATTGAAAGATCATAAGATCCCTCATATAGGTAAAACAACTCGATGTGTATCATGCTCCCTTGGTAAGTTTATTATAAGACCTTCACCTATTAAAATTGAAACAGAAACCCCTGCGTTTCTTGAAAGAATCCAGGGAGATATTTGTGGACCGATTCATCCACCATGTGGACCATTTAGATACTTTATGGTCTTAATAGATGCATCAAGTAGATGGTCTCATGTTTGTCTATTATCAACACGTAATGTTGCATTTGCAAAATTTCTTGCACAAATCATTAAACTAAGAGCACATTTTCCTGATCATACTATAAAAAGAGTAAGATTGGATAATGCTGGTGAATTTACGTCTCAGGCATTTAATGATTATTGTATGTCTGTAGGAATTGTTGTTGAACACCCAGTTGCTCATGTACACACACAAAATGGTTTAGCTGAATCTTTGATTAAACGTCTTCAGTTAATTGCTAGACCATTGATAATGAGAACAAAACTTCCTGTTTCTATATGGGGTCATGCTATTTTACATGCTGCATCATTAATTCGTATAAGACCAAGTGCATATCATAAATACTCTCCTTTACAACTTGCTTTTGGCCAAGAGCCAAACATCTCCCACCTTAGAGTTTTTGGTTGTGCTGTATATGTTCCTATTGCTCCACCACAGCGTACAAAAATGGGACCTCAAAGGAGGTTGGGAATATATGTTGGGTATGAAACAAGTTCAATCATAAGATATCTTGAACCTTTAACAGGTGATGTTTTTACAGCACGTTTTGCAGATTGCCACTTCGATGAGGCAAACTTTCCAACATTGGGAGAAGAAAAGAAAAACAAAGAAAAAGATGTATCATGGTGTGAGCCATCACTATTATATCTTGATCCTCGAACTAACCATTGTGAAAAAGAAGTTCAAAAAATAATGCACTTGCAGGAAATTGCAAATAAATTGCCTGATGCATTTACTGACACCAAAAGAGTGACAAAATCACATATACCGGCTGTTAATGCTCCAGCCCGAATTGAAATACCAAATGAAAAATCTGGTGATAAAGTCACTCAAGAGTCTAGAGCACGCTTAAAGCGTGGAAGACCAATTGGTTCCAAGGATAAAAATCCTAGAAAAAGAAAAAATGCAGAAAATGCGAATGATCATAAGGAAAGTATTTCTGAAGAAACACAAAATATTGAAACTCCTCCACAAGAGGAAATGAATGACGTTAACAATGAGATTTCCATCAATTATGGTCAAACAAATATATTATGGAACCGGGATGAAATAGAAAATGTTGATGAAATATTTTCTTATGTCGTTGCATGTGAAATTATGAATGATGATCCTGAACCAAAGTCTGTCATTGAATGTCAGAATAGACATGACTGGGATAAATGGAAAGAAGCCATGCAAGCTGAATTAAATTCATTGAATAAACGTAATGTTTTTGGACGCATTGCCCTCACACCAGAAAATGTGAAACCTGTTGGTTATAAATGGGTTTTTATACGAAAACGAAATGAGAAAGATGAAATTATAAGATATAAAGCTAGACTTGTAGCCCAAGGTTTTTCTCAAAGACCGGGAATTGATTATGAAGAAACATATTCCCCAGTTATGGATGCAATAACGTTTAGATATCTAATCAGCCTGGTGGTTTCCAAAAATTTAGAAATGCGTCTAATGGATGTTGTCACAGCTTATTTGTATGGATCACTTGATAGTGATATTTACATGAAAGTTCCTGAAGGATTTAAAATGCCAAAAGCACTGAGTGAAAAACCCAAGGAAATGTATTCAATTAAGTTACAACGATCCTTGTATGGGTTGAAGCAATCTGGACGCATGTGGTATAAACGTTTAAGTGATTACTTAATAAGTAAAGGTTATACCAATAATAGTATTTGCCCATGTGTTTTTATTAAGAAAACAATATCCGGGTTTGTAATCATAGCCGTCTATGTTGATGACTTGAACCTTATCGGGACACATAAGGAAATCCATGAAACAACTGTACTTTTAAAGAAAGAATTTGAAATGAAAGACCTTGGTAAAACCAAATATTGTCTTGGTTTACAAATTGAGCATATGAATAATGGAATACTTGTCCATCAATCAAATTATACAGAAAAGATTTTGAAACGTTTCAATATGGATAAAGCGAATCCATTAAGCACTCCAATGGTCGTTCGATCACTTAACGTTGACAACGATCCCTTTAGACCTCGTGAAGAAAATGAAGAGGTTCTTGGTCAAGAAGTACCATATCTCAGTGCAATTGGAGCTTTAATGTATCTTACAAATTGTACTAGACCCGACATTTCTTTTGCTGTTAATTTGTTAGCAAGATTTAGTTCAGCTCCTACAAAAAGACATTGGAATGGTATCAAACATATTTTTCGATACCTTCGAGGAACTGTTGATTTAGGTCTATTTTATTCTAATGATTCAAAACAAGAGTTAGTCGGCTATACAGATGCAGGTTATCTATCTGATCCTCATAAAGCTAGGTCTCAAACGGGATATGTTTTTATGAGTGGAGGCACTGCTATTTCATGGCGCTCCCAAAAGCAAACACTTGTCGCGACATCATCAAATCATGCCGAAGTCATCGCACTTCATGAAGCCAGCAGAGAGTGTGTGTGGCTAAGATCGATGACAAAACTCATTTTGACTTCGTGTGGACTAGAGGGGGAGAAAAATCCAACTGTGATTCATGAAGACAATGCAGCTTGTGTTACACAGATGAAAGAAGGATATATAAAGACTGATAGAACCAAGCATATACCCCCAAGATTTTTCTCATACACTCAAGACCTGATAAAGGATAATCAGATCGAAATGAAATACGTCCAATCTAGTAATAATTCAGCAGATCTTTTCACAAAGTCACTCCCTACTGCAATGTTCAGAAAACATGTTCACAGTATTGGAATGCGACATGTTCATCAGATGTGATAGATGTCTACATGAGGGGGAGTCAACTATACACTGCACTCTTTTTCCCTTCGCTAAAATTTTTATCCCACTGGGTTTTTCTTTAGCAAGGTTTTTAATGCGGCAGTACTTCAAAGTTGAACTCAGTTTTGAAAAAGTGTCATCCAAGGGGGAGTGTTATAAAATCTATATATGTGGATGGACACATTTTCAACCCTAGCATGAACACAATTCAACCTTAGGGTAAACCATTTTCAATATTTCCAAATCTATCATAAATGTTCTTGTCTACTAATTAATGTAGCATGGTAAATCAATAGTAAATTTTGTAGTATAAATACCCCATCATGTAAAGAAGCAAAGTGCACCTAATAATACACTTGCATAAGTGATTATAATTCTCTCCATCTTCTTACTTGTTTCTTACTTTTATAATCTTCAAGTTCTTTGATCAATTGCTAATATGGCCTTAATTGTAGTAAAATTATAACAATTTCAACGAATTTTGCATTATATTTAAAACTTTAAGAAACCACTATAATAGTACTATTTGAGTTGTTTTTAACTAAAATAGGCATGATACTACATCATTTGTTCATGAATAAAAAAACTTAAATCCGATAAGAAAATGAATCTTAATCTTAACGAAAAATAATTACGTTTTAAAACCCGCAACAACGTGCGAGGACCATAATGCTCGTTTTATACATTTTTGGTAAATAAAAAGCTAAAGATGTTTATGGTCAAGAAGAAAAATAAAAGAAAACTGACATAAGAATGCATATGAACTGTGTTGACTTGAGATAGACAAAGACAGCCCAAAATGCATAAATCAGGAATAAATCAGTTTATGTTCTGAATCAAGTTCAAATCTTAAAAATTATTTTGCAATAAACTTAGGAAGTGCATAACACACAAATGTGATGTTGAACAGTTTTGTATTACTTATATGTTTTTATATTAATAAATCAAAATCTGATTAGAAATGTTGTCCAGAGAATCAAATTTTTAAAAATGTTCTTTTTTTTCATTTTTATTACTCATTCCGTCCCTAAATAAAGTTCTCATTTCTCTTGGGCACAACTTTTAAAGAGGATGTTAGTGGTGGGGTCATTGATAATAAATTTGATTAAAATATAAAGTTTGTTTGGAGAGAGAAAAATGGTAAGTGGATAGTTAGTAGTGAGGTCCATTGTAATTATATTATTTTATTAAGTGGACCCATTAACTTGTGAAATGAGAATTTTATTTAGGACAAAAAATAAGTTTTCAAAACCCAATAAGTACTACTAAGTGGTTTTTCCAAAACTTCATTTTGGATGTTCCAAAATGAAAATAATTGAATTTTCATACTTTTTTTTTTTGAAATAAAGAGAACCAAGTCTAACTAAAATGAGTTTCGGTATTACCATCACCCATCCTAACCAGACCTAAGTATATTTATATAAAAAGGCCAAACGCCAAATACAAACAATCCAACCAAAAACAAACCATAAGGCATTCCTTATGCCTACTAACAGCAACACATTCTAGACAATTACTCGAAATTTTCATTCCATTTTAAGGCTATCTCCTTAACAATATTGGACTCTTTAACCTTCAAAGTCATTAACTGCATTCGAACACTAACTTCAACAGGCTTGACATGCCGCTTAAATAATCTAGCATCTCGTTCTTTCCAAACAAAATATACCACATCTGCAATTGTCATTCTTCTCAATATACTCATTATATTATTATTACATGGTCTAGCAGCTTGAATATCAACAATTCTATTCATATCATTAGAGAATCTGTTAGCATAAGCCATTTATTTCAAATCATCCCAAACACCTTTTGCATACTTACAACCAAAAAAACAAGTGATCGTGTGAATCATTACATTCTTTACTAAGAGGACAAAATAAAACATTCTTGTTACCCCATTTTATCAGCCTATCTTGAGTCAACAATTTCCGTGGTGAAAATGCTCAAAATTAAATTCAAATGCTTCTAAGTTCTACCCCTTGAATTGATTTATTTAAGCGAAAGAATTTTTATTACGTTATAATAATGTCATTTTGTGATAACTCACTGTTAAAACTCAATTAATTATTATTTTATAAACCAGTTAACTATCAATTAGAGCATCCACAATGGTTAACCTCTTCAATGACTTATTATTTTTGTCACATCATCTAATAACCTATTAGTTGAAAACCTCTCCAATGGTTAACCTTTTCAAAAACTTTTTACTAATATTACTAATTTACCTTTATCTATATCAAATGTTTTATAAATGCCCCTCACTTATGTAATTTAACAATTTTTATAGCATTACAAAACTTAACATTATTATAAAATTTATCTTGCAAAAATATTATAATGTTTGACCTTAAAAAGTATTGAAATATGATAAATTATAATTTATAATTATAGAAATAATAAATTATTCACATATAAATATATACATGGGTTTAAAATGTAAAATTGTTAAATACAAGGACTAAAAGAATCAAACATTGAAAGTTGTTCAAGTGGTTGGGGAAGATCAAGTGGTTGGAGTGACCTCTTAAAAGAATCATTGATTCTAATGGCAAAAAATCATTTTAGAGGTTATTTAAATAGTATTAATATTTTCTTCAACCTCTCATTGGAGATGCTCTTAGTTATCCGAATGGGGCAAATTTACGGATCCAAAACCCATAAAACAAAATATTGGTGGATACAAGACAACTAATTTATAAGCAAGCAACCACACATGGCCTAGCTGGACAAACACTAGAGCTATATATCACTTTCAAAGTTTTTGAGCCCTAATTTAATACCCTCCTTACCTAAGCAATTTTGAAATTAATTTCAATACTTAATAACTACTCCCCATCATCTAATCAATTAAACATATACCCTCTTGCGCATTGTTTAAAAGATTCCCTCAGTTTTAGAAAGTAATGAGTAGGTTTATGTTTAACCCAAAAAGGACCCCACTTTTTGAGTTTTTCAACAAAACTGATGAAAGAAGAGTCTTCGGGCAGTGAGATCTTTGATTGTGTGTTTTAGCAGTAAGCGACCACCATGTGCGCACTCTCTTTGACCCCTTAATTTTGCTCCTATTTTAGGGTTTATTTTTGGAATATTGTGGTCAGAAGTCAGAACAGCAATAATAGCTTTAAGTGGGTAGTTGTTATTCTTGTATTTGTGGAGGGGTTGACCTAAATTTATTGTCTTCATTTGGCTTCTTTTTCTACTTTTCTCAAGTGGGTTAGAGATCATTTTGGTTAATTTCCTTTTTGTAATGTGGGTTTGTTCCAATTGATTGAAGCTAGGTTCTGTGAAGCTGGGTTCTGCTAATTTTATAAGAAAAATTAGGGTTCTTGGAGTTTGATTTGGGTTTTGTTGACTTTGTTGAAAGTGCATTGGTGAAAAAAAGGGGTTTATTGCTGTCAGTGACTTACGGTTTGAGGCTGTGATTTCGTTATTTAAGTAGCAAAAATGGCTTGTATGAAGTTAGGATCCAAAGCAGATGCATTCCAGAAACAAGGGCAAGCTTGGTATGTTCTTTAATCTTTGTAAATTTTGTTACTTTTTTGATCTATTGAGAATATATGTATGTATGTATGTATTTTGAAAATATATGTATGTATATCGTATCATGTTTTTTTGGAATTTAGACGACCCAAATTAAGGTTGAAGTTAAAGATTGATGTGTTTGACCTTAAAAGTCAAAGGGGGATTTTGTTCCGGCAAAAGGGAACTCAAATGCATTTTTCAAGTTACGATCTTGTTTTTCAAAGATTGAAACTGCCTGTGTCAATGTTGAAATTCAACAAGTAAATTGTTTGACCTCAAAAGTCAAAGGGGCCATTTAAGTTAACATAATTTCCTTTTTTAATTTAATAATGTTATGTTATACTGAAGTTTAATAAGTAAATTGTTTGACCTCAAAAGTCAAAGGGTCCATATGTTGTGTCAATGAGATCTTTATTGCACTGAAGGGTGTTTTTCTGAGTTCACACGGAATTTCTTTTGCAATGGAATATTTTCGTGTAGTTAACATCGTGTTCTTTAGCATTTAAAGAATCAGTGTCAATTTTGAAATTTGAAAGTAATGCAATTGACCACATCAAATCTCAAAAGTCAAAGTTTATGTTTGGAACATTAAACCAACAACTATAATACATGAGAATTACCTTTACATTTGTAAGGAAGATTTTGTAGCGTTTCTTGGGGATTGATTTGATTTTGTGATATTGTGGCTTTATTTTCGTGCACATATTTGGACGTTTTTTAATTTGAATTTTATTGTAGGTTTTGCACAACGGGTCTCCCAAGTGATATTGTCGTTGAGGTTGATGACATGTCTTTCCATCTACATAAGGTGAAATTTACTACTCCATATGTTCTTTATATCTTGTCTCACTTTGACTTTGACTGTCAACAAACAATTTATAGCTTCAAAATTGTTGTTATTGCTTCAAACAATTTATAGCTTCAATATAATAAAATTTTAAATTATTGAGCGCGTTTTGATCCTTAACCAACCTGCCCGTATTTCCACCTCTAATTTTGTGCTTAAGATTTCAAATCTTTTATTTGCAGTTCCCTTTGCTTTCAAGAAGTGGAGTTATGGAAAAATTGATAGCAGAAGCAACCAAAAAAACAGAGGGAATCTGTACCATAACCCTCAACAACATTCCCGGTGGGCCCAGACCATTTGAACTTGTGGCTAAATTCTGTTACGGGGTCAAACATGAAATAACTGCTTCAAATGTCGTACACCTTCGTTGTGCAGCCGAATATCTCGAAATGACCGAAGAATACGGTGAAGATAACTTAATTTCACAAACCGAAATGTTTTTTAATCAAGTAGTCCTTAAAAGCTGGAAAGATTCCTTAAAGTCACTCCAAACATGTGTCGATGTTCTCGAAAATGCTGAAGAACTCAACGTTACAAAACGGTGCATAGAATCATTAGCAGTCAAAGCAAGCACCGACCCAAATCTGTTCGGTTGGCCCGTGGTTGACCATGGCGGGCCCATGCAGAGCCCGGGTGGCAGTGTGTTGTGGAACGGGATAAGCACTGGGGCCCGCCCGAAAAACGTGAGCTCTGATTGGTGGTATGATGACTCTTCGTGTTTAAGTTTACCTCTTTATAAAAGATTGATTTTAGCAATGGAAGCCCGTGGAATCAAACAAGAAATAATCGCGGGTTCTGTTGCTTGTTACGCAAGGAAGTATTTACCCGGGCTAACTCGCCGGAAAAGTGGCCCGGCGGGCTCCGGCGAGCCACTACCGGAAGAAGATCAAAAGATCCTACTCGAAGAAATCGACCGTTTACTCCCGATGCAAAAGGGTATCGTTTCAACGAAATTCCTGTTCGGGCTTTTACGAACCGGGTTAATTCTACGGGCCAGCCCATCTTGCATATCAAATTTGGAGAAAAGAATCGGGTTGCAGCTTGATCAAGCAACGCTTGAAGATTTATTAATGCCGAATTTTTCTTATTCGATGGAAACTTTGTATAATATCGAGTGTGTGCAACGTATGCTTGAGCATTTTATGGCTATTGATCAAGCAACGGGTGGTGGGGGTGGGTCCCCTTGTTCAATTGAAGATGAACAGTTGTTGGGTTCACCATCTTTGACACCTGTCACGATGGTGGCTAAACTGATTGACGGTTATTTGGCGGAAGTTGCACCCGATGTTAATTTAAAGCTCCCGAAATTTCAGGCTCTTGCTGCTGCTGTTCCTGAGTATGCTAGACCCTTGGATGATGGCCTCTATCGCGCAATCGACATTTATTTGAAGGTAAGAATTGGGTCTGGTAACGGGTTCGGGTCAAAATGGATGATTTTTGGTACGTGTTGGGTTGACCTAAAATGCTTTTTGTCCATAATTTTTAAAGTTTTAAATAAATAACTAGTGTGCAAATATGACTACACAAACTATATTGTTCAAGTGATAATCTGGTTTTTTTTAATAACTCTAGCTTGAAAACTTGTCATATAAAAGACAAAATTACCCTTTTGTTAACATTGAGAGACAGGCATCTAGAAGGGTATACAGTATTCTGATCTCCACTCTGATTCATGCTCATTTTAAAAACGTTCTTGACTATTAGTTAAATGCCTAAAATACCCTGTGCTGTCTAGTGATCACTGAATATAAATTTTAACCATAGTATGACATGTTGCTTTTTCTTGTGTGAGACAAATGGAGTACATAAAAGACCAAATTACCCATCCATTAACTTGGAGAGACATTTATTTTAAAGGGTATAATGGTCCAAATCTGATACCTACTAATTTAACGGTTGCAGTCTCATCCATGGTTAGCAGATTCCGATAGAGAACAGCTGTGCAGACTCATGGACTGCCAAAAACTATCATTAGAAGCCTGCACGCACGCTGCACAAAACGAACGACTGCCATTAAGAATCATAGTACAAGTTCTGTTCTTTGAACAACTACAGCTCAGAACCTCAATAGCCGGCTGTTTTTTGGTGTCAGACAATCTTGCAGACGGTTCAAGACAGTTAAGAAGTGGGTTAGGTGGGTCCCAGGAGGGCGGTTGGACAACCGCCGTGAGGGAAAATCAAGTTTTGAAAGTGGGTATGGATAGTATGAGAATGAGGGTTTCTGAGCTTGAAAAAGAGTGTTCAAACATGAAACAGGAGATTCAAAAATTGGGGCGGGGTAAGGGCGGCAATGGTGGTGGCGGCAGCACGTGGGGTAACATGTCGAAGAAGTTTGGGTTTAAAATTAAGTCTCAAATGTGCAGTGCACAAGAGGGAAGTGTTACCAAGCAAAATAATGGTAATGGGAAGATTGAAAAGGGTAGAGAGAAGGTACAAAAGCACAAAAAAGATTTGTCTTGGGAAGGGTAAAAACGGAAAAAATATTTAATGTTAACATCGTAAAAAATATTTGTTTGGTAACTTTACTGTAGATGAAAATGTACTCTTGGGTAACTTGTACTTCGAATTTTTTTTATTAATCTGGTTTGAAGTAGCTAATGTTGTGATCACCTTTTGTCATCGAATCTTAGCTTTCCGTGTGGTGAGGGCAAATATGTCAATGACATATCGGTTTTTGGCCGGAACGTAGGACTAGTTGGCGGATGGTGATCGGAATGCTGTATGTTAATTAGGTCTTGTTTATTATATGCATGAAGTTTGTCTTGAAATGTTGTGTGGTCAATTGTCATTTGTATGAAGACTCAAATTTAGAGGGAAAAGGTACATTTGTTTGGATGTATTGGAAAGTTGCTGATTGTAATCTAAAGTCATAATTTTATTTTATTTTACTAAACTGATTTTTTTTTTATTTTAATTATATATTTGTGACCTTCAAAGCCTAAAATCATATTTAGAGTAGTAAAAAAGTTGTGATAAATTAACTTTAGTTATTAAGAAATTATGTAACTATCCTTCATTTTAGTTTTATTGGAGTTACTCGTGCACTGCTTTAGGATATGTTAACGAATTTTTGGAGTTTATAAAACAAGTTTTACAGTTTAATTTCGAAAAATAAGCTCCTATTATTGTTTATTTATTATTATATATATATATATATATATATATATATATATATATATATATATATATATATATATATATATATATATATATATATTTTTATTTATTTTTGCGGAAAGATAATTATCTTTCAACTATTCAAGTTTATCAAATCCAGTAACTCATGTAAATCATAAAGAAGTTTGTATATATATCAAGGTAATAATGAAACTACTATTATTCATATATATCTCTCATGGGTTGGGTTGCTCTAATACAACTTCAACCCTAATCAACAAATAAAAATAATCAATAGCCCTTCTCTCAAAGTCGAAATCGATCTACAAGTCATTATAAAAACCCTACTCCCCGCCAAAATCGAGTGAATCTTCAACCACCTTCACGAGACTGAATGTGCATTAACTCGTATGTTTGTCTGCAAGAAGTAAAAAACTTATGAATATGAAAATATCTCTTAGAATGTGGGCCCGTATCCGTTATGATGCGACTTTTGCCATTTCCAAGCAACCCGTAAACTCTTTTCAAGATCCGTGTATTTTGCTGACCAATTGAGTTCACGAAGTATTTTTGACGGGTCGCTAAATACTTCAGCATAGTCACCGGGCCGGCGAGGTAAAAAGTCAACTTTTACTGACACCCCGGTTGCCTTTTTACAAGCTTCTACAAATTCTTTAACTGATCTACCTCGGCCCGTACCAACATTGTAGATTCCAACTTCACCGGGTCGGGCTTTCTCTAGGGCTTTTACATGAGCATCTACTAAATCGGTTACATCGATGTAGTCACGTATGCATGTTCCGTCTGCTGTTTTATAATCCGTTCCTCGAACCTATATCACAATAATCAGTTGTAATGAATGAACCAATTATATTAGGACTATAAAAATAAAAAAAACAAAAATAAGAAGAAACTAACCTTGAGTCCGTTGGTAATTCCACGAGCTGCATCAAAACATGCACCCGATATTCTTCCATGTTCACGTAATTCTGGTCTCGGTGCTTCTCCTAATTTTCCATCTGGGTCTGACCCGATCACATTGAAGTATCTGCAAATTCAACACCGCAAAGTGAATTAATTTATAAAAAAATATTTATTTGCTAATCTTGAAATGGAATTTGCAAATGTAATTAACAAATTCTCGATCATCTGAGAATATTTACAAATATTATTTGTTAATTCTTTTTCATCAATTAACCGCACGTTGCCCAATCCAGATACAGACATACTAACCTTAAGATCATGACTGCCATGTCTGAGTTTTTATGGAAATCCAAGATAATATCTTCTGCCATTTTCTTGGCTTTGCCATACGGGTTAATCGGGTTCTGGAATACACAATAAAAAATGTTACCTGAAAAATAAATAATAACATAAAAAGGTCTAATTTTGTAGTCCACATATGCGAGTAATACCTGAGGGGTTTCTTCTGTAATGGGCATTTTATCGGGCTCCCCATATGTGGCACATGTACTAGAGTATATCAAAGTATTCACATTATGTGCTGCCATTGCCTCTAATACCACTAATGTATTTGATGTAATGTTATGATAATATCTGCAATTTAATAAAAAAAATTAAAATTGGGCAAAATATTTAACGAGTGAAAAATACTTTTATATTAAATAATACGAAGTATTTACTTTAGGGGATCAAGGGTACTCTCCCCAACATATGCAACTGCTGCAAAGTGCATCACTGCATCAAATGCATTTTCTGAGAAGATTTTATTTACCTGAAATAATTTATCAAGGAAAGTATGATAAATATTACTTTAATATATATTATATATTTATATGAGTCTATATTTCAAAGCATACAGCTTTTGGATCCCCCAAATCAGCATAAATGAATTGAAGTCTCCCAGTTTCTGGGAACATGTCTTGAAGAACTTTGACTGCACCTAGGTTTCCCCGCGAAAGATTATCCTATAACATAACAACACGAAATATATGAAATATGTAAATACACATAAACACACATGTAATATATACATACCTATAGATGAAAGGTGGCAATTATGGAAAATGTTTTATCTCTGACGAGTCAAAAGAACTTAAAACGAAACGGGTCGAAAGTCGCCCAAAAGGTGTATTACTTGATGCATAAAACCTCTTATTAAACTTTATTTAAAAATTAGGTTATTCTTTAAATAGTATGACGAAACCAACCCACATTGTTTGACTCATACGGTCATACCAAAAGAATTTATGCATTCTGACCCGTTACTCAACCCACCAGATCCGCCCATTTTACCACCTCTAAATATAAATTATATTGTATCTATACTTGATACGATTACATAAAATTAGCAAAAAATAACCAAAATTAAAGAGATATACCACAATAGTGACACGATGAGAGTCTTTTAAAAGGCGTAATGAAGCATGAGAACCAATATAACCAGCACCTCCAGTTACCAAGACATGAGTAATCCCTGCTTCATGACGAGAAAACTACAAAACAAGAAAAATTAAAAACGACAGATAAATAAATTATCGGAAAAAAAAAAAATATATTTATAACTTACTGGGCTTGGGGTGCTGAAATTTGGGGAAATTTTGATCATTGTAATGCATATTACTATAAGAAATGCAGCAAAAATAATCTTTCTTAAAACACCACTCTTTTTCACTGGATCCACAAAATCCATGCCTAACAAACACAAAAAAAAAGAGAAATTATTTGAGTAATTAAGACAACTAAAAAATAGATATTATCATCTGGCCGGCCGGCTGGCCTGTTTTGGACTTTATGCAGTTAAATTTAGTTTATATAAAGTCAACGATTTGCAAATCGAAGAACATTTCATAATTCATACCCAATAAAATAAAGATTACATGTATAATAAATAATTAATAAATTGACAATATAAAAAAATATTTAATGATATAATTAGTGATTGAAATTGTGAAGTTACCTCCTATAGAATTGGGCCTGTTAGGCCGCTTTGACCTTGTAAAGTTCTGCATTTGTAGACGAATTCCGAACCTTATTCCTCCTTTCTGAAATTAATTGTAATAATGAAATGTGTTATCACTCATATGATCATTGAATCGAATTTCAGATGTTATAAATTGAAAATATTAAATAACTTTTGTGTGATGATTAGACAAATGGGGTACCTTAAAAAGGTAAGATCTAAAGAACTGAAAGCATAAGTGTATGCAGAAAAGCATACAAAGAAGATTATAAAGAGAGCAAAAGGAGCCATCCAAACTAGCACACATGTCATCATTTGATTGAGTTAAAAAACAGAAAAGGTAAAGCTAATTAATTTATTTAATAGAAATAAAAATAAAAAAAGTTGACACCTTGAGAAATCAAACTCAGATTAGGGCACAAATTGACACCAGCTAAATCATCAAAATCACATTGAAGATCATGATCATTGAATTTATAACCAGAATATACTTCAAACAATCAAAATTTAAACATGCAATTTAGATTAACAAATGGTCAAGTTCCAATTTCGATTGATGATGGAGTAAATGAGATAATACCTTAAAAAGATAGCATCTAAAGATCTACAAAAGTAGTGCCTTATATTGCTATTAAACTCAAAACACATGTTATCATTCGATTGAGTGAAATTGCAGAAAAGGGTAAACTTAATTAAAGCAAGTAGTACAACACAATTCAATAAAAATGAAATGAATTATAAATGGAATACATACCAACGGGTTCTTGAAGAAGAAGAAGACCCGGCTTTCGTTGTTGTTTTGGCTCGATTTTATGCGTACGTTAATGGCGGAATAAATTAATCTAAGTTAGGAATGGCATGTTACGAGATACGAGTCGCTGGGTGGGGTGGGGGTGGGTGAAAGGGCAGGTGAGGGTGGGGTAGGGTTGATTTTGGGAAGGCTGCTGTTTGTACGTTGTTTTCATATGCGAGTTGCAATTTTCAAGATTGTGATTCATGCACTCTCAATAATTGATCTAAATTTTGGTTTACATAAGGTCTGTTGTAGTTTTAAAATCGGACCGAACTTGTTGAAATCAAATTAAACTGATAATAAAAAAAAAATCAATTGGGCCGAGTATTAAACCGATAATGTCATCGGATCAAGAACCGTGTTTTTTCATTTTCTTTTTACATTTTCCGGTTTTGGATCGGACCGGTACCCGTTTTGCATGAAAATTCAAACCGAAAACCGGACCGTTATAACTTGATCTGATTCGGTTCCAGTCCGGCTATTCAGACCCGTTCTTGATCCAATTTGCACAAATAGTAGTAATCAATTAAAAAGAAGAGTAAATTACACGGATAGTTCTTGTGGAATTATCATCTAACCTAAATATAACATAAGTAAAACATTTATTCAAATAGGTGAAACAAGTTTACTTGTTTTAAACGGCTTGGACCGGTGAGAAGATTGCAATCGGAATAAATGGGTTGCCCGATTAAATTTAAACATCTAATTATAAAATACGTGTGATGGATTGATGATGGGAACATTTGACTAAGAATTACGTTTGTTACGACATCGTTCTCTTTGGTAGGCGTTCACCATTCATATCAATGTAAAATTGCTTTTGGCTGGATGCCAAATCCTTAATAACTAATCTCATTTTTTAAAGAAGTATTATCAGATATATATTAATGGTGGATTGATCCCTAATAATTAATCTCGATTAGCCATATCATTTATCTCGAGGAAAAACACTTTTGGCTGTATTAAGGTTGGTGAGTATGAGCATAAAATATCATGATATGATCATGGCAAACAACTAAAGCGTGAAGGTAATGTAAAACAACCCCTTCCATACTATGATGGGTTTCACGAAAAGGAAGGGGCCATAACCACATTGAAGCAGAGGTGTGAAGCCACAAAATTGTGGTGCACGCTATACAGAACACTATTGCCTTTATATGTGATAGGTGTATTTATATTGTGTTATTTAGACGACATCCGATGTATTAATAATTTTAATGTGGTTTACTGACATATACCAATTAGCAGACGATGGTGAAAGCTCAAACCCACTAAAGGTGGGGGACCACAACCAAGCAACCTTTTTGCTTACAACTCATGCAATGCATTTAACTTTTTTCTTAAATTACACGAAAAAGATGATGCATGTGACCCCCACTTTCCAAATGTAACCCATCATGTGAGGTGCACGTGAGTGGTTACACGAAATCGTGAATTTAACATCAATTGTTTAATGGGCTAACATATGGGTTAAATGATAGAAGACCGGTTCGAGATGGTCAATCTCCCAAAAAAAATAGCCAATTCGAGATGGCTAATCTCCCAAGAAACTAAGAAAGAAACTAGAAACACTTTTTTCTTCTCTAATTCATTAATCAAAACACAATTACAATTTATAATGCATCTAAAATAACTAATTATCTTACCCACTAACCATGATCTAAGTCATGGGAACAAAAACATACATTAAATATAAAACTACCCACTAAATGGTAAAACTACCTTTTGACTTGCTAAGAAATAAGAAACTAAACATGCATTAATTAAGTAATGTATTATAAAGAAAATAAATGGATAATAGGCCTTCAAACGTGTACGTCATTTGTAGAAGAGAAGTGTATTGATATTATGCACGTATCATTAAACATACTATCCAACCCGGCAGTTCTAAATGGCTTTAATATGGACCTGACCAAAGCCTTTGGGGATTGCTTTGCGGGTCATCAATTCATCACAAGAACAGTAAAGTTCTGGAATTGCCGAAGACATTACTCAGCCATGGCCGGTGCCGATCCCGAAAAGCTCGTCGCCAAAGCGGACAAACTGTCAGTTTACATTCTCCCCGATCCCGTTTTCATGATCATGTTGTTTGTTGTTCAACTTTGCAACGATTCAAGTAGGTTTAAATCAACATATAATTTCTAGGGTTTTTGCGTTTCTTTAGTGATGTTTGGACTGCAATTGAACGAACACAATTACATACTAGTTTAAGATTTATCAGTATGATACAAACGGATTGAATATAGTGAATAGAAACAGAGATTAAGAACACGAATGAATAGAAACAGTGATGAATCAAAGCAATTCAATCACCAACAATGGATTCCCACTTTCGAGAGGGGGAAATACTCTCCCAGTTTACAACTTCTCTTACAAATCAATCAATGCCTAAACCTCCTCCTCTAACTCTCTTTTATACTCACATTATTAAGACTAACAACTTTATTAAGGCTAACAACCATTTAACAAACTCTTAGGTAAAAGACTACACTACCCCTACTAATTCCTTAGTGTGTAAGTAAGTGTAACAATACCCCCTCCTGCAACATCCACCTTGTCCTCAAGGTGTGGAAAAATGAAAGCAGCCATGGTTTGCCTCCTCACCTTCTTGCACGACCACCACATTCAACTCCTTCATTTTGCATTGATGTCCCGGCATATACTTTTCGTCACACCGGTAACATAACCCTTGAGCTTTCTTAATCTGCAACTCTTTATCAGTCAACCTTCGGTAACTATTCACACTTTTAAATCCATTACTATCACTTTTAGTGACATTGCTACTATCTTCGTTGTCATCAATAAAGGATTCAACATTTGTTTTAGAGTTGAATCTTGAATAACTAGAATAGCTATTATTGGAATTGGCTCGATTCCTTTCTTCCACTTTCAAAGCCATTTTCATCACTCCATCCAACCCCCTTGGCTCCAACAGTCTCAATTCTGTCTTCACCTCAGATTTTAGTCCACTCAAAAAATGACTAGTATACACCTCATCAGAAATATCATTCAATGGAGCAGCCATGGCAATGAATTTCTTTGTGTATTCCTTAACCGTGGTCTCTTGTTTGAGGTTAAAGAATTGCTCACACAAGGAACCTTCGGTGTTAATTCTGAAATTCAACAGCAATTGATGTTTCAATTCTCCCCAATTTTTAAACCTTCGTGTTAGGTACTAGATATGTTGTAATAGTTAGTCTAGGGGGTAATAGTGTAACAATGTATAGATGTTAGGTTTTATTACCAAAATGGTCCTAACTAACCAAGAATTGAGCCATGGTATAAATACCAAAGTGTAAGGCTCAGTTCTTCAACTTTTTCCATTAATCTCATTTCAATTTCACAGCAATTGTTCACTCTCTCTCTCTCTCTTATTTCTCTCTCTAAAAGCCCTAATCTCATTCTTCACTTTTCTAGCCAAAATCATCATCCAACACCATCAAATGGATTGAATCAGTGTTATTGTGCTTTTCAATTGGTATCAGAGCATAATTTCATCTTGAAAACGATCCAAATCCATCAATTGGTGTTAAAATCAGAAGAATCAGTGGGTTTTTGAAGGTTTTTGAAGAAAAAGGGGTTTAAGATCAAAAATCAGATTTAAGGTATTATTTCTTGTTATTATGGATTGAATAGCTTCCTTTTATTGTTATATTAAGCTTAGAATCAAGCTAGGATCGAATCTAATCCATACTGATGAAGAATTAAGGGTTTTAGGAAAAACCATTAAAGCTTCAAAAACCCTCTAAATTCAAATTTTCGAATAGATCTAGGTTGTTTTTGAGTAATATAGTTGCAATGGATTGAAGAAAATAGTATTTGGGTCAGTTTGCTATAAGAATCAGTGAATTTGGGCAAGAAACGAGCATTTTAGGATCAAATTAGTGGGTTTTCAGGGTCTGCTCGTAACTGTTCTGCTCAAGAAATTGTTCGGCCCGAGAACAGTAACAAGTTCAGCCCGAACTTCATCACAACTTCGGCCCGAACTTCATCACAACTTCGGCCCGAACTTCAAACCCTACTTCGGCTCGAACTTCTTTCACTACCTCGGCCCGAACTTCTTTTGAACTTCGGCCCGAACTTCCTTTACACTTCGACCCGAACTTCTCTAGTACTTCGGCTCGAACTTCTTTTGTACCTCGGCCCGAACTTCTTTTGAACTTCGGCCCGAACTTCCTTTACACTTCGACCCGAACTTCTCTAGTACTTCGGCCCGAACTTCTTTTGTACTTCGGCCCGAACTTCTTTTCCATATTTAAATATATTTTTTTCCGGTCGTTCTTTCTTCCAACAAGATATGACTTCCAAGGACGCCTTGTCCATTGGATCAGACACGAAACCACCTGTTCTCTACCGAGGAGAATACGGTCAATGGAAGAAACGGTTTCTCCATTTCATCCTGAGCCAACAAGCTGGTCCATCTATCCTTGAATCCCTTACAACCGGACCCGCTAAGTTCTATCGTGCTGTGGCTCCAGCCCTAAACACCGAACCAGCAATACCTGGAGGTGTAATCGAAATTCCCCCGGCGGAATACACTCAAGAGCAAAAGGATAGGGCTAGGGCGGATGTGCTCGCACACTCCTACATGCTACAAGGCATAACAAATGAAATCTACAGCAGCCTTGATAGCTTCAGCACGGGGAAAGAGCTTTGGGATGAAATTCAAAAGCAAATGGAGGGTACCGACCTGGGTAATAAAGCAAAGATGGTTTCGACCTTAAACGCCTATGGTCAATTCAAAGCTACCCCAATGGAAGAACTAGGGGAAACGTATCTTAGATTCTGCAACATGCTCAACGATCTCCGAAAGAACAACCTCATCAAAGAGAAGCTTGAGATCAACATCAAATTCATCCAATCCCTACTACCGGAGTGGGAGATGTTTGGAAATAGTGCAATGCATCACAAGGATTTGAGCTCCATAGATATTCATGAACTATATGAGTACCTACATCAAAACGAGCCTATGGTGAAAGGAATCGTCAAAAACAGGCAAGATATGACAGACACCTTGGCAATGTTGACCAAACAAAATCTGGCTCTTAACAAAGGTATCAACGAAGCAATGGTTGCAGCACAAAAAAAAAAGAAGTGGTACATGAAGAACCAGAAACTCTGATCCCAGCGGGGACACAAGATGAAATCGACTCAGTTCGTCAAGCCTTGGCTCTCATTTCCTCCTATAACAAAAAGTACTATAAGAAACCAACCAACAACAATCTTAGATCATCCTCAAATTTCAAATTCAATTCCTCTTCTCAAACCCCGAACAACAAATCCTCATCTTCTTCCACCGAGCCACCTAAGAAATGTTACAATTGTGGTCTGACTGGCCATTTTGCCAAAGAATGCCAGAAGCCAAAGGTGAAGGACTCAGAATACTTTAAACGGAAAATGCTCATGGCCAAACAAGTTGAAAATGGGAAAGTTCTACTGGCTGAGGATCTACAGTGGTTGGAGGACTCTGATGATCAAGAGGAAGAGGAATGCACAGCAAGCCTGGCTCTCATGGCGAGATCTAACGAACTCAGAGCTGCACTGGGCATTCCTGAGAATGATGAAAATGAGGTACCCTCTTTATTAACTGATTCAGACACTGAAGAATCTGAGGATTCCTTGTTTAATGAAAAACTCTTTACTAAAATTGATGAGAAATCACACTTGACAAAACAAATATCTGATTTGGAATCTGAAAAAGATCAACTCTTAAATGATTTGAGTGAATTAAGTCAAGTTTCTCTTCAAATAACTCAAGTAAACAAGGACTTACAAAATCAGTTGTCTACATCAAAATCAGCTTTTCAATTTCAAATTACTGAGTTACAAAATGATCTACAAACACAAATAAATACAACGAATGCATCAAACACACAAATCCAAAAATTAAAAGATGAAAATTTAACCTTCCGTCGCCAACTTGAAACTCTTGTTCCTCAAGTAAATCAAATTAATAATTCAAATCAAAAAACACAAGAGTTACAACAACAGTTGTCAACATTTCATGCTGCTCACACCAGTGAAGTAAATCGTCTAAATCACATAATTAATACAAAAAATCTTGAAATATCAAACCTAAAAACGATGAAGACGGTATCAAATGACAAAGACGACTCCAAGCAGCTGATAAATGACTTAGCTATCCAACTCAGTCGAGAGCAAACATGGATGAAGTCTGCTGACATCAAGATGAAGGATTACCAAGATAAGTTGAAGGCAGCTGATAACGAAATTCAAAAACTAAATGAACAAATCACAAACATCACAAACAATTTTAACAAGGAAATCGATGAACAATCAGCAACCATACACAGTCTTACTGTCAAGAAAGAAAATGCTGAAGAATACATCTCCAAACTGGAGCAGACGATTGTGAAAGCTGGTCACACTGAACAAACAATAAAATTAAATCAACCAAAAGAGTTCAGATCTTTCAAATCAAAAGTGGGTCTCGGCGCTGAGAACTCCCGTCCTCTGGAAAAAGCTGCTGATGTTGTTCCCACACTATACAATTACGATTACATGAACTTGGGAATATGGCAAAGCTTTCTTCATATGCCGGACGAGGAAGCAGAAATCGAGAAATTCAACAGAGAAAAGAAGGAACACGCTCAAATCAGCTTTAACTATTCTGAATTGAACTATACATATGAAAAGAATAAAGAAAAATTTCAAAACGATGAGTACTTCCCGATTGTCACTCCAGAAGAATTTTCCATTTCTGATAATGAAGTTTTAAAACAAACAATTGAACCAAAGCTTTATGTTCCACCGTTGATTTTAGAAAAGAAAATTGTTCAACTTGAATCTGAAATTGACGACACTCACAAGGCCTTTGATAAAGAAAAGGAAAAACTTCAAATCAAAATACATAATTTAGAGGACACCATTTTAGAATTAAAAACTAAAACGAGCAATGTTGTTTCCAAAAATTCTAAAGCCTCTCTATTAGGGCCAGCACCGACAAACCCAGTTCCAACGATCTTGAAGAGAAGCTCTAATCCACCTATTTTGAATCTTGCAGATGGAAGATTAGAGTCCAGAGGGAAGAAGTCCATGAAGCAACCAGAAGTCAACAGAGCCACACAGTCAAAGAAGTCTATTCAGACTGGATCCAGTATGCTTAAGAAGCCTAGTCTACTTAAGAAGTCTAGTCCACCTAAGTCTGTAGTTTCATCTTTTTCTGTTCAAAATAAATGTAATGACTCTAGACAGTTTATTTCTCCAAAAGAAGCTCATGGCATGTGTAAAAACTCTAATTTTGTGAAAACTATTTTAACTGCTTTTAGAACAGACTATGATTCTACAGTTTATCGTCCTGTCCGTTACTCTCCTGATTTTGGTGCTGTGTATGTTAAAACTGACAAATATGGAACAAAAAGATTTTTTGACAAAATTACAAAGAAACAGATAACTCAAACTGATAAACGTTTTTTTGTAAAACTTGATGCACCTTGCAGTATTCATAAGAACATCGTCTCTCATAAATCTGGTAAACTTATAAACACATGCAGAACGTGCTATCCATATCTATGCAAATCACACGTCACTAAACCAGCAAAATCAACTCAAAAGATCTTTTCATCTCCGGTTTTCAAACAACAGAAGAAATCTTCTCAAACTCCACAAACTTCTGTTTCTAACAAAAGATCAAAAGCTCAAAAGCTACCCTCAAAACAATCAAAGATGCCGTCTAAACAACCACAAATTTCTGTTTCTCACTTCTCTTCTAGTCGCACATCTCCTCAGGGTAAAGCTGCACAAAAGCCAAAACTGTCAGTTCTCCCCAAATTCGACAAACCATCCATTAAAACGTCCACTCATGTGAAATATACTTGGATTAAAAATGAAAAATCTCATTGGATTATCCAATCCTCTGAAAAATCTCTCAAATGGATCATCAAATCTGAACTGCCTCCTAGCAGTTCCCAAAAGCTCTAAATTGATCATCTCATAATATCTGCATAAAACATATGTCTCTAATCGTTCTGGACCCATACAAGATTGGGTACCTAAAATGTTTTATTTGTTTTATGTAGAATGTGTGGTACCTCGACTCGGGCTGTTCGAGGCACATGACAGGAAACAAAAATCTCCTGACCAACTTTCGTGAAAAATACTTAGGAACGGTCAAATTTGGAAATGATCACTTAGCAGCCATCTTAGGTCTTGGTGATCTTATCTGCCATAACCTGATAATCAGAAATGTTGCCTTTGTCGAAGACCTCTCACATAATCTCTTCAGCATCGGAAAATTTTGTGACAAGACTCTAGAAGTAAACTTTCGCACAAAGAAGTGTGCCATTCGGACATATGACGGGGATGAACTTCTAACTGGAACTCGTGACACAAACCTCTTCACTATTGATCTTAATGACCTGAGTACAACCGAAGAAGTCTGTCTCGTGTCTAAAGCTACTGCCAATGAGTCATGGTTATGGCATCGACGTTTGTCTCATCTCAACTTTAAAACCATGAACAAACTCGTAAAAGGAGGTCATGTGTCGGGATTGCCTGATGTTGCCTTTGACAAAGATCACAAATGTTCTTCGTGTGAAAAAGGGAAAATGACCAAAAGTCTCACAAATCTAAACCGGCTCCCAGTACTTCCAAACCTCTTGAACTTCTTCATATGGACTTATGCGGTCCAATGAGCGTTCACAGTCTTGCAGGAAAACGTTATGTTTTGGTTATTGTTGATGACTATTCCAGATACACATGGGTTTATTTCCTTCGGTCAAAGGATGAAGCCGCAGAGATCATAATCTCATTTATCAAGAAAACTCAAGTAAACCTGGAATTAAATGTTCAAACAATCCGTACCGACAATGGTACTGAATTCAAGAATCGGGTCCTTGACTCTTATCTTGAATCTGCTGGCATCACCCATCAATTTTCCGCTGCACGAACTCCTCAACAGAACGGTGTTGTTGAAAGACGAAACCGCACTTTAGTGGAAGCTGCTCGTACGATGCTTTCATTTTCAAAACTTCCTCTGTCGTTATGGGCAGAAGCCATCAGCACCGCCTGTTTTACACAGAACCGCTCAATCATAAACAAAACATACAACAAAACTCCTTATGAGCTAATCAACAATCGAATACCAAATGTTAACTTCTTCCACATCTTTGGTAGTCGATGCTTCATCCTATCTGATAACGAGAAACTCAACAAGTTTGAAGAGAAAGCCAAGGAAGGAGTCTTTATAGGCTATTCAAAGGATTCAGCCTCATTCAGAGTATACAACCGCTCTACAAGAATGGTCAGAGAAAGTGTCAATGTCTCATTTGATGAAACATTCTTGCTTGATTCAAGCTCAACTGGCATTGAAAGACCTCTACCCACAACCTCCACTAACCATTCATACTCTCTGAATGATCTTGAAATCCTATTCCAACACTTCCATGATGAATATCACAACGTCAGACACCCACCCCCACCCCCACCCCCACCCCCACCCCCACCCCCACCTCCACCCCCACCTACACCCCCACCTCCACCCCCACCTCCGGCAGATGCTCAATCAATCACAGCTCCGGAAATCAACACTCCATCCCCAAATGAGACCCCATCACCTACCTCACCTGCTCCAAACTCACCAATACCCACATCAAGTGCAGGTCCTTCAACATCGACACAAGGAACTCAATCTTCACCAGTCGATCCCCCACCTCCCGCAGATATTATCGCTCCACTGGTGATTGATTTCTCTAAATTTCATCTTCCTCGAGTCGATCCACCACCTCCGATCAATCCTCACAATACTGAAACTGCAATCATACCACATCCTGCTTTCACTGATCATTCCAACGTTAACCCTGGTCAACTCCCACTTCCTCATTCTACGAAGTGGACAAAGGAACATCCTTTGGACCAAATCATCGGAAACCCAGCCTCTTCGGTCCAAACTAGACGGGCTTCAGCAGAAGAATGTCATCATGCATCATTCTTAAGCTCCACTGAACCGAAGAAAGTCTGTGAAGCGCTTACCGATCCAGACTGGATAATTGCGATGCATGAAGAGATTAATCAATTCGAAATATTAAAGGTCTGGCGCTTAGTTCCTAAAACCCCGGGATCATCAGTAATCGGAACTAAGTGGATTTTTAAGAACAAGAAAGATGAAAATGGAATCGTCATTCGTAACAAAGCAAGGTTGGTAGCTAAGGGTTACGCTCAACAGGAAGGCATTGATTACGAAGAAACATTTGCTCCTGTTGCCCGCATAGAAGCCATTCGCATTTTCTTAGCATATGCAGCTCACAAAAACTTTACTATCTATCAGATGGATGTAAAGACTGCATTCTTAAATGGTATTCTAAAAGAGGAGGTGTTTGTTCATCAACCAGAAGGGTTTGTAAATCCCAAACATCCAGATTATGTCTATGTTCTCGACAAAGCTCTCTATGGCTTGAAACAGGCCCCTAGGGCATGGTATGATGTTCTTTCCCAGTTCTTAGTTGAAACTGGTTTTTCAAAGGGAAAAGTTGATACCACCTTGTTTATCAAACGACACGGGGAAGACATCATCTTAATTCAGATCTACGTCGATGACATTATTTTTGGGTCTACAAATCCGAAATATTGCAAACGTTTCTCCGATCTCATGGTAAAACGCTTTGAAATGAGCATGATGGGTGAGATGAACTTCTTCCTAGGTCTTCAAGTTCGTCAACTTCCAACTGGCATCTTCATCAATCAATCAAAGTATATCTCTGATCTGCTGAAGAAGTATCTCATGGACGACTGTAAACCTATCGCAACACCGATGTCCACGACTGCCAAACTAAATGCTGATCTGGATGGTAAACCGGTAGATGTGACAAACTATCGGGGTATGATTGGATCACTACTTTACTTAACGGCCAGTCGTCCGGACATCATGTTTTCAACATGCATCTGTGCTCGGTATCAGGCTGCTCCCAAAGAATCTCACTTTCTGGCAGTCAAACGAATCTTCCGTTACCTGAAAGGCACCAGAGATCTTGGTCTTTGGTATCCCAAGGAGACCTCGTTTGATCTTTCTGCCTTCTCTGATGCTGATCATGCTGGGTGCATGCTGGACAGGAAGAGTACATCTGGGGGAGTTCAATTTTTGGGAGATAAGCTAGTCAGCTGGTCATCAAGAAAGCAAAACTGCGTCTCACTATCAACAGCTGAAGCAGAATATGTTGCCGCCGCTAGCTGTCTGTCCCAGGTGATATGGATGCAATCACAATTAAAGGACTACGGCTTTTCCTATAGCCGCATTCCTTTATATTGTGATTCCAGAAGTGCAATTGCCATATCTTGCAATCCAGTTCAGCATTCTAAAACCAAACATATCGATCTTCGATATCACTTTATCAAAGATCACGTTGAACTGGGCAATGTTGAGCTGTACTTCGTATCCACAGATTTTCAATTAGCAGATTTGTTTACCAAGGCTTTGGACGAAAAACGTTTTAATTATCTTGTCTCAAAGCTTGGTATGCTAAATCTCAAAACTTAATTGTCTACAATTCGTATTTTTCAAATTGTTAAATCTTTGCATTCTTCGTATCATCACAATGGCTTTCAAGAAACTCGTCTTGAAACCCGATCGACAGATAGTCGTCACCTGTCAATGGAGGGATTTCACTCATCTCATCAATATCGGGGGAGCTGATGCAGCGTTCCTTACTTCCGTCTCTCGACAGTCATTAGGAGTTTTTCTTTATTTTTACCTAAGTTTTTAATTTCATTTAATTTTTAATGATTTCATCTCCTAGTGTTTCTTTTGTTTTTAAATTAAAAAAAAAAAAAAAAAAAAGGATTGTTTTTCGGGCCGAACTTCTACTGTTCCCGGCCCGAGTTCTTAGTCGGTCAAGTAGTTCGGCTCGAACTATTCACCTATAAATAGGCGGCCGAACTTCACTATTGTCTTTCTACTACTTCTCGTCTACACACACTAACCACACCGGCGAAACACACAGTTAAGCCCGCTTTCGATTCTCGTGATTCACATCTGCTCGATTCTGTTACCACTCACTCGTAATCCCTTCTACTATCAATTTCGGTAAGATCTCGACTCTCAATTTTATTTGTTTCACTCGTTGTACTTGAATCGACCGCTTGACTGTTCGACGGTCTCTAGGGTTTCAACATTTAGGTAAAATCGACTCGATCTAGGTTTAGATAGGTTATTCCAGGTAGTCTAGTGTGTTCGCATAGTAGAATCGAACATCCTTGGCCAGTTTAATCGTTTGTATCGACCTAGGAAAGACCCGAACTTGCAAAACAGTTGAAAAACCCTAGATCGTAAAAGTCTTCGGCCCGAACTTGTGTTACAAGTTCGGCCCGAACTAGTGTCACAACTTCGGCCCGAACTTGTGCAACAACTTCGGCCCGAAGTTCTTAAACAACTTCGGCCCGAAGTTCTTCACCAATGTTGTTCGACCCGAAGTTCTCACTTGTTCGGCCCGAAGTTCTCACTTATTAAAAAAAAAAAAAAAAAATTTCTTTTAAGTTTTTTTTTTTTCTTCTTTATAATTATAATTTTCAATTTTTTTTTATTATTATTAAATATATTTAATAATATTAAATTTTATATTATTCTTATATTTAAATACTATATATTATTAAAAAATTACTTTGAACCCTCTCGTCTCGAAAAGTGTGAAACATCATCGTTTATTATTTTTTACACTTTGCACTAACTTTAATCGTTGTTTTGTGCCACATCTTGTTTAGTGTCTACTCTTCAGATGGCGGCACAACATATAATTGACGAGAACACCCTGGTTCCTCATTACAAGCTCAAACTGCTGAAAGAGAACAACCCATACTGGGCCCCGGAAGAAGAAGTCTCGTTCTCCATCGATTTCCCGGTTCACTCTCATGTTCTCCAACGTCACCCTCTATACTACTCAATCAATGCCAGACCGTCAGTCCCAGCGGTGTACGTTCAACAATTCTTCGCAAACCTAACCCTGGTGACATCAACAACTCCCTCACACTTTGAAACCATCATTGATGAACAACCAATTCGCTTCACAAAAGATGATCTTTATGACATCTTCCACTTACCTCGTGCCGACTCAAGACCACCACTCACAGCATTTGAACCACAGCTGCCATTCGAGGAAGTGTATCTCGGAATACACGACCTAGGTCTAGACCTTCCTCGGAACACTATTGACCTCAGAGAATTCAAAAAGAAAAATATGGCAAGGAGCTGGTCCTATGTCTTCACAATCTTTAACCGCACCATGACACCAAAGTCAAACGGTCACGACAGGGCCTCAAAAGAAGTACATCATGCCTATCATGCCATGTGCTACAATCGACATTATGACTATGCTGCCTATTTATGGGAAGAATTCAAACTCTCCAAGTCGAAGGAACCAAAATATCTGCCATTCCCGAGGTTCTGGTCTATCATGATCGCACATTTCATGGAACGACATCAAAACATTCACATCAGAGATGCTGCACAAAAATTCATACCTGCAAGTGTTAATTTTCTCAGAAGCACAAGTGGTACAACCTCCGTTCTTGATGCCCCGATCCCTCTCCCACTCTTTAAAATTGCAAACTTCAATTTGGATAGCGTCAACGAATACCGGGTTCTTAATTATCCTCATTGGATACCCGAGAGAGTACAACCTGCTCCTGAACAACCATCAACTACACTACAACAACAACAACAGGCACAACCACACCAACCACCACCAAATCAACCACAACATCGACGTCGATCAGCTGAACAACAACCACCGGCTCAACGTCGTACAAAACGCCTTCGCATCCAATCCGAAGATGCCTCCGGCAGTGGGTCAGTTGCCACCATATCTTCTCAACAGCCTGAACGTCCACCAACTCGACCCATCAGACGTCAACCCACACAACCAGCTGAACCTTCCTCTTCTTCAACATCAGAAGATTCAGCTGCAACGATCTCTGACCGACCAGATTCACCACCTTCACCACATGGTCCACCTTCACCACCACAACATGGTCCACCGTCACCACCACCACAAGGATCCCCAAATCCCTTTGATGATCCTATTTTCACGGATCCTTCTCCACCACACATTCAACAACCATTCACCTCAACCATCCCGACTATCGAAATAACCCAACCACCAATCCCAACAACCATTCCGACGTCAACAACCTCCGTTCCACCAATCACATCAACAATTCCCACAACCACCGTTCCTCCTATCTCATCCCTCATCCCAACACCCTTAACAACAGTTACCCCAGAAACAACCACAATTCCAGCTTCTACAATCACTTCTCCAACAATTACAACCACTTCTCCACCAACCACCACCACAACCCCACCTGTAACAACAACAACTCCACCAGTAACAACCACCACTCCACCATTAACCACAACAACCCCACCAGCCACGACCACCATACCTCCAATAGACACCTCACTTCCCCCATTCTCCATCTTCACGGGTTCTGCCTCGAGGGTCGTTACAACTTCACCTGCAACGATTGTTATGACCCTCCCTCAACAGACCACAACATCTGAGGCTACCACCACCACCACAACTGAAATGCCAAATCCTGAAATGCAGCTCATCCCTCAACTAACCTCAACAATCCAATCACTAAGTACGAGGTTGGAGAACATTGAGAGTAGGCTGGCCATTCCTGCTCCTCTTCCACCGGTTTCGGATCCATTAAACCGAGAAATGCTCCTGGAAGCATCCCGATCATTCACAATAGAACAACTTAAGGCGATGTTCAACTATCGCCTAGAAGAACTGGTGGAACCCTGCAATCCAGGTTCACTCACTTTCAGAAGACCAGGAGACCCTGAGGATGATCCTCAGGGAGGAGGAGGACAGAGAAGAATACTGGAACGTGGTGGATCCAGTTCTCAACACTCAGGTGGTGCAAGTCATTCTCAACACCAACCCAGCTCCTCTCATCAAACACGGGGAGGAGGCCAACAAGATTATGAATATGTACATGACTGGGCGATTGTTGAGTTTGATTACAATCAGGTGCTGAACGTTGAACCACTCAACCAATGGCGAGTAGATGAGAGTGAAGACATCTTGCCCCAAAATAACCGTAAATCCAGTGAGATGACTGAAGCCGAAAAACTTGAATCTATGTGTCATCTCCAATCTATAAATTTTGAGGTTGAGAACAATAAAAACGACAATGTTCAACAGGTTCTGAGAAAAGAGGCGGACACAGTGATTGACTTACCTAGTGACCCGGAAGAAGACAACATTGTGAGGGATGCTTTTAACGAATCAACTCAACCTGCCACCTCCCCTTCAAACGATGACTCCGACAGCGACAAAGCAGGGGAGGATGAACCATTTGACGTCAAAAGATATCCCTTCACCCGAGAAAATTATCACCGTTACTTCCGGAACTACGATCAACTGGTCGCCGCCAGAACTCCAGCACCGGAACCACCAACTGCCTCTCCTACACATGATGTGCGGTATTATCATATAGCGAGAAGAGAGCGGCGGATAAAGCTAACAAGCCGCCTGAAGATCTCCAAAGCGTGCCTCTTTCAACAAGTTAAAATGCCATTTGTTGAAGATCGCTTCTCTGCTATTTTCCAGGAGACAGAGCTGCCTGTAATTTATCAGGATTTATACAAAGAAGTGGTACTGCCTTTCCGAGAAAAGAAAATGTATTACCTTACAATGCATTACCTTATGGGCAAAAACCGATCGATACAGCAAATTCCCGATAACACAACTCCTGGAGATAACAACCGACCATTTCTCAGGCTACTACTGGTACACAATCTTCCATATTCGCAGAGCAGATGATCAACTGTACACAATTACTGAAGGAGACTTCTATATTCTTGAACCTCGGGATATAGAATTTCTTTACAACACAGTACGCTTACTACCAGACACGCCTCATTCAATTAAAAATCATGCGAGAAATTTCGCTCAGGCTGCTCTGAAGCGTTTCATGCTTGTTAAAACATTGGCTGCTCGAATGGAAGATGTGCAGATGGCTATTGAGAGTGGTACAGCAAAGGTTCACTTAGCTGCTCCTTACAGATCACTTCCCTCAGAGATTCAAACTCGGAGGACAGTTGTTCTAGGTGAACCCAACTTGGGAATGACTTACACGAACTACTTCAAAGAAAGAGTCTTCTTTCGTGTGTCAGACATTGCCAAGTACTGTGACGGCACATTGAACATCCTCAAGAAGAAATTGGAGAAAAAGGGGAGGCACATGAACAGAGATCCCAGCAACCCAGAAAACACCTCTCTTCGAAGCAATATTGACACACTAATCACTGCCATTAAGGAAAGACTAAGCTGGCGAATAGTGATTAGACATTTTGAGGTTCACCTGGGTGTACGAGAAAGAAGAAACACGCCTACCTACACAACTGAAGTTCCTAACATGCCACTACCTTTCGGTCAATATCATGGGCTAAGATGGCAGGATGAATCAGTTTATCGCCAAAAACCGTATGAAAGACGTGGGCGGCATTAACATTCAAATGCTGGGATGCACTTCACCTGTTCCACGATGGCTTCTGATCAAATCAGATTCAGAACCCGCTCATAACCAGAAAGCATTAACTTCAATCATACGTAACTGCAAAAACTCTTCTCCGCCCCTCCGATGATGTATAAGGTACGTTTCTACAACTGACAACTTTTCAATATCTTTGTTTTGTCGAGGGGGAGAAATATTAATTCTAGGGGGAGAATTATTATTTCTAGGGGGAGAAAATTCAGAAAACCAAAAACAAATTACCCAAATAAAAAGTTTTATGTTTGTAACGCTAATTATAAGTCGTTGTAATATCCGTAAACGATCTCTTTACTAGTTCTCTAGTAAAGATTGCATCTGTTTATTACAAATTCTTTTAATTCTCGTTACTCACTACTTCAAAAGACATACCTTCCCATGGTTTGCCAGATCCGGCCACACCTTCCCAGGGAAATATTTCAGCCAACTGGTAAATGTGAGGGTTTAGGTCTAGGGTATAGTAATAGGTGAGTGCAAGGTGATGTGAAAACATGATAAATCAAAGAAAACACACCTTATGAGTGCATCCAAACCGAAAACAAACCGGGCAACCAATTAAATAGGTGATCATTCATTCGTTGAATGTTTCACTAGACTTTACTGGCCCAGTAAAGCAAATGCACACCACCACCAACTACTCAAATTCCTCTCAACAGGGATTTGTTTCATTTCATCAGGGGACGTAGCACATAAGCTACTGACTACTCATTCGGAGTATGTCGGTATTGAATAATAATAACCTCCTGCCCCGGGTTAAGTCTCTTTGTATGCACAGTGTGTCTAGTTCTCACCCCCAAGAATATTTCCAATATAGGACACCTGCACTACAAACATGGATCTCCGTGAATCCATCGGAACACTCGTAGTGGCATCACAATATGATGTTTCACGAGGATCGAGTGGAAATCCTGCTAGAGCTAAAATCACGCCAACTCTAAACGCAGGTCACACATTTGAATCAACGGTTGTGCAAACGACTACAGATTCATACCGTGTGCCAACGGATACTCTATGTGAGTCCGGTGTTACCTTAAAAGAACAAAGTTGCTGGGCCTTAAACTTCAAAATCATTCAGGCAACAACTTATACCGGAAACACATAAAATTCCGATGAAAAATCCATGTGAACTAAAATGCAACATCTTGAAAGCTGATTAAAATGCACATGAGCGTAATAGTCCACTCTCAAATTACTCCTATGATCTGCTAAACCCAGCATGATCTTCCCCGGAGCCACCGACAATATAGGAACTAAAAAGTGAGGGTCCCTAGGTCTAGGTGAGCAGAATCAAGTATCATGGGATCTTGATTGGGGTGCGCTGAGGTAAAAAAAAAATTGAGAGGGGGTATGAAGTATGGGGTGCAAATCAGCTTATCACATGGTAAAAACAAAAATGAGGGTGTGGTTGAAAAATGAAAAAGTGAGTTGAGTGAGGAGCGTGTGTGAAAGGGTTAAAAGAAAATGGAAAACCCTCCCTAAACCGAACAAATGACCGGGTAACCTCATCTATATCAGATTGCATATGTTGCTTTCTGATTAAGACATCATGGACCCAGTGATGCAATGCACAACCCCCACTGACCACTCAAGTACAAAAAGTACTTGTTTCAAAATCACGGAGATTACCACATCCACTATCGACATCTCATTTGGAGATTGTTGATATTGAAAAAGAGGACCCACCTCCAGTCCTCGCCTTCATTTGTCCACGTATAGAGTCTAGAACCGAATTAAATTTCACTAGGACACAGGCACTCTACCAAGCATATCTTTGAGATATTGCCGGAACATTCATAGTGATACCAAAAATATTGGTATTCCACGATGATTAAATGGAAATCCTACCAGTGCTAACATCAATGCCAACACTGAACGTAGGTCACACAGTTTATGTAACTGTTGTGCAAACAGGCAATCTATGTGATCCTGGGTTACCCTGATACCTTCTCGTGCGAAGATCAGACGACCGTACTCCATTGTTATCAACAACGGTCACTATGTCTGATGGAAGATCTGATGACTGTATTTCAATCTTATCAACAACAGTCAACACATCAGATAAGGGATTTTATGACCGTACTCCAACATTATCAACAACGGTCAGAAAATCCATAACATATCAACATTCCGCACTGCTTCAACTTCAACAAACATCAGGACCCAAGGATCTGCAGCAAATCAACAAACGCCACAACTTCAAGAAAGGACTTCCGCTGCTAACCGCTTTATCTATGGGTCTACATTCAGTCGATTTGCATGAAGTCTTCTGGAATACTTTATATTGGTTGAAAAGCCGATTAAAAGTATATCTGTCACCGATGATCAAAGGCTGATGCTGTTTTATCAACAAAACTGCTCAACGGTTCAATTCTCAGCTCCAGCCTTACAATCACAGAAGTCTTCAAAGATATGCAACCTAGTCTACTATTACAAAGGGGGAGATTGTTAGGTACTAGATATGTTGTAATAGTTAGTCTAGGGGGTAATAGTGTAACAATGTATAGATGTTAGGTTTTATTACCAAAATGGTCCTAACTAACCAAGAATTGAGCCATGGTATATATACCAAAGTGTAAGGCTCAATTCTTCAACTTTTGCCATTAATCTCATTTCAATTTCACAGCAATTGTTCACTCTCTCTCTCTCTCTTGTTTCTCTCTCTAAAAGCCCTAATCTCATTCTTCACTTTTCTAGCCAAAATCATCATCGAACACCATCAAATGGATTGAATCAGTGTTATTGTGCTTTTCACTTCGTCTCTTATCTTCCCAAAGAAACCAGCTCAAAGCATCAGATACAAAAGAAATTATCGCAACCTCAAGCTTGTCTTCCTCCGACAATCGATTGAGAACAAAGTATCTTTCAGCTCTCACAATCCACAAATCCGGATCAGAACCGTCAAACACCGGAATCTCCAATTTCTGACCTCTAATTGCTGAGAACGGTGTATTCTCTGATGTGCGGTTGACGTTTCTATTTCGAGATTCATCGTCGGAACGTTGTCGTTGATCGCCATAATTCCGATTTGTGCTCAGAGGATTGAATTGTTCGTCGGAACGCTGTCGTTGATCGCCAGAATTTCGATTTGCGCTCGGAGGATTGAATTGTTGCATAAATGTTTGCAACATTCCTTCGATCGAATTGATTTTTGCATCCATCGCATCGATCTTCACAGTGTTCGTCTGAATCGAAGCCTCCATCCGATTCTGTGTTGCTTGAGTGTTAGCCAATCCACTCTCCAATTCATCAAATCTGGTTTGATTTGAACGAGTCGCAGCCATGATCGTAACATCTCTGATACCAATTGATACAAACTGTGACACCCCGCCAAAAATGGTTTTAGGAAAAAATGGTTTGCGGAAGAACGGGCGTGCGACTATCATGAGCAACCACAAGCATATGATTATCGTAAACAAATAAACATTCAAAAACTTAAATAACCATTGGATTTAAAGTACGCCACAAAAGTAAGTGTTAACAACATATTTGAAATATAATAGATAATGTTTTTAATAGGAAATAACTCGTGGCATCTTGACACATGCATGCTCGTAATCCAATGTTAATAAGACTCATGCTTCAACTTAGTTACCTGAAAAACATATGAAAAATGATCAACAAAATTGTTGAGTGAATCCACAGGTTTATAATTTGTTTTGAAATCCAAAGTTTTCTGTATGCCAACAGTGGCATAAATTGTATAATGATAGTGTCCGAAAATGATTTGATGTACCAAGTGTTCATGTGCCAACCATGGCATAAATTGTGTGATGAATAATGTTTGAAAATGATTTGCCTCCACAGGCTGTAATATGATTATAATTGATTTGATGAAATATTGAAACATATATAATTGTAGAAAAAGGCATGACTGATATCCCCCTAAGGTTTGCAAGGCCTTCGAGTTAAAATGCCAACCCTAAGCCCATAATCAAACTCCAACTCTAATGATAATGAATCTAAGATATGCACTCCCTGATTTTCAAAGTTGTGGGAGGAAGAGTCTTAGCCAATGGTACCATCTGCATATCCAGGGTCTAGTCGCAACTAGCTAATGATTATGGTATGTAAATACATCTAAACTTAGTCCGAGCATACAGATTGATTGTCATGGTTTCAGATATGTTTTACCACAAATAAAATAAATAGTCACAGTAGACTTTACTGAAACACATTGGTAAATAATGTAAACATTGATAAAAAAACATTTGATATATTTTTCACCCCAAAACAGTATAAAAACGTAATAAAAGAGGGGCTGTGGACTCACCTGATGCAAAGCTAGCACAATACAATTGATAATATGAGATTTCTGATAATGACTTCTTAGCGCCCTAAATGCATAAGAATAACACTAATGAGAGACGGCACAATTAGCACGTCTATGCTAGATGTTTCACTCGAATGATTTGTTTTTAAATATTTCGTTAGCTATGAGCGACATATTGGTGACTTTATAAAAACACTAATCTTTAACTATTAATAATCACATATATAAAAATTACGTTCACTTGATATTTTATAATTCTTGGAAAAATGCACGTTTGAATATGCATGTACAGCACATACATGACATCTTAATTTAATAATCCATAAAGGCTTTTAGTTTTGAATTTGCATGTACATCTTAAAGTCAAGTACTGCACAAAGAAGGTTCATTGAGTTCAGCATGATTCTTCAGTACATGTACGGACGTGGGAGCTGATCTGAGGCCAGACAATGTTTTTGATATTTATTTTACATATTTAAAGTTTATATGTATATTTGCTTGTTTTTCTTTTTCTTACATTCATTTAGTCCCCAAAATATTATCATATGTATCTTTGTATTTTTCAAGTCTTTTTTTTTTATGATATTCAACCACAAGATAGTAATAGGCTTAACCCCCAAAAGTTACGTATTTGGGTTTGTATGTTTTTAAGGTTTTTAACCAAGGTCTGTGTGTGTGTGAAGTTGTAGTTCATATATATACTAATTTTAAGTATCATTTTGTTAGGAGTGAACGAATCTAACATAGAAACATAATATTTGGTGTAAAAATCGAAGAAAGAGAGTGTACCCACAAAGATTTCGGTTTGGTGATTCTTGCTTCAACGCTTTATGTGGCCTCCTTCTTCAAGCATAAAATGAAGTGAACTTCTTAAAATGAGGTGAAAGTGAGTCTACTAGAAGATCTAAGCATGAAATGAAGTATAAACCAAGAATCAAAACTTACACTAAGATATGGTGAAGAACCAAAAACGAACAGCACCTTCTTCAGTATTTTCGGCTGTGTTATAGGGCTTGGATGGAAGTTTTGAAGGTGGAGTCTTGTAGAGGAAGTTACTATGGTGATTTTGCAATTTGAATCACCAAATTTGAAGTTAAAATGAAGAAGTTATGATGATTTGAAGTTGGAAATGTATGGTAATATTTTAAAACCGGATTTTGCTCTTGAAAGAGTGAGAATGGTGATATTTATGGAGAGTTGCTCACGTGAAGAGTGGAAGAGAATGGTGGAGTGTTTGAAGGAGTTTATTGTGTCAAGGAGGTCAAAAAGGGAAGTGTAGACATGTTGGGTTTTTGGGAAAACATGGGGCAAAGGTTTCTAGCATGCAAGAGTGAAAGAATGGGGAAGGGGTGTGCTTCCCTTTTTATTTCGATCAGGTACGTAGTAGCAAGTCAAACTTTTGACTTTTGGTCAAAAGTGAGTGGTATGCATTTTAGGTAGTAAACCATGTATGGGTTTTTGGTGGTAAAGTGAAACTAAAAAGAAAGCATGTTTTGGTGTAACTATGGTGAGAGAAACAAGACAAAAGGGAAAGGAAGACTAGTCTCTTTGACTTGGTATCTTGGGACATAATATATCTTGATTAAATTGTTTGTAGTATTGGGTATAAATGAGTATTTTGCAATATCAAATGATTTATTATTTTAACATATGGTTTATTCGATAATTAACGAGGGTTAATTATTAGTTGAGAAATTTCATTTCGGATAAATATTTTGTTACCTTAGATATTAGCATTTTAGGCTGCGCATTAAATTTATATCTCTTGTTTTGACGCAAAGAAATGTTCGTTCAATATTTTTCGTACTGGTTGGTTTTGTTGAGATATATTTCATTATAAAATATCAAATTTATATTTTTGATTTGTTTACCGTTATGATATGTCACCAACTCGCTAAATGTACATTCCTAATTGTATGAGACACAAACAAAATGACTTATGCACAATGAATGATGTGTACTGCCTACACATGATATGAGGGTTATTGCCAGACTTAAATGTTGAAGGGAATAAAATGAATGTTCTACAATAATAATTTGGTTACATTAAATGTCGGGTCAAGTATCCGATTTCGAGGGTTGTCACATTCTCCCCTTGTTAAAGAAATTTCGTCCCGAAATTTAAGACGACATACTGTTAGGTTGGGATTTTTAGAGAAATGTGAATACTCTTGTTGACAATTATGGGCTTACATATGACTTGTGATCTTATGAGTGTCGATTATGTAATAAAAGACGTACCATATTCTATATTCGGATCTTGACGTGCTCCTGGCACAAATGCCCTTCCACGAGCAGGTTCACCATCATTATTGACATTGAGGTTTTGATTGTTGTCGCCATCGTTATTGTTGTTGTCGAGCCTTGGACACTGGTTTCTGAAATGATTGGGATCTCGACATTCGTAACAAGCATTGGCTCTTTGTCCGTGATTTGGTGGATTGGCTCTACAATTTTGGGATTTGTGTCCCCATCGGTTGCATTGGTTACATCTTTCACACCTTCCTTTATGATGCCACTCACATATGTTACACTTTGGTTTGTTTCCGGTATAGGGTTTAGCACCTGGGTTGGTTAGGTTAGTCGCCACGTATGCACGAACCGTTTTCTGGTGTTAGAGGTTGATGGGTTGACGTTCAGTCTTTGTTCAAGCGACGAATCTTTCGAGTTTCTCAATTAGAGGAACATTAAAGTAGGGTTAAGGTGATGATACTAGCGTGATATATAGTGTGTGAAAGGAATATATTCGTTTATGTAGTGTGTGAGAAAGATATTTAGTGTATGGTTAAGGTACGTGTTGTACGTGTAAAAGTGTTTCTTGTATGAAGACGATTGTTGATGTGTCATTATGCTCCTTGTCTGATATAGTAGAGTAGCTAATATATTCATTGCCCGTATACGTGCGGTAGAAATTGTCGAATACGCGTTTACGTGTAAGTGATTAGTGAAGTGTAAGCAATTTATCTAATGTCTCTATTACCCAAAGTATCTACACGCACACACACTTACCCTCTATCTTTTCCTTTAATTTAATCTGCACTCTCAAACTCAAGAATCTCCAAAGAACACCCTCTCACAACTCAAATCCGGTTGTGAGATTACACCCCACCATCAAATACTAAAATCTTAACATCTTTCGATCTAGAGCTTCAAATTTGGTCATTTAAGTTGTCAAATCACCATAAGAACATCCTCTACAACATTCTACCTTCAAAATAACCATCAAAGTCCTTGCAAGCTTTCGAAATCAAGGAAGAAGGTGTTGTCCAAATTTTGTCTTCATCATCTTCATCCCCAAACCGAAAATCTTAGTGGGTATACTCTCCTCGTACTTTGCGGAAGAACGGGCGTGCGACTATCATGAGCAACCACAAGCATATTCTTCGATCGAATTGATTTTTGCATCCATCGCATCGATCTTCACAGTGTTCGTCTGAACCGAAGCCTCCATCCGATTCTGTGTTGCTTGAGTGTTAGCCAATCCACTCTCCAATTCATCAAATCTGGTTTGATTTGAACGAGTCACAGCCATGATCGTAACGTCTCTGATACCAATTGATACAAACGGATTGAATATAGTGAATAGAAACAGAGATTAAGAACACGAATGAATAGAAACAGTGATGAATCAAAGCAATTCAATCACCAACAATGGATTCCCACTTTCGAGAGGGGGAAATACTCTCCCAGTTTACAACTTCTCTTACAAATCAATCAATGCCTAAACCTCCTCCTCTAACTCTCTTTTATACTCACATTATTAAGACTAACAACTTTATTAAGGCTAACAACCATTTAACAAACCCTTAGGTAAAAGACTACACTACCCCTGCTAATTCCTTAGTGTGTAAGTGTAACACAGTAGCTGTGATTAGGTTAACTTGACGGAGCTTGTAGATCATATATGTAGTCGCAGAGCAGCTGCAAAACTGGATTATAGCTGTGATCAGCTTCCAAATTGAATGTGTTTCTCGATTAATTGTTGCATAGGCATTTTTCTAATCAATTGCTTAATTGAAAATGGGTAATTTTACATGACACATCTTACTGATCCTGGATCACTCTTATTCCTTTTGTTCTTCTGGAGTTGTGATCATAGTGATTTGATTGGTTCTCGAGGTTAATCAAATTAGTTGAGATTACAAACCCTTGTCAAAACATTTGCGTACTTGATTGGGAAATTATTGTAGTGGTCTTTACCAGGTGTTATATATACCAATCAAGTATTTATATAAATCTCAATTGATGCATGTAGACCTGTTTATATAATTGCTTGGTTTGATATCTTTATATCATACATGCAACGGAACAAAACTTACTTTAACACGATGGAGTGCCGACTGGAGGAATGCAACTCAATATTATGAGCAGGTAGGTAAATTTTTTAAAATTAGGTATCCAAACTGTATCAATGATTGTGATCCTCATTGTGTAGCTTACATAATTCGTGTTAGGATCTTATCAATATTTATAACTTTCTACGCTATAGTTACATAATAAAGCAACTACAAACTTCAGAGGATATTGTTTCTCACGAGGATTTTGTAAATATTATTCTTGGCAGCTAACGCATATAAGTTTGCCAAAAAAACACGAGAAAGCAAAAGTAGCATTTGAGAAGGCTTCAAAAGGACAAGAAATGTTGTCTTCATATCCTTTTATGCTTAAACTAATCTTGTTTTTCTCTTAGAAAATCATTTGTGTTGACTTAACTAAAGTTCAAACCATGGGATGCTGTTAAGCACATGGAGTCTGCAGCTGCACTAGCAGTTGAATTATGCATATGGAATGAAGTTGCTGACTTTTACAGACGTGCTGCTGACCTGTACAACGAGTGTCAGAGGTCACAACCTACATCTGATGCACTTGCAAAAGGTGCACGGTATGTATCTCATTTTCCCTGCACTTGAAAATGCTGTATTTATATCATATTACAACATGAATATAATTTTATTGTATATTGCTCTTGAAGATGCTAAACCTGATGATGCAATTGCAATGTATACTGATGCTTGTGCCCTACTTGAGGAAGATGGCAAAGAAAATATGGTGTTTGATTTATATCGTGTTGTTACTAATGTATACATAAAGCTTGAGAAGTAAGGATATCCTTTTAAAACTTGCATAGTTAATTTATATTTTAGAAAATATTTTAGACTAATCATGGCATCATGCACATAGCTGAGACATTTTACTGTTATTACTGGTTATTTAATTGCTATGATGGTTAGTTGTAGTTGTTTGTTATCAGGACCTGAATGTAATCATGCCGCAATCGAACTTACCAACAAATTGCATTATTATACTAAAGTATTTTCCAGATTTCGTGTTCTTACTAATGTTTTTGTTGCTTTATTTTAAGGTATATGGATGCTGCAATGTTTCTTTAGAGATGGGCTGTATCAGCTAATAAATGCAATGCTTTTCATAGCCAGTGCAAGGTGCAGATTTTTTAATTTTTTTCTAATATTATATAATTTAAATTTATTTCCCCCTTTTTCTTTCATGTAACAGTCTATTCTGCTAGTAATAACTAAGCATGTTATATTTTGGTGCAGGCTTATCTTAGTGCGATTATTGTATACATTTATGCTCATGATTCCAAGCAAGCAGAACAGTGCTATAATGATTGTTGTCACTTGTCAGTAAGTTCAGTCTTTCTTAATTCCTGGTTTTGTAACTGGGTGAAACGCTAGTTTTTGTTTCTTGAGTCAGAAATTATATAATTAAGTATGTTTTGGGTTTTGGCTTGCAGGATTGATAGTTTTCTGAGTAGTGATCAGAGTCGTTGTGCAAGTAAACTTGTTTCTGCATACAGAGAAGCTGATGTTGAAGAAATCCAGCGTGTAGCAAAATTCAGTACTGTTTCCAATCTCGACCATATGGTAAACCCTAAACCATCTCAACAGTTTAATCGTGTTAATTATCTTGGGACTAATAAGAAAATGTGTTTAGAGATTATAATCGAGTAGATCATATGATAAACCCATCTGATATAAGGGTACATATGACGTGAACAGTTTCATTTAGAGATCCCGAATTAAGTTTTCATATGTAAATGGGTCAAAATTGATATTATCAAATTTCGAATAAGTAATATGTTAAATGATTTGATAATTGAAATAAGAAAATGCATGGTGCAGATTATCAGACTTGCAAGGAAGCTCCCTAGTGGTGAATTGGAAGTCAATTCACTCAGGCCCTCGATGAAGATGATCTCACATAGTGTCATAAACATTGCCAAGTGCACTGGGTGGGTATACAACGGAAAATATATGTTAAAATGATCTTAATTATTATACGTAGTATTTGATTTTATTTGTGGCATGTTATTTGTTGTATGAGTGGAACTAATCAACACCTATATTTTCCCCTTTTTTCTACAAGTTTCAAGTTAGATATACTAATTGTTGCAACATATTGATTACGCTGATTTGAGTTAATTAAGTATTTCATAATTTACTAATTTCCCAATCTTTCTCTTAACTGCCTCTATCATAAAATTTCCAAGTTTATTCATATCTTGAGAACATTAAAAACAGCATTAAATCTCTATTTTAAATTATTTATTTATTAGAACATGAACAATTATTTTGAGATAGTAAAATAGTATATTTTGAACTTGTAAGATACAAATATTAACAGTGTATGTTTCTAATTATAATAACTGGAAAATGATGCAAATTGTACAAGTACTTATATATAGCAAACTAACACTAGATAAATACATAAGTATAAGTGAGTGTGTGACTGTCACATACCTAAGCTTAGGTGTAGAACCGTCTAAAACTACATAATTTAGGTTAAAAAACTTATAACTCATTACATAAACTAATTAGTATATCAAATCCCGTCTAAATCTTATCAATTATCTTAAATATTAATTATGTTTTTGTTGAATCGGTGATTCAAGTTTCATATTCTTGAAATGGTGTTTATATTGAACAAATGTCATATTCTTGAAATGGTGTTGAGTTGGTGTTTTTATGTTATGCAAGTGTTTTAATATGGTGAGAAAGTGACAAGATATTGTAAAAATAACCGTTTTGACTTTTTTTTCAACCAAAACTATGTAATTATAGGTGGTTCCACACCTAAGCTTAAGTACGTGACAGCCACACACTCACTATTCCCAATACATAATTACATGAATTATGTAATAGAAATAAGAGGTTAAAAGCAGTGTTGTAAAACTCGGCCTACTCGGCCGAGTACTCGCCGGGTAACCGCTACTCGGTGGTGTGCCGAGTCGGGTAGGTCCTAACCGGTCAAATTACTCGGTCGATATAAAACTCGGTCAAAACTTGGGCAACTCGGTCAAAACTCGGCAAAAACTAGGCCAACTCGGTCAAAAATCGGCCAACTCGGTAAAAACTCGTCCAACTCGGTCAAAACTTGTCCAACTCGGTCAAAACTTGTCCAACTCTAAAACTCATTCAAAATTCAAAAACTCAGTCAAACTCGGTCAAAACTCAAAAACTCGGTTAAAATTCGGTCAATTTCTCCAATATATGTAGTATTTTAGAAAATAGGGAAATTATATGTATAATATATATATTTTTATAAAAAAATATATATGAAAATCTCAATCCGAGTACTCGCCGAGTACTCACCGAGTAACCGATTACTCGCTACAAGATCGTCGAACGAACATGTAGCGAGTAACGAGTTATGCAACCTTGGTTAAAAGTATAAATATATTTCAAATATTAACCTTTGTTACACACAATTAACAACATCAAATATATTTCCCCTTTTACAAATTCAAATTATGTTTTCTTTCACAAAAATAAAGAATAGTTGTTACTTAAAAATATTGCAGGAGACTTGATATATTTCACACGTATGTCAATAACAATAACAATACCTAATTTCATCAAAGATGGGTTATAAGAGCATATCCAATCATATTCTATCCCTTACTCCATCCCTATTTTTGAAGTTTTCTCTTCTCCAACTCAATTCTATCCCTCACTTTAAATATAAAATTTCTTAAAAATCATTCTATATTTGAAGTGATAGGGTATTCCATCTATCCATGGACCCTACATATAATAATTCACTTTTTATTTAATTTTTCTAACATTTATATTCATTAACAATTGGTTATTTGATCTTATCTCAATTAATTTGTTGTGATCTAGTTTGATATCTACCTATTATGGGATCTTGTGATACGTCAAGGAATACATGATATAATTGTATATCTTTGATACGATCCAGAATATTAGTATTGTTATTTTGTTTTATTATTATTATTTATTAGTATTAGATAATATTTAGTTTAAATCTAAATATTTAGTAGATAGGTTTTATTTTAGATAAAGATTAGGATTCGAATTTGAATAGGGATTAGATCTTATATAGAGATCTATAAATAGGGCTTTAGGGTTTGTATTTTCTTATGATGATTAATATTATGGAGCCGTTTTGATATCTTGGAGAGCTGGTTTACCTCTCGAAAGTAAACTGTGGGAGAGCTTATCGACCTCTCGAAAGTCGGTTAATCTATCTTTTATTTGTTTATTTTGTTTTATTTATTCGGTTCGTATCAATTGGTTACGATCCAGAATATTAGTATTGTTATTTTGTTTTATTATTATTATTTATTAGTATTAGATAATATTTAGTTTAAATCTAAATATTTAGTAGATAGGTTTTATTTTAGATAAAGATTAGGATTCGAATTTGAATAGGGATTAGATCTTATATAGAGATCTATAAATAGGGCTTTAGGGTTTGTATTTTCTTATGATGATTAATATTATGGAGCCGTTTTGATATCTTGGAGAGCTGGTTTACCTCTCGAAAGTAAACTGTGGGAGAGCTTATCGACCTCTCGAAAGTCGGTTAATCTATCTTTTATTTGTTTATTTTGTTTTATTTATTCGGTTCGTATCAATTAAATAAAAGATAGATTAACCGACTTTCGAGAGGTCGATAAGCTCTCCCACAGTTTACTTTCGAGAGGTAAACCAGCTCTCCAAGATATCAAAACGGCTCCATAATATTAATCATCATAAGAAAATACAAACCCTAAAGCCCTATTTATAGATCTCTATATAAGATCTAATCCCTATTCAAATTCGAATCCTAATCTTTATCTAAAATAAAACCTATCTACTAAATATTTAGATTTAAACTAAATATTATCTAATACTAATAAATAATAATAATAAAACAAAATAACAATACTAATATTCTGGATCGTATCATTACTCCGCCCCCAAAACACACCTTGTCCTCAAGGTGTGGCTTCAAGCAATTCCTGGATCCCATGTTTTGACTTGTAGGTCCATCTTTTGCAAATCAAAGTGAAACTGAAAAGCGCTTGCAAACGAGTCTTGGCTTAATTGTTTTCTATTTGGCCCTTGTAGAGTTAAATTAGCATGGCAAAGATTAACGCTTTTGTGATAAGATGCATCTCCAACTCGTTGACCAGTAGTTTGTGGCTTCGTTTTTCTGGTTTGACTCGTTAAAGTAACAAACTTTTTCCAAAACTCTATCGCCTTAACTCGTCTTGTTTCTCTCGTTGATTGCGGCTCTCCTCTATCTTCAGCATCAGGGCAATCTTCATTAACCTCTTTTATCTTAGTCTTGCTCATCTCTTCTTTTTCATTATTGTTGCCATCAATCAACCCTGGTTCAATAACAACCGTTAGGTCTTCTTCCACGACTATTTTCTCCATCTCTTTCAAGGATGTGGTTGATGGCATTGGCGAATCTGCCCTTCTTACTAGAGTTCCGTTTTCAATCAAACTTCGGAGCAGGTTCATAATTTCATTGTGTTGTTGTTGTTCCACTTCCCTGTGTCGTTCGACCTCTTCCCTCCATTGTCGGTCCTTTTCCTTCCAATCAATCATCCATTGTTCAAAATTACTAGATCTTTTACCAGTGGCGACTTTGGATTGAACTAGATCCGCTTCAACATCATACATCTTGAATAAACCGAATTTTTTTTTTTCGTGAACAGTACCCTTGCGATGAACAGTAACCGATGAACAGTGTTCGCGATGAACAGTAATCGCGATGAACAGTGCTGCGATGAACAGTAAATCGTGAACAGTACTTTTTTTTTTTTTTTTTTTTTTTTTTTTTTTTTTGAACGATTGATCCAGAACCGAACAGCTCTGATACCAATTGGTAATGATACGATCCAGAATATTAGTATTGTTATTTTGTTTTATTATTATTATTTATTAGTATTAGATAATATTTAGTTTAAATCTAAATATTTAGTAGATAGGTTTTATTTTAGATAAAGATTAGGATTCGAATTTGAATAGGGATTAGATCTTATATAGAGATCTATAAATAGGGCTTTAGGGTTTGTATTTTCTTATGATGATTAATATTATGGAGTCGTTTTGATATCTTGGAGAGCTGGTTTACCTCTCGAAAGTAAACTGTGGGAGAGCTTATCGACCTCTCGAAAGTCGGTTAATCTATCTTTTATTTGTTTATTTTGTTTTATTTATTCGGTTCGTATCAATCTTCTTCATGTGAGTTAATTTTTCCTCGAGATGTTGACATTTTAATAAAAATGAAGATGATAAAAACTAGATAATTATATATATGGACAATTAACTGACAAAAATGATGACATAGTTTGACAAAAATTACATGACAAAGAAAGACATTTTGAGCTTAGAAATGTATTAATCGATCATTTGTGGGATGAATATTCTAATTCAGAAAATTAATGTATTTTAGTTATTATGTTTTTAATTTATGTCATTTAAAATAATGTATTTTCTTTTATAATGTAAAATAAAGAATTAAAAATATGATTATTATGTGCCCCACTAGTTTTTTTTTTTTGAACGCTAGTTACTAAGTTAGTGGTTTAGGGATAGAGTGACTTAATAGTTGGAGATGCTAATTGTAATAATAATATTCGAAGTGTGTTGAGAAGAATAGGAGTGGCAGCTATGGAAGGAAAGAAATAGCAGATTGTTTCTTGGAAGAGCAGAAAATGTTGATTCTGTTCTTATGCGCATCAAGGATAATATTAAGTTGCAGCTTTCAAGTTTGAATGTTAAGGCCTCTACAAATGTTACAAAAATTGCTGCTGAATGGGGTATCCAAATGAATGTTAGAAAGATTTAGATTTGTTTGTCTTTCTGCAGATTTGTTTAGTATTGGTTGGTTGTTGGTTAGCTGTGTTGTGTTTTGGTTGTATGAAACTCTTGTAATTTGGTTCATGGTTAATATATTTCTTGTGGGTCTTGAGGTGGGGTGATGGCAATGCCGAAACTATACTTTTAGGATTCCTTTTTCTTTTTCTTTTTTTTTTTAAAAAAAAAGGTGAAAAAGATTAAAAAAAAGTAAAATAATTGAAATAAATGTGTGACGTGGCATTTCACACTTATATCACTGTTCAGTAAATACATTCTCTCTCACCCGCACACAAACATTTGCTTGGTCCAAGCTCACTGTTCACAAGTAATCGAAGAAAACCAGAGATCTAACGAATTCGAAAAAGTCTCCCTGCATTTCGATTCATACTTCTCGCATTTCAACTTTCGCCTGCTGCAAATCTCATACCCTCAATTTCAACTCCTTCCTTCATTTGATTTCGAATTTGCTGGTAGTAATTGAAGCGACTATCGAGCTCTCAAATCGGCCATGGAAGAATATGCGTAGTTCTTCTTTCAATTTAATATTGTATCGAAAATATTCCAGAATTTGATATATGTAAGTGTGTGTGGATGCTTATGACAGGGAAAATGAAGTGGAACTTTTGCAGAGGTACAGGCGAGATAGGCGGATACTTCTGAATTACTTGCTATCTGGTAGTTTGATTAAGAAAGTTGTGATGCCACCTGGTGCTGTTTCGTTGGATGATGTGGATCTAGATCAAGTTAGTGTTGATTTTGTTCTGAATTCCGTGAAAAAAGGTTTGTGATTTTGTAATTGATACATCTATTGGTAACTGCCTCAAGTTCTAAAACAGGAGCTGCATTTTTCAACTTGAATTTCTAAATGTTACTTTTGGTTTTCCCCAAAATGAGATAATTATTAGTCTCTGTTGTTGGATTATGCAGGCGACATGCTTGAGCTCTCAGAAGCTATTAGAGATTATCATGATAGTACTGGATTCCCTCAAATGGTAAGATGAAAGCTGAATAACTAACTACTATTTAGCATTGTTAATGAAATCCACTAACATTTAATTCGTTTAGCTAAATGGTTTGATTATACAATTTAATGCCCTTCTATAATGAAAGATTATTATACATGATACAGCTCTGTTTGGTTAATAGACAAAGACAAATTGTATTTATTTAGTAAGTAATTAAGACATCTTGTAAGTGCATAATCTTTTGATGGATACACATCATAACATAAGAGAAATCTTCCTTTTTGGTTTATTATTTATTGTTTCTTACTGTTTTTATTTTCTGTGTAATGAAGAATGCAGAGTCTGAAGGTGAATTCTTTTTGGCTACCAATCCTGAATCATCAGGCTCACCTCCAAGGCGGGCTCCACCAGTGGTTCCTTTTGTGGTACCATCACCAATCACACCAGAAATGACATCAATGCCCTTTGCAGCAACAGAAGAAGATGAAGATGAACCTGAGATGATATCAAATTTGCAATCTTTAAACTCAGGGCAAGATCGTAATTTAACCGTTGATGACATTGAAGATTTTGAGGATGAAGATGATTTAGAAGAACTTACTAGTCGTAGGTATTCAAGGAGAACAATGAATGATACTGCTGATCTTGTTGTAGGCTTGCCTTCATTTGCAACAGGTAATTATAGACGTTGAGAAATGTTGTCATTTATAACTAATAAGTAACCTTTCTCTGTTTAGTTAATATTCAATATTTTCTTTATTTATTTCTTTAGTTGCTGAGAAAAACTACTGGTTTCATCATTTGGTTAGGTATAACTGATGATGATCTTCGTGAAACCGCCTATGAAATTCTATTGGCTGCTGCTGGTGCTTCTGGGTATTGTTTTCCTATTCTATATGTATATGTGTGTATATATATATATCTTTTGACTTATATGTAATGATTGTGTAAACAGGGGTCTTATAGTGCCATCAAAGGAAAAGAAAAAAGAAAAGAAATCCAGATTGTTGAAGAAGCTTGGAAGGAGTAAAAGTGAACAGATTACAAACCAGTCCCAACAGTCAACTGGTTTGACCGGTCTGTTGGAGACAATGCGAATTCAAATGGAGGTAAAACAAATTGACACTTTCCTGTTAAAATTATGCTTTGTGTTATGATTTCAAACAGAATCAAATTATTTCCTTTTTTTTTTGTTGTAAACACAGATTTCTGAAGCAATGGACATTAGAACAAGACAAGGGTTACTAAATGCAATGGCTGGAAAAGTGGGAAAAAGAATGGATGCTCTTTTGATTCCTCTAGAATTATTATCTTGTGTTTCTCGAACCGAATTTTCTGACAAAAAAGCTTATATAAGGTGGCAAAAGAGACAAGTCAGTAAATTTAGTTTCTTTTTCTTATAGTTTAGTAAATTTATGTCTTAAATAATTGATAATCATGCAATACTGTGTTAGTTTAGTTAAATATGCTAGAGGAAGGACTTGTTAATCACCCAGTCGTAGGATTTGGAGAATCTGGACGCAAAGCAAGTGAAATGAGGATTCTTTTAGCAAGAATTGAAGAATCTGAGGTTAATATTTGATTTCTAAACCTTTGTTTATCTTATTTATATTGCATTTTATTTTTATTTTCAGTCATTTGCACCTTCTGCTGGTGAAATTCAACGGGTGGAATCTTTGAGATCTTTAAGGGAGATTGCAATTACACTTGCAGAAAGACCAGCTCGAGGTGATTTAACCGGTGAAGTTTGTCATTGGGCAGACGGTTATCATTTTAATGTCAGACTCTATGAAAAACTTCTTCTCAGCATTTTTGATGTTCTAGATGAAGGAAAACTAACAGAGGTTAGTTAACATAACATATATAACAGTAACAAACTTTTAATGTCAGTTTTGTCTTGTCTGAAATCACATACATTATAATCTTGTATGCAGGAAATAGAAGAAATACTAGAACTGTTAAAGTCCACCTGGCGAATATTGGGGATCACTGAAACTATTCATCACACATGTTATGCATGGGTATTATTTCGTCAGGTATTATTATATATTTTCTGTTATTGCAAAATCCATCTTTAATTGGATTAAATGGTATGATTTTAGGTGTTGTTTTGCAGTTTGTTATGACTAGAGAACATACACTTCTTCGACTTGCAATTGAGCAGTTAAATAAAGTACCAATGAAGGAAGAACGGGGCCCACAGGAGAGAATGCATCTAAAAAGCTTATATTGCAAAGTTGAAAATGAAGAGGGATCTCAAGAACTAACCTTTTTACAGTCTTACTTAATACCTATTCAGAAATGGGCTGATAAGCAACTTGCTGATTATCATTTGCACTTTTCTGAGGTTTGTAACCAAATTATGGGCTAAAATTTATGTTTAATAACTGTAAAATTATGCTAAATATTGTTTAACTGAATACACTGTAACGTCTTTATTTTTATTTTAGGCATTGACGATGATGGAGAATGTAGTATCAATCTCAATGGTAGCAAGAAGACTTCTTCAGGAGGAACATGGATCGGTGTGTAACACACACACACACACAGACACGGCATTCTTATAGCTACAAAAAGCTCACTTTTGGTTATCATTTGTTTTTCATGCAATGCAGCATGCGCCTGTGACAGATGGCGATAAGATAGAGTCCTATGTATCATCTTCCATCAAAAGTGCATTTATAAGGGTAAGTTATGTCTATTTCTTTTTTATCACTTATCATGAGTTGACTAGATGTGTTGACTTGTATGGTGTTGACTTGCAGACATTACAGGATGTTGAAACAATGTCAAATGCAACAGGTGACCATCCACTAGCACTATTAGGAGAAGAAAGTAAGAAACTTTTGAAAAAGGATGCAACTGTATTTCTACCAGTATTATCTCAGTGGCATCCACAAGCAGTTGTTGTCTCTGCATCTCTTCTTCACAAGCTTTATGGAAGCAAATTGGTTGGTTCTGTTCATCAACTGATATCATGTATTTAATATGGAAATATTAAACTTTATATCATGTGTTAAATCTGCAGAAACCGTTCCTTAATAGTGTTGAGCAACTTACAGAAGATGTAGTTTTGGTATTTCCTGCTGCTGATAGTTTTGAGGAATATGTTATGGACCTTATTTCATCTTCTAGTGAAGCTGGAGAAACAGAATATTCCTTGAAAAAACTTGCTCCATATAAGGTATGCCGTATGTGTATGTGTATGTGTATGTGTATGTATATGTATATGTATATGCTTACATCAGCATTCTCTAATTAGAAGATTCTCATTATTTTTTTATGATTGATCTTTTTCTTATAATAGATTGAAATAATATCTGGGACACTGGTGTTGCGTTGGGTCAATTCACAACTAACCAGAATTAACGGGTGGGTCGAGCGAGCCATTCAACAGGAGGTAAGTAAATTAATGCTAAAATTGTGTATAAATTATTAATTATTTAGTTACTGATAAGAACCGAGCCGTTAAATCAAGAAACGATTACGAATGCCTGTGTTCGAGAACAGGTAATCTCCCAAAGTAGTCAATGACTAACTTTATTAATTCATAATCCCTAATACCCAATGGCGCACCATATTTATAGTGACCTGCTAATACAAATAATAATCCTAAACAAAATCAAACTCCTAAAAACAATCGTCCTTATCCTAAAAAAGAAGTAAATAAATTATATAATTCAAATACTGATAACTTGCTTCATCCTTATCCTTGTTGCCTTCCACGACGTTGATAAACCTGACCATAGTAACGATCGGGCTTATCATTACTCCTCGCCCAAACACGCACCTTGTCCTCAAGGTGAAATTCTGGAAACATGTTTAATCGCCTCCATTGGTTCCCATGTAGCCTCATATTCCGGTAGATCTAACCAACGAATTAAAACTTCTCCCCCTTCTGAACTTTCACGAATCCCTTCCACTTGCCCTGGTTGCAACAAAACTTCCATATCTTCTGTTAAAGTAGCCGGTAGAGTAGGAAATGTTCCACTATTCCCCACCGCCTTTCGTAATTGCGATACGTGAAAGACGTTATGGATGCGTGTTGTGTCGGGTAGGCGTAAACGGTATGCTACTTTACCGATTCGCTCCATTACTTCAAAAGGACCAAAAAACCGTGGTGCAAGTTTCTCATTTCTGCGGCGCGCCACTGATTGTTGGCGATATGGTTTCAACTTTAAAAATACCCGGTCACCTACGTCAAATTGGATTTCCCGTCGGTGTAAATCAGCTTGGTTCTTCATGGTTTGCTGGGCTTTAAGCAGGTGAACCTTGAGTTCAAGTAACATTCGATCTCTTTCCTCCAAATATTCGTCTACTGTTCCCACGATTGCCTTAGCATGACTATAGTGCAACAGATGAGGTGGTTCTCTCCCATATAATACTTTAAACGGAGTAGTTTTGGTGGCCGTGTGGAAGGAGGTATTGTACCAATACTCGGCCCAATCTAACCATTTACTCCATTTTTTTGGTGCATCCGTGACAAAACATCGCAGGTATGTCTCCACACAACGGTTTACGACCTCCGTTTGTCCATCCGTTTGGGGGTGGTAGGCGGTACTACGCTTGAGTGATGTCCCTTGCAAACGGAATAATTCTTGCCAAAAACGACTTAGGAAAACTTTATCCCGATCTGACACGATTGATTCCGGCACACCATGTAACCGGACCACTTCCCTAATAAAAGCCTTTGCGACTGAGAAGGCCGTATACGGGTGTTTTAATGGCACGAAATGGGCGTATTTACTTAATCTGTCTACAATCACAAAAATAACAGTGAACCCTTCGGAATTTGGGAGTCCGTCAATGAAATCCATGGTGATTTCAGACCACACTTGAGTTGGAAGTTCTAACGGTTGCAATAACCCGCTCGGGGCCATTGTAGAATATTTCTGGCGTTGACACACGTCACATTCGGCCACCAACTTAGCGATATCTCCCTTCATTCCCGTCCAAAAAACTTCCCGGGCCATGCGTTGGTATGTCTTCTGCACCCCGGAATGCCCTCCTACGACACCATCATGAAATTCACGGAATAGCTTTGGGATCCAAGGAGATTCCCGGTTCAGAACCAATCTTCCATTGTACAATACTTTGCCCGCCTCGATTGTATATCCCGGTGGCACCGACGACCCGTGAATAAGCTTTTGTTTAATCGTGACGATTTCGTCTATTTAGTCGAGGTCGTTCCATAGATCTTCCCAATCAATTTTACTTGTTGTTTTGATTTCTTGTAGTTGAACCTCCTGAGTTTTACGGGAAAGAGCATCGGCCGCTTTATTTTCTATGCCCGGTCGATATACAATATCAAAAGAATACCCGAGGAGTTTAGATAACCATTTTTGGTGATCCTCAGTAACCGTGCGTTGCTCTAACAAGTATTTTAGACTTCGTTGGTCCGTTCGAATTACAAACTTGCGCCCGAGAAGATAGGGACGCCATTTTTGGACGGCTAGCACAATAGCCATAAGCTCGCGTTCGTATACAGACTTAAGGCGAGCACGCGTTCCCAGAACATGACTATAAAATGCTAGAGGTCTTCCTTCTTGCATCAGGACAGCACCTACCCCGTAACCGGATGCGTCCGTTTCTACGACGAATTCTTTCGTGAAATCAGGTAACGCTAGGACCGGTACCTGCGTCATCGCTCGTTGTAGCTGATGGAAAGCATTAGTTGCTTCCTCAGACCACTTGAAACTGTCCTTCTTCAATTGCTCTGTTAATGGAGATGCAATTTTACCATAGTTCTTGACGAACTTGCGATAGTAACCTGTTAATCCCAAAAAACCGCGGAGCTCTTGTAGTGTTTTCGAGATCGGCCAATCCATCATGGCGCTGATTTTTGTCGGGTCTGCGGCGACGCCCTCCGCCGATATCAAGTGACCCAAATATTCAACCTGTTTGTGAGCAATAGAACATTTTTTCTTGTTAGCAAAAAGTTGGTGTTCGCGTAATACCTTAAATACGGTGGCTAGGTGCGTCACATGTTCGCCCATCGTTTTGCTGTACACGAGTATATCGTCAAAAAACACAAGCACAAATCGCCTTAACAAAGGTCGGAACACCTTGTTCGTTAACGATTGAAACGTCGCCGGAGCATTAGTTAGCCCGAACGGCATTACCAGGAATTCATAATGCCCGTCGTGAGTCCGAAATGCGGTTTTGTGAACGTCTCCGAGTTTCATACGGATCTGGTGGTATCCGGTTTTAAGGTCGATTTTAGAGAATATTGTGGCACCGTGAAGTTCGTCTAACAATTCTTCAATTACCGGGATGGGAAATTTGTCGAGAACGGTTGCTTTGTTTAGGGCACGGTAGTCCACACAAAAACGCCAACTGCCGTCTTTCTTTTTAACTAGTAGTACGGGACTAGAAAAAGGGCTTGAACTGGGTTGAATGACTCCCGCGTTTAGCATCTCGGTCACTAACTTTTCAATTTCATCTTTTTGGGAAAATGGGTAACGGTAAGGGCGTACACTGATTGGAGAAGTGCCTTCTTTAAGGGTGATTGCATGCTCGTGACTTCGCGACGGTGGTAGCCCGTGTGGCATCTCAAACACATCCTGATACTCTGTGAGTACATTGTTGATTTCGGGGTTGACGATGGGTCGTGGTTCAGTTGTGTTTTCTGCTGAATTCAAATGCACCAAAAAAGTGTTAGTTTCATGTTTAAGCATCCTATCAAGGGATTTACACGATACCGAGGACTTAGAACAGCTCGCGTCCCCGGTGATGGTGACTTGTCGGTTACCCTCCCAAAAGCTCATGTGTAAATCATGCCAATTAACGAGCATATCACCGAGTGTGCGCAACCATTTATAACCGAGGATGATGTCGGAACTGCCCAAGGTTAGCGGGTAACAATCTTCTATGATCTGTAGTTCCGGTAGGGCAATAATAATCCCCTTGTAAATACCCGATATCTGATCCGTCATTCCGTTCCCTATTTTAACTTTAATGGCGCCTGTTTTGGACATATTCAACCCTAACACTGACACCATGCGTTCGGATATGAAATTGTGAGATGCACCGCTGTCAATTAGGATCAATACTTGGTGTCCTCCCACTTCTCCTTTGACTTTCATGGTTTGGGGAGGTGTGAGGCCGCTGATAGAGTTCAATGATACTTCTATCATGTCGAGGTGGGCGTGGTCTTCTTCTTCCTCCTCGGGGTCGCTACCGTCTTCATCAACTAATAGCACTTGTAGGGTTTTGCTAGGACAGCGGTGTCCCGGTCCATATTTTCCGTCACAACGGAAACATATACCCTTGGCTCGTTTTTCGGCTAATTCCGCTGGGGTTAGTCTTTTAAACCGACTACCCATGCCCCCTGTATTCGGTTTCTTGTCGTTACCAGTGGTGGTAGTTGCGGGTGGGGTGAATGGTGGTTTTGGTATTCCGGTTGTACCGCGTGGTGTGTAGGAGTTGTTTCCTGGTTTGAGGCCCCCCGAACTTTTGTTATCATCCATCTTTACTGATATCCTCATGGCTTTTGCAAGGCTTTCGGGTTCCATAACCCGTATTGCTGCTCGTAAGTCGGGTTTTAATCCCTTGATAAAGGTGCTCTCTAACACCTTCTCCGGCAGATCGAGTAATTGGCCTGCCAAACTCTCAAATTGGCTGACGTAATCACGAGCCGTCCCTTCTTGTTGGATGTTTAGGAACTGTTCGTGAATGCTTCCCTCGTGTGATGCCTGAAAACGATCTAATAGTTTCTGTTTGAACCCGACCCAAGAATGGCACGACATTCTTGCTTCCATCCATCGGTACCATGCTAATGCCGATCCGTCCATGCAGATGGCGGCTGCTCTGAGGCGGTCTTTATCTTTGATCCCATGGATTTCGAAATATCTTTCTGCTCGATAAATCCAACTGTGCACGTCTTCCCCCTCAAAACTGGGCAGTTTGATCTTGTGGGCGTCCCACAGCGGGTCTCGTTTTCTTCTTTCCCTGGAGCTGACCTGCGTGGTTTCCGAGTCGTCGTCATCATCTGAAGACGATGTGGAATCATGTCTTGATACTTTGCTCGATGGTCTTGATCCTTTGCTCGATGTTTTTTTGTTGATCAGTGAGGTTAAGTCGGCGATAGCTTTCATCGTGCTTTGGTGTTGTTCTTGGTTTTCGATGCGGCTGGCTTCAAGATCCTCTCGGATTTTTGTTACGTCGGACTCTAACCTGTTGATTCTATCGGTGTTGGTAGCCATCTTGTTACCAGGAGCGGAATTGCTCTGATACCAATTGATAAGAACCGAGCCGTTAAATCAAGAAATGATTACGAATGCCTGTGTTCGAGAACAGGTAATCTCCCAAAGTAGTCAATGACTAAACTTTATTAATTCATAATCCCTAATACCCAATGGCGCACCATATTTATAGTGACCTGCTCAAATAATAATCCTAAACAAAATCAAACTCCTAAAAACAATCGTCCTTATCCTAAAAAAGAAGTAAATAAATTATATAATTCAAATACTGATAACTTGCTTCATCCTTATCCTTGTTGCCTTCCACGACGTTGATAAACCTGACCATAGTAACGATCGGGCTTATCAGTTACTTTTGGCTATTAATATATATGTATATATTTTTTTAATTTAATATTTCAGCGATGGGAACCGGTATCAATGCAGCAACGACACGGGAGTTCAATTGTTGAAGTTTATCGCATCATTGAAGAGGTTCCCATTAAATTAATAACTAATAATTTACTTAATTTTTTTGCACAAATATTAGGTTTCTTATAATAAGTAACAACATATTTTTATTTAATTTTAATTTTATTTCAGACGGTTGATCAATTTTTTGCTCTAAAAATTCCTATGAGATCTGGAGAAATGAATAGCTTGTTCCGAGGCATTGATAATGCATTTCAAGTATATGCAAAACACGTTGTTGACAACTTGGGTACGTATAAATATAATGCACAATATATATATTTTGTATTATATTATGGTTTTTCAGTTTTAAATGCTTCATTTAAATAATAACATGCAGTTAGCAAAGAAGACATTATTCCACCTGTACCTATTCTGACAAGATACAGGAGAGAAAGTGGAATAAAAGCTTTTGTTAAGAAAGAATTAAATGATCAAAGGCTACCTGAAATGAGAAAATCAAGAGATATTAATGTTTTAACAACACCAACATTATGTGTGCAGTTAAACACACTTTATGTGAGTTAAATATAATAATAAAATTATTATTATTTTTGTAATTTAAGCAGATGCTTCAACAACTAACTAACTTTGCTTTTTTTTTTATTGTTTTCTCTTTAGTATGGGATTAGTCATCTTAACAAGCTGGAAGACAGCATTTGGGAACGCTGGACAAGGAAGTTGAAGCATGGAAAATCCAATAGTACGTGTTATAATTAGGTTTCAAATTTATCTGAATTATTTATTGTTTTGTTTATCAGATGTAAATGAAATATTTATATTTAAGATTGTATTGTGCAGAGATATCTACAGATGAGAAGTTGAAAAAAGAAAGCTTTGATGGAAGTAGGAAAGACATTAATGCGGCCATTGATCGGATTTGTGAGTTCACCGGTGAGACATGTTTTCATATTATTATTTTTAAGTGTAGATTTAAGATCTGTTTATAAATTTAATTATATTTGACAGGATTTAAGATAATTTTCTGGGATCTAAGGGAACCATTTATTGAAAACCTATATAAACCCAGTGTTTCTGAATCCAGATTGGAAACACTAATTGATCTACTTGATGTGGTATGCATATCTCAATTTTTTTAATTTATTTTTTAAATAATGTGAAATATAAATATATATTTAATTGATGTGTTACGAATGTGTGCAGGAATTAAATCAACTATGTGATATCATTGTGGAGCAACTTAGAGATCGAGTTGTAACAAGCCTCCTTCAGGCATCACTGGTCTGTTTTTTACTTCTACTTCTTCAAATATTTTACATGCTTTTGTATTTATTTTTATTTTTATTTTATGTTATTTTAATAATAATGTATGTTTTGTTTTTGCAGGATGGTTTGCTCAGAGTGCTATTAGATGGAGGTCCATCACGCTTGTTCATTTCTTCCGATGCTAAATATTTGGAAGAAGATTTAGAGGTTCTTAAGGTACGAACAGAATAATTCTGGAATAATCTGCAAAAAAGTAAAAAATAAAATTGTTATTGACATATTTTTTTAATTGACTTTTGTTAGGAATTCTTTATATCTGGTGGAGATGGACTTCCTCGTGGAGTTGTTGAAAATCAAGTAGCACGTGTTCGACAAGTGATCAAGCTGCAGGGCTATGAGGTTAGTTATTCTACAAATTTTTTATTTCTATGAATAATTTTTGTATTGAAAATGATGGCTAGAAAAAACAATATTATTAAGAAAATAAAATTATTTCTCTTTTATTTTTCAACCCATTTGACTAGTTTCCTTTATTGCTAATTTATTGTAATTTACTCATTATCAATAAACTGCAACCCGAATTGACTCATGGTTGACCAAATGTAGACACGGGAACTCATAGATGATTTAAAATCCACAAGTGCGTCAGACAGAAGCAAATTGGGAGCTGATTCAAAAACTCTGTTGAGGATTTTGTGTCACAGGAGTGATTCTGAGGCTTCTCAATTCCTTAAGAAACAATACAAAATCCCTAAATCGGCTGCTTAGGGTTTGAAATACGTTCGAAGGGCTTCATTGTTTACATATGTTGTTTTTTTGTATGAGTTTCGGGCACGGTGTGTGTTGTAAAGTAGGTCTTTTTTATTTATTTTTTAAATTTTGTTTGTTTTCAAAGTTAAGATGTGCAGTGATTTGTTAATCTTAGATGCATATGTTTATGGATCTGATCATATGATTTTTTGGGTTATGAATATGATCATATTTTGTAGAAGATATGTAACCAAGCACATGCTTGGTTCTTAAACTATTAGAAGTGGAAAATTGAGTGGGTTGGATAACGGTTTCTTGTTCAGGTCTAAAGGGGGAATTTTTTTATGGCTTGGCTGGTGTTAATATGTACTTTTTTTTATTTTTTTTTTTTATTTTTACAAAGAGAAAGAGCTGGAGAGGAGAGTTGAGATTTGAGGTGGCTGGGTTGGAGCTTGTCAGATGACTGGAGAAGAAAAGAAATTAAAAAAATAAAATTAAAGGAATTTTGGTTATTTTAGGTAAAATTGCGAGTAGGCTTCCGTTGATATCATTTGCCGTTTCCAAAAAAAAATTGATGAAAAAATGAAATTTAAAGACCACATGGACAAAAATCATGAAATTAAAAAGTACAAAGACAAAAAAAAGTACAAGGACAATCGTAGAATTTAGAAGACTACAATGGACAATTCCTGTCATTTAATTAAAAATTTTATGATCATCACTTCCTTATAAAGCATTAGACTTACATCATAAAACTTATAATAGTTATAATATTTAAAATTACTAGTGTATCCCTAGAGTCCAAGGAAGAGATTGTCTTTTGATAGAATGTCTTGATAGTAAATCGAGTGCCGATCCTCAACTTGACTTATTCAGGCCTTTAGGTGAGAAAAAAATCAACGGAAGTAACTTAGCGCAAATTGGATTGCCAAGCAAGGTACCGGGGTTGCTCTGACTTAGATGGCCCTAAGAAACGTATCACTCTAGTAACTGATCCTTTTATAATTGATGGGGCAGAACATTCCCCGTTTCCCTTTGATAATAATTTAGTTTATTATATTATGCCTTAGATGATTTTCCGTATAAAAAATTCTCGAATAAATGTGATCCAACATGAACAAAATTTCTATAAATAAAAGATAAGAAAACAAAATCAAAATTAAATAAAAATGAGTCATATTAAATACACATTATAACTATACGAAGTGGGATCGAGTGAGGACTCTTTTTCCGGTGAGTACTGCGAGGACAAATCTGGGCCTTAGGTCAAAGAAAATTAATGACTAGGATCTAATGTGAAGAAAAGTAACAATGTTAGAAGGTTAGGGGGTTTTGTGTTAAGTTTAACAAAATAGTGGGGGGTAAAAAGAAAATTTGTAAGGTTAAAATGGTCATTTTCGCACACATACTCTCTCTCCTCGCCACATGTCAATTTTCTGATTTGGCGGGTTTTATTTTTACCCCCAAGTTCGTATTTCGTCCATAACTTTTTTTTTTCTTTGTAAAAAAAAAAACTAAAAAATGCCAAAGTTCTTATAATTAAATTTTCTAACAAAATGAGTATAGTCATGAAAATTTTAAAAAAAAAACCCGGATAAAATATTGGATCATTTTGTTAAATTTGGATCATTTTGTTAATTTTGGATCATTGTTATAATTTTGGATCATTTTGTTATTTTTGGATCATTGTTAATCTTGCATAAACATAATTTTGTATAAATAATTAGTCAAATAATATATCATATATAATTTTGGATCATTTTGTTCATTCATGGTTATTTTGTTTACTTTGTACAATTGTTAATTTTTGGATCATTTTGTTACTTATGGATCATTGTCAATTTTGGATCATTTTCTTTTCAAATTTTCATGACTATACTCATTTTGTAGAAAATTTAATTTTAAAATTTTTGGCATTTTTAGATTTTTTATTTTACAAAAAAAAAAGTTATGGACGAAAAACAAAGTGCGGGGGAAAAACTCACTTCCAATTATAAGAGGACAAGTGGCAAAAGGAGAAAATGGGGGTTTCGAAAATGACTTTTATGCCCTTTTGAACAAGAGTGGACGAAAATTATTCTCGCAGTCCTCACCGGGAAAAGAGTCCTCACCGGATCCGGACCCATAACTATACAATATTTACGATCATATAATTAATCTTTTAAATATAATTTTTTTTAAAAGTTTATATAGTATGTGGATATATATTCGAAGAAACGTTTACTCAAATCGAAATTATTTTTTTAATAAAATCGAAATTTAAATTTAAGCTGCTATATAACAAAATGAAAAGTAACATAATATGCTGCTTTTAAGTCGGTAGTACTAACGAGGGACAAAAGGTGATCGGGAAAATATAGTATTACCGTTTACACCAGCTAGGCCAGTAAACGAACCAAACGTTCAACGAACTGTTCGTGAACCGTTCGGCAGGAGTTCGTTTATGTTCGTTCGTTTAGCTAAATAAACGAACACGAACAATATTTTGTGTTCATTTAGTTAAACAAACGAACACGAACAAGGGCCCGTTCGTTCGTTTATATTCGTGAACATCCGTTCGTATTTGTTTGTTTACGTTCGTTTATATGTGTTCGTTAAGGTTCGTTTATTCTTGAATTAAATATAAAATATTATTTATAATATTGATTAATTATAATTAATATAAAAAATCATAAATATATAATGCCTTTAGGTTTAGAGTTTCTTGTTCAATTTATTTAATTCACTTATGTTCGTTTATATGTGTTCGTTAAAGTTCGTTTTCCCGCATTTCGCTCGTTTGTGTTCGTTTATGTTTATGTTCGTTTGTGTTTGTTACCCTTGTTCACGAACAGTTCATGAACACTATATTTTCTTAACAAACGAACACGAACACAAAAATCCATTCGATAAGTGTTCGCGAACCGTTCGTGAACACATTTTTTCCTTAACAAATGAACGTGAACAAGGTCCCGTTTGTGTTCGTTCGGTTCGGTTCGTTTACACACCAACCCTAACTTATGTGCGAATTGTCGTTAGAGAAACTAGAAGGGGTGTATTTGCAACATAGACAAATCTTGAAAGTAAAATCTCCGAATGATAAAGACAGCCAACGCCAGAAAACACCACGAGATCTTCCGTCGACATGCAACCCTCAACTTACCAAAAATCTTCCTTGTTTTGGAAAAACCCAACAATAATTAGGTCTTCTTAATCAAAATTCTGACCTTTTTCCCTCAATGATTGCCGACACTTATTTCACAAGTAGCATAAATTCATTCAAAAACCTTGTTTTATAATTGCAAAAAAATCCAAATTTCTTTCGAATTTCTGATATAATTTTCATTCGCGGATCATCATCAACGTCGTCTCCAGATTTCATCTCCGGTGTCTTCTCATGAAGCAAAATCTGTCGCATTGTTGTTAGATTTTGCTGATTTGCAGTCATATGGAAAGGTAAATACACCTGCAGGTTGATTTATATTTTCGTAAATTTTGTGCGATTAATTTCCATATATAATGCAGATAAAAATGCAGAGAAATCGAATGTTCTCACATCTGTTTCTGTATTTCGATTGCTGAGGAAGAATGTCTGCGAGGAAGGAAAGGACCGATGCTGAACATTTATCAGGTAAATTATGCAATTTCATTTTGTGTATGATGTTAAGGTTATGTCGTTTGGTTAAGATCAAGTACCTAGGGTTATGTCGTTAGTCTTTCAGTTGGAAATTGGTAAAACATATATGATTTTGGATGTTGGTTGCAAGCTATATACGTATGCCTGGCTTTCCTTAATTCCAAATTTAACTTATGATTAATACACTTATTATTGCAGGAGTTTCCCTCTTTGACCTCTTAAAAATAAATGATGACGATGATGAAAATTGTGACAAATTAGATGAAGGGACACTATCTAACAGTACGTTTATTTATTCATTATTATTTTCAGAAATAGATGATTAATTTGTGCAACCAGATGTTCATATAAAAAATCCGGAAATTACTTAAATGTCATATCTTCTACTTATGTGATATAACTAAATACTTGGGTTGGTTACAATGTGATATATCTCATCAGGTGCAAAACGGAGGCTGGCAAGTTTTTTATCTGAATCTGGTAATGAGTTATGTGCAGATTGTGGGTCACCAAATCCAAAATGGGTGTAAGTGCATCCATATTTTCTATTTATCCACCAATTTTCATAATTTATTTCGTATTTTTCTCTGATTAAAGTTCTTTTCACATTGTGGGGGTGTGACTAGATCTGCAAATCTTGGAGCATTTGTCTGCATCGTGTGTTCTGGAGTACATAGGAGCCTTGGAGTGCATATATCAAAGGTCTAGTATTCACTACTTGGCCCGTTTTGACCCGTTCAGCCCGTTTGGCCTGTTTCTTTAAGCTAATGTTTTTATCAAATTGTGGGGACAGGTATTGTCAGTGAATCTAGACGAGTGGACAGAGGAAGATGTTGATAATGTGATAAAACTTGGTGGAAATACTGCAGTAAATATACAATATGAAGACAATATTCCAGACAACATTAAGAAACCCCAACCAGATTCTTCCATAGAGGATCGTACTGATTTTATCAAGTAAAGGAACAACTATTGCAACTGTTAGAGGTGGAAAAACGGGCTGGTTGGGTTGACCCGAAACACTTATGTGTCCATTTTTCAAAAAAAAATAAAATATATATATATATATATATATATATATATATATATATATATATATATATATATATATATATATATATATATATATATATATATATATGATCAGCAAAACTAAATTACAGCAACATAACCAACTTTTAAAATAAAGCGATTTAGGAGGATATATGCATTATAAATGTAACCTTCGACCCATTCATCCCGTTTGATTCGTTTCCTTTTTAGCTAACTTTTTTACCCGTTTGACCAATTAGTATATGTAACAAATGTGGTACTTTTTTTTTTACTAAATTTGATTGATACACAGGAGAAAATATGTAATGAAACAATTTTTAAACACGGATGAACACTCATCATGCCTGTTTACTCCAGCAGCTTCTCAAAGCAGTTCAACAGGGTTAAATTCGACAGTGGATAAAAAAAATATAAATAATGCGCGTATCGGTCTCAACACCAAAAAAAGAAAAGATGCTGAATTAAAACCTCAAAGAAAAAGTAACTCAACGGTAATTACTTTCAATTAGATTTTTGAATTAATAATAATAATAATTATTATTATTTTAATGTAATCATGTGTATTCTTGTTTATAGGCAGGTATGGTTGAATTTGTTGGTTTGATTAAAGTCAATGTGGTCAAAGGCACTAATCTTGTTATCCGAGATGTGATAAGTAGTGATCCTTATGTTATGCTCACATTGGGAAATCAAGTAAGCCTATATTCTAAAATGAAAAAAGAATATTTATTTTTTATGCATAATTGTAATTAGTGGGATAATTATTATGGTTTGGCTGCAGTCAATGAAAACAAAAGTTATAAAGAGCAACCTTAATCCTGTTTGGAATGAAAAGTTAATGTTATCCATTCCTGGAAACGTTCCACCGTTGAGAGTGGTAAGTCAAAGTCAAAGTTTTGTTTGTATATTTTATAATTAATTTTGCTAAGAAGTTGTTATGCAGGACGTTTTTGACAAGGATAAGTTTACAACAGATGATTTTATGGGTGAGGCTGAGATTGATCTGCAACCGTTGATCTCTGCTGCCAAAGGTTTAGAGAACTGTGATGCCAACGACCCATCAATGCTGCTTGAAGGAAAGGACAAAAATGCCCTTGCCAGTTATGGTGCGATTACAGTGGCAGATGGGACAGCAAAGCAAGACGTTGTTCTAAAACTGGAAAATGTTGAGAGTGGTGAAATACATATTGAAATTGAATGTGTGCCTTTAACTCAATAGAATGTTATTAAATAAAAAAAATGGCCTAAAAAGAATTACTTTAATCATGATTATGAAGAGTGAAATAAGAATTTGGGATGTGTTGAGTGATTAGTATTATCAATGTTGTGTATGTAATGTTTATAGCACACTATCATTCTAGGGTTTGGAAAAGAATTATCCACATTATATTTTATAATTTTTTCTGCTTCTATTATCGACGGACAATTTCTGTTAGATCATTAGATGGTTATAAACTTGGTTCAACAAAAGTGCTGTGTAGTTGTATAATGTCTAATAAACCTAATCAACAACCTCCATTACACAGATCTTGTTAAGAGAACAACCTTTTAAACACGTATAAATTGAAGAACGAAACTCATACACGTTATCAGATGAGGGTTTTAAGTCAACCATCTTGTTTGACCTCAAAACAGCATGAAATTGCAACTCGTTTATTCGCTTTGTTAACTGTGTAGCAAAATTCAATGAAAACACCATGTAGAAATCATCATTAACATCATCATTGATGCCATCACATGTTTTTATTCCAACATGAGATTTACTTGAATCCACTAAACCAACCAGGTTTTCCCCACCAACATATCTCTGATTTACACTAGATATCTGTAAAACAATGTCAAATTTTTCAAAAAGGATGAATTAAGAAAATTTATATTAAAATAATAAAATATGTGTTATACCTACCTCAATATACTCGATACCCATTGCAGCAAGAGACTCTAAAATGTCGTGAGATGAAATTAAGCTGATAACACCACCCGATCCAATTGGTGTTTGAAGTATTTCCCAAGCTGATGTCATCAAGATCTTGTGTTTATTGTTTCCTCCAAGTGAACAACTTATAACTGGTAATTTTTCTTCTTCTAAAATCCAAACCTGTAAAACATATGCAAAAAGAAAATGTAAGCTTAGAATACTAGTACAGTACAACTTAATGTTACACAAGCTTAAAAAAACCTTCCATTTTATAATCTTTTCATGGAATATGTAATAGATATAGAAGAATTTTGTAACCTTTTCAGGGTCATAGCCGAAATAATCATTGTCTGTCATCAAATTTTGAATATTGTCGATTGTGTTATCAGGACAAACCAGAATCAAAGGTATGGCTTCACAGTTTTCCATCTGCAAACACCAAAATTTCTGTCATTTTGACTTTTAAGGTCAACTGGACTACTTTTTAAACTCAAAATTGATGTGTACACTCTTATAAGCATAAAACCAGAATCTTTCTATTGGAAATATGTTATCATTTCTCAATTTTTCTCAGAATTCTAAATAAGCTGAAAAAAAACAGTGAATTTGACCTCAAAAGTCAACTGTCAAATCCAACTCAAGATAATCTTAAAATCTGAGTAGCGACATAGATATACTAGTGTAATACCTCAACTAATCTTTTGATGAGATTATCAGTCCTTTCAGAATCGGATTTTTTTTGCAGATTTATACCCTCAACAACCATAATATTTGCAACTTTGCCATCGGATATCAGAGCACTACGCCTTTCTGCTATATTGGAGCTTGTGGGCCCCACATCTCTGTCAACAAGGCAGCCTTTTGATACCTTATAAAGATCTTTTGTTGTTTGTGCATCATAAGCTGCTAAAAACTCAGATAACTGCCATCTGCACAAATAAACATACAAAAAGATGACAGCTGTCATTTTTAGGAAATTTTATTCAACCCGCCCATTCTTGCACCTATAATAAAAATGAATAGTGCAAATTAAAAATAAAAACCTGTTAGAAGGTGTTTCAAGAGACTTTAATGCCAGTTGAAGCAGTTGGAAATTAACACCAACAATTTGATCAGCTAAAAGACTTCTTTGGGATTCTTCACCATGTTTGAGCCCATCTAAAACATGCTTCTGATCCATTTCACATAATTTCTTTTTTGCTGCTATAAGTCGTTTTTGATACTTTTTCTTCTCTTTCCATTCCTAAAACACATAATAATTCTTTTCATTATTAATTCAAAAGGAATAATAATTTATTTTCTTCAAAGAAAATATAAATCAAAGTTTGACAGACTTACAAGCTGTCTACGTTCTTTCTTTGACCTTTGGTCAGAGCGTATATTTAAGTCAAGGAGGCCTTTGGGAGGTGTAATAATCATTTCTCTTTTATCCATATCAACATGAGGTACAATTGCTTCAACAAATGGGACCCACACAAGCGGTGCTTCTGATTTTAGGTTTCCATTTTTGTCTATTATTTCTAAACATGAATCAAGCTTAACTTGCAAAAGATCACTTCCTCCATTATCAAAAACATTTGTAACTGTTCCAACTGCTTCACCGGTTTCCTGAAATAAATCCATATAACATCCATTAAAATACACAATAAAAACATTAAAAAATCATTATTTAAATACCTTAAGAGTAACTTTCATGCCAATAAGATCACGTGCATAGAAATCACCTTCATCCAACTCTGGTCTATCTTCATCTAATAAAAGTATAGTTGACCCCACAAGTTGTTGAGCCTAAATTTTTATTAAAATAATATAGTGTTTAAGATCAATAAATATCATGGTTCAAATAAAGATCTTAATTTTGCTAAAAAACTGAGATATTAACTTTGCATTTGTTAAAATTATAGTAAAAATACCTGCTCTATTTTGTCAACATTGCTGAATTTAACTATCCAACTTTTTTGTCCATGGTGTCCTCTTCCCTCCACCAATTCAACTTCTTGAACTATTTCTTTCCCTAAAAGTTGTTGCTTTAACCATCTTTTTCCCGGCTAAATACAACATAAAATCTACTAAGAAAACATAAAAAACAGAAAGATATAGCCCAAGTAAGAACTAATAACTGATTTATAAGTATGAAATCCGTAGCTTTTTATTATCAAATTCGGTGACTGACATTTTGAATCGTTGTACTTGACATTTTGTTGTAAATAAGGCTATGAAAATACTTGATTACTATAGATAAAGAGTAAGATGTCATTATCAATGTGTAGGAATTGTTAAAAAAACAAAAGTGAATCTAGATTTCTAGTTACAGATCACAGGAAATATAAGTATTTAAGAATTGTACCTCAGAAAATCTCATTTCAGGAAAATCTGTGTTAGGTTTCACACGAACCTCTCCTTGTAGTCCATGGACACTAGATATGTACCCAATTTCAACAAATTGTGACTCGATTTCACCAAATGTAACAGTCTCTTGAGTAGCTGAAAGTAAAAAATAAATGAGAAAGGGACTAAATCTGTAAAATCTAAAATTCCAGTCAAATTATATGTGAAAACAAGACGAGACCATCAAATTAGACCTCGTAACATCAATGGAGATACAAGTGACAAAATTTACCAGTAGCATGCAGAGAAAATACGCGAATTGGATGAAAATTCATTGAAGTTAGGTTTAGCTGATTGAAACATTTTGGATTTCTGAAAGGAGCTAACGATCTACGAGGATAACGGAGTAACGGAAGTGAAGTAGAAAGAGAGAGTGAAGCAGACAAAAGAGTCGAAGAACCCTCCATTTACGGTTCCCCTCAGTCACAGATAACGGATAAGCAGAAGAAGGAAGCAAACGTTGTATCTTGTTTAATGTTGCTACCCATTCATTCGAGTAAGTTGGTGAGTATTCAAATCAGGTATTTTTAAATACTACTCGCGCAATGCGGCGGCAGGTACCTGTAACTATATTTTACAGCGAACAACATTCAGAAGCAGTAATATGTGTCAAAAGTCACTCAAAGTTGTGAAAACATCATGTGATCCGTTACAGAGCTTTAGGAACATTTTGGTTTTGATTGTTGAGGCTTTTTGGTGGGAATAAACCGCCCACAAGATCCTCTTACCCTATTCAAAGCATACTTAAGTCATGATTCATCAAGGTAAGACTGTAAAAAAGGTTAATTACATAATCACTTTCAAAAAGGTTTACCCTATTCAAGTAAAAATATGGGTGGGCACAAAACGACCCAATTGAAATCGCATCACTAAGATAATCTCATCTCTAACAACATGATCAAACAATGCTAAAAATGTCAGGATCATAACAACCCGAATCCCAACACGTTTTGTAAACTGCAACCCGAGCGATTGGTTCAACGATCATGATCTCTTGGATTCAACAAACGTGAAACTTTATCATCTGCAATCACCAAAAATACATCAATAAAATCATCAATATTTGTCTAAACTTAATACGGCACTAAAAGATTAAAAAATGAAAGGATAAAAATTGAAGGTTCCAATTACTTGGGAAAATAGGTCGTTCCAAAGAGATAACCAGATGAAACCTCATAAGTTTTCACTGTAAGCTCAGTAGTTGAAGCTAATTTAAAGATGCCACTTATAATAAGCCATACATCTCTAAGCTCGAATATAAGACTGCAAAGCGTTGTATTTATCAAACGATTAAGTCAATAAGATAACAATTTTGTCAACATGTTCACAAATTTCGTAATTTGAGGGAAACATGATAAATATTAACTACATTAATACGGAAGATATAACCTTGTGTTATCTGCAACAAAACCTAAAAAATAAGTGAGTCATGAAGCTTTAAAGTTAATCTCTAACAATATTTTAATTTAGGAAATACAATAACACCAAATGAAATTTAAAAAATTCAGTATTATATATCAAGTGCGTTTGATCAGAAAAAGGAAGGTTCATACCCGCTATGGAAACTGGTTAAAGGAAAATCGTGTCTAGAACTTTTGCACTTCCTCATGTAAACCACCCTCTAACTCCTTCTAAAGACAATTGAACAAATCACAGTAGAATTTTATAAATTTGTAAACATAAATTCAATGCATGCGCATAATATATGTGATAGAATTTGAATAAATAGAAATGTGAATATACTTGTTTAAGCAAGAAACGCAGCTGGTATTGCAATGAACTTTTGAAGCATTATGGATGGAAACACTGCCGAACTACATAACAAAACCAAATAGACGGATCATGCAACACGCATAAAAGCAGCATATAAAGATGATGATAAATTTGTGAATTTGAAATCTTTTATGAACCAACCAACATCAATAGTTCATTGCATGACGCGTAAACTCTTCTTCTTTCCGTTCACACACAAAAAGACTCATTTAACTGTGCTTCAATATAGATTAAAATTTCGCATAACTTCGACAAAATTAATGGTCAAAGTCAAACCATTTTCTTATAAATTAAACGAAAAATAAATAGAAACAAGTAGTGGACCTCACAAAATTATGATCACCTGGTCTAGGTTGTGTACAGTTGTGTATATTGCAGGTTGTTCAAATGAGAAATTGAAATTTCCACTGCTTGAGCAAGTCCAATTATCTTCTCTACGATAATCTGAAATAAATAAAAAAAATCCCCAATGAGCACTAAATAAACCATTAAACGTCACAACAAATTTGCTAAAAGGTAGTAATTAATCAGATTCAAAACATGTATCTTAAAATGTAATTTCATATGATACATATTGAGTAAGTAAACGCTAGCTCAGAAAATAAGTTAAATCACCATGCAATAATAAACTTTATAATTTCAATAAGTCCATAAGCTCTGAATAAAAGCTTGGCCAATCATCTCTTTTATCTCAATCTGTTTTTAATTTAAAAAATGTGATTATTGGTTGTTTCCTAGTCGCAGATTACTATGAATTTCTGAATTAACCTAAAAGACTAAACGTGAATCCAATTCATTCTATCACATATAAACAAGAAATAGAAATTAAGGAATAAAAAATCTCAACAAACAAACAAAATAGCAATTGAGCGTACCATCATTTCAAGCACGTTTGGATGTGGATGAGTTTATGTTATCAACCTGCAACCACATGAATCAAACATTAACCAAAATCCAAGCGAAACCTACGAATCAGTTTCCATTCACTCTGTACCCAATCGGGACCGTAAACGATCAGTACGTACTCGGGTTCGCTCGGCGATCCAAATTTGAATCGTACCAAAAACGCTCTCAAATCGGTTAAATCGAAGTGCAAACGTCGCATTGAAGCCTTAAAATTCATGAATCGCAGCCAATTTGAGAGAATCGAAGGTCGATTTCAGGCTATTTGAGTGTGCCTGTCGATTTCAAGGACGGCGATTTTGAAAGAACGGTGGGTTCCTTCTTCAGTTGTTCGTGAGAATATCTTTGAACAGAGGATCGGAATTTGGCCAAAACCAAATGATGCCGTTTTACACAGTGCTTGGATAACAACTTCACTATGAACCTAAAAATATATATTTATCAGTAAAATCACATATGAGGAAGACCGTCACCCGAGTGCTTGAGGAATCAACTTGCAATCACCGGAGGAGGGGGCGTTGACGTAGGGGGCGACAGTGGAGGGTGGTCGGCGGGTATGTGAACTCAGGATCATCTGCTTTTGTTTTTAGGGAGAAGATCGGTTGTTTGAAGTGAAATGGATGAAATGCTTTATTTTAGGGTTGTGTAAATGAAAAAAGAGGGGGAGAAGTGATTTCAAAAATAAGCTCCACTTCCCAATATGTAAACGTTTAAATGATCAAGAAGGACTAGCAGGGTACCCGCATGATGCGGCGGCGGGTACCCTGTGATTATATTATGCTGCAAGCGAATTTTGTTCGGTTACAAATTTATTTTTAACAATAGCAGAATACCCGTACAATGTAGCGGTAATGGTTAAAAGAAAAAAACTATATTAGTGACCAACATGTCATGTTTGATACTCAAGTTTGAAGACATAAACATCGTCTTCAAAGGTCATCTAGGGGTGAGTTTACTCCATGAACTGAACCAAAATCGAAAATGATGGAATTTTCATAAACGAAATTGTACCGATTACATGACTTCAGTTTTGGTTCGGTTCAGTTGTATTAGGCCAAATGTTCATCACTATACAAAGATCTAACCGAACCAAAACCGAAAATGATGAATTCAAAACCGAGCCAATTACGTGTTTTCGGTTCGGTTTTGGTTGGTTTTCGGCTCGGTTCGGTTTTTTCAGCCCAAATGCTCACCCCTAATTGTTGGTGGTTAAAAGCTTGAAATGCTCAAAATTCAGCTTGAATTCCTTTATATATTATCCAATGAAAGATTGCTAACATTAATTGTATGTAAAATGCATGTATGATGAAAAATCAAATATTTATTTTAAAAAGATACTTCCTCCGTATCAAAATAAGTGACACAAATTGGCTTACACATTTTTTGAGGCAAAAGATTAAAGTAGAGGTTAAAATAGATTAAAGTACATAGTTAGTGGAGAATGGGTCCCACTTTTCTTGAATAAAGTGATATTAATGAGTTTTAAAAGTAAAAGTAAGGGTATAAGGGTAATTTCACTTTATTAAAGTGGATAGTTAGTGGGTATGGGTCCCACTATTTTTACCAAATATGGAAAGTTTTCAAAGTGTGTCACTTATTTTGATACACCTCAAAATGGAAAGTGTGTCACTTATTTTGATACGGAGGAAGTATACTACAACATTACACTTACAAGTAAGGGATACTTCTTACATCATAATTGCACAAACTTTTTTTTTTGTAAACTTGTAACCTCAGTAAATATAGATTTTATTTAGTATCTATTACATGAAAGCTCCCATTTGGAACTACAAATAAAAATACTACAAAAATGATACCCTAAATGAGTTTGGTATTGCAGAAGAAGTAGAATTTTATTTCATTGAGTTTGGTGCTGCAGAAGAAAGTGACATTAGCTTGCCAGATAATGATCTTGAATTCCTGATAACTTGCTCAATGAAATGTCTGGATAAGAATTTCGTCAGAATTGCAAGAAATCTGTTGGTGTCCTGTTTATCTTGACCCACCTTTGCCTGGACTTCCATGGTTAGTAACGGGTCAAAATATTGCAAAACCGTATACAGTTTATCCCAAATCAAAAATGTGGATCAGTTCATCCATGATACCTGATAATGAATGTAATTCGCTTTTTTTATAAGGTATATTTGGTTGGACAAATCGATTAAAAATAAAATATTTTGACTAACCAACTAATTTCTGTATCGAAATCGTATTCACAACTAAAAAACCAATCAGATTTTGATTATGAATTTGAAGTTTCTTTACAAAAACATATGCAAGTATTATATTAAAATCTGCAAAAAAATTGGAGTAAATGTTGAACTTTAGTTTACAAAAAACTTCTTTCGATAATGTCTCTTGGGTTTGGATTTGAGATGATTTTGTATCTGTTGAAGCATTAGAGACAATGGAGTTATGCTTTCTTCATCTGTGTGTTGCATTAAAATAACCCCGTTCTTCCTAAATCATGCAAAATGTAATAACGTTTTTACCATGATATGACAGAAATTAGGGAGTTTTTTGAGAGTTTTTTTTCATACGAACCTCTGAATAATCAAAAACAGCATTTACACCTCCCAATGGTTGGAATCATCGTTTTGACAGCCCTGCAACATATTCATTAAGGATCTTTAAATACCACATCAAAGGCTCTTTAAATACACAAGTAAGAGGCTGTATGGCATGCATTATAATGATCTTCATATTCTGCTAATGATTTCAAATCTGCTTCACAGCCGATAAATGGACACAAAAACTTCACTGTTCAAACAAATGTGGATTTAATGGCAAAACATATAATTCTACAGTGCTTCAATGGCCAAACATATACTCCCGACATCTCTATACAAATATACTGGAGCATTTAACAGAGAACACCTTCATGTACAATTTTTTATTTTTAAGATTTATAAACCATTTAGATAATTAATAAAATAACCAAAATTAGGTTTTTGTAATTTAAATGATCTCCATTTAATTAGATGTTAGTTAGTGATGCTGCTATTTGCATTAGTTGTAACTTGTAAGCCCAATTTGTGGAAGACTACTCGCTCTCCGATCCCACATACTTAATGTTCCACGTGTGTCGAAAGCAAGAACCTATTCAACAAACGTAACACATGTAGTAAGTATTATATATTAAAGCCATAGACTATAGATTTTAGTTATTAATCAATGTTTTTAGGTGTCTCTTTACACTATGCATATGTGATTATATATAAGCAAAGTCAGTAAAATGATATAAAAGTAGGGTATTACACTGGATGTCTGTCGCCACTGAGGTATGATGCTGATCTATGGAAAATCAAATACTGCAATACATTCATATCATCCATAAGCATTTACCAAAATAAATTACCAAAATCCAAGAAAAATGAAGAAGGATGCACACCCAAAAGTCAGCAAAGAGATCATTATGCGTATTGCCAAAATCTGCCCGGGTGCAATATTTGTGAGAAAATGTCCTGATCTCCAAAATAAAACAATTTAGGGTTAGTGTTTTAGTAAAATTATTCTGTAAAAATAAAACCATAAAGCAAATCTAAGCATTTAATCAAACAGCTTGTAGGCATTCGAAAAAACCATAACTAAGGATTATAAAGTCAATACATTAGAACAAAAAAACGCAAAATATAAAACAAAACAAAAAAGAGAGAGGGAGAAACCGCAAGATAACAAACCTGAGCAGTGAAAATGGACAGAGAAGGAAGTGGTTGCGGAGGGGGATGGAGGGGAAGTGGTGGCCGGCGACTGTGATGTGAACTGAGGGAGAATATAAGGTTGTGTTATAGCAAAAGAGAAGAGAGCACAAATTGATTATAAGCAGGAACATGTGATTTCCAATGTAGTCTTTTAACTTCTCAATAAATGACGTTTTAAATGCCCAATAAAAAATTAGAGGTTGAAAGAGAAACGTAATGGCATTTGGGGCGGTGGGTTTTAGCTTTTAGGAGAAGATTTATGGTAAGTGTTAATTATAAGGAATGTTGTTCAAGATATTCGTAAGTCATCTTGTAGCTGAGTTGGTTAGAGCATCATGTTTGTTACTCGAAGGGTTCAGGTTCGAATCTGCTCTGCTACCTTTTTGACAAATGTATTAATTTCTGAAAATGGAAAGAATTTGGCTGAATTTCTAGAATGTTATTTAGGGAAAGGTTATAAATGCATTATAAGTAGTAGAGAAGTATTGGGTTGATTGGAAGAGGATGCGTATCTATTGGCTATTGAGGAGGTGGGTTCAGGGAAGAAGTTATTTTGTATTATATATATAGAATGTTTTTCAAACAATCCGCCTGAGCTTAGTTGCCCGGGTTGTTTGAGGCGTGCGTTGTTAACCTTACGTCTCAAGTTCGAATCTTGTTAATGCTTAATTTTTTAAACGATGATCATTTCCATAATTAGCAAGTGTGTTGGCTGAATTTTCAGCCTTGCTAATTATGTAAGGGGTAAACTCTTTATAATATAGTAGAGATAAATTTAGAAATTTTATATATATATATATATATATATATATATATATATATATAGAATAAGGATCAAGAAAGAAGCATCCTTATTTGAAGAAGTTGAATAAGCAATGCATTTTCGTAAAATATACATATATATATACATATACATACATATATGTATATATACATATATATTTATACCATAGATATACATATGTTCAAATTTATACCGTATATATGTATATATATACACATATGTTTACGGAATGCATATGCATTTTCGTAAATGAAAATGCAAGTTCCGACTGAAAATGCAAGTTACGACTGAAAATGCAAGTTACGTAAAATGCATGTGTATATATATGTGTATATATACATATATATCGGGCATGAATATGCACATATATATATCTATGGTATGAATATATATGTATATATACATATATGTATGTATATGTATACATATATGTATATTTTACGCAATGCTTCTTCAACTTCTTCAAATAAGGACCCTTTTCTATTGATCCATACCCTATATATATATTATATAACATAAACATAACTAGTTGTGAATTTCAAATACTAAAAGTTTCAAACATAATTTTAGTTCAAAATGTGAAAGGATGAAAGTATCACAACATGGGTGTTTAGGATTGATTATTGAAAATAGATTATGAGTTTTGAAAATAAATAATCAGATAATTTACGGTAACAAAACGTGATTTTAAAAAATAGTGTTTAGATTTGATTATGTTATTTGAAATTGTAATAATCAGATAATCAGTTTTTTGAATGTTTGTCAAATTTGATTATCCAATGACTTAATATGTAAAATTACTAAAATAGACATTGTTTAATAAGTAATAAACTTGTGATACTTTGGTTTAGATTAACAAAAAGAAAACGCAACCCCAAACACCCCCATAATCAGATAAGTTGGTAGAAAACGTAACCCCAAACACCCCCATAATCCAAGTGCAAAACATTAATAAATAGTGAAACACAAATGATTCGATCTTTGATATCGAGTGAGAACTGCAAAGGATCAGAAAGAATACGCACGTATGAAATAGAAAATTGAATATTGAAGTGGTCGCTTATTTTTAAAACCCTAATTAAAAAACACCTAAAAAAATCGGATTTGACCGGCTTGGACCGAGTTGGACCGGTTTTTACAACCTTTTTTCCGAGTAATGACTTGGATGAGTAATATGACCGAATTGGACCTACCCAACCAATAGACGACCGAGTAGCGGTTACCCGTCGAGTACTCGGTCGGGCAGTCCGAGTTTTTCAACACTGATCTGGTTAATTTGGATACTTTTTTTTTATAAACGGGGGTTAATTTGGATACGTTTTTTTTTATAAGCGGGTTAATTTGGATACTAATTACTAATACTTGATATTTAATTGATTTTAACATTAAACATTGCATGTAATTTCACATACCATAATATTGATTCGTGCCATGATAATTTTGATGGGTTTGGGTTAACATGTTAACGAACTCATACATCTCAACTTTAACCCGGTTCATTTAATTATTAGAGTCAAAAAAAGATTGTACCTTATCCCAAACACATATATTAAGAAGGTTAGTTATATTGAACTGGATACGAGTAGGGGGTCAAAAATATCCGGAAAATCGGGTATATGAAAAAATATCCGTTATCCGAAAATCGGATATCCGAATTTCAAATACCAGATCCGGATATTGTGTTTCAAAATGTTCTGATATCCGAAATATTATTCGCAATATAAAAATTTATGGAAAATATCCAAAATATCTGGAAAAATATCCTAAAAATATACGGAAATATCCTAAATATCTAAAAAAGATCCTAAAAATATGTTTTTCCAGATACCGGATATACAGATTTCGGATATCCGGATTCAAATAGCAAAAATCAATCACTATCCAAAAATCCGGATATCGGAAAATCCAAAGATCTGATCTTGAACACCCCTAATTACGAGGCCGACTATGTTTAAGATATGCATGATAAATATACGATATGAGAGTCGGGATATATCAAATGTAAACAATATATTTTAGTGCAAAAATATAAGCAATTATGAAATACTTTAAAATTGCATATTGAATGTAAATAATAGACTTATAGACGGATTGAGGGGGTAGTGTTTTCCTTGCTTTCACGTCGTTGCCCAACTTCTATATCAACCTATAGCCTAAGGGGTCATGAAAATATAATGATGCGGGTGCATGTAAAAATATAAGTTGGAGAAGTAAGACTTTGAGTATTTAACCATAAGGATAATAGACTAGTGGGTTGTGTTTGATCTACATAAGGGTGAAATCCATAAATAGTCACATATTCAATTCTTATGAGAAAAACATACATATGTTACCACGGAGATTCATTCACGCCGACTTCGAGCTACCCACAAAATGAGTGGTCGCCTTGGGTGAGTCGACTCACAAAATGAGTCCGAACTCAAATTACTAAAAAAGACTATGGGTATAGACGTTATATTAGGTATTTCATTTTGACTTAATTTGCAATCAAATTACTGTTAGTACTTAGAAGTATAGATTAACTTTTTTCTTTGCTTTGCGTCTACTATTTTGCTATATATGGAACTTAAAGCTTTGGTCATTAGTCGATGAAATTTGCAAGCCACTTTATTTAGCTTAGCCGTCTAATCCAATTCACATTTATATGGCATTTTTAATTTTTGTCATTGAATCAAATGTTAAAAATATTATATATCACACCATAAATAATATAAATAGGTTTTAAATAAAAAACCGAATCAAACCAAATATCATAACATGTGTTGTTATGGTTTTCAAACCAAACGATTTAGTCTCGGATAAATTGGTATGAAGGAGTTCTTTTTTTTGAAGGAGTTCTTGATTTATGGTATTGAATTAAACAACCCAATCATTTATAGAAGTATGTAATATTAATATTTCTTGTAAAGTACGGACTATCTGATAAAAAATACTTTTAGTTCCTTAATTTTAAGCATGTAAAATTACATATATACCTTTTTAATAACTACAAATTTTTATGAGCAAGAAAATATTTTTAGCATAAGTAATTTATGGTCTCTTGCTAATAGTTTAATACTTCCTCCGATTCAAAATAAGTGATACACTTTGGGTTTCACGTTTTTTGAGGCAAAATATTATAATGGTGATTAAATTAGATTAATTAGATGGTTTGTGGGTAATGAGTCCCACATTTTTTAAATAAAGTGGGGTTAATGATGTTTAAAAGTAAAAAGTAAGGGTAAATGGGTCATTTCACTTTGTTAAAGTAGATAGTTAGTGGGTGAGGGTCCCACTTTTTTTTTTTTTTTGCCAAATAAGGTAATTTCTCAAAGTGTATCACTTATTTTGAATCACCCAAAAAAAGAAAGTGTATCACTTATTTTGAATCGGAGGAAGTATATACTTACATGTGTAGCCCAGTTGGTAAAGCATTGAGGCGACTTGTAAGATACTTGCATGTATATATCGCTCATATATGTTTAAATGAAATAGTTTCATAACTATATGTGATGTCTAGTGGTGAGACAAAAATTGATGAAATTTTCAAAAAATCTTAAGTTCAATTCCTATGATTAACAATACGATCAACATAAAAAACACTCCCTATGATTAACTAAAAACCCTACCCACCCAAAACCCTAGCCGAGATCACGATCTTCCGGCGCCTCCGTCGAATTTTTTTTTTTTTTTTCATTCGTAGGGTTCTTCGATTCTGCTCATCCTCGTTCGATCTACAATGGTGAACGACGCTCAACCCGGCTCCTCCACAAATCCATCGGACACCAAGCTTCACCCGGTTTACACCGTCACCAACATCCAAAACAAAGTTCGGGTGTTGGATGGAACGAAAGTCACGTACTCTTCGTGGGTTAAGCTATTTCAACTCCATGCCCGCGGCTACAAGGTCTTATGCCACATTGACGGCTCGCCAAAACCGGCAGCCGATGACCCAATATTTGCCGCGTGGAACGAAATTGATGCACATGTGCTTCAATGGATTTATGGTACCCTGTTCGATGTTCTACTTCCCCGTGTTCTCGAAGACGAATCCACAGCTCACGAAGCCTGGGTTCGAGTCCGCAACATCTTCTTGAACAACAAAGGCGCCCGCGCAGCCTCTCTTGAACAAGAGTTCAACAACCTCAAGCTTGAAAGTATGTCCTCCCTTCAAGCCTATTGTCAACGATTACGGGATCTTGCCACCCAACTGAAGGACGTTGACGCCACCGTATCCGAACAACGTTTGGTTCTTCAACTTGTTCGGGGCCTCCCCACCGAGTTTGACACTGTTGCTTCCTATATCCACCAAACACTTCCCCCGTTTGAAACCGCTCAAAGCATGCTCGAACTGGAACAACACCGCAAAACGGGACGGGAAGATAACACCGCCGCACCCCCCACCGTCCTAGTCGCACCAAAGACCGGACGCGACGACATTGAGCCCTCCACCGGTGACCGAAGCAACCAACAACCACCATACCGCCCACCTCACCAACGCGGTCGGGACAATCGCAATAGCAACAACCGTGGACGCGGTCGGGGATCAGGAAACCGACAATTCAACTCGAACCGGGGACCGCCGCAACAACCGTGGCCACCGCAATGGCAACTACCGCCCTGCCCCTATCCCACTTACCCATGGTCCGCTCCACCCTACAACCCGTGGTCCATGCCGCCGCAGCAACACCCTATGCAGCGCCCGCACCAACAACCGGCACCACCTGCGCCCACGGGACAGGCCCACCTTGCGGACTATAACCCGATGCAACCATCGGACCTCGCTCAAGCATTCCACGCTATGAGCCTCCGCGCCCCGACGGACAACTCTTGGTATATGGATATCGGGGCCTCCTCTCATATCACCGCGGACTCTGGTATGATTTCTAACCCTACTGATCGTAGTTTTGTACGTTCCATATTTGTCGGTAATGGTCAAAGTATTCCAGTAGTCGGATCCGGTTCCACCCACATCCCTATTGGCAACCGTAACCTTCACCTTCAAAATATACTTCACGTACCTCACATTATTAAAAACCTTATTTCCGTCCGTAAATTTACCCTTGATAACTGGGTTACTATCGAATTTGACCCGTTTGGTTTTTCTATTAAGGATCTCAAGGATGGGAAGCTCCTCAAGAGGATCAACAGTACGGGTGATCTCTACCCGTTCCCTACCGCCCTCCTCACCGGCGCCTCCTCCACATGCCTTGCCGCCATCTCTCCAACGATTTGGCACAACCGCTTGGGACACCCCGGCGAATCTATCTTAGCTAATCTTAGGTCTAGGTCTTTTATTTCTTGTAAGGAGTCTAACTCCCATTTATGCAATTCATGTCAAATTAGTAAACACACTCGATTACCATTTAGTGATTCTACTTCTCGTACTTTTCTCCCTTTTGATATTATACATGGCGACCTATGGACCTCACCCGTATTAAGTAAAAGTGGATATAAATACTACCTTGTACTAATTGACAATTTCACACACTATGTCTGGGTCTACCCGTTAAAAACCAAATCCGAAACGTTTTCCAAATTCAAACAATTCTATCAACTAATAAAAACCCAATTTGGCATACCCATTAAATCCTTCCAATGTGACCTAGGCAAAGAATTTGACAACAATGACTTCCACAACTTTGCTAAAACCGTAGGCTTTACTTTTCGTTTCTCTTGCCCTCAAACCTCTCCTCAAAATGGCAAAGCCGAACGCATGCTACGACGCTTAAACGAAATCGTTCTAGCCCTTCTATTTCACGCCTCCCTTCCTCCCAACTTTTGGGTCGAGGCGCTCCACACCGCCACATACTTACACAACATCTTGCCTACCAAAACCCTCCAAAATAAGTCTCCCACTTCCTCTCTCTTCCTCCGCGAACCCTCTCTCACTCACCTACGTGTCTTCGGGTGTGCATGTTACCCCAACCTCTCCGCCAAACGCCCTCACAAACTTGCCACTCGCTCCACCCTTTGTGTCTTCCTCGGGTACCAACCACAAGCCCGGGGCTATCGATGCCTAGACACCACCACCGGCAAAGTCATTATTTCCCGCCACGTCACCTTTGACGAAACCATTTTCCCCTTTGCCGGCACCTCCCCACCAAACCCTTCCGCATACTCCTTCCTCGATACTTTCCCACATCAACACTTTGAATCCATCCACCCTCCTTCTACGCCACCACCCACAACCCAACCACCTCCGCCACCTCCTACCACAACTCTACCTCCGTCGCACCACATACCAGCCCAACCCACTACCCCACCTACCCAGCCTGCCCAACCACCCCAACCCGCACCCTTGCCCAACCACCCTACACAGCCTGCCCAACCGCCCCAACCCGCACCCCTCAACCCACTCGACCCACCCCACGCCCAACCCCAACATGACCCCCCCAACCCACCTCCGCCCACTCATCCCATGCAAACCCGATCCCAAAGTGGCATTGTCAAACCCCGCACCATCCTTGACCTTCACGTATCCACCAAACCACCCATCTCCCCTATACCCAAATCCCCTCGTGACGCCCTACTGGATCCCAACTGGAATACTGCCATGAACGATGAGTTTGGGGCATTACAAAATAACGATACGTGGGAGTTAGTCCCGAGACCATCTGATGCACCGGTTATTAGGTGTATGTGGCTTTTTCGACATAAATTTAATGCAGATGGTTCTCTACAACACTACAAGGCACGACTTGTAGTAAATGGCAAAACACAACAAGTTGGTATTGACTGCTATGAAACTTTTAGCCCTGTAGTTAAACCCACTACTATACGTACAGTTCTCAGTCTCTCCACATCTCGATCATGGCCAATTCATCAATTAGATGTGAAGAATGCCTTTCTTCATGGCCACCTCACTGAGACAGTTTTTATGCACCAACCACCGGGGTTTGTTGACAAATGTAACCCTAATCATGTATGTCGCTTGCGCGAATCTCTCTACGGGTTAAAACAAGCTCCACGGGCGTGGTACCACAGATTTGCCACATTTTTGCACACAAAAGGTTTCATCAGCAGCAAATGTGACACATCATTATTTATTTTAAATCATGGCAAAGACATCGCGTACCTACTCTTATATGTGGATGATATTATTTTAACGGCTTCAAGCCAAACCTTACTAACCACTATTATTCGTACTTTGTCAACTGAGTTTGCCATGACAGATTTGGGGCCACTACATCATTTTTTGGGCATGCAAGTCACCCGCAACAAGCAAGGGTTATTTCTCTCTCAGTCTCAATATGCAAAAGAGATTTTATCACGGGCAAAGATGTCTGCGTGTAACCCCACAAATACTCCCGTTGATACTACCGGAAAATTGAGTGCTACTCACGGCCCGCTAATGTCCGATCCGCAACTATACCGCCAGCTCGCCGGGGCACTTCAATACCTCACTATCACTCGTCCTGACATAGCTTACGCCGTTCAACAGATCTGCTTATTTATGCATTCCCCACGAGAACCGCACTACAACTTCCTTAAACGAGTGTTACGATATGTGAAAGGAACCCTTGACCACGGACTTAGCTTCTCCTCATCCCGGTCACATACCCTTACAGCTTATTCAGATGCCGATTGGGCGGGTTGCCCTGACTCTCGCCGATCCACTTCCGGGTATTGTGTGTTCCTCGGAGACAACCTCATCTCATGGTCTTCTAAGCGCCAAGCAACAGTTTCACGATCTAGCGCAAAGGCCGAATACCGAGCCGTAGCAAATGCAGTTGCCGAAACAACTTGGGTCCGAAATTTATTGCTCGAACTTCAAATGCCCATTAAACGCTCTACGGTAATTTTCTGTGATAATGTCTCCGCAATTTACCTTACGGGAAACCCGGTCCAACACCAACGCACTAAACATGTCGAGCTCGATATACATTTTGTCCGGGAAAAGGTAAAATTAGGCCAAATTCGGGTGTTACACGTTCCATCATCACATCAATTTGCAGATATCTTCACTAAAGGACTGTCTAAGCCGCTCTTTACATCTTTTCGGGACAGTCTAAACGTCCGCAAATCTACCGTTCAGACTGAGGGGGTGTATTAAATATTGTATATTAGAATAGAATATTTTGTAATTATATTAGTGATTATCTTTCCATAAGTTAGTTAGGAAAGTCTAGTATATATATTCTTGTATTGTACATCCTTTGAATTCAATGAAACATTCGATTTCCAATAATCCCCTTATGATTAGTCGACTCGCAAAGTAGATTGGAGCCCAAATTACCAAAAATATTATAGATTTATATGCCCTACATACTTACATGTTTTTACCTTCTGGAATATACTAGGGCTGCCAAATCAAACCCGACCTGTCAACCCGACCTATTTAGAACCCGAAATTAGCAGGTTGGGTCATAACTTTCAACCCGTGTGTCGTAAATGGGTCAACCCGTCATAAAACTAGTCGAGTTGGGCTCATATTTCCAACCCATATATGACCCGTTAACCCGTTTAAATATTATATATGTCTTAGATGCATTATATAATACAATATATTACTAGTTATTTATTTATTTTAAATACATAATATAATATATATTACTTAAAATCTGACATACACATAATATGAGTAAGGTATTTATCTTCTTGGAAAATAAACAGCCTAAATAGTCTAAATCCCTTATAAGATATTTATGTTATATTACTATTATAATATTTAATATTTAATATTTAATATTTAATATTTTTAAAGAGTAACTTTTCACTGAACAATAGACTTATATTTTGCAACTAATCAACTTATTTTGGTATTTTAGTCTTTAATTATGTGTATTTTTCTTATTTTTTTTATAAATTGATGTTTTATTGGGTTAACCCGTTTATGACCCAACCCGTTTAATAAATAGGTTGGGTTGAAGATCTCAACCCGTTTAGATAAAAATGTTGGGTTGGGTTGGGATTTTCAACCCGCGAATCCAAACGGGTCAACCCGTTTATGACCCAACCCGTATTATTGCCACCCTAGAGTATACTCCCTCCGTCCCTTAATACATATGTGTGTAAATGCATACACATACACACAGAGTACACACATATTTTCATACATTTTTCCGGGTATATAATCCACATCCGCTATACCTTGCCGTGAAGAAATTATAGTATATCGTTGTTCAAAAAGTAAGCCAATGCAAATTATATTCTCGCCTATGAACTATTAAAAACGAAATGATTATATTGACACAACATTTTACATATCTGATCATATAATAAGTTAATAACGACCTTAATGAATTATTGGGAGAATACATATAAACCGTATCAAAGAAGTTAAAGACCTAAAAAGTGCCACACGAAAATCTATGTGTTATAACTATTAAATATAAATATAAATGGTAATTTTAATTTCAGTTTCAACTATCATTGATTCATTTCTTATCTCACATGCTTATGAGATGAGCTAGATAAACTTTATTTTAAATTTAACGAAATAATTTTCATCACAAAATATTAATGAAATGGATTCTAGTGTAAATGCTTTCCTAATTTGCACTGGTAAAAATCAAGAATTATTAATAATTAAAATAAATTAATTTTTACAGAGCAATTTATATTGATATAAAATAATCTCATACTAAAGGATAATCATGCACTCATAAAAATTGTCATATAAGACGGGTGCCAACGGCACCGCCGGTTGGCACCGTCACTTGTCCGCCAGTTGTGCCACCGTTGGCACGCCTCCGCCAGTTTTCCGCCGGTTTCAATCTCGCCGCTTTGGAGACGAGTGGGAAGGGTAGCGCCGGTTTGGTGGGTGGGTCCAAAGGGGTATTTTGTGCGTGTGTGTTTTGTAATGGTGGGTCCCAACAAATTAAAGGGAAGTGGTATTGTTGGCATGAGTATGTCAGTTTAGTGTCACTTGGAGGGTGAGCTGACGTGACTCTGATTTGGCAACAACTGACGGTATCAGTTTGCCAAACCATTAGGAGCGGTCTAAGAATCAGCTCTCATAATTACTCAAATAAATTTTATTAAAATCAATCTTTGCTTTCTTATCTCAAAAAATCTTTCAAATATTAGTTATAACATTTGGTCTTATTCATAGTTCTGCCCACTTCATATGATAAAATTTACTCCCTCCGTCCCACAAAAAACTTTCCATTTGGTTTTTGCACAAGTTTTTAGGTGATAGTTAGTGGTGGGGTCATTGATATTACTTTTGATTAAAATATAAGGTTGAGTTGGAGAGAGTAAGATAGTTAGTGGATATTAGTGGTGGGGTCTTTAGTAATAATAATTTTTTATTGTGTGGAGCCTATCAAATGTGGGAAATGAGAAGTTTTTTGTGGGACAAAAATTTAGAGGCAAATGAGAAGTTTTTTGTGGGACGGAGGGAGTATAATTTAGTAATTATCTCTTTTAATATTATCTTTTTATTTTGACACGTGTATTCATCAAATTCGTAAGAACAAATAATAAGACCAAATAGTAGGACTAAATACTATTACTCATAAATATTAAATACAGGTTATTAATAAATAATCCTACCTTGGATATTTATCATTAATCTTAAAATAATCGCTCCTTAATAATTCCGAAAGATAACATGGCATTAATATATCCCTTGAGGGGTAAAATAGTACTTTCGCATATACAAATAAGCAAACGGACACCAAAACAGATTTAAATACAGTTTAACAATCTTATCTCTCTCTCAATCATTCCCTGTGTTTTCTTCACTTCTTCCTCCAATCACAACTTTCTCTCTCTACAAATACATACATACACATATATATGTATCTATAGATAGAGATTCCGTACGTGTTTTTGTGTTGTTCTTTTCTTTTTTCTAGAGAGAGAAACAAAAAAATAAAAATAAAAAAATAGAAAAACACACACATACACACACTTCTCTCCCCTCACGCCTCCACTATTTCTCTATCTAAAAAGCAAGAAACTTTATATCTCGCTCTCGCTCATCCGATCACGGAGATGATGTTTTCGTCGAATCTTTTGCAGATTCACATGCGATTTTGATTCTTGTTTCTTCTTCGTGTTCGTGTTCAGACACCCTTTTACTCTCTTCTTACGCTTCTCTTTTTAGTTTGACCTTTTTGCAGGTATCCTTTCCCCCCTTCTTTCTCTCTCACACACATAAAACACATGTTTGTGTGTGTAATTTTTTCGTAAACCCCATTTAGGTTTTTTCGGGATTTTTTTTTGGGGGAAATTGGGGTTTAGTTGAGATTAGCAGAATTAATGTTTGTTATCGTGAAATTATTGGGTTTAATTGCTTTGCATGTTGTGATCGGTGTGTGGATTGTTGATCATTAAATTGGGGGTTTTGTGGATCACACGATTTGTTGTAATTTTGAGCAATTATTGCTTATTAATGCGAATTTAAAGATCAGTTCCACACTACTTTTTCATAATATCTCCAAAGTTTCCACCTTTTCTTCTCCTAAATGCATATATTTTGCAGATGATTATGTGTATTGATCATTGTTACTTTGAACACATGGGTTTCAACTTCTAATCATTGAGTTTAAGGTTGTTGATGTGAGTTTAAGATTGTCGATTTGATTGAATGTTCACCAATTTCATGTCAAAAGAGATTAAAAACTTAGGGTTTGTTTTGATGTGCTTATTTGAATAATTCTGCAATCAGAGATGATTATTCATATTGAATCTTAAATTGTTTTACTTTTGGCATTTACTGATACTTTTGACCTAAATTTGCTTTTTTGCAGAAGTGTTCCACAATGCAACATTCTTCACAACGTTTTCCTTTCGGTAGGCTTGGAATACTCGATTCATTTGTTATTATTTTAACTTACAATAACGGAAAACACAAAAAATAAAAATGTTTTTTTTTAATTGCAGGTCCCCCAAAAATAACATCAATGAATTTCTCGAAAGCAGTTGGAAGTGAGCCCCGAGAAATGTTAACCAGATCTGATGACACCACACTTTTCTCAAGTTCATTACCCGTTTTGCCCCATGAAAAATGTATGTATTTCGAATTACCAACAGATTTTTCTAATCATTGATACTTAAAGTCTTAAACTTTCTTTTTCTGGCAGTGAACGATTTTCAATCTTTAGAAAACAACAATGATTTACTAGAAGATCTTGCAAATCATGCAATTGGAAACTTATTACCTGATGAAGACGACCTTTTAGCTGGTGTAATTGACGGTTTTGACCTCAACAACCGTACAGATGAGTTGGAAGAATATGATCTGTTTGGTAGTGGTGGTGGTATGGAACTTGAATCTGATATGGATAACTTGAATTTGGGTATTTCAAAGGTGAGTTTGGGTGATGTTGGTAACGGGTCGACCCATTATAATATTGCAAATGGTGTTGGAACTGTTGCTGGTGAACACCCGTATGGAGAACATCCTTCAAGAACATTATTTGTAAGAAATATTAATAGTAACGTTGAGGATTCAGAACTCAGAACGTTGTTCGAGGTAGTTAATTCTAGCCCAATTTATATTGGATTTAAAAGATTTTATTATTTTTATAAATTAATATTATTTTATTTATCTTGTAGCAATACGGTGATATTAGAACACTATACACAGCATGTAAACATAGGGGATTTGTGATGATATCTTACTATGATATTCGTGCTGCACGAACTGCCATGCGTGCATTACAAAATAAACCACTAAGAAGAAGGAAACTTGATATTCACTACTCAATTCCAAAGGTTCAAAATTTTTTAATTTTTAATTTAAATTCTAATTTTTTTATATTCCAAAATAGAAGTTTATGTATGTCTATGGTTTTTTTGTGTGTACTAGGATAACCCCTCAGACAAAGATATAAATCAAGGAACTTTAGTTGTTTTTAATTTGGATCCGTCGGTTTCATGTGAAGATCTACTTCAAATCTTTGGAGCATACGGCGAGGTTAAAGAGGTAATTTTTTAATTTGTTGGTTCACATAATTGTAGCATTTATTCGGGATTTTGGGAAAAAATGATTTTTTTTCTTTTTTGCAAAATAACAGATTCGGGAGACACCACACAAAAGACACCATAAATTCATTGAATATTATGACGTTAGGGCTGCAGAAGCAGCCCTTAGATCCTTAAACAGGAGTGATATAGCTGGGAAACGGATCAAACTTGAACCTAGTCGTCCTGGTGGGGCCCGTCGAAAGTAAGTTTACATATTTTTACTGGTTAATGTTTTTTACTGTAATGTTTTTTACCCCATTATGACCCGAGTGACATTTGATCTTTAATTGTTAATGTTGATTAGCTTAATGTTACAACTGAGTCAAGAGTTTGACCAAGATGACCCTCGAACTTTTCGCCTTCAAGTCGGTCCCGCGATTGCCAGCTCTCCTCCAGGTACGACCTTTTGTTGTCATCTTATGTTCTTTGAGAAAAACTATGTTTTGAGTTGACTTTCTTTGACCATAATTCACCTAGCAGGTGTCTGGCCACAATTTGGCAGCCCGATTGAACACAGTCCTCTGCAAAGTCTAAGCAAGTCGCCCGTTTTGGGTTCAATGAGCCCTACTTTCACCAACAATTTACCGGGCCTGGCTTCAATCTTGCACCCTCAACCAGCCCGAATTGCACCAATTGGTAAGGACCACCAAAGGACTAACCGTAACAATCTTGAACAAAATCTGTTCAACGGGAATTCAACCAACGGGCCCACTTTTCAACATTCTCATTCATTACCCGACTCCAAATTGAGTCAGTTTAATGAGCCCATATCCTCTTTTGGCGGTTCGAGCTCAACAGGTTCAGGAATTGAAACATTGTCTGGCCCACAGTTTTTATGGGGTAGTCCCAATGTATATTCTGACCCGCCCAAAGGACCTAGCCATGGGTTTCCTGTTACGGGTCGGTCACCAACCATGGCCCACCCTTTTACCACTTCCAAAGGCTCACTGGGTCCCACCCATGGGTTCCCCATCACGGGCCGCCATGGATCTTTACTCGGGTCATCACAACACCACCATCAACATAATCATCATGTTGGGTCTGCTCCATCTGGGATTCCGTTTGAAGGGCATTTCGGTCAATTTCACGAGTCTTCTGAAACAATGTTTATGAGCCCGCCTGCTTTCGGGTTAGGTCATATTGAAAGAGGCTTTTTAGGTTCTCGTGGGTCGGTTGAAAACGGGTCTCCTAGTTTTAGCAACATGTCATCTCCTAGGATTAGTCCCATGTTTCTTGGAAACGGGCATTACCCTGGGTTGGGACCCACAATTGCAGAAAGTTTGGCCGAACGTGGACGGAACCGGCGTGTTGACCAAAATGGAAGTCAAACAGATAGCAAGAAACAATTCCAGCTTGATCTTGATAAAATCAGAAGTGGGGAAGATACCCGAACAACTTTGATGATTAAAAACATTCCTAACAAGTAAGCTGTAAACCCATATAATTTTGGTAAATAAAGATTTTAATTGTATTATATTTTGTATTTTAGGTATACTTCAAAGATGCTCCTTGCTGCCATTGATGAAAATCATAGTGGAACTTATGATTTTCTATACTTGCCCATCGATTTTAAGGTATTATCTTAAGCATTTCTTGCAAGTTTAATCACTCCCCTAGAGGTGACCCATTTACTTATGAATGGGCTGATTCAGGTTATGTTTTATATCTAACGTGTCAAATTATTTGATGCAGAACAAATGCAATGTTGGCTATGCGTTTATCAACATGCTTTCTCCAACACACATAATCCCATTTTACCAGGTTTTTTACTATCTTTGACTTTGTTAATTTGACACAGGCTAATTGTATTTGTAAATTGTTGTTTTAGGCATTCAACGGGAAAAAATGGGAGAAATTCAACAGTGAAAAAGTTGCTTCTTTGGCTTATGCCCGAATCCAAGGAAAAACAGCACTTGTTACTCACTTTCAAAACTCGAGCTTAATGAATGAAGATAAACGTTGCCGACCAATTCTTTTTCATTCAGAGGGATCAGATGCTGTTGATCAGGTATCAGAAGGGTATTTTAGTCATTTAACTAGTTAAAACTCCTTTATCAAAATAATTGTAACACTGCAATTCTTGTGTGGGTTGAATCTTCTTTTCTTGCATAGGATCGATAAAGAATAAATGTTAAATTACTTATTTGCCCTTCAGGAACCATTGTCTTTGAACATTCAAATGCGTCGGTCAAATGGGTCAGATTCTGGCGAGTCATCAGGTAGCCCACCAAAAGATGGTGCAGTTGAGCAAAGCTGACAGCAGTTGAAGCAGCAGTCTTTATTTAAGTGTCTAAATAATAATATTTATTTTTTACCTGAGACTGCTGACTTCCATCAGTAAATATCATGTATAGAAGAACTAGGAGAGAATCGCACCAAAAAGGAAACCAATGGTGCAGATTTTGTGTACTTTTGGAAAAAGATAAAAGAGAAAAAAGAAACCTGATGATCAGAAGGCTTTTGGAAGAGGCAAATGATCAAATCTTCTGTTCGCCTTTTCATTTTGTGAGATTAATGATGATGATGATGATTATGTTTATCTGCACATAAGTTTGTGTTTTTACCAATTGTATAGTGTGGGTTTGTGGGGGGTAGATCTGACTTTTTATGTGTTTTTACTTTTGAATTTCTGTCTTAGTTTGAATTTGACTAAAACTGAAGTGAACTTGAAACTTTTTCTCTCTTATTTTGTGTATTATTACTCCGATCTTATTACTTGTCATGAGCAGGGTTTTCATCTGTTTCTTGTAGAAGCCCTTTTACAAGTCAAATGGGTTATTGTGCTGTATGACTTGTAATTCATGTATTAAAATGTGTACCATTCAGTCAACTGGTGTTGTACTTTATTGGTAGTGGTTTCTATCATGCCATCTCATACAACATGTTATAGAGTTGTGTTTAACTTTTTTTTGGGTCAAATTGGATTCTTGTAAACTTGAGAAATGGTGACCGTTCCAAATGTTTTTATAATAGTCATTGAAGCTTTAATGAAGCCCTAGATTAGCAATATAAATATGAAAAGTTGGAGTTAGTTTAGCGACATTTTTTTTATTTAAAAAAGAAATATTTTCGTTTATGAAAGGTTATCCCGAGTTAGTTGAGTTTTGCTCGTGATATACACAACCTAATCGTTTTCATGACACTCATAATTATCTGGTAAATGTTTACCTTCAATGTTTACCAAAGGAATGGATCAAACTCATGATCTCTACAAGATTATTTCGGGTGTTCTTTGTCACTGGGCCATATTATATGTTTGAAATATGATAGGTTTGACATGAGAAAAAGTCAAAAACGTATCTTTTTGACTTGTAAACAGTTGCATTTTCTGTTAAATCCAACAAAAATGTTTAAGGTTGTTTTCGTCTGTTTTGGTCCATTTGGATGGCTTTCATGAACATGTTTTTAACAAGTATTATAAGGTGAAAACGACATTGATACTAATTAATGAAAGTACAAGGTTTGGATCTGAACTCATCTGCAATCAAGATATATTTAAAATATATAATTTATCATGTCCGCTACTAGTGAATTGGATCTGAACTCATCTGCAATCAAGATTTGGTAAACTAAAGCAACCAACCAACATGGTGAGTAAAATCTGGGATAAAAAATTAAAAATTAAAACTTGATTCAGTTATTATTTATAAAATCTCGTTTGCTCAAGTTTCCTCTTTTTATGGCGCATGATGAAAATGTTGGATAGAGTTGAAAAGATGAATTTTAATATAAAAACAGAAAAAAATTAGAAAAAGAAATGGTGGCTGGAGTACACATTGGAAATAGGGGACGGGTAATTTGGACACCACATAAACTACTCTTCATACCAAAATTATTGTACATTATAGTGTAATGAAATAATCTCCGTGGTGTAATAATCACAATCCAATTTCCACAACACATGTGGTGCCATACTTTTCAAGCATTTTGATCGGTCATTTTTCCTGACAGTTGGTCTTCATTACATAAGTTCTGGGTATTTTGTAATTTTATTATTTTGGTCAATCACTTTGTATAATTTTTGGATTTATAAAAAGGTGTAAACATGATTGTCTAATGCATGATCTGATCTGTGCAAACTATGAACATTTCCATTAATATATTATTATCAGAATCAAATTTTATTAATTATGCAATTTAACTAATCAAAACTCGCTAAATTAATTGAATTAAAGTAAGTTACTTAGGTGTTGTTTAGTAGGCCTCTTAATAATTCAGTCAAGAGGACAACCTCTTAATCAGACCGATTAAGAGCACTTGGTAAGACATCTTAATCAATCCCTGAATAAAAAATTGAACATGTTCTGCCTCTTAATCGGACAGATGTAAGAAGTCTGAATCATTCAGACATTTGTATCATTCAAATATTAATCATTCAAATGCTACCAAATAACACCTTAGTTTAGTTGATTTATACCTTTTTGAATAATTGAATTGACATTCAAATCGCTTACATTTATATACACAATCTGACTACAAGTATTTTAAATGTTTCTACTTAAATTTGCCAAACATTTATATATTTTGTGACCACTTAATTTTGAATATTATGAAGGGTTTTTCTAACATATACATATTATGAATATACATATTAAACAAACTGATTAAAACTAATAACTGTCCGCAGCGCAAACCTGATACTCAAGCCAAGTATACTACTTAAAATGATAAACTGTCTAACATTATAACACTACTAAACCAAAACACAAAAGCTTAATTAATATTACATAGTCATTTTGTAATTATGATATATTATATTACTATTACAGAGAAAAATTAAAAAAATAGAGGGTGATGAAGAGTTTAGAACTTTAACATCTGAAGGAAGAAAAAAAAAGTCAACAGAAAGGTTTAGAGACATTATTTTCTATCAGAAGTCAACACAAATCTACCTGCTAATAGTCTAACAAAAAAGTGTTAGTCAACACAAATCTAGCTTTTGATTATATAATTCATCAAAAAATGTTAGAAATTAACCCAAAGGTGCTGGGGACTATTAAAAACTACAACAAGTCAACACCAATTTACATGTTAGAAGTCAACATCAATGAAAAGTCAACCAAATTTACCTGCTTGTGAAAAAAACAACAGTAATGCTACAAGCAGGGGAATTTGCATATTATCTTAGGTATAAAAGAACAATAATACCTATTATGGCATTTGACTATAAATCCATTAAAGATCTTCATATCACCTGCACTGTAACACATTAAAAAACCGTAACAAGAAAAGTAACTAATTTTCTTAAAGTAGGTTTCCATGATCAGAAAAGTTCATCCCTTCGACATCATTTTGTAAGCTAATCCTATGTATTATAACCTAATTCAAATAACACTAATAACTCTAAGTTCCACTCTATCTTTCAAATGAAGCAAAAATTAGGTCCTAAACAACATTTTTTTGAGGGGTAAAATGGACAACTTACTCACATTCAAACTACCTCTATAGTCTAAGAAAAATAACAAAATTAAGAGTAAGAAAAGTTGCCAAAAAGGAAAAGATTTCATCAGGTAGTAAAAATCACACTACATAGTTATATAACACAACAGAACAATTTGTATGCAGTTTCTAAGAATCTATAACTGTACACTGGAAAACATAAGTTTTCTGCAACTACAATCTGACACAAATTAGACAGAAAAACCAAATGTTTTATTTGTAAATATAATTATATTAGGAGCATCTAAAATTTGGTAAAATAATTAAAAACAAGGGGCACTTATTCCTTGTTACCGAATTTCTTTGCAATTATTGGACGAACATCTTCAGCATTTGCTAGGGTTTCTAGAAAGGGTAGTAGTGTAATTAATGCACAATCTGATGGATCACTGAACCAGCTTTTTATTGGAATCCCATTATTCACTTGCAACCGGAAAACCTGAAATTACCAAAGCTTAATCAGGCTATCAAGAGCTTAGAGTCAGATTAGAGGTGGTGATTGATTTTGACCCGTTTACTTACAAATGGGTCGGTCGATTTGGGTTATGTTTTATTACTAATAGGTCACAAACTATAAAAGTCAGTTTTGAAAAACGTAGTGATAAATTCTAGATTTTATTCCATAAAAGCCCAATTTGAACATGTATGTTTTTCGAGTTTCCGATAAAAGAATTTCCTTAAAATAATATAATTAATTATGGCAATCATATTTTACACACTAACAGAAAAATTACAAAATTTTGGGCAAAAAGTTTCTCAGGTTGAGCATGTCAGACCCGTTTGGACCGGTAAAATATAACCCGTTACCCAACCCGCCCGCCCCACACAGTTTCCAGTTTCCACCTCTAATTTACAAAGACTAACCTGTGGGCAATTGTCAATTATGGCAACTTTAGCAAGATCAAGACCTAAAACTGTTAAATCTTTGGTATAATTTCCATCTGCAAAAACACATGATTCTCTATATGCTCTACGAGAGATGATTTTTCCATCTGGATCCAAAATATCAAGAAGTTGTTTTGCATAAATGCTCTGACTGGCTGTAAAAATGACAACTTGAAACATTTCCGACACTTTTTCCAAGAACTCTTTAAGGTAAGGCCTCTGTTTCACATACACAGTATGTTCTTTGAAATCAAATAATACTTGAAAAGTGAAGTCTGCATCATCACAATGTTCCAAAGAAGAATGTACCAGTGTTTCTGTGCCAAAAATTAACAAATTATACTAAATAAACGACAGCTTTAAATTAAATTAAATTAAATTGATATATAAATGTTCCGTACCATCTAAATCAAGTACAAGTGTAACAGTTTTTCTTTCACATGGCAATATGGCAGGACATAAATTTGTCTCCACTTCTGAAAGATCGGGCAGATTTCTAAAAAACATATGTGGATCCAAACACTCTGATGGATCCCAATCAGGATAAGTATTAACATCGGGCTCTTGATTACAAGATCTCAACTGATGAATTGCAAAATATAAGTTTGATTCTTCAGAAATCGTAACTGGTTCTGAACGCTTAATGTTGTTATCATCGGATTCGTTGCTAGAATCGATGATATCTTCAAGAAAAGGAAGTATCAAATAATCATCATCGAAAAATATGCTCGATTCGTTACATTCATAATCAGGTAAACAGGTGGCTTCAATTGGTGAATTAGAAACAATCATGTCTGAAATGAAGAAATCTGATACATTACAACTTTGTGTATGATCCTGCAATAATATGAAAAGATAATTTATGTACTATGTAGGAAGTTATAAGGGTTATATGTGTAAATATCAAGTTGAAGATGATTTATGAACCTGGATATTTTCTTCATCTGGCAATACATAACAGTTAGTTTCATCACTTCTAAGTTCCTGCACAATTGCTTCACTGCAGAAAGAATCTGTACAAAACAAAATAATTAAAAAGATCAATATAGTTTCATACGAAATAAGAATTTATATGTAATGAGCTAACGGCTAAATTAGGTTATTACCATCGTGCTTATTTGAGATACAGATCTCAAGTTGTGCTTCTTGTTGGGAACTCCTGATTTGGGGTGAAGAGTTCTTGAATATTTTGCTTGATTTTTGACAGACATGAAGGCCATTCGTTTCTCTCAAACAGCCCGTGGTTGACTTCATCTTCATCTTTAATGATGGCATTTGTTCTGTACTCTTGATATGTATAAAGATGTTGACTCAAAAGCATCAGTGGTCAAATAAATTCCCTCCAAATGTCTGTAATTATCCAAAAGTATTATAACATTTTATTATATAATCGCATATTGCCTCTAAAAGTTTACGTCAACATTTAAGGGATACTTAAATCAAACAAACTGAACATATGTTTCTATCTCCATCCAATAAATCAGCAAAAAGCACAAAATCAATCACAAATCATTCTATCTGTGTGTGTGTGTGGAATCATCAATTACATTCATGATCTTGTGTATATGAATTTCACAAGATCAATCAAAAACCCTAATTCAAGTTTGAAATTAATTCTAAAGATGCGAAGTCCACCTACGCAATTAATTTGATAGCTCAGCTACGAAACAAACAAGCTAAAAACTAATAAAAGACATTAGCAACTGTTTGTCGCCATCCCGACTTCATCTTCACGATCCCGTTGACCTAATTTTAATGAAGTCAACTACAGATAACGAAACCACAACTCGAATTTCAACTAAACTTCACCAAAATCAAAGTCAACACACACGAGACTAATTAAAACGACGATGATCGTAAACAATGATTTCGAAACTATTACTAATTTCACAATATAAATTAACAAAACACAAGATATACAGCAAACCTTAATCAATATGTGGTTTATGCAATCGAATTATGACCGATGGAGTTGGAAAACTGAAAACATTGATATAGATTTACGCAGATATGATTCATTTAATCAAATGATGGTGGTGATCAAAAATCAGCTAATAACAAATTGATCATTTATGTACAGTAAAGATCATATGTTTTTGGTTACCTGTTCAAACCCCAACCTCAAGAACTCGTCTCTCTTTCTCTCTCCCTCCATCCCTGTCTTTTATGCCGTCTCTCTGTATTTCTCTTTTTCTTTTTCGTATCCTTTGATTATATGGAAGTTACAAATTTACTCCCTTGGCTACATATTATTCATAAGATGTGGTGTTTAAATAAAAAAAGTCACATACACCACCAACAAGGCAACAACACTCGATCCCAACAATGATAGTCCCACACAATGATTTAAAAATTGATTTTCACATTAAATCAAGTAATGTTCTAAACACGATTAAAATGGTCGGACTAGTGAAACATGTCGTTGAACCGGATGATAATTTAATTGAGTATTTATGATGTAATGATTATGTAAATGGTATACATATGCCAAAACAACTAGAAAATACGAAATGAATACTATAAAATTAAAAAAAAAATTAAAAACCTATTTTTCAACTAAGTTTAGCATTTAGAGTTTTAAAAGCTATACAAAAAAAAATCATATGTATATTTTATTTCTAAATTTTTAGAAAATTTGATATTTTTTTTAGTTCGATCAGCCGTACAACCGTTTTTTATGTCCAGTCGGCTGGTTCCAGTCGTCCTGTAACCATTGATCTAATTAGATCATTCTGACATGATATTTTCCAGTTTCCCGATTCAACCGGCTAGTTCAACCATATTTTTAAACCATTATTCCTACATTTAATTTATACTTATGTTCATTAATTACATATTTGCTACAAGGGATGATATAGTAATATGTATTTCCAGTCATTGTACTTCAACTTCCACGGGAAAGTAGTTACAAATCAAATTACTATTACTAATAATATATATTTGCTAATTTTCTATAATAAAAATGCATGTACCGTGATCATTCATTTTGAGATACTTTAACGTTTCTTATTAATAATTAGTTACATAAAAATTGTTTATGATTTATTTTCTCGAAGATATGTTAAAAATGAATCCTTCATAAAACTGATGTTGAAGGGGCCAGATTGACACTTGATTAAACTATAAGGGGCTGGTAAAATGAAAACGCACTACAACTTAACCACCGATAGAATTATTACACGTATACATGACGGCGGTACATATCCAACTTCTCCTTTTAGTGTGTGCAGTTTACTCTCCCAGTTTTGACCGCTCGTTAACTAAGGTCTCATTTGGCAGCAATAAAGTGATAAACTTAACAAGGAAAGGTGTGTGGCAAATATTTTTACTTTCGATGATTTAAAAACGTACAATGATATGATATAGACGGTTATTTTTCTTTTCTTTTCGCATTTACATTTACAAATGAAAATATAAATTCACTAACTTAATTTATTACAATTTTTTAAAGCTTATTAAAAAATACCGTTTAACACACCATATATGATATAGCACCCAAAATATACATTTTATTTATCTCTTTCTCACGCCCCAACCATTTCACTTTCAGTTTGGCGCACATCGATCACGTTATCGTGGCACTGGTTGGTGGCAACAATTGAGGTTGCCACATCACTTTGGCGTGAGGTTGACGCCATTACACTCCTATCTCTTAGTTTAACCTTATTCATATTAATTTCTCAGTCTTTAAAATTTAACATAATAATCATGATTTGTGCAATATAACTAATTTTCTTTAACATTATCCATTTTTGCACTAAAGATACCATAAACTTAATAGGCCGCAAGGTGGTGCAAAATTGCTAATTGAGTTTGATTAATATTTAATAAACAAAACCATCTCATTTTGATGAGTTTCTCAAGATGTCGGTTTGCATGGGCTTAATTTTGTTGTGACGGTTAAAAATTATTTAAAAATTAATGATAAAAACCCTATACAATGAAGATAAGTTCACAGACGAAATCAAACATTATTACACCTATATTAAAATATTGTAAAAGCGACAGTTTATACTTCCTCCGATTCAAAATAAATGACACATTTTGTATTTCACGGTTTTTAAGCCAAAAGATTATAATGATAATTAAATTAGATTAATTATATGGTTAGTGGGAATTGGGTCCCACACCTTTTTGAATAAAGTAGGATTAATGATGTTTAAAAGTAAAAAGTAAGGGTAATTGAGTCATTTCACTTTGTTAAAGTAGATAGTTAGTGGTGTGGGTCCCACTATTTTTTTATCAAATAAGGTAATTGTTCAAAGTGTGTCATTTATTCTGAATCACACAAAAAAGGAAAGTGTGTCACTTATTTTGAATCGGAGGAAGTATAATTTTTACTCGTGATATGCATGAGCCATTACCTAATCATTGTCGTGACCTTTGCCTCTAGGAGATGATTTCAATCCCCGCTAAGTTAACACTATATGAAAGATATGTAATTATTAGTATATATACAATTACGTTACGTTAAGATGAACAGTAGCACACATACAGGTTTCTTTTTCTTTTCTCAAGCTGCAATCGTTGACTAACAAGCACTCCTTATTTATACGACAAATTGAAAATCCATATTTATGCTTTTAACCCTCTAACTTTCTTACTTATATACAATCACCCCCTCTTTTACTTTACTTTTGCATGTTAACCACAATATTTTAAAAAATCAATTGTTCTATTTTGTTGCCTACCTAACTACCATATAAAACAATTAGTTTTCATTAAATCTTATCTTTAAGTACTTTTTCATCTTCATTTTTTACTTAACTGCATGATAAATCATGTCCATCCTAAAGGCCAGATAAATCATGCCCACTCAAAAGGTGTAAAATAATTTTTTGGTTATCGTACGAATATCAATAAACAGTATTTTTTATATCATATGAAAATCCCCCGCGGCAACGCGCGGGGAATATCTGCTAGTTAATACACATTTTCATTAAAAAAAACCACGACAAGTTTTATAAATATTTTGCAGACAATTATCATAATTAATGTATTTAGAAATTAAAAAAACCTACTTTTGGTGACCATATATTCTCTCCAATTTTTGAATCCAAAAGACTAAAAATATATATTAAAAACCCGCTATACCTTAAAATAAATATGTAATATAACACTGCATATTCATCCTGAAAATAAAAACTAAGTATACCCCCCAATATGTTCGGTTTTAATCTGATTCAGTTAGCAACTTCATGTACATGTTAAACGGGTCTATAGTAAAATGATTCTATCGCCTCTAATAAAAACAACACCATAACTAAATTCAGTAACATAAACCTAAAAAGTTCATCAAGTTTCACGGGCCCGCTCAAAAGATGGAGAACGAAGAGATTTGGAAGATTTGTGGTGGTTACTTGCAGACACGATGTTTGTTGGTGGCATCGTTCCTTGACCCTGCTAATAAAAACATTTATACAAAAAAAGTAAAAATTAACGAGTTTCAAAAATTATCAGTAGTGATTACATAAAATTTTGTAAACAAAGTATAATGAATCATACATTCATACTACACGTATATTGAAAACAGCACTAATAGAAATCTTAGATAAAGGGTATAATAGTCATTGTACACACAACTTTGGTGTAAACAATGCTAAATTGAAAAAGTTGACATTTTTATAGTTGGGTTGACCTTTTTATACGTTATTAAAAAAGAACGCACCTGTTGATTATGACTACTGCTCCACATCTGACTAGACTGTGATTCTTGTGGCAACTGCTTTTGTGACTGTTGTTGATATTGTTGCAACTGCATAATATGTTGTTGCTGCTGCTGTTGGTACATTTGTAGCCAATACTGTTGATACTGTTCTTGCTGTTGATACATTTGATATTGTTGTGGTTGAAATTGTTGCTGTTGTTGATAAGATTGTTGCATTTGCAGCCATTGTTGTTGATTCTGTTGCTGCTGGTATTGATACTGATATTGATATTGCAACATTTGATTGTACATCTGTTGCGGGTTCTGAACCGGTCCGGATTGTTCACTACTTTGTGCAGGATACTGACCCGTTGACTGAACGGGTTGGGGTAATAACTGTAATAACTGTAAATTGGGTGCAGATGAAGTGTTGTTTTGCTGCACATTTGGGGCATTTGGATGAACAGAAGGTGTAAGTATGTGATTTGTTTTGCAAGTTTCTGCATTTTGTGAAGGATTTTGTTGCGGGCCCGTTTCTGGTTCATGTTCATCTGTTTCAGTTTGTTTCTTGGCAGAATCAGTGGCTGGAATCGGGTTTTGATTATCTGTTGAAGCATCCACGTTAGTTACAGTGGGGATGGTCTCCAAAGAAACTGGTTTTTGACATGTGTCGACTTCTTGTTCGGGCTCTTTCTCTAGATCGATAATTTGATCATCTTTAGATGCATTATTTCTAGATGGGTTATCTTCAGATTGCTGAAAACGAGTATTTTTCTTAATAGAATTTTCATTATCCTTTTCTTTATACTGTTTGTCTGTAGCTTTATCTGGGTCAATGGGTTGACTTTTGGAGGTCAACCGCTTACGGTTTTTTGAGGCTGAAATTGGGGAAACATGCTTGATATTATGAACCCTAGATGACTGCTTAGCAATAATACGGGCCGTCTTTTTTCCTGGTTCTTTGAGCCCGTTCGAAAGTCGATTTGAAGGGTATTTTTGTAAAGAGGTACTCCTAATAAGATGTGGAAAATATTTTATGTGACGATTCCATGCCTTTCTTATGTCATGCGTTGTTCCACAGTAATCAACAAACTGTAATTAAAGGAAATCGATAGTAATTAGTTAAGATGACAATCTTGACCCATTTACTTGAGAACAGGTTGATTGGAGTAATGTTTTTATTTCTAATGGGTCAAATGGATAATACTAAGAAAAATAGCTTAAAAAGATATGACCTTTAAATACAGAAGTGACAAATCCTCACGATCTTTGGAGCTTAAACCTTGGGACCCGTTTGATCCACAAGTTACAACACTTGCAATAACGGGGTCCACTATATCCACATGTTTTGATCCTTCATGCATCATGGCGAAATTTATTAATTCCTACAAAATAACAACACCAATTATTTCCAAATCTAAATTATTTAATTCAATAAAAAACTCATATATAAGTATCTAAATTCAACCCATTTACTTATGAACGTATCGATTCTGGTTATGTTTTATTTCTAATGGGCCATACAAAAAAATAAGACATAAAAAAAATCTTGCAAAAAACATGTCAAATGGGTCAAAAGGTGCCCAAAGTGTCTTTTTTTTATGCACAAAGCCTCCCACATTTTATTCAAAGATTATATCATTATTGAAATTTAGTATTTATAACCATATTCGAAACATTAAATATTTGTAAAAGTATAAACTTTTTGTGACAAATAGTGTTCCGGGCTGACTTGATCTGACCCGACCCGTTTCTAATGAGGGCCAACATACCTCTAGAAGTAACCTAGAATTAGGCGCTTGCTGAATGCCTGCTAGTAGCAAGTCTATAGCATCATCTGCACTGCCAGTGATCTACAAACAGGCAAGATTACACAATTGAAAATTATATATTAATCCAAAACAAATTTAACCATTTAACCTTTGTAACTAACTTAATACCAGAAAGAAAGATAAGGTTTTACCATGAATTTAAGACGGAAAAAGTGAATATACAGAATAGGAACTATGTGTATTTTCTCCTTCTTTACTGCCATTTTGAGCGCTTTATCATAAATTTTCAAAGCTCTATCCATATTTCCCTGTTTATTATCAACAGTTAGTTAGTTTTAAGCACAAACTTTTACTACAATTTCAGATATTTATTACTGATTTGATTGTGTACCAGACGTGTTTCCATATTAGCCTTTTTTATTGCAGTTTCAATAAAAGACGAATCAGATTCGGTATCACAAAGATGAAATGCAGCACGAGCTCCTTCAATATCTCCAATTTCTTCTCTGAATCTTGCATTGAAAATATGCACCTCTGATACATTCTGCATTGTTACAAGTGCAGTCAAGTAACTATGGCAAAACGGGCGGGGTCAGGTCACGGGTCAAATTAGGGTCGAGTCATCATAATTCTATCCATGATGTACTTGGAGCATGAAAAGGGTTATTGTAGCATAAAATAATTAACATATCATTTTCAGATTCAAAAAAATAAAATAAAATAAAAAATCAGAAACACACCTTTAAAAATACTTGTGTGGCTCTTTCCAGAGCAAAATTTGCTAGTTCCCGTCCTCCCTTGGATTCCATAAACTCCACATATCGCATCCAGAATTCAGGGTAATTAGCACACGGAATTAAGCATCTTTCATAGAGTTTTACAGCCTGTAATATGATATTTGCTTTTTAAAATACTTCATCTTATAAAACCTTCATAATATTCAATCATACCCATACCCAATCAAAGTCGTCATGTTTCTCTATGAAATCGAGGTAATTATGCCAATTTTGTAGCTCTTCATCATCAAGTGGTTTTAAATTGAAAAAATCCCTCCCCATATAGTTCTCAAAGTAATCGATTTCTTCATGCAATTTGCATGATTTTTTATAAAATCGCTCACTAATTGATATTAATTTATATAAAGCTTTAGACCTCAAATCAACACTTGAGGAATCTTGTAGTTCCTTAATTGCATGACAGATTTCATCATCAGATTTAGTAAAAAGATCTGAGTTTAAATCATCTGCATACGGTTCAAGATTGCTTCTTTTTGCACATGACATATCCTCTTCTACAAAAGCAGCAAACTCCCTAAAACTAAAAGATAAAAAAATAATAAAATACTAAAAAAATAATGAAGTCACTATAAGTTATAACAAAAATAAAGTGGTAATCAAGTACTTAAAAAGCTTAGACAAACTTACTTATCATAATATTTGTGCAAACTTTTTGTTGGAAATTTTAGAGCACGAATAAGAATGTATGCAAGCAAACTCCATTGTTGTTGAGATAACTCGAATCTGATGTACAAATCCCATAATTTATGGCACAAGAAATCTTTTCCAACATAAGACAACCCTCTTTCAAATATTCTGTGACACAAAAGAAAATAAAAATAAAATCGAATGTTATTTTCTGACTTTGTGACAATTGAGATCGCCCAAAACATAGGGTTTTAAAGATTCATAAATTGAAAAAATAAGATAATGAATTTAGAAGTTACCGACGAATGTCAGAAGGGTCATCAAAAGTGAGTATACTAAAGCTACAATAATCAACCCATAATCCAACAGAATATGTTGCTGACTGTACTGCTTGTTCATAGATCTCAACAGCTTTCTCTACTGTGCAAATACGTGCCATCTGATCTGCATACTTTTTCCAATACTCATGACACAATGGAAACCAGGAGAGGAATGATTCGTATACAGATGATATTGCTTTTATGTTGTCCTGTAATAATTCTAAATATTATTTTGCAAATAGTAACCAGATTAATTATTGTATTACAGTTGGTTGAAGCAATCAGTTATTTGATTATTTCAATATACATTATGTGCAACAAAGGCAGTAAGGCTCACCGAATAGGTTTTCTCGATCTCTGAAATGAGGGAAGTCCAGGAATCAAAGTCCAATGAGTCACCAGATACAATGTCATAAACTTCTTCAGGGGAACTAACTGCTAATCAGTTGAAGAATCATAGTCAAACTGGGCAGTTCCAATAATAATTCATGATTAAAATTAAGATTCAGAAAATATTGATTTCAAAATGAAGGGATTCCAGCATCACAAAAATACATACAGACAAGCAGTCAATTCAACATCAGCAGTATAACCCTAGTTGTGTTTATAGTCACTGAACGGACTGTCATCAGCTATTGATACTTTATCAGAGATAGGGTTTTGAAATCAGTTGAAAGCATTAACGAATAATGCATTCCCTGCTGGTAATTTACTTTACGCTTGCTAGTAAATGGGATACTCAAAACCTTACAGATTAAAATTATTCAGCAGACGTAAAGAGCTCACCTTCAGGGACGGTTTCCATGGCGGATACATCATCGGCGGCGTTGGCCAATATCAGCAAATCCATTTGGTCGGAAATTTTACGGTGGCCGGGAGAGAAGACGACGCTTCTGTTGTTAAAAAGTCACAACCCCATGTACTTCGTATTTACCCAGGGGGGGTGTTTGGATGCAACAAGAACTCAAGAAGTCTGATTCAGAGTTGAATTCGATCTCGACTCTTTGAAATAATCCAGCAGTTAAATGACTTCGACCCGAATCTTTTTAGTTTAATAAGTTTAAATAGGTTTGGGTTTTTAAGCTTATTAAACTAGATTTGTCTTTAAGGAGGTTCACTAAAGTCTCAAGAAATAAATCCTAGCCATTAGATCAAAATGATCAAGATCAAATAACATGTGTTTCAAGTCACGACCACCATTGCCGGTAACCACCACCGACCACCGCCGGCCGGCGCCGTCGGCCGTCTCCACGAGCCGCCGTCCGCAGCCGGAGGCCTCCGGCGTCGGCTGCCAGCGGCGGTGGTGGTAGCTGACAGTGAAGGTACTTGTGGTGATAGGGGTGGTGGTGGTATTGATGTATTGAAACACATGTGATTCACTAAAACACAGGTGTTCCAAAATACAAACGAGCATATTACTTTTAATGACATGTGTCTCAAGTCACGAAACACATGTGATTCACTAAACCCAGGAGTTTCTAAAAGCAAGGGAGCATACGAACTACGAATCACATGTGTTTCAAAAGGATTCACTAAAACACAGAGGTTCCAAAAATACAGATGTTCATATTACTTCGAAGCACATGTGTTTCAAGTCACGAAACACATGTGATTCACTAAAAAAAGGAGTTCTAAAAGCAGGAGAGCATACGAACTATGAATCACATGTGTTTCAAAAGGCGAAACACATGTGATTCACTAAACAACAGGGGTTCCAAAAATATAGACGAGCATATTACTTCGAATCACATGTGATTCAAGTCACTAAACACATGTGATTCACTAAAAACAAGAGTTTCTAAAACACAGGGGAGCATACAAACTACGAATCACATGTGTTTCAAAAGGTGAAACGCATGTGTTTCATTACAAACAATGGTTCTAAAATACAGACGAGCATATTACTTCGAATCACATGTGTTTCAAGTCACGAAACACATGTGATTCAGTAAAAACATGAGTTTCTAATAACATGGGAGCATACGAACTACGAATCACATGTGTTTCAAGTCACGACCACCACCGGCCGCCACATCCGGCCGCCGCCGTCCGCCGTCTCCGGCCGCCGGCGGTGGGTGGGTTATTGATGTATTGAATCACATGTGTTTGTAGTGGTGGTGGTGGTTTGAATCTTGATCTTAACCTTTGACTTTTTCTTGATCCAAGGGTTATTAATTATCCCTTGGGACTTGATAAAATCTCTGGATTACCTTGAACAAATCACTATTAAACTAATACTACCCCCGTCCCAAATTTATTGTCCACTAATAATAAACACACAATTTAATAAATGTGCATTAATTACATTATGTCACCAATCAAATTTTTTCTTTCACACTTAAATATTTTTTGATTGGTTGAAACTTAGGAGTAGAATGTTAATTTTGGAACAAACCAATATAGAAATGTAGACAATAAAAATGGGACGGGGGAGTACAAACTTAAAAGCCCCTTAATAAAATTTCCCAAACATACCCTTACAACTTGTTTATTGAACGAACATGAGATCAGGTTTGAACTTAACTTAGGAAATATTTAGGAAAACGGGTTTTTAAGCTTATTAAGTTAATAAACTCAAAAGCCCAATTAAATAAGTTTTGTCAATCATACTCTTACAACTTGTTTATTAAACGAATACGAGCCTAAGTTTTAGAGAAAAAAAAATCATTAAACTTGCGTTTAATTCATATATTCACCAAATCCTTTTTTTTCCTTTTTATGTACTTATTATATAAATTTGTAACAATATACCACATGTCACTCTAAAAATAATTACATGATTTTTACCATATTTGCCCTTTCAAATTAATAAATACAAGTAGTTTTTTCCTACTGATTAGGTTTTAGTTGTCAATTTTTATAACTTTATGTATCTACTAAGAGCAGTCCCAAACGGTGAGACATAGAACTCGTCCTTGTAACATGGATCTCGTCACAAACTCGTCACCCTTGGCACATGTTGTGTCTTTCCCTAAACTCGTTGGGAATTCGACGATTGTCACAACGCGTCGTTTTGATATTTATAGAGAGATAGAGAGGAATAGGTTGAGAGATGGGGGTGAAGAGGAGAGGAAATGAAGAAATATTGTTGTCATCAACTTGTCAATTTTTTATCAGCAGGGAAGAGTGTAATTTGGTAAAACTGACAAATTTAAGAACTTATAATTGTTGGGGAAAAACTAAAGGAGGTGATACATATACTACAAAAACTATATTGCATATCATAACTTATATTTTAATATGTTTATACTGTGTGTTTTAAGATTTTTCCAAATTTTATTTATTGTATATATAACATATTATAACTAAATTAATATAGATTTTACTTTCAACAATAAAATTAGCAACTTCTATAAAAACAAGTTCAATTACCGTGATGACCAGTAAATAGTGGAGTATATCATTAAACATTTAAAATTACATTATGTTAGCTTCAATATCAAAATTTCTAGGAATGTTTTGGAACTCATAAAAAATACTAAGATTGGTGCTAACGTATTAGCTGAAGGTATTGGTTGAGATTAAAAAAGTCATCACTCATTGATATGATTCTTCAATTGCTACACATCGACTGAAGAATTTGGTTGAGAGAAGAGTTGAGAAAAAATTTGGTTAGGCCAAGACAATTTAATAAGTATCGGTATTTTATGTGTGTATTTTATAAATGTGTGGTATAAATAACTGAAGAGAATGAGTATTGTTAGTATATGTATATCAGTTGAATATGAGTTGGAGTTTAAACTGGCGTGTCGCGACAAAACCTGATAGCGTTAGCTTTATCAGGGTTGTGAATAATCTAAGGGGGTGTTTGGGAAAGCTTATTTAAGGGAGCTTATGACTTATAAGCTTATATAAGCCTTAATAATCCCTTTTCAAATGAATTATTTAAGCTTATATAAACTTATAAGCCATAAGCCCCTTTAAATAAGCTTTCCCAGACACCCCCTAAATCACACACGTGTTATGTTCACTTTTGAATTTTGTATCACTTGTACAATTGATCTCAGAAATCTTTTCTTTAAAATATCTGATTCTCACCACCTCCGTCGTTTTCATTGCCGCCGGCCACCGTAAATCGCCATAACTCCACCAAACAAAAAAAATGTTAACTTTAACACTCACTTTCACCTCCTCCTCCTCACCCATTCTCCGTCGCGAAACCCCCCGCGTTCAGCCTCTCAACTGTCATCGCTCCGCCCAGCTTCGACTTCCTACTTCCGTCCACCTCTTTAACCCTCTCAGGTTCATTACTATTTGCCCTAATTTATTTTTCTTTCACGTGTGAATAATTGTTACAGTAATTGAACTGAAGTTTGATTGATATACGGACAAACTAAGGAATATGTTCGATTTTTCGTGATCATGATTTGTTGATCTTTGTGAATTTCGTAGAAGTTTTGTGGAAAGTAGAGGTAATTTGGGGATGAAGCAGAAATGGAAGCGATCGTTTGGCCCAGTGTGTTACTCTGCTCCTGTTACTACTACTAACCTTCAATGGATCTGCACAATATCTGCCGCGTAAGCTATATACTAGCAATTAATCATTTCACAGTAGTGATTGCACACATTTGACTTTTGAAGTCAAACATAGCTGTGCTAGCATGTCACAGTTGATTTGATTTTATGATTTACATACATCGGTTTCTAAAAAGTTTAATCAAATTCTCTACAGGGTTTTGATGTTTGCAAAAGGTACCGCAATTCAAAAATCATTTCTCGTTCCTTTGTTTGCTCTACAAGCACCTGCAAGCCTCGTGTCATGGATCAAGTAAGCTCATGAAATATACCATTATTTAAGTGCATTTAGGTCATTAGATTAATAATCAAACAAACCATCTGGTGGTAAAGGCGTGTGAAATGATCTCCTAAAAAACACAGGTGAAAGAGAAGAAAAAAAGATTAATAGTCAAACAGTTTTACAGAACTATGTGTGTAGTTGGATGTTGCAATTTTTTATATACTTTCTTATTTGTTTCTTCAGTTTTAGTTAGTTCCCTATTAGTTTTTTCAATTTACTTTTGTAAATTAATTTTCAGGAGCGAGTATGGAATCTGGTCAGCATTCTTGGCACTTTTAGTTCGCCTTTTCTTCTATATACCTGGTAAGCCTCTTATTTTAGTCCCTTTTTATATAATTCTTGTATAAATATTTATTGTGTGTGTGTTTAGATCTAATAACGCTAAATATAATTAAATTACTATTTCCTTATTCTTGTAGGTGAGTTGGAGTTGCCATTTATAGCATTATTAATGGTTATTGTATCACCTTACCAAATTACAAACTTAAGGTAACGACCAACGAATCTCATCAAACCCTTTTCTTTCATATCGTTTCTTTTTTAATATATTTTAAATAAATAAAAAACGTATTTTTTTTACAGAGGAAGACAAGAAGGGATTGTTCTTTCTTTGGTTATAGCTGCATTCTTGCCTTTCCAGCACTTCACACGAGTCGGCACTTTAAGGAGGGCATTTGACCAAGGTTCAATCATTGCAACCTTAGCCATACTTTGTGTTGTTGCTGTACCATGTTTACTCTTAATCTGAAGAATTATCTATTAATTGTGCACCATTAATATATATTTTACTTTTGTTTTATTATTTTGTAGGACTACCTCTTTACTAAACATGATTGATACATGCAATAATATTTGCTGCCATTAATAAATAAATGGACAGGTTGGGTTTAGGTCAAAAGGGTAATTTTTAGTACAAGTCAAAACTGGGGGGTCGGATTGGACCGGCCGACACACACTCTTTTATTAATTTTTTGAACTTTATAAATAATTAATGTGAAATGTTCTCTTAATAGACTGATTTAAGAGGATTTGCATTTGAAACATTTCGGACGAGTTTTGATCCATTTGACTCGCTTGACACATTTGACCTGTGTACATTTTAAGTTAAATCTTTGAGCTTGACCCATTTGACCCCTTAAAGATATAACATAACTTAAATGGCTAGATCAACCCATCTGTGTATAAATGGATTAAAATTGCCACACCTATGTATTTACTACTAAAGCACATTAATTTCAATAAATGCTATTATTCTACATGTATATCTGTAAAAACAATCCTAAACCGAAAATATTAGCTCGTCTACTAATTTTATTCCGCTAATAATTGCGAGAAGTAACTGGCAGAGAACCAATAAATTACGTGTTTTTGTTTTTTTCTATAATTTTCTACTAGAACTAAAAGCCATACATACACGTGTAGTATGAGTATGACAATAATCTTATCTAAGAATAGGGCTTGCTTCAATTCGATATAGGCGAATTCCTTTTTGAAGTCAAACAGTTGACCAAGTTAGAAATTCCCATCTCGCCTCATAGGTGATAAGTCAACTTCATTTTTCTCTGTTTAGAAACACAATCAGAGTAGTTATCATGAATGGCAGCAGTAAGTTGGTTGCAATGGGGCCCGCTGAGCTTGGTTCTCCTGTTGGTTCTGATGATGTGTAACCTGGTTGGTCTGAAAACCCGCCTGGTACACTAGGTGATGTAGGATATGGGTTGATTGGTGAGCTTATTCTGCAAATAGAAATATAAATTTATTGGTTAGGTTCCATTAACTAAACCCTGATTAGTTGTAAACTGTAACAGCAATAAGGTCTAATAGGGTTTTGCTTACGTGGGTGAGGATGGCATGGGTGGCGTTGGTGGAGTCATGCCTGATGACTGGGATGCCGAAAATTTACAGCTTCCTGAACCTGCGACACGTTTTTTTTATCAGATCATTATTCGTATCTACGCATTGTTATAAATCTATAATCCTGTTTTTAATCGGGCAACGGGTCAAAATGGGTAAGCCTTTTTCACCCGTTTGACCCATATGGCCCGTTTCCGGTTTTATATAAGAAAAGGGAAATTGACATGTCTTACTTGGATCTGTGGTTGTAATTTGTGCAACTCCTCCAAAAGAGCAACTTGTTGGAGCAGGGTTCTTTTGGTAATATGCATTGAAAGCATAAGAAGCATGGTCCCGGACTGTATTGGGGTTGTAACAAGTTGCACCGGGTTGAATAGCCGAACAATCTGCTCCACCATATCCACAAGCATAGTCAAGAGCTACTTGCAGAGAAGTTTCAGAAGCCGATGAGCTTGCAATACACCACGATCCACCGGATGATGATGAACCCGAAGGACCGGTTGGGCCCGTGGGACCTGATGGGCCCATTGGAGCAGACGGTCCCGTTGGATTAGACGGGCCCATTGGACCTGTTGGGTTAGATGGGCCCATTGGACCTGTCGGGCCACTTGGGAATGGGGTGGGGTTGTTTGGTGGAAAATCAGTTGGTGGTGGTTGGGTTGTGGGGGTGGTGGTGGTTGGCGGAAATGGGGTGGGTGAATACGTGTTTGGTGTTCCGGTTGGGGTTGTCGGTTGAACGATGGGAATGTCATCTAATTGGGTTGTGAAAGGAGATGAGAATATTTGGTCGTCTTGAAGGTGCAACACTTTTTTAGGAAAGGTTGCTTTCATTGGAGGTTTCTCACCAAAACTTAAATCTGAAAAACAAAAGAAAACAACAAAATGATTAAAATGTATTTTTCTTAAATCCACGTGGCAATAAATATCAGTTTCAGGTAAACTGATATACTAAAAGGACGTTTATATTTTGGATATATCACAGTGTAATTCACATTTTTTTTTCTTTACGCAGAACGAATACTTGCACTTAAACACGATTGAAAATGTATGATGCAACAATAACAATAGACATTAATCATAATGTTTAAACATAGTATATCTTTTGGATGGTAAAACGTTCAAAGTACAAAAATAAAAAGCAACGGTTACCTGGACTAAGAAGGATAGCGAGTACAAAAAACAACGAATAGCGAAACACAGGACCCATATCTTCCCGAAAGATTACTAGTACTAGTAAAATTTCGGTTTTTGGGAAGGACAAATAGAGTGTATAATATGGATGTTATTTGTATACTCTCTTTTTTTGAGTATTTGGAAGAAGATAGAAGCAATTTTGTAGATGTAAAGTAGGCATCTTTGATAGCTTGAATGGGTATATGTATAATTGAGGAAGAATCAAAAGGTTTCTTCTTGTTGAAATTGGGGATGGAATATGAGAAAACTTGAGAATTGAGGCATTGGGTAGTTGGGAACTACAAGCAAGAAGAGGTGCCCAAATAGGTATCAAAATACAAAAAATATATATATATACGGGCTTGACATTTCCAAGTTCAGGTTCGAGATATGAAGCTATAACTTTAAGATATTACAATTTCGAAACAAATTATATATGGTTTTCGTCTACCTAACACTAGTGAAATGTAACACGATAATAAACTTTAGAATAGTAAAAACACAATTTTATGGATAAGTGTATATACACATTTTCTGTTAAATATAATGAATATTGAATAGCAACTACAAACAGATAAGTAGTTACAAATTGTATAACACAAACGAATCCGTTATTATGGACAAGTGTATATAAGGATTTATTTCTTTATTTTATTTTGTATTCGCATTATAATAGGCTCTCGAGGTCGCCGAGTTTTGTGATATACACGATATAATCATTGCCGTAAGGCCCGTAACTGTTTCTGAAGTTTCCGGTAGTCATACCATATATATTTACTTACAAACATATCGAACTCATAATGAATTCATTTTAAGAATGTTGTTGGGGATTTTGCTTTTTCTTTTTTGAACTTGTACTTTTATACTGTTACAAGGGACTTTTAAAGAGATATAGAGAAAGATTTGATTCGTGGGGACAATTTCAGGTGCCCAGCTGTTCATATCGCCACTTGCAAAAATAAAAATATTACCAATTTCTATTGTTTCAGTAAATTCATTTTGGGCTAAAATTAGAAGTCATTTTTATTTCATTCAGGTCTTCTAATTATGCTCGGTTTTTTTTTTTTTTTTTTTTTTTTTTTTGTTTAAAAAAAGTAGAACTAGGAAGGAGTTTCGGCATTACCATCACTCCGACCTAGAACACCGAGAAATATATATATTCTTCTAATCATGCTCGGTTTTCAGTTTCATTATTTTTGAGTTTTGGGTTTCGATTTTGGTCCCAACTTCCTAACCCGATAAAAAAAAATTACCAATTTTTTACAATTTAATAAAAAATTTAAAAAACCTGCTCGCATTCGTCCCTTCACGCTTCGTGCTCGCAACCACGAACCCCCGGTGTGGCTCACCACACCACCGTGGAACCCCACCACAACCTCCATACATGATGGTCTAATCTACCACATGATCCAACTGTAAATGGATCAATATTATGACCAATTAGATAATGAAACATGATTTAAGCGATACCCAACCAATCTGAATGGATGGATCATGACATAAAAATCGACTTATTTGTTTTTTTAATTTCTAAGGAATAAATACGAATAAGTTACGGATCAATCGATTTAAGTATTTAATTGATTTATTAAATCAATTAATCATGTTTAATTTCTTGAATCACATTAGTAATAAAATCACCAACACATGTATAAAAAGAAAGCAACCATATTTCTATTGTTTCATTGTGAAACAAAAGTAAAGCATCATGAACTTTATAGGAAACCCAATGAAGGTTCATTGTGTATTGTCTTTCATGTTGTCGCTATCATCTTTTTGTCCTTCTTTTTCATTTTTTAAGGTAATAAATTAAGCATCTATAAATGAAAAAGGCAAACATTAGTTTCTTTCCCATTTAAATCTCCAAACATCTCATACACATTTTTGCTTCTAAACAGTTTCTACATCTTAAAATATTATTGTCTACATCTCCTACACACATTCTTTGAATGGATTGGGTATCATTATCGTTGTGGTCCATTTAAATCTCAAAACCACAAACATATTGCTTTACTGATTTCTACAGTTTGTTATAATTTTGTCTAGTTTTGTAGAAGAGACGAGCCCATCTTTCAAAATCTTATTAACTTGTAAGTCATACAATAAAAGTTACATCTTTACTATATTATAAAGCATTTACCCCTTCCTTAATTAGCAAGGCTGAAAATTCAGCCAACACACCTGCTAATTATGGAAATAAATGCTTTTATAAAAAATTATGCTAATGAGATTCGAACACGGTACCTCTGGCTTAGCAACAAGAAATCAAACCAGCTGAACTAAGAGATCACATGTTCAACGATTAAATGCATTTTGATTTAAAGTGATCATGCAGAAAGCATTTAAGACCAGGAAATCGTCCAATTTCAATTAGAACATGTATTTGTCCAAGAAAACCCTTCATTTCCCCTCGAAAGAAAACATTGCCGCCCTGTATTCGTCCACCTCCACTGAACAAGGCCCTAATGTCTGCTCAAACTCGCTCCTTCCATCGAAAGAAAAAATTGCCGCCTCATGAATTGTAAAGGTGACCGGTTAAATCGGGAAGTGGACTGGGTTATATCGAGTCAGAGAGAACATGAAGATCAGTGATTAACACGCCCTCTCCTCCTCCTCCTCCTCCTGTCGCCGCCGAATTGCTACCTCCACAGCTGGCTACCACCGGTCACCGTCATACTTCAAACTTCAGCTGGTAATTTCTCCATGGAGTATTCTTTTTATTCAAATGACTCTATTAACTTAATTCACTCGTGCTCCGGATTTCGTGTATTTTGGTTATTTCGTGTATTTTTGTTATTTGTTTCGGAGTTCTATAATCGAAACCCTAGATTTAATTGACCATGATGAGTATAGATTATGTGGTTAAATTGTTTTTCCATGATAAATATATATTTTGTCTGACAGATTTCTTCAGCTAGAAATTGTCACCCTTTTGATTCAATTAAGTAAGTGATTTAAGATTATGAATAATGTTGATTGCTAAAGTTTATAGGCGTGGTTGATCAAAGTTTCGATTTGCATATAATTTCATTTTGTGCAGGTCAAACATCGCAAAACAAATTTCTTTATAAAAAGAGAAGATAACCAATAACCTCCAAATGTCATGCTTCTTGGTCTACCTTTCAATTACACAGGCTATGAGAAACAATTTTTTCTTAAAAATTCAGGTTTCTAAAATTAGATATAATTACACTTTTCTTTCTTTAATCAAGTGTTGGCATTATCTGACTGCAACCATTTTTCTTCTTATGGTTTGTCAATTACTTTATAGCTTGAAGATGCAGACATCATCTGCCATCAAAAACCTCTCAAACCTAAAAACACATAAACATGTTGTTATCCTGAGTTCCTGACATACCATCTTTTCTTGAGCATGTTCACAATCGCCAGGTATATTTTTTTTATATTCTCAATTTACTTCTTTAAATAAGAACAACTTTGCAATTCAATTTGTCTCATTCATAGGTTGTATGGTTTCGTTTCCTGGAGAATCCTGATGATGGCAACTTTACTCTAGAATTGTGAGTCTTGTGATGGTTGTTTAACATAATCATAGTTTAATTTCACATGGTTAGTTAACCTTCTTGTTGTTGTATTTAAGGTCAAAACTTCATAATTACGATGATGCTGATGAAAAATTAGCTCGCCATTTACTCCCAACAGGTTATTTCTGCATCTCATATTGTGACTTCTAACAAGTAATTTCCAATCAAAAGTTAAAGTTCTTTTTTTGTTGGTTCACTTTTGTGGTGTTGATTTTGCTTAACTCTTTTGGTTTAGTTGTCTGCTATTGTAGCAGATACGCTGAGGCATTTCTTTCTTTAATCAAGTGTTGGCATTATCTGACTGCAACCATTTTTCTTCTTATGGTTTGTCAATTACTTTATAGCTTGAAGATGCAGACATCATCTGCCATCAAAAACCTCTCAAACCTAAAAACACATAAACATGTTGTTATCCTGAGTTCCTGACATACCATCTTTTCTTGAGCATGTTCACAATCGCCAGGTATATTTTTTTTATATTCTCAATTTACTTCTTTAAATAAGAACAACTTTGCAATTCAATTTGTCTCATTCATAGGTTGTATGGTTTCGTTTCCTGGAGAATCCTGATGATGGCAACTTTACTCTAGAATTGTGAGTCTTGTGATGGTTGTTTAACATAATCATAGTTTAATTTCACATGGTTAGTTAACCTTCTTGTTGTTGTATTTAAGGTCAAAACTTCATAATTACGATGATGCTGATGAAAAATTAGCTCGCCATTTACTCCCAACAGGTTATTTCTGCATCTCATATTGTGACTTCTAACAAGTAATTTCCAATCAAAAGTTAAAGTTCTTTTTTTGTTGGTTCACTTTTGTGGTGTTGATTTTGCTTAACTCTTTTGGTTTAGTTGTCTGCTATTGTAGCAGATACGCTGAGGCATAATGTTTGTTAAATGCTGAAATACAAGTATTTTGATACGTTAAACTAATTATAAAGTCAAATTTTAAACAAATTATTTTGTTTGGTCAACTCTGATGTGTTGAAGGCGGTATCATTCGTAGTTACATTATCAAGTCAAATTTTAAATTAAAGGAATGATTAAACGACTAATCTATTAGTACGGGCTAATGGTTTTTGTTGAGCCTAAAGATTTAAATTTATGTATTGTCGTCAATTACAGGCCTTACACAACAGATCTTGGTAGCACACATTGGACTTCCATAAGCGTAAGTATTCATGACTTAATGATAATGTTATATTATGAAAAGTTGGTTCTACTGACTATTTATGGTTTAACGTGACATTTTGTGATTGTAGGATAATTGTATTGAGCCTGAATGATATTATGAACTTTTAGAAAAAAGACTTATAAATTTGGTAATAGTAGGTTTGGTGTCAAACTATGCTTCACATATAAATATTTTGCAGCCAAGAGTATGTTATCCTGCACTAAAATTCAGTTGAATGATTGGAACGGATTGGGTTGATCCGCTTTCTTATTTGATATTGTTTATTACTTTAATTTAACACATTAGAGGTAAAACATAACCGGAAGCAACCTGTTCATTAGTTAATGGGTTCTTCTTTTGGTTACTATAATTTGCAGATTGAAATTCTGGTTCGTAAGATATATGATGCCTGCTAAGCATGACCTCTTATTCCGACAACTTTGTAGAATGGTTAAGAAAATAATCCACATCAGCATAATTCTTGCAATCTTGATTCGTTTCGATTATATTTTGTTGAACTTGTATAATTTATGTTGAAAACTGTCTTACAGTGATTTGTGATCTATTATATAATAAAGATATCTATAATGCAAACCAATGAACAACTCTTGTGTTATGTATGAAGGTTTTTTGATTTGTTATGAACGTTTAGCAGTTCAACTAAATTTCTTGATATTTTAAATCTGATAATGAAGATTTGTATGCATCTAAATCGCATTTTATTCAACAATTTGGTGAGGCCATGAAACTGAAGCCTCAAAACTTGTTCCTGATTACTCTTTTGCTTAAATTTCTCAATTATCAATCGGTGAAGTTGTGGGATTGCAGTTGTTTGTTGTAGCATATTAATTGATTATTTATGTTCAGTGTGATGACTATTTAAACTTTATACTATATAGAGCTCTACAACCATTGGAGCACATTTTAGTGTGCAATTCATATTAGAATCAATTTATTTTTAAATTTAGAAAATCGACCTCAGAAGTCATAGTATACCTTTGCTTACCAACTGAGTTTAGAGTTGTCTTTGAGACTTGTGGATATTCAAAGTTGGTAGAATTCATTAGAATATGTTTCACATTTTATCATATCCTTTTATAAGATGACTAAACAATTTTAATATTCTTTCATCACACATTACCTATCATATTGTCTGCCACTTTTTCTTTTGAACGAAAAAAAAAAGAACTGGAACGAGAATTTCTGCAAAACCATCACCCTAATCTAGGAACCCAAGAACTACATTAAAAAGCTAGCTAGAGGCTAGCACATAGTCCAACAAAGGAAAAAGAAAACATACTCCTAAAGAGAAAAGAAACAACTACATCTAAACATCTACCATACTCTCTGTCATTCACTCCAACATCACGAACTCATTCGTCATCTATTAACTAACTCCGCCACCACCATCACATCTTCCGCTCACCACCACCATCGTCGATCATCAGTTTTAAGTTAAAAATCTATAGATATTCTTGTTAATTAATTATTTGTGATTACTGTTTTTAAAATTGACTCTAATTAAGAACATTTATTAATATTAAGTGATGTGTAAACAGTAGGATCCTAATAAAAATCAAAATATCCATATCTCTTGATATTCTATTGACCTGTTCTCACCTTTGGACGACAAAGGTATATTTAAATGGATCTTTTGACTTTGACTTTCAGAATGTTTGCATTGTTTTTTTAATATCACAGTAAAAGTTGACAATCTAAAGAGTAAAAAGAATAAAGCTTAAAACGTTATCGATATATTTCGTTAAAAAATATATCATGATTGTACGTTTATCATAAATAATTGTACAAAATTATCTTATATTTTGTTCTGAGAATCACAACGCCATATGAGATGGAAGTTTTCTCCCTCGCTTTATGCCTTTATTGGTTCAAGCGTACTATAACTATATAATCATATATAATTATATAAAAGTATTATATATGATTAAGTGTATATTCACACATGATTACTAAATAATATTATTCTTCAATAAAAATTAATAATAATATAAGATATCTTTTAGAAAAATCAGGTTAAAATTTAGAGTAAATTACACGGATAGTCCCTGTGGTTTGACCTAAGTTATGGATTTGATCCCTAACTTTCAGAATTTACACCAATGATCATTAAGTATCGGATTTTGTATCGGTTTTGATCCCTAAGGTGGATGTCTGTTAAAAAAAACTGTTAATTCCTAAAATGCCCTTTTAACATTTTATTTTTTATTATTTCCTCTCTACAGTCCCCCCTCTCTCTCACTGTGGAAATCACCATCTTTACTACACATGTTCACCATCTCAGAATCACGAAATCACATATCTCCGGCGAACACTACATATTCCCGGCGACAATCACATTTCTCCGGCAACCATTACCATCCTCACCTAACTCCGGCGTCCATCCCCATCGCCAACAGGAAGATCTTTTGCTCTTTGCTTCTTTTTCTTGGCAAGCTCTGTTTCATCGTTAAAAAAAAGTCAATGGAGTGGATGAAGAAGATGCATAGTTTCAACAAAATGGGTTCAACAATATTACAACTGGTGGTGGATTATCGTTCAACATAATGGTGCATCAAAATTACTCAAAACAAAATGGGTTCTACAAAATGGTGCATTAGATGTCTGAAGTTGATCATTGCCGGTTCCACTAATTTCTTAAACTTGTGATGATTTGTGTTGAAAGTGAAATTAAGTAGAGTAGTAATTTACCGGAAGGCACCAAAGTAGTACCATCGAGGGGAATTGTTAGCGGAGCAGTGTTGGTAGTGAGCATGAGCACGACGGCGAAGAGAATGAAGCAGATGGCGAGTAGCCGGAAAACGAGGATGAAGTAATTGAAACGGTGGAGCTTGCGCTCGGTTCCCGATTGAAGTAGAGAACCGGTTTCCTCGACTGATGATGTTGGCGACGTCACCTCCTCCGATGGAGAGGCTGAGCTTCGGTGCTCCGGCGGCATAGACCTTTAATTTGATGGTTTAGACCACTTTGATTGCTGAAAAATCCGTTTGTTGGTAACAGAATCTCTTCATTTCGTAAATCCCACTGTTCATTATCGCAATAGAAACTCAAGTGCCAGAGGTTGTACTATTAATTGGGGTTAGGCATTTTGATTTGTGTATGTTTTAATGTGTGTGCAGATATATAGGTTTTTTATTTGTATGATTGATTGTGTGTATGCAGAGAGATAAAGGAGACAAGATGGAGTGGTGAGGGAAAAATTGTCATTTGAATAAATTTAACAGCAGATTTTAACGGTGGTTAGTTTAAGGGACCAAAACGTTACAAAGTTCAGTACTTAGTGACTATACGTGTAATTTCTAAGACTTAGGGACCAAATCCAAAACTCTTAGCAAACCACAGGGACTATCCGTGTAATTTACTCTAAAATTTATGTTATTGTCAAATGACTAAAATACATGTTTATATATGACTAATCTTGATACTTAATAACTCCATCCGTCCCACAAAAAAATTCTCATTTCACTTAGGCACAATTTTTTAGGGGATAGTTAGTGGTGAGGTCTTTGTAATACTTTTGATTAAATTATAAGGTTAGATTAGAGAGATTGTGTTTTATTGGTGGAATTATTGGTAATAATATTATTTTATTAAGTGGTCCCCTCAAAATTGAGAAATGAGAACTTTTTTGTTTGACAAAATTTCAATGAGAAATGAGAACTTTTTTGTGGGACGGATGGAGTATAATATTGAGATATACTTCATCCGTCCCATAAAAAAGTTCTCCTTTCTACTCAAAATTTTGTCCCACAATAAAGTTATCATTTCTCTAATTTGAGGGGTCCACTTAAAAAAATAATATTATTACCAATAACCCACCACTAACTCTTTCATAAAAGTACTTTCTCTCTTTAATCTAACATTATATTTTAATCAAAATTATTAATATTGATCCACAACTAAGACTAAGCGTAATGCACGACCGGCCACCTCAGTCCCTCCGATGTGTCCCACCCGTTACCGGCCTCCCTCCCCGACGCGTCTCATGAGCTTATCGGTCGAGTGGGCGACCGATTAGGCTTTGGTGGTCGTGTGCTGTTTTGTTTCTTTTACCCTCTTTCTCCACTTCTAAATATTATATTTTATATATAATAAATATTATACTTCCTCCGATTCAAAATAAGTGCAACATTTGCATTTTCACGGATTTTGAAGTAAAATAGTGTAATGGAGATTATGATAAATTAAAGGGATAATTAGTGAAAAGGGTCCCACCATAATTTTATCTTTATTGAAGAAAGAGAAATTAATGATGTTTAATAAAGTTAAGTAGGGATAAAATGGTAATTTTATAGATAAAAATATGTCAAATAAGGAAAGTGTTGCACTTAGTTTGAATCATCTCTTTTTGGAAAGTGTTGCACTTATTTTGAATCGGAGGAAGTATATATAATTTAATTTATATATAATAGATATTATATATATATTAATAAAACTGAAATAAAAAAGAAAAAATTAGTCGCCGATTCGGTCAACCATTACGCCACTTTGGTGCTGGTTGGTCATATGTGTGATTAGGAGAAAGAAAGCTGATGTGACGCATAGGTGGCAGGGGTGACCGATATGATATCAGTCACCTATCCTAAAAATTAATGCCAACAGAAATAAGAACTTATTTGTGGGATGAAGGAAGTATCATACTTCCTCCGATTCAAAATAAGTGCAACATTTGTATTTTCACGGATTTTGAAGTAAAATAGTTTAATGGAGATTAAGATAAATTAAAGGGATAATTAGTGAAAATGATCCCACCATAATTTTTGTCTTTATTGAAGAAAGAGAAATTAATGATGTTTAATAAAGTTAAATAGGGATAAAATAGTAATTTTATAGATAAAAATATGCCAAATAAGGAAAGTGTTGCACTTATTTTGAATCACCTCTTTTTGGAAAGTGTTGCATTTATTTTGAATCGGAGGAAGTATAACATTCAAGATATTAAGAATTATCTCTACTATATTATAAAGAGTTTACCCCTTCCATAATTAGCAAGGCTGAAAATTCAGCCAACACACTTGTTAATTATGGAAGCTATTGTCTTCACAATAAAAAAGCTCCGTACAACATTCGAACCCACGACGTCTGCGTTACTAAGGGAACGCACTAACCAACTGAGATAGAAGTCTACATGTTAACCACATCTCCACTTTAAAACATAAATTATTAGCATACAAAGCTTTTTCACTCATTCAGCTGGTTATGTGGGCCCACCATAGACACGCGTATACGAATCTTCTAGAAAATCTAAATCGGCGACTTGGGGAAATCGAAATGACAAACCAAAAATCAACCGTTCGATTTGAGGTATCTGCTCCTATTTGAATGAACCTTAATCCCCTCTTTGAAGAAAACCCTCCACCACAATCGATCTCTCAGCTGCTTCTCCGAGAATCTTCTCCGATCAGGTGCTCCTGTAACCATTGACTGTGTTAAGTTCATTTTCTATTTGTAAGATGTAAAGATTGAAAGTACTTTGTTCTTCAATTCCATTATAAAGAAACACCACCAATTGACACCCAAACGCCATCAACGAACAGTTTCAAGGTATCTTTCTCTATTATTGTCATGTAGCTAAGTTGTTTAAAATCACTTTTGATTTGAGACTTATTCGATGTTATTGGATTTATTGATGTTAATCGAGAACATAATGTAGAGTTGCTTTGTTGTTGAAAACTACCTATTTTATGATTAATGATTATAATTTAACAATGGATACTTTTGAGATATCAACTCTGTTTTTATTTTAATTTCTTATTATGTTTAATTTGAGATTCGTAATCTCTGTTCATTAGATTTGTTCATCATATTATTTAATATATTTTATATCTAAAACAACCATTTAATTTTTATATTAAACAGATTAAAATGGACCCATCCTACGATGAATTTTTTTCAAGAAAAGCTTATTGAGATTGAGACCGAAGCAGAGAATCTTCTCCTTGCAAGACACCAGGTAACCAAAACTTCATTTTTATCACTTTATATAAATATTTCATCATTTAACTTCATTTTTTTGTGTGACGATTACAGTTAGTTGAGAATGACTAAGAAATGAGAACATGGAAGCATTGACTGCCCTAAGAACAATGCAAACAACTCCTCAAAAAATCAGAACACTTTTCATCTCATTTTAATCCAAATTTTTGTAATTTTTTTCGTAGGTCATTCGCATTTGTGGTGTTTTTTAAAGTTCTAATGTATGTGTGGTTTTGAGGGTTCAAATTGGATGTCTGGATTGAATGCAGCAAGTGGATATATGAACCGAATGTATCCAAACAAGTTATATGGTCAATACCGTAACAATTATAAATTTGGTTACAACTATTGTTATGGTTCAACAGTGTATGGTTTTCAACGTAATTATGGTAAGTATTCTGTTGATATGAAGTATAAACAAAGGGGACGAGGTACCGTTTTGTCGGTTACAACTTTGAAAATGAGCTTAACAGTGTACAACGTTAAACGAGCTTAATGTAATTCTGCATTTGGCTTTAAACACCAAGAACCAAAAACCGTGTACAATGGTTTCTTTAGCAGTTAAGGGTGAAAGTTTAAATTCTGCACCAACTGAAAATATTGAGAAGGAAGTCATGGAGGAGGTTAGTGAAAGACGTCAATCCAGACATAGAGCAATACAATCATCCCGATTTTGCAGATACATATGAAAAAGCAGAATTTTTTACAAGCTTGTTTGATTTGACCTATGTTTATACTTTATAAATATGATAAAAGTTGTAAATTTGCAATTATAGTGTTTTGTCAAACGGGAAATGGGTGAAACAATTAATACTGGTCAAACATGTAACTCTTAAACTGATGTACAACCATGCTTCTCCGAGATTTGTAATTGTGTGTATTTTGTTGGATTAAGTTTTTGACATGATAAATAGATTGATAACGTGGAATTATGTATTTTGATCTAAATTTGCGGTTTTGTTGAGCATAACTTTTTGCACTGACTAATGATATGGAATTCTGAATTTTGATTTGTATAAATGCGTTTCTATGGATTTGAAGAAGATATGATGATCTGAGGGTAGGAATCATATATTTCTTGATCGTTAGCATCATTTCTCCAAAATGTAAGCATATAAATCCATTTGTTGAATATATTCTGATCCCCATTTGCTGTCTTAATTTCATCTCATGTGTTCAATGGGAACTAAAGAAGAGCGAACCTTTCAAGTTATTGGTGGCGAGTAAGCATTATCAAGAACTGATGTACGATTCAAACTTTGAGTAATCCATATCACTTAAACATCATGAATCACTTTTTACCATTTACTTATGAACGGGTAGATTCGTGTTGAAAGTCCAATATGTTTATTTCCTATAAGCTAATTATTTATTGTATACAAATTGTGAAGCAACTATGGCATACATTAAGAAGACCATTTTCCAAGATCCTGGAAATAAAAGAATTCGCTTTCCTTTTGTTAGGAGGGAGCATATTAGCATCTCTTGGGCCCTTTAAGCAAATGTGGTTTTTCAAATCCGAGTTAGTTTGACTTTTGATTGTACAATTTAACTAATTTTTATTTTAAACAATCCATGTTTTGATAACAGATATGATTGTATGAAGAGCATGGATGTTCTTACATTAAAAAAAGTGTCCTTGAATGAATATCAGGGCTAACAACTTGTTTATTAAATCAACTATTATTTGTTTAATTATTTTTAAAATTCTTTGTATTAATACGTAACTGGATTTAATGAAATATACTTTTAGAATCACAAAGAGGGTGTTGTTTAAGAGATTGCAAGAATCAGTTTATATATTCCCCCACCAGTCCACCATCATCACTGTGCACCACCGACAACCCGTCATCACAACACTACTGCCACCGCAAAATTATAGTTACAGGGTACCCGTCGCCGCATTGCGCGGGTACCTGCTAGTATCACTAAATAGTTGTACATAATTCATAAACCTGGAGTAATTATACTAATTTGTGTTCTTTGTGGAAGATGTCCATAAACAATCAAACTTTAAAATAAAAATGGAAAATTAAACAAACAATTATATGTATATAACGATTTTCAGTTTCATACTTTCAAGTTTCAAAATCCATATATAAGATCCATACCTTGAAATGGGTTATCGCATTGCATTCATGCCATGAAGCTCGGAGTCAATGGATCGAATCGAGCATGTGCATAGGATATCATTGTCGTTGCATCACTTGCATGGAAGGTTACGAAGGGAACCGTCACTTAAATTACACCATTTGCACATCTTTGGTTGCCTGATCATCGATTGTTTTGTTCGGTTAAGCGACGAGCTTCTTCCGTGGATATGTGTGTGTATATATATGTATGTGTAAGTGTGTATAAAATAAAGTGATCAAAGAAATGAAAATATGTTATTAATAGTTGGTGTGTCAGTTTAGAAATATTAATGTGACACTGAGTTGACACAACTAATGAAGGAAGAGAAAAATATATTGTTATCTTCCCGCCGGGTGCCAAGGTAACTTCCAAACAGTATTTTAAAACCCATGTTGACCCACTCAGTTCAACCGGTTAAATCAGGACCCGAGGAAGAGAGCGGGTCAAAAGTATCCGGGTTTTTGTGAAACCCGACAACTATTTGTGGCCCCGTAGTAGCCTTTAATCTTGTTTGAACTTTAATTTTGGAAGCCAGTTCGTCGAAATTGGAAAACAGATCATGCGATCTAAAAGATGATACGATGATTTTGGAATCCGAATCATGGGAAATCAAGCGATGAAGGTGATTTCAGTTTTAATACTTGATTGGAAATCCACATGAAGTCGATTTGTAAATGTGATTTCAGTTTGAAGGTAATTAGTTGACCCGGGGTGACCCGTGACCCGACCATCGTACTAGGTTGACTAAAAACTCGGGTTTATAAAACATTGATTCCAAATAAGACCTCATCAACCAATACACTTGGTATCAAAGTACAAGCTATTCTAGACCTTATATAGAATGTGAAGTAAGAATTTAAGATCTAATCATGCTTTGTTTAATCATTTGTGTTCCTAAAAATCCACCTATAGAAAAGGCAAACGACATTACGGAGTATTTGATAAAAAGTAATGTATTCTAGGCTTTCTAGCTAATAAACTAACCACGTTATTGGATCATCAATATAGTTATTAACAACTTTCGGGAGAAATTGGTGTTCCTAAAAATCCACCTATAGAAAGGATTTGTTTGTACTTTAATCAAAACTAGGTCCTATAAAAGCATGTGTAGAACCAGTCGAAACTCATATTCAAGAACCATGATCAATTTGTGTTATCATGTTTAAGTTGAATGAGAGCTATGGTCCATCAAAACTATATAATTACAAAATCGGATTAAAAAATAATTAATAAAACGGAACAAAAACATAAATACATTGATATTTAGTAAAATTTCATCTATTTAGAAATTATACTCCGTTCGTCCCACAAAAAAATTTACATTTCTAACTAAACTTTTGTCCCATAAAAAGATTTAGGGTAAATTACAGGTTTTGTCCCTGACCTTTTCCGGATTCTGAGTTTTTATCCCTAAACTTTTTTTTTTCTGTTTTTTTGTCCTTGAGGTTTTAAAATTCCGCATTTTTGTCCTTCCGTCCAAAATCATCCGTTAAGTAACGATTTTTTTATCTATTTACCCAAATTACCCTTGCATCATCTTCCTCATGTATGTGTTCTTCCCCAATTAAACCCTAACCCTAATTCTAAAATCCTAATTTGTAACCAGTTCAAAAACCAAATTACAGATCTGAGCGATTGCTGGCCGACACCACCATCGTCTTCTCCGGAGACGATTCCGGCCAACCATCGTCTTCTCCGGCGACGATTTCCGCCAAACACCCCCATCGTCTTTTCCGGCGACGATTTCCGCCAAACACCACCATCGTCTTCTCTACTCAACCACTGTGATATATGTGAGGAAAAACATCGTCTTCTCTACTATTATTTGAATCTGCCATTAATATATGGCAATTGAAGATATACATTGCAATCAGAAAGCCAACGACATAAAACTATGGATAACTCATACTCCAAAATTGGATTTAGTAGTTGGCCACCCTAGCCCATTGAGTGCTCTACCTCGGGCCAGAAGAATTCCGTACGGGTACAACTTTTATTAGATATAAAATCACAATCAGCCAACAGAATCATGCAAATAACCAAATAATAACCAAAGTGTTGTAGCCCATGTGCATGTTATGTAACATCCTAAAAATCAGGAGAAATTTAAATTTTTTTAATAAATAAAATAAACCATTTTCCCCAAAAGTACAAGTAACTCAAAGGTCCCAACTCATAAACAAAATGTAAAACCGTCTCGTGGTTTAAATGCGGAATAATTAAAGGTTTTAAAACAAAACGTGTTTGACTCGAAATAAATGTTTTAATCCAAGTCCATAAATGTAAAAAATAGAAATGCAGCTCATCAACCATTGACCTTCTCTTTGCCCTTGCTAGTAGCTGCAAAATTAGGGGGAGTGTTTGGGGTCAGCCACCGCTGAGTGAATAATCAACACAATAAACGTACACATACAAACAATCCACACCACATAAGTGATCCCTAGAAACTCTACTCATTTCTCGTTTATTAGGCCTTTTATTAATTTCAATTGGTTCGCCAATGCCGTGACGAATCCACAACGCGTGCCCCTGCTCTCGCGCTCGTCACTAGTACCCCCTTCCAACACCCACCAGTGTCTCGCAGTATCACGCTGACAGTCGTGAATTGTACTTGGCTCTCGGGAAGAGTTGGCTACCTCATGAATCTCAAATATAGTTAGTTAGTTTTATTAACGTGTTGACCCATTACAACATATACTCATATAAAACTTACAGTTCAAGCTCAAGTATATCATCTCATATTCTCATAGATATATAACCACATAGCACAACCCAAGTGCATAACAACTCATAATCTAAACTCAAGTACATATATCATTCAAAACAACAAGCTCATCTCAATCAATCACAGTTCATATCATATAGCACGTAATCATGAATCAAATGTAAGTGCAAGTTTAGAGTGAGATCACCCACCTCGAATAGACGTAAGCTCCTAGAAGTATCCTCGGCACGTACAAGTCACAACTCAGTTCCTAGGAGGTCCTACATCACATAATAAGGCTAGGGTTAAAACTCGGCTCAAAACTCAGTTCATAGCAATCTGCCAGAACCCGACACCTCCACAGAAACTGTTATAACTCCCAAACCGTGTGTTAGATTATTCCCAAATTTTAACCACTGATAAAAAACTCAGATTACTACAATTTACTGTCTCACGACCCATGTTTAAAACAGACTCTAAGTATCTCAAAAACGGGTTACAAAACAGATTAGCTGAACCGAAAAAGCTTTTGCGAGACTTTATTAAAACAGTGATATCTTTTAAATCGTAAATCAGATTAACGAGTTGTCAGCGGCATTGGAAAGAGGACTCAGAAAACTAGAGACCAACGCGGGCCAAATATCCAAAAGCTTATTTTAAAACAGTTAAAAAAACCCACGTGAACAGAAGGACAGAAATCTGCTAGAAAATTCAGCTTGTTGTTTAAAAGCGTTTATAACCCGACATCAACCCGTTAAATCCCGAGGCACCCGACAACCCCAAAAATCAATTTTTATCACAGTAGTTCATATTCATAAAAACGTCATTAGTTTATTTGATAAATCTATTCGGTTTAGGAAACCAAGAACCTAAAGGTTCGGTTTCCGGGTTTTTCGATCAACAAAATGTTTAGTCAAACAACAACGGTTTTTAAGCCAACCCAAAACCCGACACTCAAAATCAGCCCCTGAACAGTGACTAGAACCCGAGCCCAAAACTCATGACTACAGAGTTCGAATACAACGGTTGACGGTCACAACAATACGACAAACAATCTGGATATAATCAACGATAAATATGGATATAATCATAGAATGAAACCCGAAACCGACTCGGGTTCGGCCTCAATTTGTCAAAACCTGCAGCCCTTCTATAACAATTAATTAGCCCGAATAATACAAAACAGAAAAACAAAAAATGGAACGAACAGGAAAGAAAATGGCTACCGAATTCTTTCGTCACAAATAGGCGCCACATGAGGTGACCTTTTCTTGCTGCGGGGACAATCCAAACAATAGGAGGAGACACTAAATAAAATGTTAGCTGCTTCTTCTTAATTCCTCCTAGCTCACGTGTCCCAAGAGACAATTCCCTTGATGCTTGCCACCCCTTGCCGACAATGAAATAAAACATATATTATAACACCTCCTAATGTTAGATTTTCGGCCATCGTCAATACCCCCTCACGAGCAGAAAAGAAGTTGGATGACGGCTGAGGTTTTAGAGGTTTAGGGGTTATAATTTACTTGGCTAATGGATCCCTAATCCTAGTTAGGCTTTAAGCCCGAAACGAATAAAACCCGACAAAGTTTGGCCGGCCCAACTCAAACAAATACCACTAGACTCTTACGGTTAACTAACCGGTCCAAACTTGAGACCAACTATTTAATTACCCTTAATAATATACTCCCTCCGTCCCTAAATAAAGTTCCCATTTTGCCTTCAAATTTTGTCCCTAAATAAAGTTCCCATTTCTCAAACATAAGGGGCCCACTTAATATAATAATATTATTACTAATACTTTCACCACTAACTATCTCTTAATACACTTTCTCTCTCCAATCAAACCTTATATTTTAATCAAAAGTAATACCAAATACCCCACCACTAACTATCTCCTAAAATGTTGTGCCCAACACAAATGAGAACTTTATTAAGGGACGGAGGGAGTATGAACATTTATAAAAACAATAAAGTGTCCAAATAATAAAAACGTCTATATAATAACGAACCGTCTAACTACATGTCGTCTAAATAATACTAAAAATTATAAATTAAATAAATTATAAAAAATAATATTATTTGATCGATACAAATTTCGGGGTGTTACATGTTACGATCCGACGACCACCGCCACCGTTCTTCCCTGGCAAAACCTTCGAGATCTGGAAATCGAGATTTGAGATGTTGTGGAAATCGACACCTGAAAATACGGTGGAAATGATGTAGAGATTTTGTGGTGATCGGTAGCTGCGGTGGTTTCTGAAGAAGTGTTGCCAGCAAGTTTATGATAGTGGCGGAGAATAGGGTTTACGCCCTCTTTAGCAAAAATTCAAATCTGGTGTTGATGATGGGAGAAAAGAGAGAAGGGATTAGTTAGCACCATCAAATCTGTAAATCAAGGTGTGATTTTTAGGGTTTGAATGAAGAACAAAGAAATGGAGAAGAAGATGAAAAAAGAAAAAATTAAAAAAAGAAAAAGAAAAGGGAAAAAAGACTAAAATACCCTCATATCTTTTGCATTTTAGGTCACTTAACGGCCAAAATTGGACGGAGGGACAAAAAAGTGGAATCCTAAAAACGTTAAGGACAAAAAAACCGAAAAAAAAGTTTAAGGACAGAAATCCAGAATCTGGAATACCTAAGGGACAATTTCTGTAATTTACCCAAAGATTTACATTTCTCACAATTGATGACCCCACATAATAAAATATTATTATTACTAAGAACCCCACCATTAGAGCATCTCCAATGGTAACTTTTTTAAAAGCTTATTACTATTTGAATAAGTCTTTGGATGACATTTTACCCATTGGAATAACTAGCTTTTTCAAAAGCTTATTCAAAGATTTTTTTTCTACTAACCTTTTAATGGACTTTCAAAACTTGTCTTTTTTAGTCCTCTATGTTTAATAGTTTTTCATTTTAAACTTTAGATATATTATACATAAATTTTATTATATTTTTATTAGTTAATAAATAAATTATATAATATTTAATGTCAATTATTATAATATTTGTGTATGATATATTTAAAAAAATATTATATGTAGTAAGATGTTATAAAAATTGTCAAAATATATAAAGGGTATATATAAAATATTTAAGAAAGATAAAGGTAAATTGAAAATATTATTAAAGAAAAAGCTTTTGAAAGGGTTAACCATTGGAGATGCTATTTATATATAGGTTTTTGGTTAGTAGATTGTTGATGTGGTAAAAGTAATAAGTTATTGCAAGTTTAACCATTGGGGATGCTCTTAGTATCCACTAATTATATTTCTCTCTCCAATTCAACATTATATTTTAATCAAAAGTATTACTATTGACCCTACCACCAACTATTACCTAAAATCTTGTGCCAAAGAGAAATGTAAACTTCTTTGTGGGACGGAGGGAGTAATATCTATAAAAAATTAAATATGTCACATCGACAATTTAATGTTATAATTACAAAAATAACTTATCAAAACAAATTATAGTTACAAAATCAAACAAGGAACTAAAGAATAACCTAAAGTGAGATCTTAATCGAGAAAAGCTATCATCTTTTCATATTTTGTTTTACTAGCTGATGCATAAACAATTGAACAAAACAACAAATAATTAAATTATAACGCACCATTTTTTCAACCAAATTTAAAACTTTTTAAATAAGAAAACTTAAATCTTTACAAACCAAATATCCTAAAATTACGGTTTAAATAAAACATTTGGAATGATCAATATGTGCCAAAACCGGTGTTACAATAATATCAAAACTAAAGTCTAGGGAATTAAATAAGTACACCGAGCTAATCACTTCCAGTGCTAACTACGGGCCGTCTAATCCTTAGCTCCCGAACCTGAGTACATAGCCAAAAGAAATATAGTACGTGAGACAAAATTGTCTCGTGAGAAACATGGGTTTTAGACCCGGTTAGAAATAATTGCAATAAAATAATAATTTAATGATTATCACATTGCACATAGTCAATCATACTCTAAGGCTTGCCATAAGCCCAACACATACGTAACGGGCCTCCCCGAAACAAACTCCCCCGATATTGGTTATCTAGGTAAACTCCCCCGTTTCCGGGTTATCTATTTGCTCCCCCGATTTCTGGGTTATCTCAAACTCCCCCGCTTTCCGGGTTATCTATTTCTCGACAAACTACTCTTGCGCAGGGTGGTACCGCCCCAAGTAGTAGTCACTAACTCCCCCAACTTGTGTGGGTTATATAGGATCCAATTGATTAGCTACCGTATAACAAATCATCAACTTGGGTCAAGCCCCATATTACAACTCATATCATACTAGTGGTAACTAAACACATCAATGTACAATTCAATTCAACTCAATTCAATTCGATACAATCTTTTCTTTATTAAAAACAGTTATCTAATAAAGACTCTAAGAAATCATTTCAAACTATGAAATATGGTTTACTATGTACTCAGAAAAGATCACATGTACTCACCTTAGCAATGTTATCCCAAAATTGTGTTAGCAAACACAAATCCTTACTCCTTGAATGAAGGAGTATCACCAAATCCTTAAGTCTTTAAGACCTAATCATCATTTACACAAATAATCTAGTTATTAACCATAACTAGTCTTAAGCAATCCATAACTACACTCATGACCACCAAGTTCATCCAACTTGGTGGAATCTCAAACCCTAGTTCAAGATTCTCATCATAAATCCCAAATCCAACTTGTGCACATTGAATACAAGTCTACAATGAGTGTTTTGCACTCATGTTTGGTCATCTTCCCCAAAGATGACATGGCTGGTCATCTCAACCACCATTAATGCCCAAAAAAAGCTTGAAATACCAAAGAGATACATAAACTAATAAAGATTCTTACCTTAGATCAACAATTTCCAAGAAATATGAAGATTTGAGCTCAAGAACACAAAAAATCGAGCACTCCTTCCAAAAACGGCTGGTAGGTTGTAGGGGTGTAGGTGTCCAAACCCTAGCCCCAAAATCCGTTTATATAGGCCTGATAGAGTTCGCGTTCGCAAACTGAAGTTCGCGTCGCGAACTTCCCGCGTCGGGAACACTTCGCGCTTGGGAACAAGCCGTGAACTCCGACCAACAAAAACCCAAATTCTCTGTCCACAGTTCGCGATCGCGAACCATAGTTCGCGTCGCGAACCATAGTTCGCGTCGCGAACTCCCCCAGACAGCTAGGCTGCAACTTTTGTTGTTTAACTCATTCCGATTTCGACCTTAAACGTATCAAACGGTGTCCAAATGACACGAAACCAATTCCTACGTTCTTTAAACGATTTATCCTTATTTATCATATTTTTGTACAATTTATTTATTTACAAAATTCTGGTCGTTACACAAATGGTTCAGGATATAAATATATAATGAAATACATATGTTCATCTAGTTGAGTTACAAATTCTTCGAAATTTTCTATATGATTTACATATAATTTTGAAATTCTTAAAACTAAGGAAATTGTTTATGTATAAAATTATTACTTTACAAGAAATGCATCTCATAGAAGTATTATTTAAAAACTTAATGTTGGCAACAATCTGATTTAAAATTAAATTTATTTGTTATCTAGTTCTAATTTCGAATTATATTTAAAAATTTATACCCAAAAGGTAACATTACTAAAAATAAGAAAAAAAGTAAAAAAATAAGAATAAAAATAAAAATAGGGGAGGAGTGGGCGAGTGGGAGGGTTTTCGAAAGCTTCTTATATCTCTTCTTCAGGTCGCGGCGGATTCCATCGCCACTCATCACTCTTCCAACTCTGTGGAAAAACCGACCGATTTCACCGTTTTCCACTACCTACAAACTGTAATCACCGGTGCTCACGGCTGCGGAAGCGTCGGGTTTAGATCTGTTAAGAACTATGGGCAGCAGAGGCGGCGGCGGCGGCAGTAATGGCGGAGGAGTACAAGGAATTCCGGCGGCGTCTAGGAAGATGGTACAGAGTCTCAAGGAGATTGTAAACGGAGTATCTGATGCTGAGATCTACTCTGCGCTTAAGGATTGTAATATGGACCCTAATGAAGCCGTTAATCGTCTCCTCTCTCAAGGTGAAAAAGAAATTATAATTTTGTGATTTTAGGTTTTTTTTTTCCTTCCTTTTCTTTGTGATGATGGCAATCTGCAGCGATTGAACGATAGTTATCCACTTTTTCCTTGTGGCGTACTTGCGATAGAAAAGGTTGTTGCTTGTGTAGGATTTAGGGTGTGTCACTACGAAAATTTAAACATGGCACTCGAAAGAAAAAACGGGTCTTTATATAATTAATAACTATGTTGTGTTTTTATGTGTTGATCATGAAAATTTGAAGCACTGCTATACAAATTAGTTGTTTTATTTTGTTAGAACTTTTAGGGTGATTATGTACACTAGGAGCCCTACTTTGTAACATTACACAATCTCTTATAATCATCAAATAAGTCAAAGGAAAACCTATACCAAGTTTATATATATACATGTAGTGTTTAACATCAATCATAATATAAAGTTTTGATTTTTATTTTGTAGATCCTTTCCATGAGGTGAAGAGCAAGCGAGAGAAGAAAAAGGAGGTAACCAAATCTTTTTTTGTTCATGAAATAGTTTCTCATACTAATTTGAGTAACTAATTTTATTTATTTATTTTGTTTAGTTTAAGGATACTACAGAAGCCAGACCTCGTGGTGGTGGTGGTAGCACTTCAAGTCGTGGTGCTAGAAGTAGTACAGACCGTTATTCTGCACGTGGTGGTTCATCACAGTATAATTCTTCTGGTATACAAGTTTTACAATTTTGAAAATTGATATTTTTTAGTTTATAATTAATTAGATGTTTATATATATTTAATATGTTAATTTCAGAATCTGGTGGCTTACATGTAAAATCCAAGAGGGAAAATGGGACAAGTTCTTACACTAGTTCCTACACAAGTTCATCTGCACCAACTTATGGACTTACAGCTACTAACACTAATCGAATCCCTCAAACTTACAGGTGAAATTTGTTGCAAAAGAATCGATTTTAATATTTTATACATTATATTATGATTATTGACTTAATTTTTTATTATTATTTATGGTGTCTTGAAACTGCAGTAGTTCTGTTGGTTATGAAAATAAAGCATCGAATTTCAATGCAACTGATGGAACTACAACGGTTCCACAACAACCGTCTTCTGGATATCAATCTGCTTGGTTAGGTGCTCCCGGTCAAAAGTCAATGGCTGACATTGTGAAAATGGGCAAACCACAAAACAAACCCTACAACACTCCAGTTCAATCTCAACCTCAATTAACACATTATGAGGATTATGTTTCTAAACCTATAGATACACATCAAGAACATGATTCTGGTGCAGATAATTTTGTTTCTCCTGATGATGATTGGCCCGTTATGGAACAATCACAACCTGTTGGTGTGCAACATGTATTGGAACCACATGTAGAATCTGAGAACATTGGGCATTCAAACAGTCAATATATTGGTTCTCAGATAGATGATGATGTTCAGGAAGAAGATGAAAGTGGCTTTGAAGATCAAACTACAAATCATGTTCAGGATAATGATTTGCACAAAAATAATGTTTCATTTTATCAAGAAGATCATGCTTTTGAGCACAAGGAAGGTACGTTCTTGCTGCCGAATATTTTATTTGTCGCTAACTTCTGATATTTTTTTTAAATATTGATTTTCACTGATTCAGTTGAAGAAAACGATGCATCAGCATCCTCAATAAGTGGGAACATGCAGCAACTTAATATACAAGAAGAAAGACAGTTAGATGAATCTGAAGAGGAAATCCCTTCCGTAGTAATCCCAAATCATTTGCAAGTACAGACTGCTGACTGTTCACACTTAAGTTTCGGGTCATTTGGCGCTACAATGAATCAAGGGTATTCTGGTACTTTTGGATCTCAACAGTTGGTTGAGCCAAATACTTCATCTGTCGAGCCTTCTGAACCTAGGTAAAACCTTCACTCTAAATCCAATAATGATATATTTTAATAAATTACATAAATCATCCCTGTAGTTCGTAAGAAATTATGTAACAAAGTGTTTCTTCTAAAATTTTGTTGGTGTTTGCAGGAATTCTGAGTACTATAATGATGAATCTATAGAGAACAATGCAGTTCATCGGGTGGGACCAAATTCTGGGAATTATGATTTACCAACTGCTTCACAAACGGAGGTTTTGAAGCAAGAAAACCCTCAAGTGACACATGGCAATCAATATAATTATACCTTTGATACAACCCAGTTATCAAACCCATCTTTCCCTCAGTCTCAGACATCTACACAGTTGCCAAACGCCACTCCTTTCTCAAATGTTATGGTAATAATATACAGTTAATTGATTTTTATTTTGGGAATATGTTCTTATCAGTTGAATTTTTAACCATTATTTTGTTTTTGATTTTTGCAGCAGGGTGCTTATACAAACTCATTACCAAACACCCTGTTAGCAGCAAATGGCAGAGAATCTGATCTTTCATATTCACAATTTCCTATTAGTCAATCTATGGGTACTAAATATGGTAGCTCAGTTTCTCCAATCACTGGTTCAACTATTTCAATGGCAGAGGTACTATTATATCTATTAATTGATAATTAATTAAATTATCAAATTTCCTCAAACCCTTGAATAACTAATTATCAAATCACAGGCTTTAAAGACGGGTGTTTTCTCATCATCATCTCAACAAACGCCAACTGGCAACACAATCCCAACACTCCAACAACACCTGGCAGTCCACCCGTACTCCCAACAACCTCTTCCATTAACACCTTTTACAAACATGATTTATCCATTTTTGCCTCAAAGTTATACATACATGCCATCTGGATTTCAACAAGCATTTGCTGCTGGTAACAGTACGTATCATCAACAGCTGGCAGCTGTTTTACCACAGTATAAAAACAGTGTTTCGGTTACTCAATCGGCGGCTGCTGCTGCTCCTTCTGGTTATGGGTCTTTTGGTAATTCTGCCACAATCCCTGGAAATTATCAAGTTAATCAACCTGCTGGATCTACTTTAAGTTATGATGATGTGTTGAATGCACATTATAAAGAAAATAGTCAGTTGCTCTCTCTTCAGCAGCAGCAACAGCAGCAGGTATTTTTTTAACCGCTAAATATTTAAAAAATTAACTTTAACTGTGTATAACTTTTTTTTTAATTTTCAGAATGACAACTCAGCAATGTGGGTCCACGGAGGTGGTTCAAGAACAATGTCAGGTATGCCAGCCAGCACATACTACGGTTTCCAGGGTCAAACCCAGCAGCAGCAGCCGACTGGGTTCAGACAAGGTCAACAACAGCTGCAGCCCACCCAAAGCTACAGTGGTCAATCAGCAGGTCATAACTACCCAAATTACTATCATTCACAAAGCGTGATGTCACAGGAGCATCAACTGCAACAAAACCCTAGAGACAGTGTTGGTGGGCAACCAAAAGCACAGCAGCAACTATGGCAAAACAGCTACTAATTGGTTCGGTTCATACGTGACTCGGGTTTTTTCAGGGTCTTGTAATGAGTTTCAAATAATTTTATAAGAAAAAAGAGTAGTTGGGTTTAGATGCTCTGCTGCCCTGTTCCTTTGTATTCTACTACCAGTGTTTTATGGTTGTTGGTTCGTTCAGTTAATTAGTTTGATTTAGGAACAACATGCGCGTGCTAATTGTTTGACTCTTTTTTCTTTCGTTTTATTGTTCTTTGTCGTTTCGATCTTTATTTTGTGGGTTTCAATTCCTCTTCCATAAAGTAATTTATAGTTCTGTTTTTCTTAAATTGTGCTTATATCCAATTGCTGTCAATTTCATTCTCATCCTTAAAATGGCATTTTTGTTAACCAATCCAATAACGAGTCCACCGCCTAGCAAATTTCCACACTTAAATTCTCTTTGGTCAATTTATATTTGACCACTGCGGTTAAAATTGGTCAAAAAATCAAGCATTGTAGCTAAAAACTCATTTTTTTTTTTTTTGAAATTAATATTTTTCTACAAAATGTAGTAAGCATTGTTAATTTGAAATTTGAATATTATATAGGTAAATTTTCACATATAATTTCAAAATTTATACTCCCTCCGTCCCATAAAAAAGTTTGCATTTCATTTGGTCACAATCTTTTAGGAGATAGTTAGTGGTGGGGTCGTTTGTAATACTTTTGATTAAAATATAAGGTTATATTAGAGAGAGAAGGTGTTTTATTGGTAAAATGATTGGTAGTAATATTATTTTATTAGGTGGTCCCCCAAATTTGAGAAATGTAAACTTTTCTGTGGGACAAAATTTTAAGGAGAAATGTAAACTTTTTTGTGGGAGGGAGGGAGTAATATTTTACATATAAAATATGTTAACATTTATACGTTTATGCTTATGTTTGCATGTGAACTAATCTCGTGTTTATTGGTTTATAATAAGAGCTTCAAATTGTTTTATATTACTAATTTAACTGCAGTCACTCAAAAATCTGTACGAAATTCCACATGAAGAAAGAAAATTTTGTTCAATAACATGCACATCAAAGTTTGCGGCCTCAGAGATTGTGTTCATCATGTTCTCACTATTGAAAATAGACGAAATTCATGGAAGAATATTCAAATTCAAACAAATGGTAATTATCTAATCAAAACAAAATCCAACTTTAATTAAACCCATTTGAAGTTGATAAGAATGCCCTATAAAGATACCATAACATCATGTCTACTTTCCAGATTGTGCCTCTTGGCTGCAGAGGATCTAACTTCAAATCAAGAAACTGGGCTTGTTTGACTCCAAATTTTGACATCATGCTCATCATACACTGAAATTAAGAAAGTAAACTCAAAGTCAGAATCTTGGAGTCATTAAAAAAGATCCATTTTTTCTCTGATTCAGTTTGAAGTTTATTACTTGAGGAGAGATCTTGTAAGATGTTCCCTTGCAGTCGCCAATGCTTGACTTATTGTCTGCAAAAATAAAAATCACAATGTTGAAGCATCAAATATGAAACAAAAGTTCAAATTTTTATAAGAAAATGTTTTTGTATGTTTGAACTTTAAAGTACCTGCTCTGAGAGAGGAGCTCCAGAATCTACACTGTGGCTTGCAACCTTACCAGCAATGACATTTGCATCGGTTTCAAGGATGATTATGCAATTATTTAAAAATATAATAATACTAAATTATGTAATAAAAATAAACAAGATGTAGGCAGCTTACCCGCCATCAACAATTTCATCAAGGCACAATAAAATGAGATCCAAATTCTCAAGGGCCTCTTTCTTATCCACATTGCCCCTGGAACGCATAATAAATAGAGATTTATTATTATTACATAAAATAAAAATAAAAATAAAATCTATATAAAAAAGGATATAAGCCGACACGAATACACAATATACCTAAGCAGAAGACCAACTGCATCAAAGAAACCCTGAAGAACAGTGGATATAATGAGCTCGTTTTCCTCATCACCTCCAGTAACAAAGAAGTGAAGATCTTGAGCAAATTTATAGATGACAATGTTGTTCTCAAACATTGCTATCTCAGCTGCACAGTAGTTCAAGCCAAACATTAGAAGCTACAAAAGGTGGCAATTTCAAGCCATTTGCATATAAACTGGTCGATTCGAGTTACATTTTATCTCTAACAGGTCAAACAGGTTAGTCTAACAAAGTTTTTGGTACAAGTAATCAGCAGAGAGATTGATCATTAATATACCTTCCGTGCGTGCATTTGTCTTCTGAGTTTTGGTAAACACAGACTTTTCAAATGCTTCTTTAGCACTATTAGTTGGCCAGTCATCTGAATAGTATTTCACAGCTACACGGCATCCTTCTGAATCCAAAAGTAAAATGTTCTTCACAGTAGGGCAAAACTCCTACACAACAAGCATCAAACATAAATATTTACATCTAAAATTCATCACTCCATCACCTGTAATATTGATATGATAAACAATTCACAGATGGCTGCCACTAATAGATTGTGATAATATCACATACATCACTTCAAAGTTCTACATTTTGCAACAAGGAGATACAAGACTTCCCTGTGCAATTTGTCTTTCCCCAATCATTGCCTCTTAGTAAACAGTAACTAAAATTAATTTATCAGGAAAAATGAATTTAGCTCCCAAAATATGCTTTGACGATGCATCTTCAAAATTGAGAATAGCCAGTAACTAAATTTGTTTCAATTGATAGTCCTATAAAAACCTAATTCACTACAAAACATCAAACTTGAAATCGTACTTTGAAAATAAGACTGCATTTGTGCAGATCTGAGTCCAATTAATCTTAGAATCTATGTAATTAAAAACAAACCGGATCACACAAATCAAACAGCGATTCCCAATAACAGATCACAAAGCAAATTCTGAACTTCAAATGAGATAATAGCTTGTTGATCTCTAAATTTAGTAACTTACTGAAATCAATGTTTCCAAATTACAGATAATGAAAACCACAAATGCAGGTAAGATCAAGAGAAACAAAAGAAAACAAGTGAAATGAAATCGAGCAATTACAACAACAAATTGCGATATATAATAATTAGATCTGATTCATCACTTACCATTAGAGAGATTTTCGCGTCAAGATTTCTCGGCTTTAATTTCTCGTGCAGGTTCAGATGATAGGGAGACGATATATGAACATTGCGAAGTCGATTTGTAGGAGAAAAAAGTTTAGTGGAAATTTTCAAAATGACCACGATATTTATCTTATTTCACACTTTCACCCATTCTTATTTAATCTATTTTCTCTGCATTTCCTGAATTTTACATCAATAACAATACAAAGTCTTGAAAAATGGACTTGCGATGTAAATAATCATCTCTCTTCTCAAAACTAGAGAGGCTGTTTCCAGAAATATATCGGCAAAAATTTATAGTGAAAAAATGAAGCGTATGATACATGTAAATTTACATTTATAAAAATAAGATAAGACATATAAAACCTCAAAAATTCATTTTCAAACATAACATAATATAAATTGAGTTCTGAGTATTTATAAGATTACATAAACGTATATTGAAAACTCTTAATAAAACGATTAATCACATGACAAAAAGTCAATTATAAAGTACAAGATTGTTACATACAAATTGTCTAGAACTTTGTCACAATGCTAACCAAAGGGCCAAGTTCGTAAATGCAAGTTAAGACCATTGTTCGATTAATTTAACTTTTAATATGTTATTTAATCATCAATCCAAAAACACTGGAAATAGAATTAAGATATGAAAAACAAGTAAAATAAAACCTTACATGTTAAGTTAAACAAAAATAACGAAGTATTATAACGAGTAGCATCCAATTTGTGTGATTGTAAAAAATGATCAATAAAAAACCAAAAGTTGACAATCTGTTCAGGTTGATAAAATCCTAAAAAAACTTCCCGAGAACGACATCAAGATCATCAAGCAGAAATGATCTTATAACCAAATTTCTAACTCGTTTTGTAAACCAACTAATTAAATGGTGATCACCCGCTTTGCAGTTAGCCTTGAGTTAGCGCGGGTGAACTCCCGTGACTTTAAGGGGTTTTTATATCCGCATAGTAAATATCTTTAAACCCATGTTTTTTTTATATTAAATAACATCAAATTAGTATATTTATTTGAATATAATTCTATTAGAAATATTTTAGAAATTAAATATTTTTTTAATATAAAGCAATCTTTTGGATGTTACAGTATATGAATATCAATAAACAATCTTTTAGGTATTATATAAAAATTTAGTGCGACATTTTAGTTTGATTTTTTTTTTAACAACAAACACATACACACACTAAATCTACACTAATTTTATCTTTATAGGACTTGAATTTACAATCATATAATATACCTAATTACCTTATACCACTAAATTACAATTCCTTTGATACGTACTTGATATATTCTTATCATCTAATTTATTCAATCCTTCTCTTTGGATGCTCTAGGTGGGTAGCAGAAACCTCGGGTCGGACCCCCACACAATGTGAAATGACTAATAAAAATGGCGTACTATAACATTTTTAATTGGAGAATGGGCCCCATTCATTGACCCCATCACGGCGACCCAGCTCCCAAAACACGGAATCCGGATAACTTTACGCGTTTGTGTCTTACTTCCGGTAATCATAGCATCAAATATTTTATTTAATCTACAATAATAAAATATCGTATATTATTTCTTTTTTTATAGTGAAAATTGAACAATCTCTATTAAGATGTAATCATTGCATAATATTATACTGTACAAGTTTAGATAGTTTTATAGATAAATTGATAACTAAGCAAATAAAAATTGATAATTAAACACGTCTTAGAAGCTTTTCCACAATATTTTGTACCATAACAAACCGTTGGGAGGTGTCTAGAACAATTTGATTTATGATTTTATTATACATTATCAAGATTCTTACATACATCACATGTAACATTATAGTTATAAACGTCGTAATCTACGACAGGTTAAATTATATTTTTAAGGTACAAAATCTACAAATAGTTATTTTTACTTGTTTTGCTACAATTAATAAATAGAAAATAATAATGACAGCCCTAAGTGCTGTCACTAAGATGTCAAGACACACATCAAAAATTTGTACAATAATCAATAACCGGCCCTTGCATTTTAGGAATCAACCCCCACTACTGAAAGTACAAATGATTTATACACGTAACCACCTCTTAAGGGCTGTCATTAACAAAATCCTTAATAAAAATATTTAAAAATACAAACTAAGGCACAAAGCCAAACGCTGCACACCATCTAATATTTATCGTTAAAAAAAGTCTTTTAACCTAGAGCTATGATATGTTGTTCTCCATCTTTTGATTAAAAATTTAAATCTCGTTATAAATATAAATAATATTTAAAAGAAGATTAATATTCTGTAAAAAATATACTAAGCGACACCGCACCACCATGTGATTGGAACCAATTGCATAAATAATGCTATATGCATCCAAATTGTACAAATAATGCTATTTTTGAAGTTTTGCAAAAATAATGATATCCCCTAGTGCCACACTCGGATCCCCTTCCTTCCCCTAGTACCACACCCGGATCCCACTTAAGCCTGCACACTCGTCTGCACAGTCGTCTGTACCCTTCTGTCCTTGCGTACTTTCATGCAGGAAACCCTAGTACTACACCCGGATCCCCTTGGGGTATCCCCGAGTCACACGCCCGGATCCCCTAGGGGTATCCCCGAGTTGCAAGCCCGGATCCCCTTGGGGTGTCCCCACTTGACACGCCCGGATCCAACTCGATGCAGTCCTATATATTTACAACTCGATGCAGTCCTGATAAAACGTTTCCTACACATTTACCACACACATTTACCACACACATTTACCCCATTTCATTTAAAAAAAACAATCTCTCCTTAATAGCAAAAAATCATGAGTTCATCGAATAATGAGTCTCCTCCGTATCACTACGTGCATGATTCGCCTCGTAATTATGTAGATGAGATTGAGTTCGAGAATTTGATAGCCGAAGATTATGCCGATCTACATGCAGAAGAATTTAATGACGAGATGCAAGTATATTTTCAAAATTACGAGCAGGCTGATTATGATAAACATATTGAAAAGCTGGCTGAAATAGGACCAGATGTTTTGCATCTCTGGCAATTTAAAATAAAGTTCGCGAAACATGTAGTAAAAAATCAAAGGATGGTATGCTAAAATCATATATTTTTTTTATAAGTTTAATATTTGCTCAATTAACTAAAATCATATAATTTTGTTGTATTTTTAGACTATACCTGCTTGGTTTGTCAGGCAGCATAACTACCTCTTTCAAGACAAACATTGTATGATAGAAAGAGGCGATTCTCATGAAGTAATGAAGCTGCATGGTTATCCTGGGCAAGTTAAAATGAGTGGTGACTTCAAGAGATTTAAGAATGAAAATGGAATTCTGACTAACGAAGTTTGTACTTTTACCATAAATGCAGACTATCAGACTAATGATAGAAATTTAATTTTTAGTGTTAAACGTGAGAATGAATGATATGTAATTTTAGTTTTAATGTATCACTTGAAATAAGGAACTTTTATTATATTTAAAATTATATTAGTTAAGTACCAATAAGAAACTTTTATTATATTTAATATTAAAAAACACACAACATTTTAAATTCTACAATCATTGAGGAGGATTTGTTGTTTGAGGAGCATTTGTTGTCGGGCATTTCAGTCTGTTATGGCCTGGATTTCTACAAATCCCACAAAGTTTTGCCTTTCGTTGGGTTTGCTGGCTTGTACTAGGCCTGTCCATCTCGTTGCGTCGTCTAACATGCTGCCTTCTCCCTCTCTTTGTTGATATTCTTCCTTCACTGGCTAACATTCTCCATTTAGCATCCTTCCAGAGGGCCACATGAGGTAGTGGTTTAAAGGCAGTACTATATTATTGCCTGTACGCCTCTGTTGTATACGCTATGTTCACAAGTGTTAGCGGGTCGACACCCATATGACCACAAACAGCAATAACATGTGAACATGGAAAGCGCAACGTCTGCCACTTCCCACACGTACACCCACGCCTGTTCCCTTTTGTACTTATGAAATTGACTGTGTAATCGTTCCCACCACTCTCACCGGTTTGAATCCTTGACTTCACACTGAAAATCTGTTTCACGTAATCAAAGGGCATTACTTCATGAAATGTTGCTTGACGGGTGCGCTTGTTGAAAAGAGTCCACATACGTGAGGGTAGTGGCGTCTCGCAGTTAGACGATAATTCAGCATGCTTGCTGAATTGCTTGACAGTTTTAATGAATGTGAAGTCAATCAAAGCCTTAATCGGAAGATGCCTGGCTCCACGCAACACATTGTTGTAACTCTCTGCAATATTCGATGTTAGGTTTCCCCAACGTCGGTGGCCGTTGTCTCTAAAGAGGGTCCACTTATCTAACCCAATCTGCTCCAGATACACCCACCCGTCCGCGTCTATAAATTTCATTTCACGTATGGCTTCCTTGTACTTACGCTTTTGACTCGTGCTACCTATGATCCAACACAATTGCTTCATTCGATGGTTCTTGAAACGGCTGTTGAAGTTGCTTCTGATATGTCTTAGGCAGTATCTATGGTATGCATATGGCTCTTTCCAGTCTTCAAGTTCTTGCATTGCATTTAGAATCCCATGATGCCTATCAGAAATGACACCTAGCACTCTTGGACTGTCATTTACAACAAAATACCTTAGCTGTTCCAAAAACCATTTCCATGATTCGTTTGACTCCTCGTCAACAATGGCATACGCCAGAGGTAGAATATGATTATTGGCGTCTTTCGTGACGGCAGTCAGCAACTTCCCTTTGTACGCACCTTTTAAAAAGGTCCCGTCTATACATATAACAGGAATGCAATGACGAAAGGCCGCAATTGCTGGACCAAAAGCCCAGAAAACAGATTTGAAAATTTTCAACTCGGGGTTATTAGTTCGTTCGACTATCCACTCGACAATTGTGGACGGGTTTGACTTCTTTAGAGCACGAATGTACTTAGGCAACTCATCAAAGTTGCTTTCCCAACTCCCGAATAGTCTCTCTATAGCAATTTTCCTAGCACGCCAAGCTTTGGAGTAGGATATGTCATTCCCATTGTATTCTTTGATATCTGCCAGGATTTGTTTAACAGGGTATGCGATATCTTTACAGACAGAATGGAATATGCGGATGGCTATGACCTTCGCCGTCAAACATTTGTTATTTGAAGCTCGCACTACCCCACTACAAATGTGCACATCTCTCCACGACCTTATTTGCCAAAGCCTCTCCCTCTGCTTCTTTATGGCTCGGACGTACCAATTACTTAAAGCTGCATTGGGTCGTCTATTACTCTGGGTGCCTTCTGTTTGAGTATCGCCAGGGTTGTTTTCACCAGAGTTGTTTTCATCAGGGTTGCCGCCAACAGAGTTGTTATCACTAGAGTTGTTAACACCAGGGTTGTTATCACCCTTTTTACGAGTACTGCACCTAGCACTCCACTTTGAAAGTGTGCTTTCAATAACCTTGATCTACCTAGTTTGTTTTATATTCCAACTCCTCACGGCATCAATCAACTCTTGCTTGCTAGAAAAATACATACCAATTCGAATCTCATCTGGATAATCGGACCTCCAAAAAAGCATATGCTCTTCATCTTCCTGTAATAGGCCGTGATTATCAGCCTCAGTGTCTTCCTGTGTGTCCCATTGACTATAGTCATACAAAGGCAATTGAGGTGTTTGCTGAGCTTCATGGTTGCCTTGATCGTCACCATCATCATCAGATTCTTCGGATGCTTCAGCGCCATCCGGGTCAAATTCGTCTCTGGTATCGGCACTTCCTTCAGATTGTGGTTCGTCCTCCGATCTGTCGAACTCATGATTTTCATTGTTATTAAAATCTTGATATTGCGTAACTGGCTCTGGTGCGGTACCTAGTTCTACCACTGAAAGATCTTGGAACGCAGCCGTCGAAGGACCGCCATATCAAAACCTTGATAATGCGTTGGCGGTTCTGGTGCAGAAAATTGTTGGAACGCAGACGTCGAAGGACCCGCCATATCAAAACCTTGATAATGCGTTGGCGGTTCTGGTGCAGAAAATTGTTGGAACGCAGACGTCGAAGGACCCGCCATATCAAAACCTTGATAATGCGTTGGCGGTTCTGGTGCAGAAAATTGTTGGAACGTTAACGGTTGTTGTGATGAAAAATGTCGGAACGCAGACGGTGAAGGACCCGCCATATCAAAACCTTGATACTGCGTTGACGGTTCTGGTGCTGAAAAAATTTGAAAAATGTTGGAGTCAGCTTGACGTGGTTGTGGCTTGATATACTCAATCTTCACAATAATATCGCCCATGAATTTTTCGTTCAAAGAGGCGATGTAATATAAGGTTTTTAAAGATTCATCACTTGTAATTTCAGAATCAACGAAATTTCCGTGATATTCATAACATAAGGTAAACCTTAATTTGTATTGCTCTTTCGAAACCATAACATGTCTGTAAACCAATCTCTCAAAATCTTCGTAATTATATTCGCTTAGAAAAAGAAGAGAACTTCTGCGCATGTTTACATCGCCTAGTACCGTACCATTTTCGTAACGAATGTTATCATCACCCCAATATATATTAACAAGGAAAGGGTTCGTTAAAGCCATTTTGAAAGGAAAAAAATTCAAAGTGATGAAAGTTTGATTTTTAATTGTGGTTGAAAGTAGTGGATAGTAGCAGACTATTTAAAGTGTTAAAAGGTCATTGAAAGTGAAGCTCGAATTTATTAAAAAACCAACTACCCATCTACTCAATGTTTTAAGAATCCCTTTGAATTAAATTTTGTATCTTTATTGTTCAGCTTTATTCACGGGTATTTATTAAAAAACCAACTACCCATCTACTCACTGTTTTAAGAATCGGATACTCTTAAATTAAAAGTGAGATATGACTAGCCATCGGATCCGGGCGTGACAGTCGGGGAAAGAAGGGGATCCGGGCGTGGCAGTCGGGGAATCTCATCGGGTATCCGGGCGTGACAGTCGGGGAAACGAGCTTTTCTGAATTGGACAAATAACTTTTCTGACTACGGACCAAAAAGAAGACATGTATCCGGACAAAAAAAACTCGAAATATTAAGTGATGTGACCGTACAAGGGGATCCGGGTGCTTTAGACGGGGATCCATCGGATCCGGGGGCTGTAGACGGGGATGCTTAGGTAAAAGACAAAAACACAAATTACTTTTAAGAATCGGATTCTTTAATAGCTGTCTACAACTGCGATGGCTATCACTGTCTACTGTAATGGCCTTTAAGTTGAGTAGTTGAAGACTAAAAAACCATGCATTATTTCTATCTCAAACACAAGCTGAAGTTCATCTAAAATTTTTATCTATAAATACAACTTTAAAACACACAACTATCACACTCAAAAACTATCGCACTCAAAAAATATCACAACTAAAAATCATCACAATCCACCAGATTTTTGTATTTGTAAAAAATGGAGAATGTTGGAATTGTCCCCGGACCTACGAATCCTGAGTTGTTATTTATAAGTACCGATCATCGAGCATATCATGTGTTTCACAATCTCAAAGATGATCGTCCGTTAAATGTTAGACGTGCTGACAAAAATTTGTTATTCTGGGTAAGAGATAACCCAATTGATGAGCGTGTGATGTATCACATACGTCGGGCCGGTTTGGCAGAAGTTTTCGTCTGTGGTTACAAAAACGTTGACCACGGACTCATCACAGCACTGGTAGAGAGATGGCGTCCGGAAACGCATACATTTCACCTACCATTTGGTGAGGTTACCGTGACCCTGGAAGACGTACAAGTTATTTGGGGTTTAAGGACCGATGGCAATCCGGTTACAGGTGATGAACCGGGATACACTTATGCGCGTGTTATCGAAAAATTTTATACGTTGCTCGGTTTCGCACCGCCAGAGCGAAAATTCAAAGGCAGCCAGATCAGTGCTAGATATATGATGGACATGTTAATGGAGCCTCTGCCACAGGATCCGACTGACGAACAATTGGAGCAAAAAGCCAGGCATTATATACTAATGCTTTTAAATGGTTGCTTATTTCCGGATTCAACTGATAGTTTAGTCCAGATGTATTTTTTAGTATTGATTGAGGACCTGGATGCTTGCGGGCGACTTAGTTGGGGTGGGGCTGTACTGGCCAGTCTCTACCGAAACTTGTGCAAAACAACTATGCACAACGTCCTCGAAATTGGTGGCCCTTTGATGTTGTTGCAGATATGGGCCTGGACCAGGTTTAAGATGTTTTCTCCAATGCTAAAACAAATTACTCCTGATCTGGTAATTGGAAAACCATTTGGTTGTAGGTATGTAATTCCAAGTGATTATATTAAAATTATTAATAACTATAAATGATGCTATATTTTTGCATGTATAAACATACAGATTCAACCAGCCCCTTAGTTTCGCGGGGTCAGTCAAGACCGTCTTGTTTCAGTTTCGGTCGATGTTAAGTGCGTTAGACGATTCAGAGGTACTCTGATATTAAATCTAAAAAAAAAAAACAAATTTTTGAACTTACAAATTAATCAAACTTTTGCAGTTCGTGTGGACTCCATACCAACAAGATCTACACCTTCTAGCCCCTCCGTGTAGGACCGATACGGGATGTTGGCTAAGTCAAACATATGTTATTTTTTGGGAGATTGCTGAGCAGTATTTGCCCAGCAGGGTTATGAGACAATTTGGCTTTGTCCAATTTATTCCTCAACCACCACTCTCAAACAGATACGAACATGAGGACTTACATATTAAGTCTCGTAGAGGGGTGACCGCAAAAAGAAGTTGGAAACGGGAGTTAAGAAATCAAATACAACATTGGAACAACCGTTACCAATATCTCATCCAGGGCCAATACTCGAATTTTCCTCAAACTGAACCTGGTTATATGACATGGTATTGGCCTCGTACTGTGCTCCATATTACAAATCCAACTCCTGGAGCACAAAACTACTCTCGGTCCTACAATCAGGGCGGAAATTTAAATGTTGCGGTAATAAATAATAATTATAGAACAATAATCATAATAATGTATGTATTATTTTACATTTAAATAATACGTATTAAATGTATGTAGGTTGACGGGTTAAGCCACGTGCAACAACAGGTGCAAAGGATGATGCAAGAGCAAGATGATCCAGCATTGCATCAGTTTGGGCAGCAAATCTTGCAAACGTCGGGAGATTATTTGCATTATGCACATGGAGATGACCGTCCGACATATTTTTCACCTCATGTGGCACCCGTCACTCAGCCATCCTTCGGCACACAGTTGACTCAGGAGCAAAGGCAGCATAGGCCTAGATGGATGCGGCCAAGAGGGGCTCGTCAAGATCCTGAAGCCGGGTCCTCCCACCAGCATAATGCTGGTGGTTCAGGGTCCTCCCACCAGTATCAAAATGAAAATGTGGGAACATCCAACCAGTACAACGCTGGTGGTTCAGGGTCCTCCCCCCAGCATCAAACTACATATATGGACACATCGAACCAGTATAATACTGGTGGTGTGGGGCTATCAGACCAGGAGGCTTATCGAGTCAATATGGAATTTCTCCAGGGTGGTTCAAGTATGCAATACGAAATGAATACCGGTGGTGACCAATTTTCTCAAAACATACTTAATATGAGTCATATACAGTCTCCTATGGGAGATGCTTGGGTCACACCTGCAAATTATGCCAATTTTGGGCAGCAATTTTCTGGAGATAGTATCTTTGGAAATATAAATCCTTATTACCAGCTCGGAGATTCTAGTCAACCGCCAAATAGAGCTGTTAGTCCGGTTCCGTTAAACTTGGATTTTGACTTGAACAACCCTGGAGAAAGTGAAGAAGATGGCGATGGAGGAAGGAGAAGAAGAATCAGAAGACCACCTCCTTGTGGTACGGGCGGTACATTAGGACACCGTCATTAGCTTTTTTTTCAATATAAATGTAATTGTAAGAAAACTATGATATAAATATAAATGTAATTTTTTTGACTTTTGCAATCAACGTAACTTTCGCACCCGTGTTTTATTTTTTTACGAATTTTATATGCATGGAAACCTTGACCCGGGTACTACAAATCCTGTATATATAATTACGTCCAAAACCTTCAAAATTTGAAGTTATTCATGCATGAAAATAGCATTTTGAATGTTTTTGCGTTACAAAAAATAAATTTTTTGCATTTTCGAATTATCATAACTCTTTCATTACTTTTCTTTTTGGTCTAATTCTTTTTCATATGTTTACGTACTCATCAATACCGCAACTATCTTTTAGAAAGTTAAATCTGAATTACTAAAAAGTGTACTCTATTAAGCTCGAAAGTTAGACATTTATTTTTTTTCGCTAATTTTTTTTTAAGTAATTGATTTTTAAAATGACAAGCAAACACAAACATCAAGATTCCATAAATTAATACCAAATACAATTGAAATTTTAATCCAAATCATCAAACAAATCCACTGATCTAAAAGGAAAAATTTCAGGTTGCGATTCTAAAATACGATAGCTGTACAAATCACGAGCCATAAGTTGTCGATAACCCGTAGCAATCTGATTATTATCGACGACTCCCTCTTGCTTGATTGATTTCCCTGTTACCAGATAATGCATAAACTTACAAACAAACACAGCAGAGTCTTCTTCCCTTCCTTGAGGTATGCGTTTGGCGAAACCAAGATTCGCCTTAACTTGGGGGTTTCTTTCTTCATAGGAGAAACTCCTTTTAAAACCGGGCAAAACATCTTGTAACACCTCAAATTTTAAACACAAAACATTTGCCCAAAATAAAACATTTTTCATAGATAGAAGAACTATCCCAAAAATATGGATTTACAAAAACCTTTGGTATGAATCAGAGTATAAAGTTCGGTGTTACAAAATATATCAAAACCAAAGCTAAGCATAAATCCAATCTAAAGTTCTTCTACTCTAGGTCCCGCAACTCTATCCGTGCGAACCTAAACCTTCGATCCCGAACCTGAGTACATAGCAAAACAAAACAAGGAGTACGTGAGACAAAAACGTCTCGTGAGCTACATGGGTTTAGACCCGATAATAAAATGAATGTCACATTTCATATAACCAATCAATATACATATATATATCCAACTATCCAGTCTAGTCACCTTAGTGTGACCCTATCAATCTTGCTTACTTAGCAATCACAACTAACGTGGATGAGTCGATGGGAATTCACCCCAACTGCCCCTCACTCCACACCTCATGACCGGGAGTATCCCGTGACATCGCATAACTAACGTGGATGAGTCGATGGGAATTCACATGGGAATTCACCCAACTGCCCCTCACTCCACACCTCATGACCGGGAGTATCCCGTGACATCGCATAACTAACGTGGATGAGTCGATGGGAATTCACATGGGAATTCACCCAACTGCCCCTCACTCCACACCTCATGACCGGGAGTTGCCCGTGTCATCTCATGACTAACGTGGAAGAGTCGATGGGAATACGCCCAACTGCCCCTCAATCCACAACTCATGATCGGGAGTAGCCCGTATCATCACATCATCTCAATCTCATCATAACCCTATGGTTATGCAAATCTAGCTCTTTGCTAGCACTTTCATCATCCTCAAGTTAGTTCAATACTATCATAGGTATAACTAACTATCAACTACTAGTCTATACAATTAAGCAAATAGACCATAACACAAGTAATGAAAATTATTTAACAGGGCTATGTACTCAGTAAATTCCACACGTACTCACCTTAGCAATAAGATGCTCAAACCGTGTTCTTGACACCCAATCTCTTGCTTCTCAATCCAATCAACTTTCCAAGACTTCACCAAAAGCCTAATACAATTATCACAATTATGATCAACATCAATTATTACTACTCATGTGTTCATCTACCTCTAGATAACACCCATCAATCCATTTCCCCCAAATATAATGATTACCAAACCCTAGGTTTAACCAACCCTTAAGATTCTTACAAATCTTAACCATACACTTGATTTCCTTATTAATATACCATCTATTAAGTGTATACAACATTTATATCACCATAATCTATAACCCCAAGAACTAGGGTTTCAACCCCAAGCTTCTAAACCCATAGATCTAAAGCTACAACTACCAAGGATTGAAGATATACCTTAAATCTTCAACTAGGAGTGAAGAATCACAAGATTTGATGAAGAAATCGACTCCAATTGATGCTTGACACCCAAAATCGTTCACAAGTTCGAAGAGAGAAAAACTAGGGTTTCACTTGGCAATAAATGAGCCAAATCCCGACTTTAATGCTGCCAGACACAAGTTCACGACGCGACCATAGTTCGCGTCGCGAACTCTCCTTCTACACGCATACTTAGCGATCGTTATCTAGTCGCGAACTACTTAGCGACACATGGCCAAACTCCCTGGAGAAAGTTCCCGATCGGGAACTTATAGTTCGCGCCGCGAACTCCTGATGGCAGCAAGGCTGCACTTTTTCCAACTTGTCTCGACCCGGTTTCGCCCGTAACTTTCTCGTACGGTGTCCAAACGACACGAAACCAATTCCCACGTAATTTATATGATTTATCCATAATTATCATATTTTTATACAATTTATCTATTTACAAATTCGGGTCGTTACAACTATCTACCCCTTAAGAAGATTCCGTCCTCGGAATCTCATCATAGTTCACGAAGTTCGGGTATCTTTTCCGAATCTCATCCTTGACTTCCCAAGTCAAGTTCGGTCCAAGGGAATGCTTCCACTTGACCAACACCAACTCAATCTCTTTATTTCTAAGTTTCTTGGTCTTTGTCTCTAATATTGCTTCGGGTTCTTCAATTAACCGATTCGGGGCATCAACCCGCAACTCTTGCAACGGAATTATGTTTTCAACTTCACCCACGAACTTCTTTAAATAACTTACATGAAACGTATCGTGAACACCTTGAAGTTCGGGTGGAAGTTCCAACTTAAAAGCTTGAAGCCCGACCCGTTTCAATATTTTAAACGGTCCAACATACCTTGGACTTAACTTTCCCTTTTTACCAAAACGCATCACACCTTTCCAAGGTGACACTTTCAACATCACCATATCACCGACATCCAAGTCGTATGGTCTTTTCTTTAAGCCCGAATAACTTCGTTGTCTATCTTGGGCGACTTTCATGTTGTTTTGAATAATACCAATCTTTTCATTTGTCACTCTCACGATCTCGGGACCCGTGAGTTTCGTCTCTCCCGCTTCCAACCAACAAGATGGAGTTCTACATTTTCTACCATACAACGCCTCGTAAGGCGGCATCTTGATAGTCGAGTGATAGCTATTATTATACGAGAACTCGACTAACGGTAAATGTTCATCCCATTTACCACCGAAATCCAACACACACGATCTCAACATATCTTCGACCGTTTGAATCGTTCTTTCACTTTGACCGTCGGTTTGCGGGTGATAAGCCGTGCTCAACCGCAACTTTGTACCCAACTCTTCTTGTAATGACCGCCAAAATCTCGAGGTAAACCTCGCGTCTCTATCGGACACAATCGATAACGGAACCCCGTGGAGTCGAACCACTTCATCAACATACAACTTAGCCAACTTCTCAAGTGGCAATGTTTCCCGAATTGCTAAAAATAACGCACTTTTGGTCAACCGGTCAACTATGACCCAAATGGCATCGTGACCTCTACTCGTCTTCGGTAAACCTACTATGAAATCCATAGTTATATCTTCCCACTTCCCGGCCGGTACAATTAATGATTGAGCTACCCCATACGGTACTTGATGCTCGGCTTTCACTTGTGCACACGTGGCACACTTAGAGATATACTTGGCCACTCTCGCCTTCATTCCGGGCCACCAATAAACCCGTTTCATATCTTGATACGTCTTTGTACTTCCCGGGTGAATCGAATACTTCGATTTGTGCACATCATACAACAACTCTTTTCGGATACCACCGAACTTAGGAACCCAAATACGGCCGCCTACGGTCTTCAACCCTAAACTTAATATAAAGTCTCAAGGTCAACCTATCGATCTCAAGGAATCTTACATTCCTAATGCTACAGTCTAAGACTAGGATGGTCATCCAACCTAATTCACTTAAACTATAGCTCTGATACCAAGTTGTAACACCTCAAATTTTAAACACAAAACATTTGCCCAAAATAAAACATTTTTCATAGATAGAAGAACTATCCCAAAAATATGGATTTACAAAAACCTTTGGTATGAATCAGAGTATAAAGTTCGGTGTTACAAAATATATCAAAACCAAAGCTAAGCATAAATCCAATCTAAAGTTCTTCTACTCTAGGTCCCGCAACTCTATCCGTGCGAACCTAAACCTTCGATCCCGAACCTGAGTACATAGCAAAACAAAACAAGGAGTACGTGAGACAAAAACGTCTCGTGAGCTACATGGGTTTAGACCCGATAATAAAATGAATGTCACATTTCATATAACCAATCAATATACATATATATATCCAACTATCCAGTCTAGTCACCTTAGTGTGACCCTATCAATCTTGCTTACTTAGCAATCACAACTAACGTGGATGAGTCGATGGGAATTCACCCCAACTGCCCCTCACTCCACACCTCATGACCGGGAGTATCCCGTGACATCGCATAACTAACGTGGATGAGTCGATGGGAATTCACATGGGAATTCACCCAACTGCCCCTCACTCCACACCTCATGACCGGGAGTATCCCGTGACATCGCATAACTAACGTGGATGAGTCGATGGGAATTCACATGGGAATTCACCCAACTGCCCCTCACTCCACACCTCATGACCGGGAGTTGCCCGTGTCATCTCATGACTAACGTGGAAGAGTCGATGGGAATACGCCCAACTGCCCCTCAATCCACAACTCATGATCGGGAGTAGCCCGTATCATCACATCATCTCAATCTCATCATAACCCTATGGTTATGCAAATCTAGCTCTTTGCTAGCACTTTCATCATCCTCAAGTTAGTTCAATACTATCATAGGTATAACTAACTATCAACTACTAGTCTATACAATTAAGCAAATAGACCATAACACAAGTAATGAAAATTATTTAACAGGGCTATGTACTCAGTAAATTCCACACGTACTCACCTTAGCAATAAGATGCTCAAACCGTGTTCTTGACACCCAATCTCTTGCTTCTCAATCCAATCAACTTTCCAAGACTTCACCAAAAGCCTAATACAATTATCACAATTATGATCAACATCAATTATTACTACTCATGTGTTCATCTACCTCTAGATAACACCCATCAATCCATTTCCCCCAAATATAATGATTACCAAACCCTAGGTTTAACCAACCCTTAAGATTCTTACAAATCTTAACCATACACTTGATTTCCTTATTAATATACCATCTATTAAGTGTATACAACATTTATATCACCATAATCTATAACCCCAAGAACTAGGGTTTCAACCCCAAGCTTCTAAACCCATAGATCTAAAGCTACAACTACCAAGGATTGAAGATATACCTTAAATCTTCAACTAGGAGTGAAGAATCACAAGATTTGATGAAGAAATCGACTCCAATTGATGCTTGACACCCAAAATCGTTCACAAGTTCGAAGAGAGAAAAACTAGGGTTTCACTTGGCAATAAATGAGCCAAATCCCGACTTTAATGCTGCCAGACACAAGTTCACGACGCGACCATAGTTCGCGTCGCGAACTCTCCTTCTACACGCATACTTAGCGATCGTTATCTAGTCGCGAACTACTTAGCGACACATGGCCAAACTCCCTGGAGAAAGTTCCCGATCGGGAACTTATAGTTCGCGCCGCGAACTCCTGATGGCAGCAAGGCTGCACTTTTTCCAACTTGTCTCGACCCGGTTTCGCCCGTAACTTTCTCGTACGGTGTCCAAACGACACGAAACCAATTCCCACGTAATTTATATGATTTATCCATAATTATCATATTTTTATACAATTTATCTATTTACAAATTCGGGTCGTTACACATCTCGCCAACGTTTTAGGGTTGCCTTAAGCACGTCATGGTTTATGGAACGACGACAACTGCAAATTAAAGATGTATCGTTGCTAACAAGATCCATCTGCACAAGCAACCAAACGTTATCATTTAAACGTAACGGGATGTATAAGACATCTACGTCCCCCCAAGCGGGGTAAGGTGTCAAACTGCCATCTGCATATTGTAAAGCATCTGATCCGTGAGGTGGTAAGAGTAGAGACTCAAACTTGGTAGGCATTATTGCCCATCGCTTATATTCTCCAGTTTTATAGCCAACATACCACCGATAACGCATCCATCTTCTAACCCAACAATCTATATGCTGTAATAAATATACAATTATTTTTACCTTTGAGATTTTATTGAAAAATATTGATAATAACATAATTAAATTACGTACCGCACGGAACAAAACAGAGCTGGAATTTTCATCTAACAGGGTACTCCAAAACTCCCTTGGTACCTGGGTACGACCTAAGAATACAATATAGCAAAAGGTTTCATTCCCGCGCCTATCCCCGTTCAAGTAAAATTCCTCCACACTCCTAGCCCAACCATACTCCTCAACCAAGTCAGTTGTGTCTGGTTGTTCAATACCTATTGAGGAGTTTTGAGTTTGCTGCTCAACAACATGTAATGTCGGTGGAGGCATTTCCCTCGTACGTCGCATATCCGACTCCTCCTCCATTGCCCCTTCATAAGCCAGGTTATCCATTTCATGAAGGGTACGTTGCATCTCTTCCATGATAAGTCGAAGCTCACGGGCTCGAGCTTGTTCACGCATTAGGTCAACTCTCTCGTCTAACATCTCAAGCTGTAGGTTAAGTTCATATATTAAGGCTTTTTGACTTCGCCACATCGTAATAAAAAATGCTACTTTCTTTAAGAAATGGGGTAAATGTGTAGGAAGTGTTTTGGTAAATGCGTGTAATAAAAAGTGACTTTACGTAGTAGTAATATAGGCAGTGTAGCAACGATCCGGGCGTGCCAAGTGGGGACACCCCAAGGGGATCCGGGCTTGCAACTCGGGGATACCCCTAGGGGATCCGGGCGTGTGGCTCGGGGATACCCCAAGGGGATCCGGGTGTAGTACTAGGGTTTCCTGCAGGTACAGACGAGTGTGCAGAAGGGTACAGACGAGTGTGCAGGCTTAAGTGGGATCCGGGTGTGGTACTAGGGGAAGGAAGGGGATCCGGGTGTGGCACTAGGGGATAGCATTATTTTTGCAAAAACTTCAAAAATAGCATTATTTGTACAATTTGGATGCATATAGCATTATTTATGCAATTGGTTCCATGTGATTAGGGATGGCAACTAACATCCGATCCGATGAACATCCACCCGATCCGCTCCACTCGTAGTGGATATGGATGAAGTTAAATGGGTGAATATCGGATGTGGAGCGGATGTGGATGTTTATTGGAGCGGATATGGATGATGATTTTCAATCCATGGATGAATCCACTTAACCCGAAATTAAATATATATTATAATTTTATATAACTATAAATATATGTTTTCAATAGTAGGTTGACTGATGAGGCAATTATTTATTATCATTTCCCATACTTGAATTTCTTAGGAACTAATCATTTTATCGTTTCTTATTCTGTTCTTAGTATGAAGGCGACGATCATTATATGACTCGTTACTTTTGAGATTTTTGTGTGATTTTCAATGCAACAACCCATAAATCACAAGCATGTAATTATAAATCACAAGCATGACTCGTTACTTTTGAGATTTTTGTGTGATTATCATAGTTATGTTTCCGTTTGACTCTTCTTTTGGAAGAAACTATGTAAATATGCAATAAAAATCGTAAATCATATATAAAACTATCGTACTTTCTTTAGGAGTTTTTTTTCTTCCGAAATCCAACGGATGTCCATTTACCCGCTCTAATCCAATGGATATGGATATGGATGGATGAAATGATTTTAAATGGATATTGATATGGATATGGATGAGGTAAATTTAAATGGATATGGATGTGGATATGGCATCATCCGATCCACATCCGATCCATTGCCATCCCTACATGTGATTGGATGTGAATGAACAACCAGACCGTGCGAACAGCCGAACCTTTTACCATAACACAGTTAGAAAAATAAAAGAAAAAAAGAATGGAATTTCCTTTTCCAAAAAAAAAAAAGGAAAATAATTCACTTTTATTTATATTTTTAAAAAATGATTAAAGCATCAAAGGCAGAGACACCAACAAATTGCTGGAATCTTGGTTAAAAAGCCACACTCATCCCACTCTACTCTCCACTCCCTCTGTTTCTTGAGAGAGGAACGCATACTTTTGAGAGAGAGAAACAGATATTTTTCACACCAAAATGGCTTCAATATCTGCAACAACCAAATCGTTTATTACACTATTTTGCCTTATCATCTGTCATTTCATTACTGTTTTTGCTGCACAAGACGGTACGTACTGCTTTCTCATATCTCTCTGTTTTTGTTTTGATTTTACCGCATTTGAGATCTGTTTTTGTTTTCATTTTCTGTTGCGAGTGTTATTGTTTACGGTATCAAAGATCTACTTTACATTCTGTGTGCATTCTTTGCTTAAATGGGGCAAAATCGAGAGATTTTGAGCTTCGTAATTCGAGATAAAATTGAAAGAGAATGTGTGTTTAATGTCTATGTTGTTGATTCCAGTCACAGGCCATATGTATCTCGTTTTGTCGGTAAAAATAAAACTTACAGCTCCAGAAATAGGAAAATTTTGCAAATTCAGTTGCACTACAACGTACAAGTCATAATGCACCCAAAACCTCTTCCCTTCACAAAATTTTGGAATTTAATTTTCATTGGGTTTTATACCAATAAATTCAATATCACCCATTTTGGTATCTCTTCGCGAGCTACATTTATTAATGAACAGACCCATCGCCCATATAAAAATGACTTTTTTTAGGAAGTTTCATTTTGCATTCTCTTGAATGGTTTTGTATGCCCACCTATAACTATCAAAATTGGGTAAAATAAATAAATATAAAAAAAAGAAAAGAAAAGGGAGCAAATTTCTTGGTTATTTTAATTTAAACTTATAAGCTATTCAATTTATGATATGCTAGAGCACTTCCAACCGAGCTGTTAGTTGTCTTGTGTTGACCTTCGGTAAATTGACACCATTGGTACAGAGCTGTGTTGTCACTATTGGTTCCGGCCTTCGGTTTGGCGAAGCAGAAAGCAAAGAGAAGGTGAGACCGGTATTTAATTAAAGTGGGGATTATTATTTTGTTTGTGTATTTTATAATATTTGAGGGCCAAATTTGTTAATTGAATGTGTAAAACCGTCAGATGTGTGTCGGCTGATATGCCGCTGAGTTGATAAAAACCGATTTAACGATTGAGAGTAGTTTTAGACTACCGTACATGCTGGTCTTTTTTTTTTTTTTTTTAGAACAGCAAGTTAGTAAGTTAGTGGTTCGACATATGTATTGACATCCAAACGGGCAGTATGCATTCCTCGAACATATCTCTTTTTTTGGGAATAAACCCCGCCTCCTTATTAATCTTCTAAGGAATGCCCTCAGCAAATCTTGAACCCAAGACCTTTTGAAGATAAACCCCCAAAGACAACCATTGGTGGCTAATTAATCTAGACCAATTGGTTACCGTACATGGTGGTCTTATCGCTACATTGTGATAGTGTCCTTTTATCTTGATTCTTGGTAGGGACATACGGTTTTGTCAATTTGTTACAAGTTCACATGATCAAATTATTTGGTATATTATATAAATTGACATTACTTATTACAAAAGATATCACAATAGATAACTCGAACATCGTCCTTGTGTTTTTGTCTACCATTTGCATTTGTCCCTCATGTCAATAAATCTTTATATGGGCTTGTTGTTTCCTTTTTTGGTTGATGATATAAAAGTCATTTGAGCCTGAGCAAATAGGAGAAATATTGTGCATTTACTATTATTATGCAAGATAACTAGGTACATAATGCAAGATAACTAGGTACATATCTCAGAGCACAAGGTGTGCCTACGCCAAACCCACGTTATCCGCCCTTTGGCGTCACCAAAAGACACCGTCGTCTATGTTAAATTTGCGACAACGGTCCAGCGCCAATAGTTTAGCATTGCATTAATGAATTTTATAAATTTTTTAATTTGGCCTAAAGGAATATTAGATGAATGAATTGTGTGTTTTTTTAATTATTATAAAGGAAGTGATTTTCTATAAAGTAAAAAAAGTTTGTCGAATTCGTGAAACTATTGTTTTTACTAGATTGGGATGCTGTATTCTCTCTGGCGCGCAAATCTGTAGGTCCATTTGGGTTGTCATGGCATCTTTGACCAAAAGTTGTAATGCATATTTTATGTCTAAAAATGTTACTCCCTCCGTCCATAAATAAAAATCTCATTTCTCCTTTAAGTTTTGTCAATAAATAAAGTTCTATTTCTCAAACTTAAGGGGTCCACTTAATATAATAAATATTATTATCAATACTTTCACCACTATCTATCTCCTAAAACACTTTCTCTCTCCAATCAAACCTTATATTTTAATAAAAAGTAATACCAAATACCACACCACTAACTATAACCTAAAATGTTGTGCCCAAGAGAAATGAGAACTTTATTTAGGGACGGAGGGAGTATTATTTTGGTTTGAACTTCGTGGCGAGAATATGTGTACTTTTTAAGGTAATTCCTGAGCTCGGTAACAAGAGAACAATTTGACTATTTGTGTTCCAAAGTAAAAGAGTTAGTTAGAGTATCAATCATGATATTTTTGTGCGCTTTTAAAGCTTTCATGACATATTTCAAATTAGTTTTTTAGCAACATAATCATCCTATATAACCATATACGTTGATAGCTAATGATAAGTATTGTCGAATAAATTACTAGAGTTCAAAGATTTGATATATATAGGTATACATTTATCATATGACTAAGAAAAAGTTTGAGGCGATTATATCAACAGATCGGTCATGTATATCTTAAGAATAAGCTCGGCCATTCCGAGAAAGCTATCAAAATAAGTGTCACACTTATTTTTTTAGGGTGATTCAAAATAAGTGACACATTTTAAAAAATTACCTTATTTGGCAAAGAAAATAGTAGGACCCACACCCACTAACTGTCTACTTTAACAAAGTGAAATGACTTATTTACCCTTACTTTTTACTTTTAAAAGGGATGATTTTCACACCATAACTTTTATTTCATCTATCACAATTATTGCTTGATATGCTTGTACAGTTAGCAGTAAAACTTATATTGTGTGGTATATGAAGTAAAAGTTGTAGTGCATAAATGAATTCCCTACTTTTAAAATCATTAATCCCACTTTATTGATGCATGAGTTTTACTCTCATATGAGGCGTGAGGTCTGAAGTTCGAATCCTGTAAACACCTCTCCTGGTGCCAATTATTGGGGATTTTTCCTTGGAGATCCATATGGGGGCTGAGTTTGTCCTGTAAAGGAGCTCGAACTCGGGGTGCTCGCTGGAATATTGCGAGTAGGCTTCCGTTGTTTTATTTTCCGTTTCCAAAAAAAAATTAATCTCACTTTATTCAAATGGTATGAGATCATTCCCCACTAACCATCCAATTAATCTAATTTAATTATTATTATAATCTTTTACCTCAAAAATCATGATACCCAAAGTGTGTCACTTATTTTGAATCGGAAGAATTACTACGTAATAATCATCCTATACGGAGTGTTTTTTGAAACTAATTCCTTTTGACCGAAAGCAAAGGAAAGTTTGGTGCATTCCCTTGTATTTTAGGTGCTGTTTGTTTATTTAGAGCAAAAAGATCTGCGATCTGCGGACCACATCTGCTAAGTGCTGTAGCTTCTAAGGTGGATTAAAGATCTGCAGTCTGCAAGAAAACTGATGTTTGTTTTTAATATCTGCACATTTAAATTAGGGCAAAATTGGAAATCAAATTAGGGCAAAATTCATGACCAAATTAGGGCAAATTTGGGAGAGAAAGAGAGAGAGATCGAGAGAGGCTGAGATAGAGAAGGAGGCTGAGAGATCAAGAGGCAGAGAGAGAGAGAGATCGAAGGAAAGAGAAAGGCGGAGAGAGAAAGAGATCGACGGAGAGAGAGGTCGTCGGAGAAACAGAGACGGGGAGAGAGAGAGAGAGAGGCGACGGCGACAGAGAGATCGACGGAGAGAGAGAGAGTAGAGAGAGAGAGAGAGAGAGAGAGAGATAGAGAGAGCGACGGGGAGAGAGAAAGAGAGGAAAGTGACCTTTGTCTTCACCTGAGAGAAAGAGGACGCCGGAGAGGATGGAGTTCGCCGGAGAAGATGCAGAGGGAGGAGTTGGCCGGAGGTATGCTGGCAGAGAGAGAGTGTGACGGGAAGAGATGCAGAGAGGTTGGAGAGGTTGAAGATAATGGGTTTTGAGTTTTTATTTTTTATTTTTTTGGTTTGGAAGCTACAAAAAGCAATGTTCCATGTCTGTGTGGTACAGACATCGCACAGACGTTTTTTTGTCTTCGGGCTTCCAAAAAACAAACATCTTCAGTATTGCTTTTCTGCCCGTGGTCTGCGTGGCGCAGACAAAAGACCCCACGCAGATCTTTTGCCAAAAAACAAACAGTACCTTAGTTTGTTTACGTATATTTCATTTCCACTATCTGCAAAAATTCCATTACACTAAATGTGTAGTAACGAGGAATGTTATACCCGCGCGTTGCGGCGAGATTTTATATCTAACCTGACGGGAAGAGATGCAGAGAGGTTGGAGAGGTTGAAGATAATGGGTTTTGACTTTTGAGTTTTTATTTTTTATTTTTTTGGTTTGGAAGCTACAAAAAGCAATGTTCCATGTCTGTGTGGTACAGACATCGCACAAACGTTTTTTTGTCTTCGGGCTTCCAAAAAACAAACATCTTCAGTATTGCTTTTCTGCTCGTGGTCTGCGTGGCGCAGACAAAAGACCCCACGCAGATCTTTTGCCAAAAAACAAACAGTACCTTAGTTTGTTTACGTATATTTCATTTCCACTATCTGCAAAAATTCCATTACACTAAATGTGTAGTAACGAGGAATGTTATACCCGCGCGTTGCGGCGGGATTTTATATCTAACCTATAAATTTGTATTCAATGGTTCTGATTTTTATGCTAAAATGTAGTTTATCTGTGATTCGAATAAAAATAAAAGTTGATTGATCAAATAAAATATTTATTTTATAAAACCAATTGTGTTCAATTATATGATGTAAATATATATTATCATAAATTTAAATAAAAAATGTAGTTGATAAAAAATCAAATAGCTGATATAAAATATTATACCCGTAAAAAAAAATAAAAGTATATACTCTATAAATAAATATCTATTCCATTGTATTAATAGTTCTTTATTTTCATGATTGTTAGACTTAATGTGAAACACGTCATTTATATTTGCATTGAAGAAAATTATCAAAATCCTTTTTAGATTATCTTGGTTAGAATAAAATAGCTACATAATTATAGATCTTGGTAAGAAAATTTAGAATTTGTTAGTTAACTACACCCATAATTAATGTGGATATGCCATTGCCATTACCATTACGGTAGCCCTAGTCCTCATTTCAACTTTCGTTATGAATTTTAACTCAATTTTCATTAATAATTCAAACTTTTTAGTTAATGTCTATTGTTTTATTGATATTGTTGAAAAAAACAATAACTTGTATAAATTTGATTTAGTATTTTGAATAAAAAAAATTACAGATTATGGTTATTAGACAATATATACTTCATATTTTTTCTTAAGCATAAAAGCATTTGAAATCCACTAAATAAACACTTGATCTGGACAATAAGAATCTAAATAAATGTTAAAATTTATAAATATTTAGATAATAGATAGTAACATGAAAATAGTGTAATATATACTTGTTTATCCAGTATTTATTTTTATAAAACTTAAATAGAAAAAACAGTTACTTGTTAATGAATTTCCAAAATATATAGCGTGGTATCAAATTTATATTTTATTTATAATAGTATTAAAAAGGTAGGATGTCAAATTGTGAATAAAATTATAAAACGGTGGGGTGGCTAGGAGCCTAGGACTTCATCATCCAATCATGGATGACAGAGGCAAACAAATTAAATTAACCATTTAAGCTGGAAACCTACATGTTACAATTTTTAAACTCCGTTCGCTTAAACTCCGTTCTTCATTTCCTAATGAACAGTATAGTTTGAATGCTTAATGTATTATAAGGGTAATTAACTTAAATACAAATAAGTTAACGACATTTTATCAAGTAAGTATTCATATATTGTGACATTTTATTTAACTTGGTTCTTGACATATTTAAAAACATTATTTTCACTTTTTTTGTAGGCTTATTAATCAACGGTGACTTCGAGACAGCGCCGTCAGGGGGATTCACCGATGACGGAGTCGGAGACAGCCCCAACGCCGTCCCAAATTGGCAGTTAAACGGCACCGTTGAGTTAGTGGCGTCAGGGCAAAAACAAGGTGGGATGATCCTCATCGTACCGGAAGGTAGACACGCGGTGAGGCTCGGAAACGATGCTCAGATCAGCCAGGAGGTTAAATTGGAAAAAGGCGAGATCTACTCGATTACGTTCAGTGCATCTCGCACGTGCGCACAGCTTGAGTCACTAAACGTGTCAGTTCCACCAGCGACACAGACCATTGATTTACAAACGTTGTATAGCGTCCAAGGATGGGATACGTATGCTTGGGCGTTTCAGGCCGATCAAGAAGATGCACGTGTCGTTTTTACGAATCCTGGTATGGAAGATGACCCCACGTGTGGGCCTATCATTGATGATATTGCCATTAAGAAGCTCTTCGTACCGACCAAACAAAAAGGTTTGTTTTAACCCAAACAACATCAGATTAGTAAAATGGGGTTCGAGTTAATATTGACTAATTTCCTTTTAAGCTGACTTATTATACTTGTTAGAGGAGAAACATAACCAAACTCATCATTAAAAAATAAAGGTCAAAATGCATCCTTGGTTGACAGAATACTCTATTACCTTGAACCTGTAAAAATAGTCAATTTAGTAATCTGACGCTTTAATTTGATCACGTTTTATTACATGATTTACTTCCCGACTAAAAAACACAATTTATCTCGATATATTGAAATTAAAATCAAATCACGTAAGAATTTAAGACCAAATTAATGAGTTAGAGTACTAAATTTTTCATGCTCAAGATATCATGATGTACATGGTAGTAGAACTAGTCAACCATTTTCTGGATATCAAAATGCATTTGGCAAAAAAAAAATAAAAAAGGGTCTAAATTGTCACCAATAATTTCAAATAGCGCTTGCAATTATACAAAATTATGTATTTATTAATTATGATTGTTACAGATAATGCGGTATTAAATGGAGATTTTGAAGAAGGTCCATGGATGTTTAGAAATGCTTCCCTAGGAGTCCTACTCCCAACCAACCTAGATGAAGAAACTTCGTCGCTACCCGGTTGGATAGTCGAGTCGAACCGTGCGGTCCGTTACATCGACTCCAACCACTTTGCAGTCCCGGGAGGAAAAAGGGCCCTAGAATTACTTTCGGGTAAAGAAGGCATAATCTCACAAATGGTTACAACCAAACCAAACAAACCTTATCAAATGTCTTTCTCACTAGGGCACGCGGGAGACTCGTGCAAGCAACCGCTAGCGGTTATGGCTTTTGCGGGTGACCAAGCCGAGAACATACATTACACACCGAATGCTAATTCCACATTTCAAATTGCAAATGTGAACTTCACGGCTAAGGCCGAGAGGACACGGGTTGCATTTTATAGTGTGTATTACAACACGAGGAGTGATGATATGAGCTCGTTATGTGGGCCCGTGGTTGACGACATAAGGGTGGTTGTTTCCGTGGGTGTTAGAGGTTTAGGGTTTTCGGTTTTAAGGTTTGGGTTTATGGTTTTGGTTATATTGTTTATGGTTTAGTTGAAGTAAGCTTGTATGGCCATATAATAACTTATTATGGTTTTAAGTTATGATTTGGTAATTTAGGTGTTTTTTTTTGGTAATTTACATTTGGCAACTTGATATCTAATGAAGTTGGCAAGTTGCGTATGTAGTTAGGGAAGTTGGAATGGAATGAAGTATTACTATTATCCATGTGTATTGTTGCATAAAATGTATAGTTTTTACCTTTTAGTTCTTTAGCCTAGTGACATGTTGTATACTTTTAATCTTTGCGCTTAAAGGTTCAAAATTTATTACAGATATATATAGTATTTAGAAGTATTAATTTGCCGTTAATATGAGTTCAGTTATCAATATGTAAATGACTATTGACGTATTAAGCCAAATAAAAACGTGTTGTGTGGCAGTAACATCAAGTCTCAAATCATGACGGCTATAATGTTTTTTAAAGTGTGACTTAAGGTTGCAAATTTTTTATATAATTTACATATATATACGTGTGTGTCTATATATATATATATATATATATATATATATATATATATATATATATATATATATATATATATATATATATATAGTGTAGAATTAGTTTCAGAACCAATTAAGGCTACAGAACCAACAGAGCTCAATCTAAACCATTGATTTTTGAAATAAAATGATCATGAAAGACACATTAATGTATTTGATGAGGGACCCCCAAATATTGGTTTGCATGGATGTCATTCATGCATGTATACATATATGTATATGTTTTCATGTATGTATACGTAAATGTGTCTTCCATGATCATTTCATTTCAAAAATCAATGGTTTAGATGGAGTTCTGCTGGTTCTATAGCCTTAATTGGTTCTGATTTTAATTCTATATATATATATATATATATATATATATATATATATATATATATATATATATATATACACACACACACACACACACACACACACGTATACATACATAATGTGTCTTCCATGATCATTTCATTTTAAAAATCAATGGTTTAGATTGAGTTCTGCTGGTTCTGTAGCCTTAATTGGTTCTGATTTTAATTCAACCCATATATATATATATATATATATATATATATATATATATATATATATATATATATATTAAGGTCTTAAAGTCTTAATTTTTAAGACCTTCTAATATTAGTAGCCCTAAATGTTTTAAAAGACAAAAAAGAATAAAAATGCAGCTTATGGGAATCGAACCTGTGACCATTTGGGACTTAGTTGTGTGTATTAACCACTTCAACTACTTGATTACTTTGATTTATTCCAGATACTAATAAATATAACCTTTAACGTCACTATAACCCACACCATCATTTCTCTATTTAAACGGCCCATATTTACTTCCACAAAAAAGACAAATTTCGGATCTGATCCTACCAGTAGTAAAAAGGCTCAATTTAGTTCAACTTTCATTTTTTAACTGGCCGTAAATAACTTGTGATCAACAAAGCCCATATTGTTTACGAGAAAACATGATACATGTTATCTAGAGAAATGCTATTTAGGTACAGATTTATATGTTTCATGTTTTATAAACCAGTTATGCTTAAATATTATATAAATACTTTAAATGTTTAGGTACGTTATATGATTTATATGTCTTACTAGATCTTTTAAAATGGTCTATTTATATATATATATATATTTCATTTTTATATGTCATGTTTTTTCTAACAACGATATATAACAGGATTCTAATATTTGATGGTAAACTGTCATACTGTATGGTAAATTTTGCATCCGTTTAGTGTTGATCAAAACATGCTCATTGTAGTAATTTCAAGTTTCAAACAATTAATTAACAATTTCATGATTTAAAGCTTTTTTTGTGCAGAAATCGAGTGTTAGGCCCATACTTTTACTCAAAGGTGCATTACAACACCTTTGTGGAGTTCAATTTGATTGCTAGATCCCCCAATTTATAAACAATGTTTATTGTATTAATTTTTGTTTAGTTGAATGAACAACAATCGGATCTTTGGACCTGTTTAGCCAACAAAGGATGGAAACCTTGCACTGTTTCTATTTCCACTTCTTCTAAGTTATGTGAATTTGAAATGAAATATTCTAAAATAATATATAATTGTAAGGAAAGTGGAAAATTGACATCTGCACCATGACATTGATCAATTGAAACTCCTAAATGTAGTGCATCTCAAAATGTTTATTGCTTTTTTATATGAGCATTACGCCTTAAAAATACGTCTTTTTGACTTTCTATTCGTTTAGCTCATTTGACCCGTTTCCTTAGAAGCTTAACTTATCATCAAACAAGTCAAAAATCGAAATTAGATCTTCAAATAAAAATGGTAACTTTTCCTCCAAGGTCAAACTTTGACTCGCATCCACACCCTAAGAATACGATGCAATTGGTCTCACCATGCGCATAGGCATCAAACATTGCTGTAAGAAGTTGTCGAAAATATTGACATAAAAAAGAAAATGAAGATAGCCGAGTCAAAGACGTGAAGTACTTTATAAAAAACTAAAATAAAAATTCCAACTATGGTGGTAAGCATCCCTTATCATTTGCTTGCAACAAAATTATAGTTATAGGTACTCGCCGTCGCATTGTGTGAATACCCTGCTAATATAGTCAATTAATCATTTGACTTTCATAAATGTAATTCGGTGTATTTACATAAATTAACCGTCAATCAATAATTTATAACTTTCTTAAATGTGTGATTTGTATTCTCTTGGTGTAATCGTTAGTAAATAGAACTTTTAAAAAATAAAAACTGACCATAGTTTGCACTTAGCAGCTCAAACTCAGTTAAAGGAATACACAAGATATGAATAATTTCATATGGATTTCATAGTTCAGTTATTAATGTTTAAATGACTTCAACATTATCCATTGGCTTTTATTTATTCTTGAAACTCTTTCACTGATATTTAACAACAAATATCGAAGTTTTATTTCGTCTCTAAATTTTGTGTACCATTTGTAATATGTATCAAAACACGTTTATCATCATTTCAATAATAGATTACTATATGATTTCTTAAGTTATTTTTGTGGTATTTTCTTTTTTATTTTTCGAAGCATGCCCGCCCAGTCGGACGGGCTTTGAAGCTAGTATGATTTATATGTCTTACTATATCTTTTAAAATGGTATATATATATATATATATATATATATATATATATATATATATATATATATATATATATATATATATATATATATATATATATAGAGAGAGAGAGGAGGGTTCATGCGAGAACCATTATTATTGCGAGAACTGCGAGAACAACTTTCTGACCAATCATTTCAATTAATTAATTTTTAAATTCTAAAGCGCATTCTAGTCATTTTAAATCTTTTACTAATTTTTTTGAAATTCAGATAAATTAAGACAAATTCAGTTTCTATAATTAAAATAATTAAATCAAAACTTCCATTCTATTTTCTAGGATGTTAATTATGAAAGTCGTATTTTATTATTGCAATTCGTAGGGATTCATTGTTGAACGCATAAAAATAACTAACATTTTTTAACGTGTTCAATGATGAATACATATTATTAATGAACAAATGTACAAAATTGTTAAACATATTATTAATGAACAAAAATACAAACAATAGATCTCTATAAATGAACGATCTTTGTAAGTGTAAATCTAGGTAACAATGGACAAAAATAAATCTGTGCAATTGTTCACTATTGTTTACCGGAAAGTTAAAACCTTAATCTTTGTTCATCTGTGAGAATCATAAAACTTTGTTCATTGGTGAACAACTAGAATCAAAACATGTTCACCGGAAATTTGAAACCTAAATCCCTCTTCATTGGTAATGCAAGATTCATAAATCTCATTATATCAAAACAAAAACATCTGAAATAAAAATAACCATATCAAAACAAACACTTCAATGAACATATGAGTAACCGACATGGCAAGCCAATTTTAAGAAGAAGCTTCCAAAGATCAAATTAAAGTTAGAATATATATTGAATATATATTAAAGTCAATTTCTGTGTGACGGCAACACAGAAACAGAAACCATCGGTGGAGATAATTCGCCGGAAAAGCGTAAACTCGCCATGTTGTTACTTGTAGCCGTAGATCTGCTTCCCGAATCGCCAGAATCCGCCAACGCATCTCTTCGATGCAGATCTGATTCAAAACATGTCGGTCGCGGTGGTTCAAGGAACAACGGGGAAGTTAATTACCCGGTCAAAGAACAACGAGGATAGAGCAACATGAACAACGGAGATGGCGACGGTGGTCGACGGTTTCTCCAGTTGACGACTGTGTTGTCTAAAACGAGAGATTCATCGGAGATGGCTGTAACGACCGGAATTTTCGGTTAACGAATTAAATGGAATTATTGAGGAATAAAGGTAGTAAAATGTTTAATCGAGTCTCCGTTGTGTCTTATCGAGTGTTTGGATATTTGGGACTTGGTGTAACCAAGTATGGGTCAAGACTTGGATGGAAACAAGTTTAAAAGGCAAGAAACTGACCCAGACAGCCCTCACGGCGCGAGCCAGGCGCGAGGCAGTCGCGAGGTTGAACAGGAGCTCCAGAGGTGAAACGCGAGAATCAAGAGTTGAGACAAGAGCCGCGAGCGAAACGCGAGCCAGTCGCGAGCGAAACGCGAGAATCTCGAGTTGAGACAAGAGGCGACGAAACGCGAGCGAAACGCGAGCGAAACGCGAGCGAAACGCGAGCGAAACGCGAGGTCTGTATTTCAGCGGCAACCAGCAGGCAAACCCGCGTCACTTCGCGGCGCGAGCTCGACGCGAATTTGGTCTGGAATATATATTGTTGTGTGTGAGCTAGGGTTTCATTTCTCATTCAACCACACACATAGTGCAGCCGATTTGGGGGCAAACTTGGGCGATTTTGGAGCTCAAGAGCTTAGATCTTCATCATCTTGAAGGATTGAAACATCAAGGGTAAGTATTCTTGATTGTCTTGCTCATCTACCTTGATTGTGAGCTTAGTATGGGTAAAAATGGTGGTTTGGGGGACCAACCATGTCATCTTTGGGGACGATGACTAAACATGGGTGTAGAACACTCATTGTAAGCTTGTAATCGATGTGTACAAGTTGGATTCGGGTTTATTGATGGAAATCTCGAACTAGGGTTTGAGATTCCACCAAGTTGGATGAACTTGGTGGTTAGGAATGTGAATATGGATTGATTAGTGATTAGTTATGGATAATAACTAGTTATTGTGATGATTTTGATGGTAGGTCAAGAAGACCTAAAGATTGGTGATATTTCACAAGTTGGAAGGCAAGGACTCGTGTTGTTAGACACGATTTGGAGTTAGCTTGGCTAAGGTGAGTACATGAGACTTTTACTGAGTACATAGTAAATGATTTTGAAAACCATGATGTTTTAGGAATCTTTATTAATAAACGTTTTTAATAAAGATATGATTGATATGATGAGAAAATGCTAGTAATAGACTATTTTAGTATGTCTAAATGATTGATGATTTTGAAAGAGATTATGATTATGAAAAGTAATTAATGAGTTTTTATAAATAAGATGTATGAATAAAGATGATGATTTAAAAGAGATTGATAATCGGTTTATTAATAATATGTATTAGTAAAGCTTGAGACAATGATTTTTTAAGTAATGAGTATCGATTAGTATATTATACTAATAAAAGTAGATATTGAAATACTAAGAGAATAAGTAATAAGTGACTAGTAATAAACGTGTATTCTAGTCAAAGAATAGTCAAAGTAATAAGATTTTGATAAAAAATGAATATGTTTTAAATTAGTAAAGGACTTGGTAAAGTCAAGATTTAAAATGAAATAATAAAGAGAATAGCATGATAAATTAGAATAAATGTATTCTAATAAGTGATGAAAGGAGCTGAGGCTCATATGTGAAATGAAAAATCCGGAATAAGACCGCCCAGAAATGGGGGAGCATGAGACGTCTACTTGGGGTGGTACCCCCCTGCGCAAAGAGTAGAATGTCACAGTTTACGACACCCAGTGTTGGGTGAGCATGACGACCCGGGAACGGGAGAGCTTATGAATCTCGGTAAGATGGGGGTTCCCAATTACCTTGATAGTTTACCTATGACGTCCCATATCGGGAGAGTTGGCTTCGGAGAGGTCCGTTGCATATGTGATAAAGAAAGTGTAAGCTTGGAGATAGCTTACAAGTATGTGATTAGATGATGAGTAAGCTTATGGTAAGCTTATTAGTTATACGGTTAAATGAATAGAAGATGAAATATGAATTAATAAGAAGTGATAAGGATAAGTATTTATAATGTTATAAACATTAATTTTTTAATTCTTTTGAGAATTGGTCGAAAACCCATGTATCTCACGAGACTATTTTGTCTCACGTACTACTTTGTTTTGGCTATGTATTCAGGTTCAGGATCGAAGGATTAGAGGGTCGCGATAGAAGTGGCCTAGTGTTGATTAGTTCGGGAGCTCGTAGGTAGATCCCGTTTATCCTATGGTTATGATATTGTATTTGTAACACCGGTTTTAATACTCTGATAAACTTTTATTGGTTTTTGTTAAACCGTGATTTGGGAACATTGGACTTGTAATATTTTTATTTAAAAATATGATTTAAAAAGTGTTTTAAAAATTGAGGTGTTACAACTTGGTATCAGAGCTATAGTTTAAGTGAATTAGGTAGGTTTGACCTCCCTAGTCTTAAGCTATGCTAAGTAGGACCATATGTTTCCATAGGATGTCCTTGATCAGTCCGTTGAGATAGTAAAGTATGGGTATGTTAGGGTCGATCCCTAAGAGAAAAGATAATGTTTGGGCTTTATGGGCTATGTTTGACTAATAAGTCAATCTTTGAATTTTAATGGTTTAATATGTTGGTATAGCAAATGGTGAACCTAAGAAGTGGAGAGATCCCACGAGATCGCGAGACGGATTCAAATCGAATCCCGACTCATCCCGGTAATAATGGAGAAGGTTTCGGTTTGGATGCAAACCAAACCCCGTTAACTATGGAAGCGATCAGAAATTTGTTTCATAAGATGAGGGATGAGGTGAACGTGGATATGAACCGGATTATCGATAACCGGTTGAATGTGGAAAGGCGAGATGATTCTAAGTCCCGTGGGGGAAGTAAGTCTTCGGGTAGCAAGACTCGTACCGAGGAGCCATCGACCGAAAGAAGTGATGATTCGGGGTCGGAGGAAAGGGAAGGTTGTACATATAAGACATTCATGTCGTGCAACCCCGGTGTGTATTATGGAAGTTCGGAACCCAAGGTCACGATGCGTTGGATTCGGGAAACCGAGCAAGTACTAGAGAGTAGAAAGTGTTTGAAGAGAGATATGGTCACCTATTTATCCCGACAGTTGAAGGATGAAGCGTTGACATGGTGGGATACCATGTATGAGACTTTGGGAAGGAAAGTGTACAAGATGTCGTGGAAGGAGTTCACGAGTAGGTTGAAGGAAAAGTTTTGTCCCGAGAGAGATCTAGAAGAGTTGCTGGAAGAGTTCATGTTCATCAAGAAGGGTAATATGTCGATGGAAGAATACACCAAAAAGTTTACGGGATTACTTCCGTTTGTGATCAAGTCTTATCCGACGGAACGTATGAAGGTGGTTCGTTATGCAAATGGACTACCACCGGAGTTTGAATTGGAAGTTAAGCGGGCGGCTACGTTAGATGAGGCCATTTGTACCGCTCGAGGTGTTGAGAGGGTTCTTCGGCGAAAAGCACAAGAATCGGCATCAAAAGGAGAAGAGAAGAAGCTCGATAATAGCTTAGGATAAACGAAGAAAGAAAAGTTCAAACCGAGTTCGTCAAAGCACGGTAGTATTGGAAGTTGTCAAAGCTGTGGGAAGAATCACCATGGAGAATGTAAAGCAAATTCGGCTATATGCTTCAAGTGTGGACGAGTAGGGCACCGAGCAAAGGATTGCAAAGTAAGGAACCTCGAAGAAGTGGAATGCTACACTTGTCACGAGGTGGGACACTTTAGTAGTGCGTGCCCGAGGAAGAGAAACGACACGTCAGCAACAACCGCCAACAAGAATCGGGTGAAGGGAACTCATGGAGCCGCTTCAGGTAATTCGTTTATGAAGTTTTGATAGATGATTAGAATTTAATTGCTTATGTGTCGCACAATATAGTGCTTATGTGATCTACGTGTGAGAATAATTATTGATGGAATGTATGATGTGAAAAGATAAATTTGGGAGATAATCTCCCCGGGTTATTATGTGTATAGTCGAATGTGTTGGCGACCGGTATGTCGCGAGAAATAAGAATAGGAAGGATTATGTTAGCGTAAAAATATTGAAAGTTGGATCATGAGGGTGGTGAATATTTTCCATATGAGAATGGTAGTACAATGAAGTACTAAGTGTTAGTGTGAGTCGTGAAATACAAAAAAAAAAAAGAAAAAGAAAAAGAAAAGAATATATGTAAATATAAAATGGAACCTTAGTGATTGGATACGATTGATTGAGTGTTGGCAAATAGCCATGGCAAATGGTTGTGTAGGGGATGTCGGGTGTGACATCAAGAGTGAATAATTTGTTTCGGTAAAGGTTTATTGAAAAAGTATGATAGTGTACGTATGGGTATCGATCGAAGTCAATTGGTTGACTCAAGATGACCGGGTGAAAGAAAAAAAAAATAAAAAAAAAGAAGTTTTAGTAATGATATAATGAATCGAATAAGGACGATTGATAAATGAGTAGATTGGTGGAAAGCACTAGAAACGATTCTATGTGTACCGTGTGGTATAATGTGTAAGTGGAAAATCGAAGGTCAAATATGAAAGAAAATGATAGCATGATGCTAAGTGTATTGATGCATACATGGATTGTATGCAAGATGAAATAGTGTTGTATGAGTCACTTTGGATTGGAGGCTTTCCGATCATTGTGACCGTTTGGGATCGTGATGGATTGGAGGCTTTCCGATCATCTCGATAAGATAGTTAAAGTATAATTTGTTATGTAAGGAATATGATGTTTGTATCTGACGTATGTAGAACCGCATGGTTAGTTGTTGTTATGATTTTTATGGCAAGTGAGAACTTGGATTGAAAACACGGGTAGTGTTTAAGTATAAGTAGGTGTAGGAGATGCCTACAAGTTCATGATTCATGAAAAAGGAATGCTCTAGGAAGCAAGGTCGGTTAGTAGCCAATGAGTGGTGAAAGATGTATATGGGTGGTTAGGCCACAATTGGATATGATTGAGGCTCTAGAGCCGGCAATCGGGAATTTCAAGTATGGTATAAGGATATTTGAAGGAAATTATATGTTGTATAAGTAATTGGATGAAAGTTAAAAAGTAATAGAGATAGGTATCGATTTAGATGGAATTTGTTAATCGATTGTAGAAAATTGAAATCAGAGAAAAGAGAAACAATTGAGAAAGGAAATTTAAATATTGGAATCGGGAACGAAAAGCTTGGGAAGCGATGCCTTAGTAATAAAGAATATGTGGAATTTAGCAAAGTTTGACTTTATTCATAAGTCAAGATTGGTCAACTAGTGGATTGTTGACTTAGGTCAAAATTGGATTTTGACTTTCGTTTAAAATGGCGAGTCAAGGGTAAGGGCATAATGTATCATCTACATGTGTATGATAGTGGTTAATGGATTAATGGAAATAATGGTAGTCAAGGGGTGCGACTTTGACCGTTGGATATTTCGGGTTGAATTTAGGAATCGAGTGTGATTGGTGTTGGACCATGAATGTAAGGTCGTTTGTTAAAGAATTGATGATTAGTGGGTAAGGAAATTTTCAAGATATGGTTGACTTTGTGCTTAAGTCAAAATTTTTTTTTGACAATGTTGACAATTTGGTCAAAGTTAGGCATTGACCATCGTTTTGGTTAATTGACTAGTAGTAATAATTGGGTCATATCGTCCCAATGTGGATAAAGGGATTAATTAAATGATTGAAGGTGTTAAGGTCAAATTGTGAAAACTTTGACCCGTTCGGGTATTTGAAACTAAAGTTTGGTTTTTGACCCGTTTGGGTATAACGGGGCAAGTGGGCAATTAAATGCATAAATATTATTGGATCATAATTTGGAAGTGGAATGAGGAATTGGAAATCCTTGAGTTGATTCCGAGGACGGAATCCTTTTTAAGGGGTGAATAGTTGTAACGACCGGAATTTTCGGTTAACGAATTAAATGGAATTATTGAGGAATAAAGGTAGTAAAATGTTTAATCGAGTCTCCGTTGTGTCTTATCGAGTGTTTGGATGTTTGGGACTTGGTGTAACCAAGTATGGGTCAAGACTTGGATGGAAACAAGTTTAAAAGGCAAGAAACTGACCCAGACAGCCCTCGCGGCGCGAGCCAGGCGCGAGGCAGTCGCGAGGTTGAACAGGAGCTCCAGAGGTGAAACGCGAGAATCAAGAGTTGAGACAAGAGCCGCGAGCGAAACGCGAGCCAGTCGCGAGCGAAACGCGAGAATCTCGAGTTGAGACAAGAGGCGACGAAACGCGAGCGAAACGCGAGCGAAACGCGAGGTCTGTATTTCAGCGGCAACCAGCAGGCAAACCCACGTCACTTCGCGGCGCGAGCTCGGCGCGAATTTGGTCTGGAATATATATTGTTGTGTGTGAGCTAGGGTTTCATTTCTCATTCAACCACACACATAGTGCAGCCGATTTGGGGGCAAACTTGGGCGATTTTGGAGCTCAAGAGCTTAGATCTTCATCATCTTGAAGGATTGAAACATCAAGGGTAAGTATTCTTGATTGTCTTGCTCATCTACCTTGATTGTGAGCTTAGTATGGGTAAAAATGGTGGGTTGGGGGACCAACCATGTCATCTTTGGGGACGATGACTAAACATGGGTGTAGAACACTCATTGTAAGCTTGTAATCGATGTGTACAAGTTGGATTCGGGTTTATTGATGGAAATATCGAACTAGGGTTTGAGATTCCACCAAGTTGGATGAACTTGGTGGTTAGGAATGTGAATATGGATTCATTAGTGATTAGTTATGGATAATAACTAGTTATTGTGATGATTTTGATGGTAGGTCAAGAAGACCTAAAGATTGGTGATATTTCACAAGTTGGAAGGCAAGGACTCGTGTTGTTAGACACGATTTGGAGTTAGCTTGGCTAAGGTGAGTACATGAGACTTTTACTGAGTACATAGTAAATGATTTTGAAAACCATGATGTTTTAGGAATCTTTATTAATAAACGTTTTTAATAAAGATATGATTGATATGATGAGAAAATGCTAGTAATAGACTATTTTAGTATGTCTAAATGATTGATGATTTTGAAAGAGATTATGATTATGAAAAGTAATTAATGAGTTTTTATAAATAAGATGTATGAATAAAGATGATGATTTAAAAGAGATTGATAATCGGTTTATTAATAATATGTATTAGTAAAGCTTGAGACAATGATTTTTTAAGTAATGAGTATCGATTAGTATATTATACTAATAAAAGTAGATATTGAAATACTAAGAGAATAAGTAATAAGTGACTAGTAATAAACGTGTATTCTAGTCAAAGAATAGTCAAAGTAATAAGATTTTGATAAAAGATGAATATGTTTTAAATTAGTAAAGGACTTGGTAAAGTCAAGATTTAAAATGAAATAATAAAGAGAATAGCATGATAAATTAGAATAAATGTATTCTAATAAGTGATGAAAGGAGCTGAGGCTCATATGTGAAATGAAAAATCCGGAATAAGACCGCCCAGAAATGGGGGAGCATGAGACGTCTACTTGGGGTGGTACCTCCCTGCGCAAAGAGTAGAATGTCACAGTTTACGACACCCAGTGTTGGGTGAGCATGACGACCCGGGAACGGGAGAGCTTATGAATCTCGGTAAGATGGGGGTTCCCAATTACCTTGATAGTTTACCTATGACGTCCCATATCGGGAGAGTTGGCTTCGGAGAGGTCCGTTGCATATGTGATAAAGAAAGTGTAAGCTTGGAGGTAGCTTACAAGTATGTGATTAGATGATGAGTAAGCTTATGGTAAGCTTATTAGTTATACGGTTAAATGAATAGAAGATGAAATATGAATTAATAAGAAGTGATAAGGATAAGTATTTATAATGTTATAAACATTAATTTTTTAATTCTTTTGAGAATGGGTCGAAAACCCATGTATCTCACGAGACTATTTTGTCTCACGTACTACTTTGTTTTTGGCTATGTACTCAGGTTCAGGATCGAAGGATTAGAGGGTCGCGATAGAAGTGGCCTAGTGTTGATTAGTTCGGGAGCTCGTAGGTAGATCCCGTTTATCCTATGGTTATGATATTGTATTTGTAACACCGGTTTTAATACTCTGATAAACTTTTATTGGTTTTTGTTAAACCGTGATTTGGGAACATTGGACTTGTAATATTTTTATTTAAAAATATGATTTAAAAAGTGTTTTAAAAATTGAGGTGTTACAATGGCCACTGTGATCGATTTGCAAGTGAAGATTAATTAAAAAATATTCTTTTGGCAAATGGCAAGAAGATTAATTACAAGATATTCTTCTGTGAAATTTGCTTTCCCACATGGCAAGAAAGGAGGCGCCGATTTTAGGGTTCTAGTGATAAAAATGAAAACACACACCACTACGTATTAATCTATGGAGAGAGTGTGACAAGCCCATTTTCAGGGTTCTGGTGCACAAAATGAGGAGAGAGTGGGAAAAAAATACCATAATTAAGATTAATGAATTTGACTATCATACCCTCCGACCTCTTAATTTTAAGATTCAGATTTTTATTAATTTACAAAGTTGCCATCTTTTATAATGACCATTGATCTCTTAATCTAATGGTTAAGATTAGTTCTCGCAGTTCTCACAATAATAATGGTTCTCGCATGAACCCTCCACTATATATATATATATATATATATATATATATATATATATATATATATATATATATTTCATTTTTATATGTCATGTTTTTTCTAACAACGATATATATGTTTCACGTATTAAATCACATCACACATATTTTCTCACCACTCATTTTGTCGGAGTTCTTTCGTGAAACAGTCTTTCGACTATCGTGTAGAAGTATGATTATGCACATCTACCTCCCTCAAAGTGTAATGCTATTTGTGTCTATAAGAGCATCTCCAATGCAAGTTTTTTATAAAGTTTATTACCTTTTGTGTAGGTCATCTGAAGGTAAATAACATTCTAGTAAAAAGTTTTTGTTACAAAAGCTTATTTTTTTAAGTCTTTATCAAGACACAAAAATAGTTTTATGTAAGTTAATATGCATTGAGGTATATTTAAAAAAAAAATAGCCTATATATTTAGTGATTTTTTTTACTTATTTGGAAAAATTATTTTTTTATGAGAACTTTTTTTATGATTATGTTCAGAACTCAAATATTACCGGCCAACAAGAAAGTAACGACGATCTTGGTCACATAATCACATATACTAATATACTATGGCTAAATCCTCACAATGGATCACATGATGGCGCATTACCTTCTTGTATAACTTGATTAGGAAATATTAGAGAAATGTCGTAATGGGGCGAACAAACCCTATGAATTTAGGTCATCGTATGTAAATATATTATACTTTAGTGTTCTTTTTAAGAAAAAAATGGACGGGAGAACGATCCCACCGTCGTGATGATATCGCAATTTACAATGAGTTGTACTTTTGTCTTTATACCTTTCTCTTACAATTTAAAAAGTTCAATTTAATTAAAAAATTTCCTTTAATGTAGAACAACGAGCATATATTACCCCGCGCGTTGTAGCGGGTTTATTTTTGCATAAATATTTTACATTATAATAAAAATCACCATTTTAAGGTAATTGAGGTTCACCCACACTAACTTCAGACTACCTACAAAGCTGGTGATCGGTCTGTGATTAGTCGGTTCGCAAAGCGGATCAAATTTCAAATTACTAAAAAAAATCATGTCAAAAAAAATTGAAACATGTCTAGTAACCGGTAGAACCGTAGAAGTATGACTATGAAACCATGTTTCATAAATGTATTATTTGTAATGTATATAATACATATTGAGTAAAACCATGTTTCATAAATGTATTATTTGTAATGTACATATTGAGTAATATATTAATTCGAATAAAATAAATTATGTGTATTTGGAGAAACAAAAGATGCAACGTGTAATCAACAAAAAAACTTATTTCTTTTTTTCTCATTTTAGCTTAAAAGTATCCATTTTTTTTCCTTCCTGGCATTTATATGGTATCATAACTTGTACTGTACAAATAATAAGTACACACCACATTAATTGTCTTTCTGGAAATCCTATCACTGTTCTACATGTTTAATAATATAATATACTAGCTTCAAAGCCCGCCTGACTGGGCGGGCATGCTTCAAAAGAGATATAGGAAAATAACAAAAAAATATTATTGAAATAACATAACAATCCATTATTGAAATGATGGTAAACAATTTTTGATAAATGAATAAATTGTATAGGAAATCTAAAGACGAATTGAAATAAAACTTATTTGTAAATGATATTTATTGTTGAGTACATCTTTGTCGCAAAACTTCTTTGTAAACATTTTGCCATCTTTGTAAATGACATTTTCTTAAATAAGGTTAAAAATATAAAATTAGAAAAAGTATAAATTGTAAAATTTTAGGGAGAGTTAAGATTGTTATTTTTTTTATAGCTCACACATGTGGCAGTCTCTGAAAACAAAAATTATTTTATATTACATAATATTTTTTTGTCAAATTTTAAATATAGTAAGTAATTTATTTGGTAACGATACACATGTACTATGAGGTTTTAAAAAACACGTGTTGAATAATAATTTTATGTAGCCAACTTTTAGAGATTTTTTCATTAATATGTTTGTCCATAATAAATTTCTAAACATTAATATGATAAAACATATAAAATAATTATTTCCCAGTGCGAAGCGTGGGTACCTTGTGGTTATAAGAATCTGCCACATATATTTGGCCATCTTCTCCACATAAAACGCCCAAGGTGTGTTGAAGAAGCACTTCAGAACCAATTCCATCATGATCCCCAAACTATAATAATAATCAACTTCATTAAAGCCTCATCATGATTTATCTCAAACCATGCATAAACCCTTTCACAATCTCATTATTTATTGAAAAATTGGTAGTTTAAACAACATATTTTACGATGAGAACTAATATTATACATACATTGAATCATATAACACAACATATTTTACGATGAGAACTAATATTATACATACATTGAATCATATAACATAGAAAAATTATCAAATATTTTCAAATCTTTTGTAGGATAGCTCATAGACTTCATAAAACTAAAATGGATAATTCCTTACTTGATTTAAATTAAGAAGTCATATGATAGTTGCTAACTGAGTTAATGCTTACAAATGAAATGGATAATTCTTCACTTGATTCAAACAGATAAAATAGATTTCATAAAAAAGGTTTGCAGATCAACTCGGCCCGTGTAAACGCGTACTAAAAATGATTGTTTCAGCCCATGCCCATTTTGTTAACGATCAATCGGGTAATAATATAATTTCTAAACTCATACATAATACGTTAATTATTAAAAGAATGTTAATATTATTGGATAAAAGGTGTTTCGAGTCAAACGGGTCAAATGTTGCCCAAAGTGTGTTTTTAGTGCATAAAAGCTGCTCGTTTTAATACTCTAATTATTTAATTAAAAAGTTAAACCTATTAACATAAAAAGGTGTAAAAAATCATTTTGCTGTAAATACCATGTAAATCCAAAAATAATAACCTACATTTCTCAGAATTTCTTTAATTAAATACAATGTAAATCCATTCAAGATTCATGAGATATCTATAAGTCAAATGAAATCTACATACCTTCTATTTCTGAAGCATTGCCAATTGTAGTTAACTGTCGGTGTCACCAAATTTCTGGTGTACTGAGTAGGTAATTGCCTACCGAAAGCGTCTACAATCGAACCACGGGTATAGACTTCTAGATGAGAGTCTGAGACTACATCGGTCAATCAATTAGTTTAGCCTCTTTTCATGGATTTGCTTATAGAGTTCTTCAAGCTTTATTTGTTTGGCGACGGCTATAGAATGGATGGGAGAGAAAACTCTAAATCAAAATGGGGAAAAAAGAGGGTGAGCAGACATACAAATTTCAGTTAAGACGAATTCAAGATATAAATAAATTAGTTAGAAAATCAAGAACTTCAGATTGAAAATTTTAATTTACAATATGAAAAATAGGAAATGATATTACCATGAGAATAGCTTTGATCTCATCTCTTTGAAAATAAAAGCTACTGCATTGCCATTTACACCATCTAACATGAAAAATTAAGAAAAATTCAAGATAGTTTATTTCATGTGTCTTGAAATCTTTAACCCGATGCTTCTAAATACATTATATAATTTGAAAAAGAAGGATTCATCTACAGATTTAAAAATATTAAGATTTAAGCATCTATTGTTTTTTAAAATATGAATTTAACAATCTCAATTTCAAACTATGTAAGAAAGGAACCCTAGAAATAAGAAGCATCGATTTCCATATGATTTTCAATTCAAATAATATGCTTCGAATTTCAATATGCAGAATTGGACAGAAGGACATGTATATTTTAATATGTTTATTTATTCATATTGAAATAAAAAATATGAATTTCAATTCCAGGAAGATTTTTTTTAATCTCACTTGAATTTCAAATGATATGCTTCGAATTTCAATATGCAGGGGTTATGTGTTTTTCATATGCAAGCACAAACATCATTGGTCTCTTCATGGATTTGCTTATAGAGTTCTTCAATTTTGGTCAATGCAAGTATACAAATTGAGATTTGAAGCTACAACAATGAATTATACGTTAAATTGCAAAGAAATCGATAGATTGGAGTGAAAAGTTACCTCCGATTAGGATTGTATAGCGAGTATAACCAATCGTCACGTCAAAGATCTAGGTTTTCAGACGGTGCTCTAAATTGGCGAAAAAGAAATAAACCGTCGTTAGGAAGCGATGGTTGAGGGTTGATACGAAGCGGCGATTCAGGAAATAGGGTTGAGGATTGTAAAGCAAAGTGACTATTGTGAAGAAGGCGGTCTGGTGAATTGTCAAGGATACCTCTTGCGAATCGTAGAATTACACATGGCATTGTCAACGAATGAGATAGCTCCAAACTGCCAAGTTGGCATGCAAAAATCAAATGTAGGCTCATATATAGGAGAAGATAAGTTTATTTTAGAGTAAATTACACGGAAGGTCCCTGTGGTTTGTCACTTATAACAGCCACAGTCCCTATTCTTCGTTTTGTTACACTGGAAGTCTCTGGTGTATTCAGTTTGTTACACCTGACGTCCCTCTGTCAAACGGACGTCTAAAACTTCCGTTAAGTGACCCATGTGCACCTCACATGATGGGCAAAATCATAATTTCACTTTCCCGTTTAAAGAGTGTATTACACAGAAGGTCCCTGTGGTTTGCCACTTATTACATCCACAGTCCCTGAACTTCGTTTATTACACTGGAAGTCCCAGGTGTATTCAATATGTTACACCCGACGTCCCTCTATCAAAGGACGTCTAAATGATCTGTTAAGTTACCCATGTGCACCTCACATGATGGACATAATGGTAATGCTCTGTAAATAAGTGATCATAAAGTTCGGTAAGAAAAAAATTCAAAAGAATCATAAATACACAAAACACATATCGTACAGTTCATTGCATTCGTTTTCTTCATCATTTGTACCTCTTTCACTGCTCGATTGGCCCCTCATTGTTGGAAAAGAAGGTTTTTTGAAGAACAAATACAGTGGAGAGAAGATAGGGAAAGATGCGAGAGAATAAGTGAAGGGACGACTTGTGTAAATTGGGGAACACACGTTTGAGGGAGGAAGGAGAATTACTATTGTTCCCATCATGTAAGGTGCACATGAGTCACTTAACCGATCTTTTAGACATCCGTTTGATAGAGGGACGTTAGGTATAACATATTGAATACACCAGAGACTTCCAGTGTAATAAACAAAGTTCAGGGACTGTGGCTGTAATAAGTGGCAAACCACAGGGACCTTCAGTGTAATACACTCTTTAAACGGGAAAGTGAAATTACGATTTTGCCCATCATGTGAGGTGCACATGGGTCACTTAACGGAAGTTTTAGACGTCCGTTTGACAGAGGGACGTCTGGTGTAACAAATTGAATACACCAGGAACTTCCAGTGTAATAAACGAAGATCAGAGACTATGACTGTAATAAGTGGCAAACTACAGGGACCTTCCGTGTAATTTATACTTAATAATTTGTTGTTATTTGTTATGTTTATTTATTTTTTTATTTTTTTTGTGTTTGGAAGACGATGTCCACCCAGCTAAGCAAAATCCGCGGAACGCCCATCCCTCAAAAGTCAAAACCGAGGTAAGAAAAACCGGCGGCAGACGATCGAAACAACATCCTGCTGGAGACGACCTTGTTTCGGTCCCGATTTCCGATCACAAAATATGAGCGAAGAAGGAAAGAGCAGGGGCTTCGTTTTCCCCGGAGACCAGCAACTCTCTCACCCCCAACCGCCTTACTATTACGGTACATTTCAAGGAGTTGCGAATCATCAACCGTATCCTCCACCGCCACCGACTTACCAACCACCCTTAGGGTTTCCGCAACCCATTCCTCCCCCGCACAACGTTCACATAAATCCTCCGTATTACGCTCATGGCTATCAAACCGTTCCAGGTACGAATGTATACGCAATTAGCTCGATCTAACAGACTTATGCTTGTTTTTTTTTTCTCTTATAGTAAAGTGTTGAGATAACGAATTTAGGTTTTGATTTTGATCTGTTCGTCTGATCTTTGTTTAAAATATTGAAGTATGAAATTCGATGATTGAAAGTGGATTTGGGGGTAGTTTACTTCCATGCTTGTGGTGTTGTTAGTAGTTCATTACTAGTATTATATTGCTTGGATGATTGAATATTGCAAATTAAGAGGTAGAAAACATTGTTTTGGATCTAATAATCATAATTTGGTTTGCAAATGAGGTTATTGAGTATATTTTGTTACATATTAAAGAAAGGATAAGTGATACAATTTTTTATTTTTTTTATGAACACTTGTTGTTGGTATGTTGACTTGAAAGATTTGCGTTAATAGAGTGATTGTGATTGTGATTTGTGATTGATTATACTAATGTTTTGCTACATCATGATATTTGTACAGGTGTTGTGGTTGTTCCTGGGAGGCCAGTGCTAATAGAGCGAACACTTCCTTTTTGTGGTTGTGGAATTGGCTGGTTCCTGTAAGTCTACACAAACAAAAAATTTTAATACAAGATGGCAATTTCAACCTGAATGGGTCTATTTCAGTTATGTTTTAAGTATATTTATGAAACTGGCCGGAAGTCTTGCTAAGTGTATTTTAATTGCAATAGAACTTTTTAAATCAGGTCATCAATGAAAAGTAATATAATTATTGATAAGCATGTGTAAGTTGTTGATTAGTTAAATTTGCTGGAATGTTTATGAATTGGTTGTTGGTGCAGCTTTTTTATTGGTTTCTTTTTTGGGGCCATTCCGTGGTACATTGGAGCTTTCATTCTACTGTGTGTGCGGGTGGATTACAGAGAAAAACCAGGACTTGTTGCCTGCATGATAGCGGTGAGTGTTTTTGGTTATTTCTTTGACTTTGGTCAAACACGATACTTGATGTATTTTTGTTGTTGACTAATGTTGGAATTGGTTTTGTGCAGTCGTTTTTGGCTTTCATTGCTATTGGTCTAGGTGTGCAAAGGGTCAGATACGGGTGGTGAGTTTTCTCACTTGGTTTGATTATTTGTATAGTCATTAAGAAATTGTGAGAAAAAACATGGATTGATTCTTGTAAAGCTACTTTTGTTGTTACTTTGAATAGATTTTGATACATGATTTGGATTTGGAATTTCGTTACTTTAAGATGTCACGTAATGATCATAATCCATTTAATTGGATCGGATCATAACCCAATTCAATTTCGGCCCATTGTTTCCACAAGACAACAGGTTTGATTATTTTCTTCCTGTATGGTGTTGGTGCTCCTTACGTTTCACTGCACTGCTGTAGTTGATGACGACAATGCCATCTTCTCTATATCTTCCTTGTTGAATTATCTGCAAGTGATTTAACTACTTTTTTCTCACTGTATTGATGAAAGATTAGTTTCTTTTGATTTGTGAAAAATAATAAGAAAAGGAGAAAATGATTAAAATGATTGTGTGGTAAGCTTTTTTAATGATCTTATTAAGATGGATTTTTTTGTAATCAGGTAAATCTAAAGTGTTTGGTAACCTAATTCTTGACTAAAAATTTAAATATATTTCCCTCTTAATTAGATTTAAGGAGAAGTCTTAATCATTTATACATATATATTATTCAGATATTAATCATTTATATATTACCACACTTCATCTACGATTTGAGGCGGCTTATATTTCTTATTCTGGTACCAAACAAACAAACCCTAATAAAAAGCTAGAGGTGTTATAATATCTAGAGCCTAGAGGTGTCTTGTAAACCGGAAATAAAAAGCCAAATATGTTAAAATAAGAGGTAAATTAGTAATTCTTATTTCGTAATTCGATAAAACTAACTTAGGTCCCGTTTGATTAATCGGATTGAGTCGGAATTGGATTGAGTCAGAATCGGATTGAGTCGGAATCGGATTGAGTTAGAATCGGATTGAGTCCATGTGTTTGATTAAATTGTTAATTGAATATAATTATTTTAATATAATATTTAATAATTAAAATATAATATTAAATAAAATATAATTTAAATAATTATAAATAAATAGATAAATAATTATTTAATTAAATAAAATTAAATAATTATATGATTAACTGCAAATTAAATAAATATATAATTAATTATTTAAAATTAAATAATTAAATAAAACTTGTTATTAAATACAATTTATTTTAAATAAAAAAATATTAAATACTTGATCGAATCAGAGGGATTAAAACCTGTAAATTAAATATTATATTAAATATTTAAATATTAAATATTTAAATATTAAATATTAAAAAATATTATATTTATTTAAATATAATATAATTAAAATCTGAATATTAAAAAAAGAGGCGGGATCTCCGGCGACGAAGGAAACGGGTTCTCTGCCGGCGATCGGAAAGAACAAACACACCGGCGCCGGCGAAATTAAACGATTTTACATTCACAAAAAATCAAACATCAGGTTGAATTGGTCGTAAGCAAACGATTACTTCAAAAAAAGAAATCGATTTGCAGAGTGAAGATGGTCGAACCTGATGAAGAAGGAAGAGGGTTGTGTGAGTGCGGCCTCGGCGGAGGAAGGAGGAAGACGGCGGCGGCGGAATCTGCAAATCGACGGAGGAAGGAGGCTGCGATACCTGCGATGGAGGATTGGACTTTGGAGGCTGCGATGGAGGTTTAGGGCAAAACAGACCGAATCAGAGGCATTTATAAGTCGGATTGAATCAGAAGATCTAAACGGACCGAGTCCGGCTTCGGACCGAATCAGACGAGATATGAAGCAAATCAAACAGTCCTCTTCGGACCGAATCCGAATTCAGATTGAATCTGACGAATTGGGGCGAAATCAAACAGGCCCTTAGTCACGATTGGAATGAAATTCACAATTTTATTTAATATATAAAGGGATTTTGCTAAAGGCAATGGTTAAAAATGATTAAAATGATTTATGTACAACTAATAACATTCAAAGATGATTAATAAAATTTAAGAGGGTGGTTCTTTATTTGTTAATTTACAATGACTTTAAGCTAAAAAAAATCTTAACCATTGCCCTTACTCCCTTAGGGCAATATTTAACATTTTCTAATATATAATTAGATAATAAAAAAAATATGTCCCGTAGAATATCGTTCTATCATTAAAATCAACACGTGTTTATTCCTTTCGCGTTTGATATATTTGGTTTTCTTGCCCTCGGGGCGGTGGAGATCCTCAATAGAGTCCAATGTGTTATGCACGATAATATTATGACACATGGATCCACCAATATTGTTTTCGAAGAATTAATTTAACAATCTAAAAAGAACTAGTAACACAACTTATTGCTAATTTGCGTTCATTGTTATGTAAAAAAAATCTTCAATGTAAAGATGGCCACTCATCAATCCTTTTTAAACAAATTTTATTTATACACATAAATGGGCTTCAATGAATTTGACGTGTTTGGTCCGAGTCCAATAAGTAGGGTTATTTCTCCAAAATATATAGCAATCTGATGCCCTAAACTCCATCGTTAGCATCTCAACCAGACTCCCCGCAGCCACCATTGAAGACTGATCGTGAGGCAGCCGCACTGGAAAAATGAGTTACAAAGTGAGTACATTCCGATCACATCTCCAAATTCTTCCATCATTGCTATACCAAATCATTAATAACTCTCTCATTACCGACATTACGTTTCGATCTAATAATTTATGAGTTTGTATTTCTCTGTAAAGTTCAGATTTTTAAAAATGATAGATACTAATTGTTTTGTTGTTGTGTTTGGAGCAGTTTCATCAATTTCAGGTTGTCGGCAGAGCTCTACCAACAGAGTCAGATGAGCATCCGAAGATTTACCGAATGAAGCTTTGGGCCACCAATGAAGTCCGTGCTAAGAGCAAGTTCTGGTATGTTGCGATTGCTTTTGTTAATTTTACTCTTCGTTTTTCAGATCGTGAAGCACGTAAAGTTGTTGATTATTGGCTTCTGATTGCTTAATTTTAATTTTGTTCACAATTAGGTACTTTTTGAGGAAGCTGAAGAAAGTCAAGAAAAGCAATGGTCAGATGCTTGCTATCAACGAGGTATGCATTATATTATAACCATTTGTGATTTGTATAAAACATGTTCATGTGTTACGGTATATTATGCAATTATCATGATCCCAGTGTTTAATGCTTTTGGGCCTTTTCTTCTTTGTTGATTTATGTCGATCATGTGAAGGGGAACTTGTTTGTTAGTATTCCTGTATTCAATTAGGGGTTGAAGGTCACGTGACCTTGTGCTTCATTGGCACAATTTTAGCTGGAATTCTAGCTGTAATTTCTTATTTTCTGATTTCTAGGCCACTTGCTTAACATGTTTAATGAATTCTGTATTGAATTAGAGTGTCATTTTCGGCAGCTTCTGTTTGCATGAGTTTGACTATATTCATATGATTAATTTTTTTCTAGATTTTTGAGAAAAATCCAACTACCATCAAGAACTATGGTATCTGGCTAAGGTACCAATCCCGAACCGGTTACCACAACATGTACAAGGAGTACAGAGACACAACTCTCAACGGTTCAATTGAACAAATGTACACGGAGATGGCTTCCCGCCACCGGGTCCGCCACCACTGCATCCAGGTCATCAAAACCGCCACTATCCCCGCCAAACTTTGCAAGAGGGAATCCACCAAACAATTCCACAACTCCAAGATTAAGTTCCCTTTGGTGTTCAAGAAGGTTAGACCACCAACAAGGAAGCTCAAGACCACATACAAGGCTTCTAGGCCTAATTTGTTTGTTTAAGGGCTCTGTTTTGGTGGTTGTTGGAGTTGTTATTGTTCGATTTACTGGAAATTTTGTTTTACTTTTTGAAACTTATTTCTTAATTTTGGATATTTTGCTGGTTTTAGAAATCTTGGATATTGAAGATATGATAATTATTGCTACACTACATGTTTCATCCTGTAGATGATAACTTATTCTGACCATGTGTGGTCAAAGTTTCACTTGGCATGCTTAACTAAACCCTAAACCCCATGTCTTGACTGATGGTTAAGTTTTTGTTGTAATTTCTGTGTATAATTAATTATTATACTTTCATTCCCATAGTTCAATTATTCAATAATACAGTTTACTGAGTCTCTTTGATTCAATTTTTGTCAAGTGAAGCAAAATTAAGAAATCGGGGGTATGCAAAATCATCAATTGAAAATCAAAAGGGCAAAAATGAAGTAATATGTGAATTAATAACGACGAAATCAGAGTAATCAACCTTGAGGGCGATTTCTAGAGTAGATTTTAGCTTCTTATTATATCACTTAGAGCTTTTTTTATTAAACATAAGTCCATCTCTTAAAATTATTGTTCAACTTTACTTTCACAAGGTTTATTTAACCTTTTATTGCTTGTTTAACTCGTATTTAATTACTATTATCTCTCTAATTAGTTCCGTTTACGGTCATATCAATATTCATATAATCTTACTGCACTTTTGCTAGAGATTTTTCTGTAAATAGTTTTTATACCGATAAAAGGTACATTTTACCTTCTTGGAGGGGATTAGATATGAATATTGTTTTTGATAAACAACAAAGTAACTATTTTACTTCTAAAAGGGGTTGAGTTATTGATGAATGTTTTTACGGTGGTTTAATTCCTGGGCAGTAATTTTCTTGGGATAACGTTATGCATAAACAAAACACGAGGGCCACATATCAAAACACTCTCCCCCCCAAAACCCTTGTTCACTCTCTGTTTCTGCAGCTTCTGGGTTTAACAGGTAATCTTAATCAATCTAGCTCCATTTTCACACACATAAACACACACTTATGGCATCTACTTTCTTTATACCAAATTCATTAGACCTAAAACACCACCACCATCAATTACCTTTCAGTTCTCGAAGAAGAACAAAAAAGTCACCATTTTTTTACTGCAATTCCTCCAAATCACCCCCCAAACCCCCAATTCCAGACCTATCAGAAGAACCCAAGAAGCAAAACCCTTCTTTATCTGATCAACTTCAAACCTTATCCACAACAACCCTCTCAGACGCCCCTCAAAAAACCACCCAATTGTTGACCAAACCTAAATCCATTTGGGTCAACCCCGCTAAACCTAGACCTAATGTTCTCAATCTTCAAAGACAACAAAGAACTTCTTATTCTCATAACCCACAAATTAGAGACCTTAAACTCTTTTCCAAGAAGCTTAATGACTGTGAAAACAATCAAGATGCTTTCTTGAAAGTTCTTGAAGAAATCCCACACCCACCCACTAGGGAAAATGCACTTTTGGTACTGAATAGTTTGAAACCATGGGAAAAGACTGTTTTTTTCTTTAATTGGCTTAAAACCCAAGATTCTTTTCCTATGGAAACCATATTTTACAATGTTACCATGAAGTCTTTGAGATTTGGGAGACAGTTTAAGCTTATTGAAGATCTTGCTAATGAAATGATTGATAATGGGATTGCGTTAGATAATATTACGTATTCCACAATTATTACGTGTGCAAAGAGGTCGAATCTTTTCGATAAAGCGGTTGAATGGTTTGAAAGAATGTATAAAACAGGGTTAATGCCTGATGAAGTTACATATTCTGCTGTTTTGGATGTGTATGCAAAATTAGGTAAAGTTGAGGAAGTTATGAGCTTATATGACAGAGGAAGAGCAAGCGGGTGGACCCCAGATGCAATTGCTTTTGCGGTTTTGGCTAAAATGTTTGGTGAAGCGGGCGATTATGATGGTATAAGATATGTTTTACAAGAAATGAAATCTTTAGGTGTGAAACCTAATTTGGTTGTGTTTAATAGTTTACTAGAAGCAATGGGGAAAGCAGGAAAGCCCGGTTTGGCCCGAAGTTTGTTTGAAGAAATGGTGGCTGCGGGTATTTCACCCGATGCAAAAACGCTCACTTCATTGGTCAAGATTTATGGGAAAGCCAGGTGGGCCCGAGACGCTTTAGATCTTTGGCAGAGAATGAAATCAAACGGTTGGCCCATGGATTTTATTCTTTATAATACTTTATTAAGTATGTGTGCTGATCTTGGTTTGCAAGAAGAAGCTGAAAAATTATTTGATGACATGAAAAAATCCGAACATTGCAAACCCGATAGTTGGAGTTTTACCGCTATGCTTAATATATACGGAAGTGGCGGGAATGTTGAAAAGGCGATGACTTTGTTTGACCAAATGTCAAAAGAGAATGTAGCGATTAATGTCATGGGTTGTACTTGTTTGATTCAGTGTTTGGGTCGGGCTAAACGGATAGACGATTTGGTAATGGTTTTTGAAACGTCTCTTAAAAAGGGTATTCGGCCCGATGATCGGTTATGTGGATGTTTGTTATCGGTTGTATCGTATTGTGAAAACGGTGACGATTTGGATAAAGTAATCGGTTGTTTAGAACAAGCGAACCCGAAATTAGTATCTTTCGTGAAATTACTAGAAGAAAAAACCGCGTTCGAAAAGGTGAAAGACGAGTTTAAAGAGATACTAAACAACACAGAAGTTGAAGCCCGTAGACCGTTTTGTAACTGTCTAATTGATATTTGTAGAAAAAGAAATCTTGACGGGCGGGCCCACGAGCTTCTTTACATGGGGACCATGTACGGGTTGTACCCCGGGTTACACACAAAGACTCCTGAAGAATGGCGGTTAAACGTGCAGTCATTGTCGGTTGGTGCAGCCCAAACGGCTTTTGAAGAATGGGTTGGGACTTTGAATGAAATGGTTAACCGTCGTGAACCGTTGCCCGAGTTGTTATCGGCTAGTACGGGTGCTGGGACCCATAAGTATGCTCAAGGGTTAGCAAATGCATTTGAATCACATGTGACCAAGCTTTCTGCACCGTTTACACAGAGTGATGAAAAACCGGGTGTTTTTGTAGCGACTAGAGACGATATAGTGTTGTGGGTGCAATCGAATGTTACTTAATAGATGTATTGATTGTATTTTTAGGATTTTGAGCATGTTTTATAGCTTTAGATACGGTTTTTACAATGATGATACTATTTAAAATAAGCTATACATGTGACAGTTTTTTATATTGCCAAACTTGAGGTTTGATGGTATTACGTCTTACATTTTTTATAATCTTGGTAATAAGTGAATAATTGACATCTTGATAAAATCATCTATAAGACATAAAGTTAAAAAGTGAGAGAATCAGACCACTTTAGTTAACCAATGGAGACAATAATAACTCCTGTTCATCCTCATCCACTAGTTCTAGTAATTGTATGTTGATTCTCATCAACCAAATCTAGTTTGCTAAAATTTATGTTTTAGACACCATACTTTCAAAATATGCATATAAGGCTACAATTTTGTATAGAAGAGTATTAACCACAACTTTGACTTTGTTCATATGGCACATAAATTATCTGTAGTTTTTGTTCCCAAAACTTTTACAAATCAACAACAAACTCCGATTTCTCATTTAAGTAATATCCTGATAATCTGATCATATCTTTTTTTATACATATCAACCCTTGCTTTTAAACTTTGATCAGAAAACTGTCTTATGAATTACTCCCTCCGTCCCTTAATAAAGTTCCCATTTCACCTTCAAGTTTTGTCCCTAAATAAAGTTCTCATTTCTCAAGCTTAAGGGACCCACTTAATATAATAATATTATTACCAATACTTTCACCACTAACTATCTCTTAAAACACTTTCTCTCTCCAATCAAAACTTATATTTTATTCAAAAGTAATACCAAATATCCCACCACTAACCATCTCCTAAAATGTTGTGCCCAACACAAATGGGAACTTTATTTAGGGACGGAGGGAGTATGATACAGAAAAAAAACATAATGTAGGACCAAAACATGAAAATTAAACTTCAAGGGCCAAATGATTATGAATCCATCTACAAAGTCATCCATGTGTAACTTTTTAAATTCTATTGTGGTTGTTGATCATTAATTCGTTGTATAGGGGGGTATATGTAAAATAAGCCGAGGCTCTTCATATAAATCAAGAGAAATTGGGGAAATTAACCCAGAGATAACAAAATCAAAAGCTAGGGTTTCCGTTTCATTTGTGATCAAAAGCCATGCCGAAGAACAAGGGAAAGGGAGGAAAGAATCGCAAGAGAGGTAAGAACGAAGCCGATGACGAGAAACGTGAGTTGGTATTCAAGGAAGACGGTCAAGAGTACGCGCAGGTCCTCCGTATGCTCGGAAACGGCCGTTGTGAAGCCATGTGTATCGACGGCACCAAACGTCTCTGTCACATCCGTGGTAAGATGCACAAGAAGGTCTGGATCGCCGCCGGTGACATCATTTTAGTCGGTCTACGTGATTACCAGGATGACAAAGCTGACGTCATCCTCAAGTACATGCCTGATGAGGCTAGGCTGTTGAAGGCTTACGGTGAGTTGCCTGAGAACACCAGGCTTAATGAAGGTATCGCTGGTGGACTTGATGAGGAGGATGATAACGCCGGTGATGATTACATTGAGTTTGAAGATGAAGACATCGACAAAATCTAAAGTTTCTAATCGATTTCATTTAATTTCTAATGATCTCGTAATATTGCTGTTGAAAGAAACTGTTTCAGTTTCGGATTTTTTACAGTGTTTGGCTTGGTTTTGATTATCAACAACAGATACTTGAGCGAGCTTGAGGGGAAGGTAAATTTTAGGGTTTGTAAAACATAAGCTCTTTGAATGTGATTTCCTTTAAGATTTTATCTCTACTAAAGATCTTTATGTGTAAGCTGTTGAAAACAGAGGATTTATGTATTGATGGTTTACATTCTTGGTCATATTGCTTACATGTTCAATAATTTATGATCTGTTCTTAATTATTCTTAGGGTTTTTCTAACATGTGTCCCTTAGACACATGTTTAGGCTCATTAATACACTCTAAGTTTCCTAATAAATTCATATTAAACATTAATGAAGTTTGTTTTTTAAATTTTCAAGAGATGTATTAAATGTTTTATTTAGTTTTAATGGAAAGTTAATAGTAATTAATGAGCCTAAACATGTGCTACTGAATGCCATCTAAATATCTAATATCAAATAATTGAGATTTTGTGCTGGAAGTAATATTACAGAGTTTTCAAAGAATGCTTGTAAATCCCCACCTATAAGTTAACTGACCTGCATATCCTTGTCTAAGTTCATATCTTGTTCCTAACTATAAGTTAATGGATGCTGCAAGCAATTTTACCCATTAAACATCAGTTTTATCAAATGCTATTATTTAGCAGTGCGTATTAGTGTTATTAAGCTTACAGGAGTGTCATCAGTCAACTTTAGGGTGAGGTTTCCTAGATTTAAATCTTAGCCAATTAATCTTGGATCCATGGTTGAACCTGATTCTGTTCCAATGGTTGATTGAGAATTCACAAATTGGGGAATCTTGGAAATGAATCGTATTCCCTTGAATATGATACCCTTATCTAGCATGATGTATGGAATACATGACTTCTGTTAGCACCTTAGTGCCTAAACATGGTTTGGTCTATGTGAACAATAAACTTAGAACTTGATCACATGTTAATAGTTGACGAGTTGGAGTTGGAGTTATCGGTTTAGGACTAGTTTAGTTGAGAACTTATTATTTGGATTTTAACTTTGGGCTTATTTTGGGCTAGCAATTCAAGTATGATTTTCATCTAAAGGATAGCGCCTCATAAAACAAAACAAAAAATGGGAGATCCAGTTCGAACTGGTATTGCCTTGCCAAACCAATGCGGCCTGCCAAACCATTGCGAGATTGAGAATGTTTGGTATCTTGAACTATTTTTTGTGAATTCTGAATAATAAAAATCAACAATTTGCTTGTCTAAAGGGAGATCTGGTATTTTTGAATGAGTAATAGTATTTAGGTCTACCATTTAGACACACCCATTAGATGAAAACATGTGTTAAAATCAAGGGATAATATTAGGAGAGAGAATTAGTGGAATACACATGTCATCCTATCAAGTGGGTAGACATATGAGTAGGTCTAAATGGTGGATTAAGGGGGTGTTTGGGAAAGCTTATTAAGGGGGCTTATTAAGCTAATAATATTAGCTTAATAAGCCCAAAAAAGCTTGAAATTTTGAGCTTATTAAGCTTATAAGCTAATAAGCCCCCTTAATAAGCTTTCCTAAACATGCCCTAAATATAATTTCTCTTTGTGAATCCTTATCTAAGGATTTACAAAGAAACTTTTTCATTAGATGCCCTATACCTACCCTCTTTGGTAGATTCTAACACAACATAATAAGGATCACAATCATTGATACAGTTTGGATACCAAGCTATCTTATCAAATTCGAGTTAACAAGTTAAAAGGTAAGAAATGTATTTACATTACAAGTTAATAAGAGAAGTTCAAAACACTCCAAAAATGTAACAAGGTAGGTATGTGCAAATTGGATCGAGAACCAACTGGAACCGTCGAACCGAACTGCGTTATACCGGTTGGTGAGCGGCTTTAATTTTTATGTGTAATCGGTACTCGGTTTAGTTGGCTTGATCCAAAACTAAAAAAATCAAAAAAAGTTGGAAAACTGTGGTTCTCGTCAGGTTTGGTTTGGTTCAAGACGTCAATGGTCCGGTCTTCAGTCCGGCTGGAACCATTTTCTCGGTTCTTGATTCACGATTCTAGTCATTTTCTTGCGGTTTATTGGATTGTGCACACGCCAATAGCTTGTACACACTTTCAAGTTGAGTCATGGTTTCTTACAACTCACCAAACTGTTTTAAATTTAATTTCATCTCACACTTCAAATCAAACTGTCTTACGAAAGTAATTATTGAAAACGGGCTTTACTCTGTTAAGATATCATTTGTTGAAGTTTAATTATTGTGCGCCGATGCACATAAAATGAGTTAAAGTGCCTTTGTGCCATAAAGTAAAGATTGCGTAGGTCACAAAGACATCAATTATAAATTATTTGTTTGTTAGTTGCCTTATGGCTACAAAGGCACAAATGGTGAAATATTCGACGGCTACTTTGCCTTTATTTCTAATTAAAGAGTGCATTTTTTCTAAGGAAGATATTCTCCCTTATAATTGACTTCCTAAAGTGATTGAGTTTTACTTGTAATGTACGCGACATAATTGTTTTCATGATTATTTTCGAATATTTTTCTGGCCAATTAGCAAAAACTGTTGATACATTATTCACCAATTGAAAATTGTTCAAAATGTTCGTATCCGATCAACTTGTACTTGTAATCCCACGGTCCACAACTTGTGTAAAGCCTCTTTAGTTTTTACAATCAAATTCTCCGGTGGAGAAATGAAATACATAAAGTAAAAAGGGGCTAAGATCTGTGCCTTGATTTGGGGTTCTTTAGACTGCCCGGAATGGGCCAACGCCCCTAATGGCGTGGGGGTGTGACTCGGCAGCCACGGCGTGGCGAGGACGAGGAACACCGCCCCCCACAACGGCGTGGGGGGTCGGCGTGGGTGGAGAGGGGCAACGGTCGACGCTGGGCAACGGGCGTGGGAGATCGATTTTGGACGAAAACTAGCCGTTGTCAAACGGCATTATAGCCGTTAGAATTAAAAAAAAACTTTTTTTTTAATTATTTACCTATATATATTACACACTTTCACTCATTTTATACACACAATTAACCCATTTTACTCTCTACAAACTCCTATCTTCATACCTCTCTACTTACAATGGATACACACAACAATCCTCCACAAACACCCAATCAACCTTCACAACAAAATATACCACCGAACCTAGGATTTGGTTGCTTCGACCAATACGCCAACATCCTAAATCCCGGTGTTGTCCCACCTCCACAATATTATCCACAAACCGCACCTCAATTTCAACTCCCTCAATTTCAACAACCCCAATATTCACAAAATGTATCCGAATTTGCACCCACCGGCCAATATTTTCAACAACAACAAATTCATCAACAAGCCCAAACACAAGAACAACAAGCGGGGGGGAGCAAGAGAAAGGCGAAAGGGAAAGGGAAAGGGAAAAGGAAAGAAAAAGAGGTTGTTGAAGACGTTGAGGGAGAAGATGTGGAAGAAGACACACAACTTCCATGGACGGAAAAGGAGGAACTTGCGTTGTGCCGAGCTTGGTGTGCGACTTCTAAAAACGAGAAGGACAGGAATGGCATGAGAATTAAAAACTATTGGGAAGCCATTCTTTCTAAATTCCATACCTTCTTGGGAGTCTCGCCATACCGAAAAGACAATAGTCTTAGTAGCAAATGGCGTGACATAAACAACAAGGTTACAAAATTCAATGGTATATACAACAAACTCTCGTCGGAAAGAAGTAGCGGAATGGCCGCGTTTGATGTTTTGGAGGCCGCCAAGAAACAATACAAAGTTGAAAAAAATGGCCATGCTTTTGAGCTAGATCGACATTGGTTGATTTTAAAAGAGGATCCAAAATGGATCGGCACAATTACTAAAGATCAACAACAATCGAAGCGCTCAAAAAGTTCACAATCGGTTGACGTTTCTGATGGTCGTTCTCGTGTCAACCTTGATGCAGGGGACGATGAATTTCCCGATGACCTATTCGACGACATTGATGAAACCCCAACTCCTCTTGAACGACCAATTGGAAGAGACAAGGCTAAACGAGCGGGTAGGCATGCGGCGAAAAAGGAAGCGAAGAGCAAGCATAGGCAAGACATTCAAAAACGATTAGACGAGCACTTTGAGGCAACGAAAGAGCGCGTAGAGATGCGTCGTCAACAAGTTCAACTGGAACAAGAACGACGCCAGCAAGAGAGGGAGAAAGAAGAAAGAGAAAGGGCGCTTGCAACCGAACAAAGAATGATCAATAATTTGAATATTTTGAGTATGCAACCGCCGCCAGGCTTGCCGCAAGAAGATCTTCAACATTTCCTAGCCGCGAAGGAAAGGGCTCGAAAAGCCATGAGCGATTTAGGATTGTAGTTTTTTTATTTTAAGTATTTTAAATTTTAAGTATTTTTATTTTTATTTTAATGTATTTGTACTTTTAATTTAATGTATTGTTATTTTAATTTTAATGGAAGTATTATGTTTAAAAAATAAATGGAAAAGAAATGATGAGATGGAAAATAAAATGGTGTGGTGTGGTGTGGTGGGTATTTCCACCAAATGATGTGATGTGGTGGTGGTGTGGTGTATGAGGTGGCGATAACGTGACGGAAAAGGGCACCACCACATGTGGTGCCCATACCCACAAGCCTTAGGCTTAGTTGTGGGCGTGGGGGACCAACATGTGCAATCATTTTCTTTAATATTTATATAAATCAAGCATAGTATTCAAAATTTCACTTAAAAATCGTAAGTTAAATAGTTTTACATCAGTTACTATAATTTAAGATTTTAAGCATCTTTATATTTTTTTTTTCAAGATCCAATACATTGACTTCAACCAAGTATGCGAACTTAGTTTATATAAGTCTGAATTTAACATAATTCATTAACTTTTTAATTGCCATGTTAATGTTAGACATATTTGCAGGGGAATTTTTAGTAAATAGTTTCTCTATTTTTGGTAGATTATTACTTTTTAAATCTCACCTCCCATATTGCTCGTATTTAACGAGATTGGATATCGTTATATTAAACATATTTGTCAAATTTACTTCAAATTTGAAATAATTTTATAATATGTTATTAACTTTTTTAAATCTCATTTTCGCTTGTTAAAATACTATTTGAAGTTTGTTCATTTCTATGTAAACAAAAAATAACGAAATATGAACAATATATAATATAAAGTTTGCGACAATTTTCCATTTATAAATCATATTTTGAAACCAACATATTAAGTTCATACAACAAAAATATATTATTTATATAACTTAATTGTTGACATGATATACGTAATAAATAAAAACGTTATAAACTATATAATATTACAAAATAAGAATATAAATACTAATTAGTATACTTAAAAATATATATAAATGTAAATTTTTTTTTTGAAAAATAAGAGAAGAAACTAACATAGAGTTTCGGCAAAGTCGTCTCCTTACACAAGCAACCCAAAGAAAAATGCATTAAAACTAGTAATTAAGGCGCTAGGAAAAAGACAGTTAAAAATAGATAAGGGATTACAAACCCAAAAAGAATGTTACAATCACTCTGAAATTCATCAATGAACCGAGCAAATTCAAAATTTTATCTTGTTAAACACCAAGTCATTTTTAACCTTCCAAGTGAACTAAAAGATGCCCCAACCGCAACTTCTAAATTCTAATTATAAAAACCTTCTTCTTGTAATTACTGCAGTCGATTATAGATACTAAAACTTTGCAATAAATAAAACTATAATATAAAATATAAATTGAAAACGTAAACTAATTATGTATTAAAGATCAACTGAAATATATTATAATTCCTGCATAATTTAATAAGAAAAGTAGAAGAGTTGGAACATATATAGGAACAAAAGTATATCTCTGGCATATATATGTGCATGTGAGGGATCATGATTAACCTCACCATAATCTTTAACTTAATAATAATAATCTCGCATGATAATTAATGGCTACTTTCCGTTTAACCTTGTTGGAGCAAAACACAGATCAACTTATTACTGATGCTACAGTTAGTACTGAACATAGGTATTACTGATAAAGACTATGGTTGATACTGATGGGGCAGAAACATTTACTACTGATGAAGTTGATACTGATGAAGACTATAACTTAGTTACTACTGATCAAGACATATTGAAGATACTACTGATCAATAGTAGTTACTACTGATGTTGGTTTTGGACTTACTACTGGTCACCAAACTTACTACTGATGATATGTGTTAGGTCACAACAACCCTGGTTTATAATGTTAATTGATAGATTATTATACTTAGAGAAATATTAGAGTGATAACACAAGAATATAGTCAATGTATAAATCCACTAAGTGTGGCTTGTTGCGGAATAACAAGACCACTGATCAATTACAAAAGATGTGAATGTGTAAAGTAAATTGGTAAGTACTCCTTTGCAAGATGATATCTATTTATAATGTTATAGAGATCTTACATGATGAGCAAAGGAGTAACCGAAGGACTAAGTAAGGGAAATGACTAAGATCAAGGGATTTGATCTTAGTCCGTTACTATACTGAGTATCACTCAGTCCTTCTACTCAGTCCTTGTACTCAGTAAAAACTATCTGATACTGAGTACTGATACTGAGTTCCAATACTGATCACTCAGTATCAGACCTAAACTTAACTATATTATTCTACATATTAATCAAAGCTAGTCTAGGTTGTTTTGTTATCTTAAGATCCAAAGGGGCAAGGCTTTTTGCCTTAACAATCTCCCCATATCTAAAGATAACAAAACAATTACAAAGAGAAACTAAACAAAATAAGCTACAGGCTGCAAAGTCTTCTTCTTTAGTCTTTGTTGATTGACTCAAACTCGTAGAAGACTTCTTTCTTCACATGGATGAACTCTTCTCTTTTCTTCAGTTCATCTTGCCTGTTGTTTAGTACAGCAACTATCTTCTTTCTAAACCAAGCATCTTCTTTCTTGGTTATCATCCATTTAAGGCCCACCAAATGGCTGATAGGAGCTGTTGCCAAATCTGCTTCAGTAATGAAGCACTCCCTGTCATCTGAGTCAGTATACATATATCCAGATGTTGGATATATGGTACTCTTTTGATCCTGAAAGATAAGATTAGAGGGAACAGTATATGTGGGAATTATTCTGAAAGTATTAAGGCACTCAGGTTTGTTGTTCTTCATAGCTTCAGTCATCACACTGAGTGCCCTGTATTCTGCTGCATAAAGAATGCCTTTTTCATAGCATATAGCAGATACAACCCAGATTTCATCCATCATCACTTGGGCTTCAGAGGATCTTGAGGGCATCTCCTTTATCAGTCTAGCAATCTTTATCCAATCTTGAAGTCCCATATTTTGGATGTCATGGAGGAAAAACTTCATTGGAGGACTGACTGGCCCAGTACAAGTTGCAACAATTGATTTATCAACAGTTTTGACCTTTATTTTGTTGACAAATTCATTTAGCCAGTATATGTCTCTTACAGTTAGAAATGCTTTATTCCTCAGCATACCCATCCCTGTTTCCCCATATCTTGTTCTTTGTGCCACAATGTTCCAATACTGTTCAAGTAATTCATCTCCAGTTCTTCTTACAGTATGAGATTTTCTTGGAACATCTTCAGACTCAGATTCAGGTTCTTCCTTAACAGAGAAGAACTTTTGGGCCTCAATCTCATCCTCAGCTTCACTCTTTTCCTCAGTAAACTGAGCAGATCTCCTAGGTCTTGAGATCAGAGGGGCTGGATCTTGTTCTTCACTAGATTCTGAGGACATAACCACATTTGTCATTCTTCTGGTTATTGGTCTTCTAGTAATTCTAGAAGGTCCTTCAGCATGAGGTGAGATAGGTTTTCTTGTATGTACTTCATCATCTGAGAATGATGATGAAGAGGTTTCTTTATTTGCTTCATCCAGTGCAAAATTTAAAAATTCTTCTGATGCCACTGGATGTTCTTCATCTTCATCATCAGCAATGAGCCACACAAAAGGCCTATAGACCACAATTTGCAAGTTGTTTTCTTCTAGAACAGGTGGCTCAGTATAAGCTTGCTGTGGTTGGTCAGTGTGAGTCTCCCCCTGAGCAGATGGCTCAAGTGGTTCTTGAACTTGTAATGCTGACCTAGTTCTTTGTCTTCTTCTCTCACACTGAATGCGAAGTGGCTCAGTATGAGGGCTTTGCTGATGTTGTTGTTGTTGTTATTGTGGAGGTTGATCTTCATTCAATCTTCTTCTTTTCTCCCCCTGAGCAGATGGCTCAGTTTGATCAACCTCTGTATCTCTTTGTCTCTTCTCCCCCTTTTTGTTATCATTGGATGAGGAGGGAAGAGGATCAGTATCACCACCCATGTCCCCTTCTGGTTGTTCAAGAGTAGGGGAGGGCATGGGCTCAGTTGCAGCATCAGTATCACCAGCATCTCCTTCTCCTTCTTCATTGTGGTCACCATGTGAAGATGGTGGAGTTTGTGGTTGCTGATGTGGTTGTTGAAGTAGTGAGACTGACTGTTTAATTGAGTCAATATCACCACTCATTTTGTCCATTCTGGCTAGTATGATACTTTGAGTATGTTGGATGGCCAGAATTTGCTGCATGATTGCTTGCAGAGTGACTTGGTCTCCTGCAGCCTGTGATGCCTGAATGCCCTGCACAGATGGTGCTAAAGAAACAAAAAAAAAATTGGTTAAAAGAAAGGTTTATCAAATAGAATTGTGGTGTTGTTTAATTCTATAATCATATAAACAGATTTTGTGAAGTCTGTATTGCATCTGGTTTATGATGAAATATTGTGGACTTGTGCATAGCATGTGTAAGAAGGTTTTAGTAAAAGTGAGTGTGTAAATTTAAGTAGCTCAGTATAGGATAAGTCACATTTACTAAAAGGTTTTGGGTTTGGGAATTCGAAGCCTGGGATGTGCTTCTAGTAATTTTCAATGTTTATCACTCGGTATTAGAGTGATAACAGAAATGTGGCTAAACCCCATGGAAAGTTTTTGGATTTTGTGGCTTAAGGGTTTGTGATCATTTCTTGAATGATGCTACCCAACTCAAAAATAAGTTGGACATAATTCAAGCAGCACCAGTGGGTGTCAGTATGACAACAACCACCATTGTCTCTTTAAATGTTGAGACAACTGTAGACTGACAATGATCAATTTTGTGTGCTCAGTATATGAATTTTGCATAGCAGCAGTGGGCTAGCTATGTTGGCCATAAAAGGATATATATTTGAAAGATCGTTTGAGACTTTGGTCAGTATTGAGTTGGTACTGGCCAATACTTAGTCTCTATTTGGGAATGAAATATATATATATAAGTTTAAGGGCTTTTTAGAAATTCATACCTGAGACTCTGTCAGATTCCCTTCTAGCGTCTGCAGAGGTCGGTGCAGGATCATGTGTTTGTGGATGTGCAGCATCAAGATCTTCAATACCGACCTCTCTGTCATGCTGAGCACCTTCCAGTGTAGTTTGTGCATATTGAATCTCCACATCAAGAGGAACATGAGGTTCCTCAATTAGTTGAGCAGTTTGGACTAGTTCTGGACCTAGAAGGTCAGCGGTGGCTGCAACTAGGCTTTGGGCTTGAAGAGATGCAGTTAATGATGGAAAATTTGCAGGCTGCACCTCCTCAGATGATAAGTTTCCCATAATAACAGGGGAAAGATGTCTTCTTCTTCTTTGGAGGACCAGTGGTGTGTCTTCTGAGGACTCAGTACCAAAAATTGTTTCAATATGAGGAGCATCAGGATCCTGTGCAGGTGGAGAGATATGTTGTTGAGTCGGTTCTTGAATTTGTGGAACATCCTGCATCTCAATATCTTGACCAGCCTATGCTCCATTACCACTATTATCATCATTATCATCATCATCATCATTTTCTGACTCAGTATCAGACATGTCTTCTTCATCATTTATGTGTTCTTGAACAATGGCCCACATAGAAGGGCTCAGTAGAGGCTCTCCTTGTCTTGGCCTGTAAAAGAAGATCTTCTCACTAAGAGGAGGAAGATCAACCCTTGGACTGTGAAACTCATCATAAATATGTGTGGGCATTGAGTGTTGAAAGATGAGTGATAAAAATCTGCAGAAAGGGACATTGCACTCCCTTGTGTTAGCCCGAACCAGAGCAGCTATATCATTGAAAATGAGCCGTGCATAATCAATGTTTCTTCCATAGTACAAGGCATGTACTATTTGCATCCCAAATTCATTTATTTGGTCCAAAGCTCCCGTCTTGTGGGTCATACACCGAATTATTGTTGTAATGAGAATACCCCACATAGGACCAAATTCATTTCTTTTGATTGTGCCCGTTGTTCCTCTTCGACCCAAAAATGGTAAGACTGAGCGTGCCTCTGTTCTATCAACGAATGGATCATACTGAGCTTGAGCGGGAAGTCTCAGTGCTTCACGAATGATTGCAGTAGAAACAAATGCCCTTCTTTGATCTCTAATTACCCACCCAGCAATCATATCTGGAGAATCGAGTGTAGCAGAGTACCAAAACTCGCATAGCATCTCTGGGTAAATTGCTCGAGGAGACAAGGTCAGTGCACGAGCAATTGGGCAATGCTTCATAAGAGTCACAATGTTTGTGAATTCTTGGCATACCCAGGCTTGAGGAATAGTGAAATTCGCTGTGATGTTGTTCCTCGCAAACCTGGGCACTTCATCATTTCGGAATTTGATTTCCGATTCAACGTCTGGAGCAACAAAAGTGTAATTCGCCATCTGTGATTTTGATTTGAAAAAGTTTGCTTGCTAATAGAAAGTGAAATCGTTAATCGCAGAGAGAATTGAAAATGAAAGAAAGAAATAACAGTTAAAAAAAATTGAAGTAAAAATAAACGGTTATTTATAGGAGATTTGAAAGATAATTAAGGTATTAGGAAGTAAAAACGGCTGATTTGACTGCCTTATCCTCTGCCAACGGTAACTTTCTTATTAAGAAAGGTTACCGTTGAGCAGTATGAGGATTAAGCTCGGTTTGAGCGCCGTAATACCCCAATACTGAGTAAAAAAAAATTATTTAAAAAATAATAAAAATATAAAAACAATTAATTTACTCTAGAAATGAAAAAAAATAAAAAATTTCAAATTTTGATGATAACAGACTAGTGATACTGAGTGGTCAGTATCAACATAAGTGATACTGAGCTTTCAGTTTTAAAGATTAAGGATTCAACATACCTAATTTCCCTAGTAAATTGTTAGGTCACAACAACCCTGGTTTATAATGTTAATTGATAGATTGTTATACTTAGAGAAATATTAAAGTGATAACACAAGAATATAGTCAATGTATAAATCCACTAAGTGTGGTATGCTGCGGAAAAGCAATACCACTGATCAATTACAAAAGATGTGAATGTGTAAAGTAAATTGGTAAGTACTCCTTTGCAAGATGATCTCTATTTATAATGTTATAGAGATCTTACATAATGAGCAAAGGAGTAACCGAAGGACTAAGCAAGGAAAATGACTAAGATCAAGGGATTTGATCTTAGTCCGTTACAATACTGAGTATCACTCAGTCCTTCTACTCAGTATCATTATCTGATACTGAGTACTGATACTGAGTTCCAATACTGATCACTCAGTATCAGACCTAAAACTTAGCTATATTATTCTACATATAAGTTAAAGCTAGTCTAGGTTGTTTTGTTATCTTAAGATCCAAAGGGGTAAGGCTTTTTGCCTTAACAATCTCCCCCTATCTAATGATAACAAAACAGTTACAAAGAGAAAAACTAAACAAAATAAGCTACAGGCTGCAAAGTCTTCTTCTTTAGTCTTTGTTGATCGATTCAAACTCGTAGAAGACTTCTTTCTTCACATGGATGAACTCTTCTCTTTTCTTCAGTTCATCTTGCCTGTTGTTTAGTACAGCAACTATCTTTTTTCTAAACCAAGCATCTTCTTTCTTGGTTATCATCCATTTAAGGCCCACCAAATGGCTGATAGGAGCTTTTGCCAAATCAGCTTCAGTAATGAAGCATTCCTTGTCATCTGAGTCAGTATACATATATCCAGATGTTGGATATATGGTACTCTTTTGATCCTGAAAAATGAGATTAGAGGGAACAGTATATGTGGGAATTATTCTGAAAGTATTAAGACACTCAGGTTTGTTGTTCCTCATAGCTTCAGTCATCACACTGAGTGCCCTGTATTCTGCTGCATAAAGAATGCCTTTTTCATAGCATATAGCAGATACAGCCCAGATTTCATCCATCATTACTTGGGCTTCAGAAGATCTTGAAGGCATTTCCTTGATCAATCTAGCAATTTTTATCCAATCATGAAGTCCCATATTTTGAATGTCATGGAGGAGAAACTTCATTGGAGGACTGACTGGCCCAGTGCAAGTTGCAACAATTGAATTATCAACAGTTTTGACCTTTATTTTGTTGACAAACTCATTTAGCCAGTATATGTCTCTTACAGTTGGAAATGCTTTCTTCCTCAGCATACTCATCCTTGTTTCCCTATATCTTGCTCTTTGTGCCACAATGTTCCAGTACTGTTCAAGTAATTCATCTCCAGTTCTTCTTACAGTACGAGATCTTCTTGGAACATCTTCAGACTCAGATTCAGGTTCTTCCTTAACAGGGAAGAACTTTTGGGCCTCAATCTCATCCTCAGCTTCACTCTTTCCCTCAGTAGACTGAGCAGATCTTCTAGGTCTTGAGATCAGAGGAGCTGGATCTTGTTCTTCACTAGATTCTGAGGACATAACCACATTTGTCATTCTTCTGGTTATTGGTCTTCTAGGAATTCTAGAAGGTCCTTCAGCTTGAGATGAGATAGATTTTCTTGTATGCTCTTCATCATCTGAGAATGATGATGAAGAGGTTTCTTTATTTGCTTCATCTAATGCAAAGTTTAAAAAATCTTCTGATTCCACCGGATGTTCTTCATCTTCATCATCAGCAATGGGCCACACAAAAGGTCTATAGACCACAATTTGTAAGTTATTTTCTTCTAGAGCAGGTGGCTCAGTATAAACTTGCTGTGGTTGGTCAGTATGAGTCTCCCCCTGAGCAGATGGCTCAAGTGGGTCTTGAACTTGTAATTCTGACCTTGTTCTTTGTCTTCTTCTCTCATACTGAATGCGAAATGGCTCAGTATGAGGGCTTTGCTGATGTTGTTGTTCTTGTTGTGGAGGTTGATCTTCATTCAATTTTCTTCTTTTCTCCCCCTGAGCAGATGGCTCAGTTTGATCAACCTCAGTATTTCTTTGTCTCTTCTCCCCCTTTTTGTTATCATTTGATGAGGAGGGAAGAGGATCAGTATCACCACCCATGTCCCCTTCAGGTTGTTCAAGAGTAGGGGAGGGCATGGGCTCAGTTGCAGCATCAGTATCACCAGCACCTCCTTCTCCTTCTTCATTGTGATCACCATGTGAACCTGGTGGAGTTTGTGGAGGCTGCTGTGGTTGTTGAAGGAGTGATACTGACTGTTTTATTAAGTCAATATCACCACTCATCTTGTCCATTCTGGCTAGTATTACATTTTGAGTTTGTTGGATGGCCAGAATGTGCTGCATGATTGCTTGCAGAGTCACTTGATCTGCTGCAGCTTGAGATGCCTGAATACCCTGCACAGATGGTGCTAAAGAAACAAAAATATAAAACTGGTTAGAATGAAAGGTTTATCAAATAGAATTGTGGTGTTGTTTAATTCTACAATCATTTAAACAGAGTCTGTGAAGTCTGTATTTCATCTGGTATTGGATGAAATATTCTGGACTTGTGCATAGCATGTGTAAGAAGATTTTAGTAAAGGTGAGTGTGAAAATTTAAGTAGCTCAGGATAGAATAAGTCACATTTACTAAAAGGTTTGGGTGTGGGAATTCGAAGCCTGGGATGTGCTTCTTGTTATTTTCAATGTTTATCACTCGGTATTAGAGTGATAACAGAAATGTGGCTAAACCCCATTGGATATTTTTGGATTTTGTGGCTTAAGGGTTTGGGATCATTTCTTGAATGATGCCACCCAACTCAAAAATAAGTTGGACATCATTCAAGCAGTACCAGTGGGTGTCAGTATGACATCAACCACCATTGTCTCTTTAAATGTTGAGACAACTGTAGACTGACAATGATCAATTTAGTGTGCTCAGTATATGAATTTTGCATAGCAGCAGTGGGCTAGCTATGTTGGCCATAAGAGAATTTATATTTGAAAGATCGTTTGAGACTTTGGTCAGTATTGAGTTGGTACTGGCCAATACTTAGTCTCTATTTGGGAATGAAATATATATATATAAGTTTAAGGGCTTTTTAGAAATTCATACCTGAGACTCTGTCAGATTCCCTTCGAGCATCTGTAGAGGTCGGTGCAGGATCATGTGTTTGTTGATGTGCAGCACCAACATCTTCAATACCGACCTCTCTGTCATGCTGAGCACCTTCCAGTGCAGTTCGTGCATATTGAATCTCCACATCAAGAGGAACATGAGGTTCCTCAATTTGTTGAGCAGGTGAAGCTTGTTCTGGTCCTGGAAGGTCAGCTGTGGCGGCAATAAAGCTTTGGGCTTGAATAGATGCAGTTAATGATGGAACATTTGCAGGCTGCACCTCCTCAGATGATAGGTTGGCCATAATGATAGGAGAAACATTCCTTCTTCTTCTTCGAAGGACCAGTGGTGTGTCTTCTGAGGACTCAGTTTCAAGAATGTTTTCAATATGAGGAGCAGCAAGATTTTGTGCAGGTGGAGAGATAGTTGGTTCTTGAACTTGTGGGACATCCTGCATCTCAATATCTTGACCTGCCTGTGCTCCATTTCCACTATCATCATCATCATTGTCTGACTCAGTATCAGACAGATCTTCTTCATCATTTATATGTTCTTGAACAATGGCCCACATAGGAGGACTTAGAAGAGGTTCTCCTTCTCTTGGTCTGTAAAAGAAAATCTTCTCACTGAGTGGAGGAAGATCAACTCTTGGGCTGTGAAAATCATCATAGATCTGTGTGGGCATTGAGTGTTGAAAAATGAGTGATAGAAATCTGCAGAAAGGGACATTGCATTCCCTTGTATTTGCTCGAACCAGTGTAGCTAATTCATTGAAAATTAGGCGAGCATAATCAATATTTCTTCCATAGTACAGAGCATGTACTATTTGCATCCCAAATTCGTTTATTTGGTCCAAAGCTCCCGTCTTGTTGTAACGCCCTAAAATTTGATAATTAATATAATTACTTTTTATAGAATAAATTACGAGTTATTTATTCAATTGAGATTACGTGTTATTTATGCATTTATGTGATTTTTAATATGATGCTTTGATAAACATGTGACATTTTGGCGATTATGAGCATCATTTTTAAATGTGTGACGTTTCGCGTAAATAACTAGAGGATTATTTATTTTGTGTTCAATTAATTATGAGAACTAATTTAAGAACTTAGATATTTTAACCCCGAGAATTATGGAGTGTTGAGTTTTGACCAAGAACTTTTGAGTTGGGTTCGGTGTAGGCGGGGGTCCGGCCGAAAGGCCAAGGACCCAATCGATTTGGGATTTCAAATTTAGGCTAAGCTGTGATTTTCAATGTGGGCCAAAGTCTAAACCAAGTGGGCGTGGTGTCGGGCTAGAGGCCATAAATTAATTCCTAGTATTAAAAGATAAGTCAACCCTAATCCCTCCTAAAGACTCTCATTTGGCCGTGATTTGCAAAATCCCTAGAACTCTTTGATTCGTTTTCCTCTCCTTCTGTCCCTGTACAACAGCCGTGAAGCAAAGAGCATCTCCAATTCGTTTTTCCCTTGTCATTCCCTTGAAAATTGGGCCGGTTCTTAGCATGGGGCTGCGGGCCTTAATTGATTGCTTAGCTATTAAGAAACAATTCCCTAGTCTTTTTCCATCTCCACCGAATATACACTCAACCCTATTATCTAATGTCGGCTGTGAGAAACCCAGGCACCCCCCAAGTCGTTTTCAACTGCAAGTTTGAGCATCTCTTCTATTCTCGGTGTTGTGTTTGGCAAGCAAGGAGGAAATTCCGCAATATCTTTGTAGTCCTGATCGTCCATCGCCATTGGTAATACTCTGCATGTTTATCTCGTTTTTTTTGTTTAGCTTTTCTTTTCCAATCCTAATAAATGTGTTAACGATGTCATTATGGTCAAGCAGCACCATTGAGCAAGCAGTGAAGCAGACGAGTTCTGTGCAGAATTTTTGAACCGTGGGATGGAGAATAGGCGAGCAGATTCTCGAGCCTGATACCGTGTACCCGCTTCCATAGTTGCCTTTGTAATTATTCGATTTTTAAGCCTGGGGTTCTTGATAATCCAACTCTGTTAAACCAAGGCTATGATCGAGAGCAGCTCCAAATCGTTCGAGCAGAAGCAGCAAAAGAACATCTTCATGATTGTTTTGTCTTCCTTATTCCGTTTCTGAGATCAAACCATGGGGGTGACTCTTTTGGGAGTAATAATCGGTAAGATTCCTTCATTGTTTTCTATCCCTTTTTGCCGAGCATGAAGGCCAGCACAGCCGTTGTATGGTTTTGATGATTTCGTGATTTAGCAGAGACGAAGTCCCGAGCCTGAACCAAAACTTCGAGCAAAACCATTCAATCGCAGTAAGTCCTAGCTTCCTCGCTGATCATCTCTACTTCCGGTAGTTATATTCTTCTTTGGTTTAGTTCATTTGTTTCTAACTAGTTCTATGACCGTTGTAAGGATTGACAGATGAGTACCCAGCATTGGAGGGGTCGGGTTTAGATTCATCGTGTGCTAAAATCATTGATTCGTTTCTAAATTTTTATAACCTTTGTTGTTCTCGTCTTCCAAATTGTTAATCGATACTAGAGTTATTTGTTCTGTCCAGATTATCGTAAACTGATGTCGAGATTCTGGTCACTGATTTGTAAGTATCGGGTTGGGTTATAACCATTGTCGTTTTGCCTAAACGTTTTGATAACCGAAAAACCGGAAACCGAATCCGTAGGGTTCTTGGTTTCCTAAGCCGAATATTTTATTGAACAAACGAACTTGATTTTTGTAAAGATAAGCTCCGGTGATAAAAAGTGATTTTTGGGGCTGTCGGGGTCTCGGGAATAAGCCGGTTGTTGTCGGGACTCAAAACGGGTATAAAACTACATGCTTATATTTGGTCAGATTCTGTTGGTCAACTTTGAGTCTGTTTTTACCACACTTAAGATATGTTTTTGGATTTTTGGCCCGTGCTGGTCACTAGTTTCCTGAGTCCTCTTTCCAATGCCGCTAACGGCTCGTAAATCTGATATACAGTTTAAAAGTTATCGATGTTTTAGTAATCTATCGCAAAATAGTTTTCGTTTCAGCTATTCTGTCTTGTGAGCCTGTTTCGACCCCTTTCTGTTTGGAACTAGCTTCCGAAGCCTTCTGTAAAATTGTAGTCCTCTGAGTCATTTACTACTGTAAAAATTTGAATAATATATAGTGAGCGGTTTGAGAGTTATAGCCGTTCCCGCAAAAGTGCTGAATGCTGTTTAGTTTCTGCTGAAACAACCTGTGAGCCTAATCCTAACCCGAGCTTCCTTGTACATTGTAGGACCTTCTAGGACCGGTTAGAGACGCTCTTCAGTACCGAGGATATTTAGGAGCTTACGGTTATTCGAGGTGAGTATTCTCACCGTGTATTCAGTTTTAACGTTATACATGCATGACTTACGTGTTACATTACTTGCACCATATTTGCTATCTGAGTTATTTGTTATCTGAGTTATCTGTTATCTGGAGTTATCTGTGATTTAGCATCTTGTGTTCTGAGTTTCTGAGTTCTGAGTTTCTGAGTTCTGAGTTTCTGAGTTCTGAGTTAAACATTAAACATAATATATCTGACTTGACACCGAAGAGCACTGGTGTCAGACGTTTTGACTTGGCACCGAAGAGTACTGGTGCCAGGCCTTTTGACTCAACACCGAAGAGTACAGGTGTTGAGGTGGTGTGAGGCGGGTCGAGGTTGATCTCTCGGCCCAAGTCACACAAGCGCGCTATATAAATTAAAATCTGAGTAATAAAATCTGAGAAATAAATCTGAGTAATTAATCGAGTAGATTCTGAGTAGGAGTACACCGATGTGCCCTCATGTGTTGTATGTTATGATTGTTTGCATTTTGAGAATTATTTACTCAGCTTCCCCAGCTGACCCAAACTTTCCCCCACATTGTTTCAGGTACCAGCAAAGGAAAGGAGAAGGTGGACGGTTGACCGCTGTATCTTTTCATTACTGATGTGGACATCATTTAATATTTTAAAACACTTTACTTTATCTTAACTATTTCCGCAATAAATATGTTTTAAATGTTAAATATTAATATCTGAGATTTATTTATGGGACCTTTTGATTATAATTTTGTTTTCAAAAATTTTAAAAATCTTGTAAATTTTAGGGTGTTACAAGTTGGTATCAGAGCGCTGACTTGAGGGATTTGGATTCACAAGGGGTGAATTCAAACTCAAGTTTGAGTTACGAGTTTTTAATATGAGGAATAAGTAAAATATTTTCTGAGTAAAGATTCCACATCCAATATACAGCATGTCACGTCGACCTCTCGCTTTTCCTGCTGCTGGTAATATTTAAGAACTTTTATTATTTTGGGAATTTCTTTGTATTCAGCGTTTTGAGGAATGACAAATATGAGAATTGTTGTTATTATTTTGAGCATAATTCTGATTTAACTCCGAGTTTATTTCTTACGAGGATCGCTATTCTGAGTATATTTTTTTGTGTGTATTTTTGAGTGCATCTGTGTCATACACGCTAAAAATTATAATTACATATAATTTTATATAATCTGTGAGATTTGATGATTCTGAGAAATTTTAACGAAAATGGGTAATAAATGGATATTAAATTATGATATAAATTCCATAGATTATTTAATGAGAACATGTCTTCGGTAAATAAGAAATGAGGAGTAATAAAATTTTCATATTGAGAAAATATTAAAATCTTTCGTTTTGGAAAAGTACTTAATAAAAAGAGTTATTGAAACGAGTAAACTGTGAAACGAGTAAATGAAAGATATTGTTATTATCAACTGATTTAAAGAATATTTTATGATGGTTTACCAACTCGAGTAAAGTGAAAATACCAAGAACATATTTTTATATATATAAAAAAAATTTATTTGAAATTGATATTTATTTTAAGTTATTTACATTTGAACTAGACGAGAAATCTTAGCTGGAATTGGATTTTATTTTTATCCGATATTTCGGAGTCGTTTTAGTTTTTAATATTAAAACTTTAGTTGGGTTAAGCATGTTTTTAAATGTTGAATTATCATTTGAGATTCTATTTAGTGGAACCTTTTTACTTATTTATCAAATTGAAAAAAAAAATTAAATTTATGAGAATTTCGGGTGTTGTGAAATTTGTGGACAATTAAAAAGGAGATGTTTTTATAAAGAGATGAGACATGATGTATTGGGGAAAAAAAAAATTTGCTGAGAAAATAATAAACCGAGATTTATTAAATTGAGATCAAATGAGAAAACTTTTAAAGTATGTGATTTTAATAGCCGAGTCTGAAAATCCATAATTTTTTTTGTTATGAATTCAGTGAGAGATTATTAATTTAACGCAGAGATATTGAATAACCTATATAAGTTTGTTATACCAACTAATCGAGGATTGCCGAGTCAAATTAAACAGAAATTAATCAAGTTTATCTTAAAGGGTATTTATTAAAAGTGAACTAAAGGGAGACTATCATCATGAATTCGGTGATGATTTATTTAAAAATGAATCAGAAGAGCTTATTAGTTATATTATGTTCTGAGTTAAAAACATAATAAAATACTTTGGCTGAGTGCCTTTTTGCTGAGTGCATTTATGAGTAATGTTTATAAGATTTTGAGTAATTTATCAGATATGAAAGTAAAATTTTCTTCCTTTTTAGTGTGATTTGCTGGTGGATTTATATGTGGGAAGTTGTGAACTTTGGGATTGACCCGTGACCAAACAAAGGTAGGTGTCGAAAGTAATAGAGGGCCCCTATTACCGTACACACATGACTTTTGGTTGGTTATGGGGAGATTTTGAGGGGAACGATGGACCAATGCTTGCTATTGTGAATTTATTATATGCATATTATTTGCTTGAGTGAGGGGATGTTGTTGTATTATTATGATAGAGAATTCTAGCGCCAAACTCGAGGACGAGTTTTCTCTAAGTGGAGTTGAGCAGGAGTAAAAAGGGCAATTTCCAAAATAATAATAATTATCATCAGGAATTATATATAAAATTGTTATGAGCATATATATTCATATTATTGGCTAGAGAGTTTATACGAGAAACTATTCATATGAGAAAATTATGAGATGATAAGAGGTTATTAGAATAGGAGAATTTATTATGAATTAGTCAAATCGAGTTAATTGAGGAAAACACTATTATGAGAAAATTATAAAATTTCAGTTGAGAACATTGTGGAGCCAAATTATTGTGTTGAGTGATAGATATATGCGCATGTGATTAGAGTATTTATAAGAATAATGAAGAATGATTAATTTCATGTAATGATATAATTATCAAGTTGTAAGAAATTCATAAATCGAGAAATTTTAAACTTAGAATGATAAGAATATTGGTTAATGAGTCGGTCATGAGAAGATCGCCATAATAAATTATGTGGAAAATTTTATTATTACTGAGAAATTACCGAGCTATAAGAAACTAATAAATCAAGTAAACGAATAAATTATTAAAATAAATCAAATGAGGAAAAATGTTATTTATAAACAATTTATTAAATTTGAACTAAGGTGATTATCAAGCTATAATATTAAATTGAATATCACCAAATTTTAATCTTTATTGAGTACTTATTAAATCGAGAATAGTTATCAATTGGAACAAACGAGAAAAATATGTGTGTCAAATAATAAAATTTTATTAAAATACTATGAGTTTCTAAATCGCGAAAGCACTAAAAATATAAAGTAATGAGGAAACTTTTAATTGAGAATGATAATTAATGAGGTAAGTAATTAACGAGTTAATTAATCGAGTAAAAGAGAAGATCTTAAGTCGAGGCGTTTAATACTTAAGGTAAAATGAGGATATTGAGTTGACAATTAGTCAAATTGTCAAAGAGACAAATTAAATGTGAACAAAGTGAGAAGTCAATTATCAAGTCAAATGATAAAACCATTAAAATGAGCTGAGCGATTAATATTAAAAAGAGTTAACGAAAAATTGTTAAACACGAGTTAACAATAGAACTAATAATGCGGCCTAAAAGAGAAATTATATATTCTTGTAGCCTATTAATTAAATTTGATCACGCGAGGGATCGCAAAGAGTGAAAAATGGGCATTTCGTGCGACTTGTGATAAGTCGTTAAGCGAGATTTGAGTTAAATTAATAATATAGCTTGTGTTGAGTTAAAAGCAAGTAATGGAAATTTGAGATAAATGCAGTCGGAGTGTATGCAATTTGAGTAAGTGGCATGAGTTGCCTACTATTTGAAGTTTATGTGTGATAAAATATATTTATGTGAATTATGTACTTGTGGTGTGTTGTCCGATAGCAGTGTGTACCGCTAAACCGTTCATTTTGTTTTTTAAAACGATTTAATGCTCCATAGAGTAAAGGACCTTGAGATAGTGCTTATTGGTAGAGATTGCTAATAATATTTTTTTTTATATGTTGATACCATGTAAAATTAATAATTTGTTGGAACTATGCTGGAAAGTTATCCCATAAAAACTTAATTTTATCGCCGTGAGGGCCGAGTATGATTGCGAGCACGAGTTGGATGACCGAATTCTACGCCGAGATCATCTGTCGCCACAAACCAAACCGTAACAAATCTCAAAGTGGAGTTGAATCGGAGATTCAACGCAACGTTGACCACTGGGTGCAGCAACCGTGTCCGACTGCGAGAGTATGAAGACCCTTCAGTAGAACACAATTTATCTATGTCATTGCCGACATCCTTTTCCTTGATAAACCGAGAACCCTCAGAAGAGCATTTTGGTTTTCTTTTAACCTTGTTCGTTTTACGCCGCTAGGAACGGAAGATTATATGAACAGCTGCGAGAGCCGGAGTTTATTTTGATCAAGTAGGTCACCCTAGCGAGTTTCTTTGTATTCGTAACCTCATCGTCTCCCACATCTGTGGATGTGTGCCGCTGGCGAGCATGAGTCTGAGATGTGAGATCGCTACCCTGAGTTTCTTCCGAGCAATGACTTCGGGGACGAAGTATATTTCAAGTGGAGTTGAGTTGTAACGCCCTAAAATTTGATAATTAATATAATTACTTTTTATAGAATAAATTACGAGTTATTTATTCAATTGAGATTACGTGTTATTTATGCATTTATGTGATTTTTAATATGATGCTTTGATAAACATGTGACATTTTGGCGATTATGAGCATCATTTTTAAATGTGTGACGTTTCGCGTAAATAACTAGAGGATTATTTATTTTGTGTTCAATTAATTATGAGAACTAATTTAAGAACTTAGATATTTTAACCCCGAGAATTATGGAGTGTTGAGTTTTGACCAAGAACTTTTGAGTTGGGTTCGGTGTAGGCGGGGGTCCGGCCGAAAGGCCAAGGACCCAATCGATTTGGGATTTCAAATTTAGGCTAAGCTGTGATTTTCAATGTGGGCCAAAGTCTAAACCAAGTGGGCGTGGTGTCGGGCTAGAGGCCATAAATTAATTCCTAGTATTAAAAGATAAGTCAACCCTAATCCCTCCTAAAGACTCTCATTTGGCCGTGATTTGCAAAATCCCTAGAACTCTTTGATTCGTTTTCCTCTCCTTCTGTCCCTATACAACAGCCGTGAAGCAAAGAGCATCTCCAATTCGTTTTTCCCTTGTCCTTCCCTTGAAAATTGGGCCGGTTCTTAGCATGGGGCTGCGGGCCTTAATTGATTGCTTAGCTATTAAGAAACAATTCCCTAGTCTTTTTCCATCTCCACCGAATATACACTCAACCCTATTATCTAATGTCGGCTGTGAGAAACCCAGGCACCCCCCAAGTCGTTTTCAACTGCAAGTTTGAGCATCTCTTCTATTCTCGGTGTTGTGTTTGGCAAGCAAGGAGGAAATTCCGCAATATCTTTGTAGTCCTGATCGTCCATCGCCATTGGTAATACTCTGCATGTTTTTCTCGTTTTTTTTGTTTAGCTTTTCTTTTCCAATCCTAATAAATGTGTTAACGATGTCATTATGGTCAAGCAGCACCATTGAGCAAGCAGTGAAGCAGACGAGTTCTGTGCAGAATTTTTGAACCGTGGGATGGAGAATAGGCGAGCAGATTCTCGAGCCTGATACCGTGTACCCGCTTCCATAGTTGCCTTTGTAATTATTCGATTTTTAAGCCTGGGGTTCTTGATAATCCAACTCTGTTAAACCAAGGCTATGATCGAGAGCAGCTCCAAATCGTTCGAGCAGAAGCAGCAAAAGAACATCTTCATGATTGTTTTGTCTTCCTTATTCCGTTTCTGAGATCAAACCATGGGGGTGACTCTTTTGGGAGTAATAATCGGTAAGATTCCTTCATTGTTTTCTATCCCTTTTTGCCGAGCATGAAGGCCAGCACAGCCGTTGTATGGTTTTGATGATTTCGTGATTTAGCAGAGACGAAGTCCCGAGCCTGAACCAAAACTTCGAGCAAAACCATTCAATCGCAGTAAGTCCTAGCTTCCTCGCTGATCATCTCTACTTCCGGTAGTTATATTCTTCTTTGGTTTAGTTCATTTGTTTCTAACTAGTTCTATGACCGTTGTAAGGATTGACAGATGAGTACCCAGCATTGGAGGGGTCGGGTTTAGATTCATCGTGTGCTAAAATCATTGATTCGTTTCTAAATTTTTATAACCTTTGTTGTTCTCGTCTTCCAAATTGTTAATCGATACTAGAGTTATTTGTTCTGTCCAGATTATCGTAAACTGATGTCGAGATTCTGGTCACTGATTTGTAAGTATCGGGTTGGGTTATAACCATTGTCGTTTTGCCTAAACGTTTTGATAACCGAAAAACCGGAAACCGAATCCGTAGGGTTCTTGGTTTCCTAAGCCGAATATTTTATTGAACAAACGAACTTGATTTTTGTAAAGATAAGCTCCGGTGATAAAAAGTGATTTTTGGGGCTGTCGGGGTCTCGGGAATAAGCCGGTTGTTGTCGGGACTCAAAACGGGTATAAAACTACATGCTTATATTTGGTCAGATTCTGTTGGTCAACTTTGAGTCTGTTTTTACCACACTTAAGATATGTTTTTGGATTTTTGGCCCGTGCTGGTCACTAGTTTCCTGAGTCCTCTTTCCAATGCCGCTAACGGCTCGTAAATCTGATATACAGTTTAAAAGTTATCGATGTTTTAGTAATCTATCGCAAAATAGTTTTCGTTTCAGCTATTCTGTCTTGTGAGCCTGTTTCGACCCCTTTCTGTTTGGAACTAGCTTCCGAAGCCTTCTGTAAAATTGTAGTCCTCTGAGTCATTTACTACTGTAAAAATTTGAATAATATATAGTGAGCGGTTTGAGAGTTATAGCCGTTCCCGCAAAAGTGCTGAATGCTGTTTAGTTTCTGCTGAAACAACCTGTGAGCCTAATCCTAACCCGAGCTTCCTTGTACATTGTAGGACCTTCTAGGACCGGTTAGAGACGCTCTTCAGTACCGAGGATATTTAGGAGCTTACGGTTATTCGAGGTGAGTATTCTCACCGTGTATTCAGTTTTAACGTTATACATGCATGACTTACGTGTTACATTACTTGCACCATATTTGCTATCTGAGTTATTTGTTATCTGAGTTATCTGTTATCTGGAGTTATCTGTGATTTAGCATCTTGTGTTCTGAGTTTCTGAGTTCTGAGTTTCTGAGTTCTGAGTTTCTGAGTTCTGAGTTAAACATTAAACATAATATATCTGACTTGACACCGAAGAGCACTGGTGTCAGACGTTTTGACTTGGCACCGAAGAGTACTGGTGCCAGGCCTTTTGACTCAACACCGAAGAGTACAGGTGTTGAGGTGGTGTGAGGCGGGTCGAGGTTGATCTCTCGGCCCAAGTCACACAAGCGCGCTATATAAATTAAAATCTGAGTAATAAAATCTGAGAAATAAATCTGAGTAATTAATCGAGTAGATTCTGAGTAGGAGTACACCGATGTGCCCTCATGTGTTGTATGTTATGATTGTTTGCATTTTGAGAATTATTTACTCAGCTTCCCCAGCTGACCCAAACTTTCCCCCACATTGTTTCAGGTACCAGCAAAGGAAAGGAGAAGGTGGACGGTTGACCGCTGTATCTTTTCATTACTGATGTGGACATCATTTAATATTTTAAAACACTTTACTTTATCTTAACTATTTCCGCAATAAATATGTTTTAAATGTTAAATATTAATATCTGAGATTTATTTATGGGACCTTTTGATTATAATTTTGTTTTCAAAAATTTTAAAAATCTTGTAAATTTAAGGGTGTTACACTTGTGGGTCATACATCGAATGGTTGTAGTGATAAGAATACCCCACATAGGACCAAATTCATTTCTTTTGATTGTGCCCGTTGTTCCTCTTCGACCCAGAAAAGGCAGTACAGAGCGTGCCTCTGATCGATCAACAAATGGGTCATACTGAGCTTGGGCCGGAAGTCTCAGTGCTTCACGAATGATTGCAGTAGAAACAAATGCCCTTCTTTGATCTCGAATTACCCACCCAACAATCATATCTGGAGAATCGAGTGTAGCAGAGTACCAAAACTCGCATAGCATCTCTGGGTAGATTGCTCGAGGAGACAAGGTCAGTGCACGAGCAATTGGGCAATTTTTTAGAAAAGTCACAATGTTTGTGAACTCTTGGCATGCCCAGGCTTGAGGAATATTGAAATTTGCTGTGATGTTGTTCCTCGCAAACCTGGGTACTTCATTATTTCGGAATTGGATTTCCGATTGAACGTCTGGAGCAACAAAAGTGTAATTTGCCATCTGTGATTTTGATTTGAAAGAATTTGCTTGCTAAGAGAAATTGAAATCGTTAATCGCAGAGAGAATTGAAGATGAAAGAAAGAAATAACAGTTTAAAAAAAATTTGAAGTAAAAATAAACGGTTATTTATAGGAGATTTGAAAGATAAATAAGGTATTGGGAAGTAAAAACGGCTGATTTGACTGCCTTATCGTCTGCCAACGGTAACTTTCCTATTAAGAAAAATTACCGTTTGAGCAGTATGAGGATTAAGGTCGGTGTAAGAGCCGTCATACCCCAATACCGAGTAAAAAAAAATTAATTTTTTTTTTTAAAAAAAATTTAAAAAATATAAAAACAATTAATTTACTCTTGAAATTAACAAAAAAAATAAAAATTTTAAATTTTGATGATAACAGACTAGTGATACTGAGTGGTCAGTATCAACAGGAGTGATACTGAGCGCTCAGTTTTTAAAGAATTTTAATAAAGATTAAGGATTTAACATACCTAATTGCCCTAGTAGATACATAAACCTTTCCTCAGGAAGAGGTTTAGTAAATACATCAGCCAATTGTTCATTTGTGGGTACATAATCTACCTCAACCTTACCTTTTTCCACATTATCTCGAATAAAGTGGTGTCTGATATCAATGTGCTTGGTTTTGGAGTGATAGACTGGGTTCTCTGTGATAGCAATAGCACTCTTGTTATCACAATGAATAGGAGTCTTATGAAAGGTGAACCCATAGTCTAAGAGTTGATACTGCATCCATAATAATTGAGCACAACAACTTCCTGCAGCAACATATTCTGCTTCTGCTGTGGAAGTTGCTACTGAATTTTGTTTCTTGGATGACCAGCCAACTAATCTTCCACCTAGGAATTGACATCCTCCACTTGTGCTCTTTCTGTCCAATCTACAACCTGCAAAATCTGCATCTGTGTACCCTTCAAGGTCAAAGTTTGAGTCTTTGGGATACCAAAGACCCAGGTTAGGAGTACCTGTAAGATATCTAAAGATGCGCTTAACTGCTTTCATGTGTGAATTTTTAGGATCAGCCTGATACCGAGCACACAAACATGTGGCAAACATGATATCAGGCCTACTAGCAGTTAAGTAAAGTAAGGAACCAATCATACCTCGGTATGTGGATTGACATACTGGTTTACCAGTTTCATCCTTACTTATCTTATCCTGAGTACCCATAGGAGTGTGCATGGAAGATAAATTTTCAAAGTTGTATTTCTTTAACATGTCATGCACATACTTACTTTGATTTATAAAAGTGCCATCAGGCTTTTGTTCAACTTGTAAACCAAGAAAGTAAGTAAGTTCTCCCATCATACTCATCTGATACTGAGTTGACATTATCTTAGCAAACCAGTCACACATTGACTTGTCAGTGGAACCAAAGATAATGTCATCTACATATATCTGAATGAGTAAGATGTCAGAACCTTTCCTTTTTGAAAATAAAGTTTTATCAATTTTACCTCTTGTAAACTTATTTTCAATAAGATACTCAGACAGGGTATCATACCAGGCTCTTGGAGCTTGTTTGAGCCCATATAGAGCTTTATCAAGCTTGAAAACATAATGAGGAAATTTGGGATCAACAAAACCTGGAGGTTGTTTAACATAAACTTCTTCTTGTAGTTTTCCATTTAGAAAAGCACTTTTGACATCCATCTGATAAACTTTGAAATTCTTAAAGGCTGCATATGCAAGATACAACCTAATAGCTTCAATTCTTGCAACTGGTGCAAAAGTTTCATCATAGTCAATGCCTTCTTCTTGCCTGTAACCTTGAGCAACTAACCTTGCTTTGTTTCTGATGACAACACCATCCTTGTCCATCTTGTTTCTAAACACCCACTTAGTACCAATAATAGTTTTGCCAGAAGGAGGTGGTACTAAGTTCCAAACTTTGTTTCTTTCAAACTCTGTGAGCTCTTCTTGCATAGCCTCTACCCAATCTTCATCTAATAGAGCTTCATCAGCTTTCTTTGGTTCAATGGTAGATAGAAAACTTGAGAAGAAACAGAAGTTTGCAGTTGCTTGGGTTGGAAATTCTAATTTTCTTCTTGTTTGGACACCTTCTTCAATAGGACCAATAATGTTTGAGTGTGGATGGTCTCTGTGTTCCCTTAAATTGTTTCCTAAGGGAGCATTTGAAATAGGATCAACAATATCTTGTTGATTTGGTGTGTTGTCTGTCTGATACTGAGTGGAATTCTGATCAGTATGAGACAGTGCAGGTTGCTGTTCATCTTCATTTTGCAGAGTTGATGTGGATTCTTGTGAAGTGTTGGATGTTTCACCTTCTTCATAAATAGAGTGGTTCAGATCATTAGTTGGAAACTCAGTATGACGGTCCTCTGATATGGGAACCTCAGTATTAGACGAATTTGAGTGATACTGAGTTTGAACTTGATCAGTTTCATTAAACTTATTAGGAATAAAGTGTGGATGAAACTTAGGCTGTTCAGCAATGGAGTGTTCTGGATTGCATAGAATATCTATGCCACTTATGTCTTCACTTGCTGAGGTAGAATGCTCATTCTGATCTTCATCGAATGTGACATGAATGGATTCTACAATCATCTTGGTTGAGATGATATACACTCTGAAAGCTTTGGAGTGTGGAGAGTAGCCCATGAACACACCTTCATTTGCTTTGGGAGCAAATTTATTTAGATTTTGTTTTGTACTGAGTACAAAAAATTTACTCCCAAAGATGTGGAAATATTCCACATTAGGAATCTTGCCATTGTATAACTCATATGGAGTCTTCAGATGTCTTTGGACTATAGTGGCTCTATTCTGAGTGAAATTTGCACAGTTTACAGCTTCAGCCCAGAAACTCAGTGCCAGTCCAGCATGGCATAATAAAGTTCTTGCAGCTTCAATCAGTGTTCTGTTCTTTCTTTCTACAACACCATTTTGTTGGGGTGTGTAGGCTGCAGAGAAGTTTTGAATGATTCCTTTTTCTTCACAGAAATCTGCTAATACTGAGTTCTTAAATTCAGTACCATGGTCACTTCTAAGTTGCTTGACCTTGTTGCCTTTTTGAAGTTCCTCTCTTTTTATAAAGGCAATGATTTCTGTTGTTGCATCTGACTTAGTCTTGAGGAAGATGACCCAAGTATATCTTGAGAATTCATCAACTAAGACTAGAGTATAGATCTTTTTGGCCAAAGATGGTGTGCTGATGGGACCAAAAAGATCCATATGTATCATAGTAAGAGGTTCATTGATGGAATGATTGACTTTTGACTTGAATGAACTCTTCTTCTGCTTGCCCATTTCACATGCTGAGCATAACTTATCTTTTGAATAAGTAATTGTGGGCAATCCTCTCACCAGTTTCTTCATACTGAGCTCGTTGATATTTCTAAAATTTATGTGAGAGAGTTTCTTGTGCCATAGCCAATGTAATTCTGGCTTGACTTTAGAAAGCAGGCATACTCGAATAGTTGGGTCTATTTCAGACAGGTTGACCACATATACGTCTTTTTCTCTTCTAGCAATGAGTACAGGCTGCCCTTTATCATTGTAGATGATTCCTGCAACCTTTCTGAATCGAGCTTCATTGTCATCATCACACATCTGGCTAATACTGAGCAGATTGTGTTTAAGACCCTCTACATAGGCAACTCTTTTAAAAGTTATGTTGCCTGCCTTGATCACACCATAACCTCTTGTCTTTCCCACCGAGTCATCTCCAAACTTGACAGAAGGACCCTTCTCTGGAGTATAATTAAGAAGGTATTCCATACTGCCTGTCATGTGTCTTGAGCAGCCACTATCTAAGTACCACTTTCTGTCACCCTGCACAAGACACAAAATAAGAATTAGTTCATTTTAGGAACCCATTTTTGAATGGGACCTTTGGTGGGATAAACACAATTTGACTTGATCTCTTTAGGTGGAGAGGTCGGTATCACTTCAGGGGTAACTTTAGAGGTTTTCTTTGGTGATACTGACTTAGTTTCTCTCCTTTTCTTTGGTACTGAGTACCTAGGGCTTGAGAGATCAGTCCAGCATTCATCTCCCTTATGACCAGTATGATGACATCTATAACATTTTCTAGGTCTATTTCTAAACATATTTTCATATGGTATTTTAGAAAAATGTTTCACTTTTGGTAGGTCAGTATGAACGAGTTTTGCAAATTGTTTACTTAAAGATTTGACCTGATCACCAAGTGTTTTTAAAACATTAATTTTGTTATTTCTAATAGATGCATTAATATTGTTTTTAACTGGTTTAGGAGATGGATGATCTGGTTGTTTATTTTTATTTGGCAGAGAAGTCTTTCTAATTTTATTAGTGGTAGGCTTCTTGTCTTTGCCAACTAAGGACCTAGTTGAAATTGTCTTTTGTTTATCATGTTTTGAAGGGACAACTTTAACAGATACTTTAGATGTCTCAGTATTTGATGTTTCTGTTCCTGCACCTTCAGTTTTTGATGAAACATGTGAGATAGAAGTTGTTTTATTATCATTATATAATTCAAAAGTTGTTGTATTAAATAATAATTCAAAAGGTGGAACAGCAGAAGTGTCATACTGAACTATTGGTAGCTCGGTATCAGAAATTTCTGTTATTTGAAATTCAATACTGAGTTCTTGTAGCTCAGTATAGCACTTTGAGCAGATGGAAGGACCAATAGGTTTTTCTAAAATTTCATTTTCTTCATCATCTGACTCAGTTTGACATCCAACTTCACATAAAGTTTTAGCTTTTACAAAATTAATAGGGTTCATAGTAGAAAACTCTTCAAATAAATCAGCAAAATTGTTCCTGCTTTTAAATTGAGGATCAACACCAAGTGCAGCCCTCACATTTTCTGGAAATTGTTCATTTAAACAATTATTTAATTTTATTGAAGCATTTCCCCAAGATTTACACTGTTTTTCAAATTTCTCTTTTTCAAGTTTGTGTAAATGAGCTTTATCAGCTAATCTTTGGTTAATGTCTTTTAAATCTGAAAAATTTAATTCTAAATCTTTATATTTTGCTAGTTTATCCAAGTTTTCATTATTTACCCTTTCAAGTTCTTTAATTGTTAATTTTAAAGCTTTTTCTTTTTGTACAGAAGTTTTAAGATCAACAAGTATATACTCAAAAATCTTGGTTTTTTCATTCACTGAATAAGTTTGAAAGGAACTTACCTTGTACAACTGAGTGGAGTCCCAATCAGTATGAACACTCATCCTCTCAGCCTCTTTGATATCCTTTTCAAAGGAACTCTTCAAATCATCTTCAGTGAAAGCCATAAAGGCTTTATTTTCAATCTCCTCTTCATCATCACTTAACTCTTCATCCATCCAGGCTTCTGAGTAAAGTGCTTGATGAGGTGCTCCATTTCCTTCTGCCCTCTTTCCCTTGCTCCAATTCTTCAGCTTGACATATTTGTCTCTATATCTTTTTGCTCGGTATGCAATCTTGTCATTTTGGTCAGTCTCAGAAGACTTAGTATGACAATTTGCAGCAATATGACCAGGCTTTCCACACCTATAGCACAGACCTGATCTAGGGTCAGTATTAGAAGAGCTAACACCAAGCCTCTTCTTCTTCAACTGATCCAGCTTCATAGACATGAGAGCCATTTGAGTTTCAAGCTCTTCTGCCTCAGCATCAGCAAGATCAACTTCTGGTTCTTCTGGCTCAGTCACAGTATAAGCCTGTTGCACAACTAGAGCCATACCAGTGGAAGACTTGTCAGTTTTCTTCCAGTTGATCAGTCTTGCAGCATTATTCTCCTCATGATTCAACATTAAACCATACAAAGTTTGAAGAGTGTATGACTCAATGTTGTTAGCAGCATTGACAGAGTTTGTCATGTCAAGAAATTGTTGAGGAAGGCTATCCAGAAACTTTTGAACAAGCTCTCCTTCCTCTTTCACAATGCCTACACTGATTAAATCATGGATAACAGTATTGAACCTGTTATAGAGAGTGGTGATGTCTTCATTTGGAGTTGAAAAGAAATTTTCATATTTCCTTCTCATGTTGCTTTTTCTTTGCAACTTCACCTTTGCTGTACCTTCATAAGTGACTGATAGGCTATCCCACATAGCCTTTGCTGTTGGCAATTTCATAATTGCATTAAGTATCTCTTTTGTAACAGCATTACCAATCACTCCTTTAGCTCTGGAGTCTAAAGCATACAACTGACGGTCAGTATCAGTCCAGTTGTGCTTTAGTTTAGGTACAGATCTTATGCCTTCAGGAGCATCATCAGTAGCAGCAACTGGTTCCACAGTTTGAGGAATGATGGGACCATCATTTAGCACAGTGAGCATCTCATGATGAATAGATTCAAGATACCACTGAGCTTTGAGCTTCCATTGATGGAAGTCTTTTCCATCAAAGATGGGTACTCCCTTTCCAGACATAACTGGTGCAATAATTGTAGACATTTTGAATTTTTGAGTGTTGGAGGGATAGATGTAGGAAATGGCTGCCAGGGTTATAGATCGACTAAATAGAAGATTATTTAGCCTGCTCTGATACCAGTTGTTAGGTCACAACAACCCTGGTTTATAATGTTAATTGATAGATTGTTATACTTAGAGAAATATTAAAGTGATAACACAAGAATATAGTCAATGTATAAATCCACTAAGTGTGGTATGCTGCGGAAAAGCAATACCACTGATCAATTACAAAAGATGTGAATGTGTAAAGTAAATTGGTAAGTACTCCTTTGCAAGATGATCTCTATTTATAATGTTATAGAGATCTTACATAATGAGCAAAGGAGTAACCGAAGGACTAAGCAAGGAAAATGACTAAGATCAAGGGATTTGATCTTAGTCCGTTACTATACTGAGTATCACTCAGTCCTTCTACTCAGTATCATTATCTGATACTGAGTACTGATACTGAGTTCCAATACTGATCACTCAGTATCAGACCTAAAACTTAGCTATATTATTCTACATATAAGTTAAAGCTAGTCTAGGTTGTTTTGTTATCTTAAGATCAAAAGGGGTAAGGCTTTTTGCCTTAACATAAATACATAAACCTTTCCTCAGGGAGAGGTTTAGTAAACACATCGGCCAATTGTTCATCTGTTGATACATAATCTACCTCAACCTTACCTTTTTCCACATTATCTCGAATAAAGTGGTGTCTGATATCAATGTGCTTGGTTTTGGAGTGATAGACTGGGTTCTCTGTGATAGCAATAGCACTCTTGTTATCACAATGAATGGGGGTCTTATGAAAGTTGAACCCATAGTCTAAGAGTTGATACTGCATCCATAATAATTGAGCACAACAACTTCCTGCAGCAACATATTCTGCTTCTGCTGTGGAAGTTGCTACCGAATTTTGCTTCTTGGATGACCAACCAACTAGTCTTCCACCGAGGAATTGACATCCTCCACTTGTGCTTTTTCAGTCCAATCTACAACCTGCAAAATCTGCATCTGTGTACCCTTCAAGGTCAAAGTTTGAGTCTTTGGGATACCAAAGACCCAGGTTAGGAGTACCTGTAAGATATCTAAAGATGCGCTTAACTGCTTTCATGTGTGATTCTTTAGGATCAGCCTGATACCGAGCACACAAACATGTTGCAAACATGATATCAGGCCTGCTAGCAGTTAAGTAAAGTAAGGAACCAATCATACCTCGGTATGCGGATTGACATACTGGTTTACCAGTTTCATCCTTACTTATCTTATCCTGAGTACCCATAGGAGTGTGCATGGAAGATAAATTTTCAAATTTGTATTTCTTTAACATGTCATGCACATACTTACTTTGATTTATAAACGTGCCATCAGGCTTTTGTTCAACTTGTAAACCAAGAAAGTAAGTAAGTTCTCCCATCATACTCATCTGATACTGAGTTGACATTATCTTAGCAAACCAGTCACACATTGACTTGTCAGTGGAGCCAAAGATAATATCATCTACATATATCTGAATGAGTAAGATGTCTAGCAATCTTTATCCAATCTTGAAGTCCCATATTTTGGATGTCATGGAGGAAAAACTTCATTGGAGGACTGACTGGCCCAGTACAAGTTGCAACAATTGATTTATCAACAGTTTTAACCTTTATTTTGTTGACAAATTCATTTAGCCAGTATATGTCTCTTACAGTTAGAAATGCTTTATTCCTCAGCATACCCATCCTTGTTTCCCTATATCTTGTTCTTTGTGCCACAATGTTCCAATACTGTTCAAGTAATTCATCTCCAGTTCTTCTTACAGTATGAGATCTTCTTGGAACATCTTCAGACTCAGATTCAGGTTCTTCCTTAACAGAGAAGAACTTTTGGGCCTCAATCTCATCCTCAGCTTCACTCTTTTCCTCAGTAAACTGAGCAGATCTCCTAGGTCTTGAGATCAGAGGGGCTGGATCTTGTTCTTCACTAGATTCTGAGGACATAACCACATTTGTCATTCTTCTGGTTATTGGTCTTTTAGTAATTCTAGAAGGTCCTTCAGCATGAGGTGAGATAGGTTTTCTTGTATGTAATTCATCATCTGAGAATGATGATGAAGAGGTTTCTTTATTTGCTTCATCCAGTGCAAAATTTAAAAATTCTTCTGATGCCACTGGATGTTCTTCATCTTCATCATCAGCAATGGGCCACATAAAAGGCCTATAGACCACAATTTGCAAGTTGTTTTCTGCTAGAACAGGTGGCTCAGTATAAGCTTGCTGTGGTTGGTCAGTGTGAGTCTCCCCCTGAGCAGATGGCTCAAGTGGTTCTTGAACTTGTAATGCTGACCTAGTTCTTTGTCTTCTTCTCTCACACTGAATGCGAAGTGGCTCAGTATGAGGGCTTTGCTGATGTTGTTGTTGTTGTTGTTGTGGAGGTTGATCTTCATTCAATCTTCTTCTTTTCTCCCCCTGAGCAGATGGCTCAGTTTGATCAACCTCTGTATCTCTTTGTCTCTTCTCCCCCTTTTTGTTATCATTGGATGAGGAGGGAAGAGGATCAGTATCACCACCCATGTCCCCTTCTGGTTGTTCAAGAGTAGGGGAGGGCATGGGCTCAGTTGCAGCATCAGTATCACCAGCATCTCCTTCTCCTTCTCCTTCTTCATTGTGGTCACCATGTGAAGATGGTGGAGTTTGTTGTTGCTGATGTGGTTGTTGAAGTAGTGAGACTGACTGTTTAATTGAGTCAATATCACCACTCATTTTGTCCATTCTGGCTAGTATGATACTTTGAGTATGTTGGATGGCCAGAATTTGCTGCATGATTGCTTGCAGAGTCACTTGGTCTCCTGCAGCCTGTGATGCCTGAATGCCCTGCACAGATGGTGCTAAAGAAACAAAAAAAAATTGGTTAAAAGAAAGGTTTATCAAATAGAATTGTGGTGTTGTTTAATTCTATAATCATATAAACAGATTTTGTGAAGTCTGTATTGCATCTGGTTTATGATGAAATATTGTGGACTTGTGCATAGCATGTGTAAGAAGGTTTTAGTAAAAGTGAGTGTGTAAATTTAAGTAGCTCAGTATAGGATAAGTCACATTTACTAAAAGGTTTTGGGTTTGGGAATTCGAAGCCTGGGATGTGCTTCTAGTTATTTTCAATGTTTATCACTCGGTATTAGAGTGATAACATAAATGTGGCTAAACCCCATGGAAAGTTTTTGGATTTTGTGGCTTAAGGGTTTGTGATCATTTCTTGAATGATGCTACCCAACTCAAAAATAAGTTGGACATAATTCAAGCAGCACCAGTGGGTGTCAGTATGACAACAACCACCATTGTCTCTTTAAATGTTGAGACAACTGTAGACTGACAATGATCAATTTTGTGTGCTCAGTATATGAATTTTGCATAGCAGCAGTGGGCTAGCTATGTTGGCCATAAAAGGATATATATTTGAAAGATCGTTTGAGACTTTGGTCAGTATTGAGTTGGTACTGGCCAATACTTAGTCTCTATTTGGGAATGAAATATATATATATAAGTTTAAGGGCCTTTTAGAAATTCATACCTGAGACTCTGTCAGATTCCCTTCTAGCGTCTGCAGAGGTCGGTGCAGGATCATGTGTTTGTGGATGTGCAGCACCAAGATCTTCAATACCGACCTCTCTGTCATGCTGAGCACCTTCCAGTGTAGTTTGTGCATATTGAATCTCCACATCAAGAGGAACATGAGGTTCCTCAATTAGTTGAGCAGTTTGACTAGTTCTGGACCTGGAAGGTCAGCGGTGGCTGCAACTAGGCTTTGGGCTTGAAGAGATGCAGTTAATGATGGAACATTTGCAGGCTGCACCTCCTCAGATGATAAGTTTCCCATAATAACAGGGGAAAGATGTCTTCTTCTTCTTTGGAGGACCAGTGGTGTGTCTTCTGAGGACTCAGTACCAAAAATTGTTTCAATATGAGGAGCATCAGGATCCTGTGCAGGTGGAGAGATATGTTGTTGAGTCGGTTCTTGAATTTGTGGAACATCCTGCATCTCAATATCTTGACCAGCCGGTGCTCCATTACCACTATTATCATCATTATCATCATCATCATCATTTTCTGACTCAGTATCAGACATGTCTTCTTCATCATTTATGTGTTCTTGAACAATGGCCCACATAGAAGGGCTCAGTAGAGGCTCTCCTTGTCTTGGCCTGTAAAAGAAGATCTTCTCACTAAGAGGAGGAAGATCAACCCTTGGACTGTGAAACTCATCATAAATATTTGTGGGCATTGAGTGTTGAAAGATGAGTGATAAAAATCTGCAGAAAGGGACATTGCACTCCCTTGTGTTAGCCCGAACCAGAGCAGCTAATTCATTGAAAATGAGCCGTGCATAATCAATGTTTCTTCCATAGTACAAGGCATGTACTATTTGCATCCCAAATTCATTTATTTGGTCCAAAGCTCCCGTCTTGTGGGTCATACACCGAATTATTGTTGTAATGAGAATACCCCACATAGGACCAAATTCATTTCTTTTGATTGTGCCCGTTGTTCCTCTTCGACCCAAAAATGGTAAGACTGAGTGTGCCTCTGTTCTATCAACGAATGGATCATACTGAGCTTGAGCGGGAAGTCTCAGTGCTTCACGAATGATGGCAGTAGAAACAAATGCCCTTCTTTGATCTCTAATTACCCACCCAGCAATCATATCTGGAGAATCGAGTGTAGCAGAGTACCAAAACTCGCATAGCATCTCTGGGTAAATTGCTCGAGGAGACAAGGTCAGTGCACGAGCAATTGGGCAATGCTTCATAAGAGTCACAATGTTTCTAAATTCTTGGCATACCCAGGCTTGAGGAATAGTGAAATTCGCTGTGATGTTGTTCCTCGCAAACCTGGGCACTTCATCATTTCGGAATTTGATTTCCGATTCAACGTCTGGAGCAACAAAAGTGTAATTCGCCATCTGTGATTTTGATTTGAAAAAGTTTGCTTGCTAATAGAAAGTGAAATCGTTAATCGCAGAGAGAATTGAAAATGAAAGAAAGAAATAACAGTTAAAAAAAATTGAAGTAAAAATAAACGGTTATTTATAGGAGATTTGAAAGATAATTAAGGTATTAGGAAGTAAAAACGGCTGATTTGACTGCCTTATCCTCTGCCAACGGTAACTTTCTTATTAAGAAAGGTTACCGTTGAGCAGTATGAGGATTAAGCTCGGTTTGAGCGCCGTAATACCCCAATACTGAGTAAAAAAAATTATTTAAAAAATAATAAAAATATAAAAACAATTAATTTACTCTGGAAATGAAAAAAAATAAAAAATTTCAAATTTTGATGATAACAGACTAGTGATACTGAGTGGTCAGTATCAACATAAGTGATACTGAGCTTTCAGTTTTAAAGATTAAGGATTCAACATACCTAATTTCCCTAGTAAATACATAAACCTTTCCTCAGGGAGAGGTTTAGTAAACACATCGGCCAATTGTTCATCTGTTGATACATAATCTACATCAACCTTACCTTTTTCCACATTATCTCGAATAAAGTGGTGTCTGATATCAATGTGCTTGGTTTTGGAGTGATAGACTGGGTTCTCTGTGATAGCAATAGCACTCTTGTTATCACAATGAATGGGAGTCTTATGAAAGTTGAACCCATAGTCTAAGAGTTGATACTGCATCCATAATAATTGAGCACAACAACTTCCTGCAGCAACATATTCTGCTTCTGCTGTGGAAGTTGCTACCGAATTTTGCTTCTTGGATGACCAACCAACTAGTCTTCCACCGAGGAATTGACATCCTCCACTTGTGCTTTTTCAGTCCAATCTACAACCTGCAAAATCTGCATCTGTGTACCCTTCAAGGTCAAAGTTTGAGTCTTTGGGATACCAAAGACCCAGGTTAGGAGTACCTGTAAGATATCTAAAGATGCGCTTAACTGCTTTCATGTGTGATTCTTTAGGATCAGCCTGATACCGAGCACACAAACATGTTGCAAACATGATATCAGGCCTGCTAGCAGTTAAGTAAAGTAAGGAACCAATCATACCTCGGTATGTGGATTGACATACTGGTTTACCAGTTTCATCCTTACTTATCTTATCCTGAGTACCCATAGGAGTGTGCATGGAAGATAAATTTTCAAAGTTGTATTTCTTTAACATGTCATGCACATACTTACTTTGATTTATAAAAGTGCCATCAGGCTTTTGTTCAACTTGTAAACCAAGAAAGTAAGTAAGTTCTCCCATCATACTCATCTGATACTGAGTTGACATTATCTTAGCAAACCAGTCACACATTGACTTGTCAGTGGAACCAAAGATAATGTCATCTACATATATCTGAATGAGTAAGATGTCAGAACCTTTCCTTTTTGAAAATAAAGTTTTATCAATTTTACCTCTTGTAAACTTATTTTCAATAAGATACTCAGACAGGGTATCATACCAGGCTCTTGGAGCTTGTTTGAGCCCATATAGAGCTTTATCAAGCTTGAAAACATAATGAGGAAATTTGGGATCAACAAAACCTGGAGGTTGTTTAACATAAACTTCTTCTTGTAGTTTTCCATTTAGAAAAGCACTTTTGACATCCATCTGATAAACTTTGAAATTCTTAAAGGCTGCATATGCAAGATACAACCTAATAGCTTCAATTCTTGCAACTGGTGCAAAAGTTTCATCATAGTCAATGCCTTCTTCTTGCCTGTAACCTTGAGCAACTAACCTTGCTTTGTTTCTGATGACAACACCATCCTTGTCCATCTTGTTTCTAAACACCCACTTAGTACCAATAATAGTTTTGCCAGAAGGAGGTGGTACTAAGTTCCAAACTTTGTTTCTCTCAAACTCTGTGAGCTCTTCTTGCATAGCTTCTACCCAATCTTCATCTAATAAAGCTTCATCAGCTTTCTTTGGTTCAATGGTAGATAGAAAACTTGAGAAGAAACAGAAATTTGCAGTTGCTTGAGTTGAAAATTCTAATTTTCTTCTTGTTTGGACACCTTCTTCAATAGGACCAATAATGTTTGAGTGTGGATGGTCTCTGTGTTCCCTTAAATAGTTTCCTAAGGGAGCATTTGAAATAGGATCAACACTATCTTGTTGATTTGGCGTGTCTTGTGTCTGATACTGAGTGGAATTCTGGTCAGTATTAGACACCGGAGGTTGCTGTTCAGCTTCATTTTGCAGAGATGAGGTGGATTCTTGTGAAGTGTTGGATGTTTCACCTTCTTCATAGGTAGAGTGGTTCAGATCATTAGTTGGAAACTCAGTATGGAGGTCCTCTATTATGGGAACCTCAGTATTAGTTGCAGTTGAGTGATACTGAGTTTCAACTTGATCAGTTTCACTAAACTTATTGGGAATAAAGTGTGGATGAAACTTGGGCTGTTCAGCAGTGGAGTGTTCTGGATTGCATAGAATATCTATGCCACTTATGTCTTCACTTGCTGAGGTAGAATGCTCATTCTGATCTTCATCGAATGTGACATGAATGGATTCTACAATCATCTTGGTTGAGATGATATACACTCTGAAAGCTTTAGAGTGTGGAGAGTAGCCCATGAACACACCTTCATTTGCTTTGGGAGCAAATTTGTTGAGATTTTGTTTTGTACTGAGTACAAAGCATTTACTCCCAAAGATGTGGAAGTATTCCACATTAGGAATCTTGCCATTGTATAACTCATATGGAGTCTTCAGATGTCTTTGGACGATAGTGGCTCTATTCTGAGTGAAGTTTGCACAATTTACGGCTTCAGCCCAGAAACTCAGTGCCAGTCCAGCATGGCATAATAAAGTTCTTGCAGCTTCAATCAGTGTTCTATTCTTTCTTTCTACAACACCATTTTGTTGTGGTGTGTAGGCTGCAGAGAAGTTTTGAATGATTCCTTTTTCTTCACAGAAATCGGCTAATACTGAGTTCTTAAACTCAGTACCATGGTCACTTCTGAGTTGCTTGACCTTGTTGCCTTTTTGAAGTTCCTCTCTTTTTATAAAGGCAATGATTTCTGTTGTTGCATCTGACTTAGTCTTAAGGAAGATGGCCCAAGTATATCTTGAAAATTCATCAACCAAGACTAGAGTATAGATCTTTTTGGCCAAAGATGGTGTGCTGATGGGGCCAAAAAGATCCATATGTATCATTGTAAGAGGTTCATTAATGGAATGATTTACTTTGGACTTGAATGAACTCTTCTTCTGCTTGCCCATTTCACATGCTGAGCATAACTTATCTTTTGAATAAGTAATAGTGGGCAACCCTCTCACCAGTTTCTTCATACTGAGCTCGTTGATGTTTCTAAAGTTGATGTGAGAGAGTTTCTTGTGCCATAGCCAATGCAATTCTGGCTTGACTTTAGAAAGCAGGCATACTCGAATAGTTGGGTCTATTTCAGATAGGTTGACCACATATACATCTTTTTCTCTTCTAGCAATGAGTACAGGCTGCCCTTTATCATTGTAGATGATTCCTGCAACCTTCCTGAATCGAGCTTCATTGTCATCATCACACATCTGGCTGATACTGAGCAGATTGTGTTTAAGACCCTCTACATAGGCAACTCTTTTAAAAGTTATGTTGCCTGCCTTGATCACACCATAACCTCTTGTCTTTCCCACCGAGTCATCTCCAAACTTAACAGAAGGACCCTTCTCTGGAGTATAATTGAGAAGGTACTCCATACTGCCTGTCATGTGTCTTGAGCAGCCACTATCTAAATACCATTTTCTGTCACCCTGCACAAGACACAAAATAAGAGTTAGTTCTTTTTAGGAACCCATTTTTGAATGGGACCTTTGGTGGGATAAACATATTTTGGGTTGATCTCCTTATGTGGAGAGGTCAGTATCACTTCAGTGAAACCTTTTGAGGTTTTCTTTGGTGATACTGACTTAGTTTCTCTCCTTTTCTTTGGTACTGAGTACCTAGGACTTGAGAGATCAGTCCAGCATTCATCTCCCTTATGACCAGTATGATGACACCTATAACATTTTCTAGGTCTATTTCTAAACATATTTTCATAAGGTATTTTAGAAAAATGTTGCACTTTTGGTAGATCAGTATGAACAAGTTTTGCAAATTGTTTACTTAAAGATTTGACCTGATCACCAAGTGTTTTTAAAATGTTATTTTTGTCATTTTTAATAGGTGTTTTAACATTTTGTTTTACTGGTTTAAAGGGTGGTGGATCTGGTTTCTTCTTTTTATTTGACAGAGGAGTCTTTCTAATATTATTAGTGGTAGACTTCTTGTCTCTGCCAACTGAGGACCTAGTTAAAGTTGTTTTTTGTTTATCATGTTTTGAAGAAACAACTTTAACAGGTTCTTCAGATTTCTCAGTATATGATGTTTCTGTTCCTGCAACTTCTGTATTAGATGTAACATTTGAGATAGAAGTTGTCTTATTATCATTATATAATTCAAAAGTTGTTGTATTAAATAATAATTCAAAAGGTGGAACAGCAGAAGTGTCATACTGAACTATTGGGAGCTCAGTATCAGAAATTTCTTTTATAGAAAATTCAATACTGGGTTCTTGTAGCTCAGTATAGCACTTTGAGCAGATGGAGGGACCAATAGGTTTTTCTAAAATTTCATTTTCCTCATCATCTGACTCAGTTTGACATCCAACTTCACATAAAGTTTTAGCTTTTACAAAATTAATAGGGTTCATAGTAGAAAACTTTTCAAATAAATCAGCAAAATTGTTCCTATTTTTAAATTGAGGATCAACACTAAGTGCAGCCCTCACATTTTCTGGGAATTGTTGATTTAAACATTTATTTAATTTTATTGAAGCATTTCCCCAAGATTGACACTGTTTTTCAAATTTTTCTTTTTCAAGTTTGTGTAAGTGAGCTTTATCAGCTAATCTTTGGTTGATGTCCTTCAAATCTGAAAAGTTTAGTTCTAAATCTTTATATTTTGCTAATTTATCTAAGTTTTCATTATTTATCCTTTCAAGTTCTTGAATTGTTAATTTTAAAGCTTTTTCTTTTTGTACATAAGTTTTAAGATCAACAATCATATACTCAAAAATCTTAGTTTTTTCATTCACTGAATAAGTTTGAAAGGAACTTACCTTGTACAACTGAGTGGAATCCCAATCAGTATGAACACTCATCCTCTCAGCCTCTTTGATATCCTTTTCAAAGGAGCTCTTCAAATCATCTTCAGTGAAAGCCATAAAGGCTTTATTCTCAATCTCTTCCTCATCATCACTTAAGTCTTCATCCATCCAGGCTTCTGAGTAAAGTGCTTGATGAGGTGCTCCATTCCCTTCTGCCCTTTTGCCCTTGCTCCAATTCTTTAGCTTGACATATTTATCTCTATACCTCTTTGCTCGGTATGCAATCTTGTCATTTTGGTCAGTCTCAGAAGACTTGGTATGACAATTTGCAGCAATATGTCCAGGCTTTCCACACCTATAGCAAAGACCTGATCTTGGGTCAGTATTAGAAGAGCTAACACCAAGCCTCTTCTTCTTCAACTGATCCAGCTTCATAGACATAAGAGCCATTTGGGTTTCAAGCTCTTCTGCCTCAGCATCAGCTAGATCAACTTCTGGTTCATCTGGCTCAGTCACAGTATAGGCCTGTTGCACAACTAGAGCCATGCCAGTGGAAGCTTTGTCAGTTTTCTTCCAGTTGATCAGTCTTGCAGCATTATTCTCCTCATGATTCAACATTAGACCATACAAAGTTTGAAGAGTGTATGACTCAATGTTGTTAGCAGCATTGACAGAGTTTGTCATGTCAAGAAATTGTTGAGGAAGACTATCCAGGAACTTTTGAACAAGCTCTCCTTCCTCTTTCACAATGCCTACACTGATTAAATCATGGATAACAGTATTGAACCTGTTATAGAGAGTGGTGATGTCTTCATTAGGAGTTGAGAAGAAATTTTCATATTTCCTTCTCATGTTGCTTTTTCTTTGCAACTTCACCTTTGCTGTGCCTTCATAGGTGACTGATAGACTATCCCACATAGCCTTTGATGTTGGCAATTTCATAATTGCATTAAGTATCTCTTTGGTAACAGCATTACCAATCACCCCTTAAGCTCTGGAGTCTAAAGCATACAACTGACGGTCAGTATCAGTCCAGTTGTGCTTTAGTTTAGGTACATTTCTTATGCCCTCCGAAGCATCATCAGTGGCAGCAACAGGTTCCACAGTTTGTGGAATGATGGGACCATCATATAGCACAGTGAGCATTTCATGATGAATGGATTCAAGATACCACTGAGCTTTTAGCTTCCATTGATGGAAGTCTTTTCCATCAAAGATGGGTATTCCCTTTCCAGACATAACTGGTGCAACAATAGTAGACATTTTTGATTTTGGAGTATGGGAAGGATAAGTATAGGGGATGGCTGCCAGGGTTAAAGATCGACTAAATAAGAGTTCATTTAGCCTGCTCTGATACCAGTTGTTAGGTCACAACAACCCTGGTTTATAATGTTAATTGAAAGATTATTATACTTAGAGAAATATTAGAGTGATAACACAAGAATATAGTCAATGTATAAATCCACTAAGTGTGGCTTGTTGCGGAATAACAAGACCACTGATCAATTACAAAAGATGTGAATGTGTAAAGTAAATTGGTAAGTACTCCTTTGCAAGATGATCTCTATTTATAATGTTATAGAGATCTTACATGATGAGCAAAGGAGTAACCGAAGGACTAAGTAAGGGAAATGACTAAGATCAAGGGATTTGATCTTAGTCCGTTACTATACTGAGTATCACCTAGTCCTTCTACTCAGTCCTTGTACTCAGTATCACTATCTGATACTGAGTACTGATACTGAGTTCCAATACTGATCACTCAGTATCAGACCTAAACTTAACTATATTATTCTACATATTAATCAAAGCTAGTCTAGGTTGTTTTGTTATCTTAAGATCCAAAGGGGCAAGGCTTTTTGCCTTAACAATATGAATTTATTACTGGTGATTGCAGAATACTACTGATACGCGTTTTGGAAGCATATCAAGTCCGAGATCTTCGTAGTGATAGTTATAGAATGTAATTCAATGTATATCTTTATAATTCGAATGTAAATCAAGTCCTAGAATAACTAGGGTAAATAGTTTAGCTTCAAGGACTACTATAAGTATGTTCCTTACGAATTGTAAACGTACGTGTGTATTGTTAACTCGATAATATACATTGAAGCTTTTTGTGAAACCGTGTTCTTAATATTTTTGTTTATTATTTACAGTTCATTGTTCTTAATTTATTGATATAGTGTTGATCCGCTGCAACTTCTATAATCAATTAGATCTAAAGGTGTTTATTAACTAATCTATAGTTAATCGATCCTGACAAGTGGTATCAGAGCGTATTGGTTCTAGATCTACTATTCGTTAAGAACAACAAAAAGTTTTAATCTTTAAAACACACACATTATTCATCATGACTGATAATAATGAAAGCACTCAGGCCAACAAAATCCCTATACTCACTCCCAACAACTTTGGGATGTGGAAGAATCGTATTAAGCAATACATGCTTATTATAGATTATTCCATGTGGGAAGTTGTCCTTGAAGGAAACAAAACTGGTCCTGGTCAAGCAAGCAGCTCTGCAACTGAAGCAGACAAACTTAAGTGTGAGAAGGAGAAGAAAGACAAGGGAATCGAACTTAAAGCTCTAAGCACTCTCCTACTGGCCATTCCTAACGACTATCAACATCTCTTCGTGGAGTATGATGATGCAAAGGTGCTGTGGGAAGCACTGGAGAAGAGATTCGTTGGGACCAAGAGCACAAAGAGGAACATGAAGTCTGTTCTCAAGCAAGACTTTGAAAATTTCAAAGGAAAGCCCAATGAGACACTCACTCAAGTGTTTGACAGATTCAACAAGCTAATTGGTGAACTTAACCAGGTTGGGGTTAAGATGGATCAAGAAGATGTCAACATGAAGTTCCTAAGGTCTCTCAGTGAAGAATGGGCCATGTATACAGTGGTATACAGATAAAGAGATGCACTAGAAGAAAAGGAATTGGATGAACTCTATAATGATCTCAGAGTTTTTGAAACTGAGGTAAATCAAAAAAACCCTTCTATTACTTCTAATAATGCTGCATTTGTATCTAGTACAGGTCAAGGTCAAGAAACCTTCGTAGGAAAGGCTGCAGATTCTGAAGATGCTGCAAGAGAATCCTTTTTCACTAGTCATGTGCATACTGCACTGATTAGTGATGATTTGGAACAATTGAATCCAGATGATCTTGAAGAGATGGATCTTAAATGGCAGATGGCTATGCTGAGCCTAAGAACCAAAAGATTCTTAAAAAGGACTGGTAGGACAAGCCTCAACTTCAACAAAGGTGACAAAGCTGGATTTGACAAAACTAAAGTCAAATGTTACAACTGTAACAATCTTGGTCACTTTGCAAAAGAATGTCCCCAGCCAGATAAAAGATCAAAATCAACTGCTCTTGTTTCACAACAAGGACAAGGATATGACTGGAGCTTCCAAGCAGAAGAGCATACTCAAAATCAAGCTCTAATGGCCTTTACTGACAGCAAATCTGAGGTAAAACCTAAACATTGTACTTCTGAATGTGTTAAAATTGTTAAAAATTTAGAAAAAGAAAACACTAAATTAACTGAAGATTTTGCAAAAGCAGTAAGAAGAAACCATGAATTTGATGGTGTGATTGCTGATCAAGAACATCATATAAAGGTGTACCAGATGATTGATCAAAGGATAAAGGAAGAACTGCTTCAGGCTGTAGATGAGAAAGAGTACTATGAATTAAAAAATAAAGAACTAACAAGTAAATTAGAAGAATGTCAACTTGAAATTGAACAAAATAAATTGACAATTAAAAAGTTTGAAAGAAGCACTAAAATTCTTGATGAATTAACTAATAATCAAACTACAGAAAAGGTTGTTCATGGGGTGGGATATCATGCTGTACCACCTCCATATAAATTCATTCCTCCACTCAAAAACAGCTCAAAAAGAATAATTAACGAATTAACTAATGAAGCTAAAACTGAAACATGTAATGAAACATCTGAAACAAATGATTCTTCTGATGATAATCAAACTAATAAATCAATTGAATTTACAATTTATCAAACTAAAACTACAAACTCAATTGATACAAGTTTTCACACTGCACAAAGTCCAAATGATTCTCCCAAATATAATGCAGAAAATATACCCCAAATTTTAAAAAGAGGAAATCAAAGAAACAGGAATCAACTCTTAGAACAAAGAAAAACCATAAATGCTAAAGATAATAAATTAAAATGTGTTATTTGTAATAAGGTAAATCATTTAGCAAAGGATTGTCACTTCAATCCAATAAACTGCAAAGAGTTTAAGGAATTTAAAAATTTTAAAGAAAAAACAAAAACACAAAAGTTAAAAGATACTACTGGTCCTTCAGTAGTAAATAAAAATAAAACTCCAATTGCTGAAACACCAAGATTTGGAAGAAGTGCACCAAGATTTGTGCAAAACAGAAGAGTTGGAAGCCCAAGAAACAGCAATTATTTTAAAAACAATGGAAAATCAAATCAAAATAAACAATATTATAAATTTTCCAACACCAGTAAAAACGTTAACAACTTTACTACTGGTGTTAACCCTAATTATAATGCTGTATGGTACCAGTACAAAAACACTACTGGTAAAAACCCTAATTACCAGAATACTACTGGTCATTCTAAACCAACTTTCAAAAACACTACTGATCTTTCTAAACATGGTAAGTACCCAAATACTACTGGTCCATCAGTAGTAAAGTATTCCAAAGCAAAAAACAATGGGTATAGACCAAGATCAGTAGTAACTTTAGACAAAATTAAAAGGTCAGTAGTAAAACAGAACACCAGTACTAAAAAGATATGGGTACCAAAAATGTTTAAGGTTAATTGTTCTAAAACTGATTTCTCAAAGGATGAACCCAAGACATATAAAGCTTGGGTTCCCAAACGTAACTAACCATTTATTTACTTGTGCAGAGCATTCAGATCCCAGAAGAAGGAAGAACATGGCACATTGATAGTGGATGCTCAAGGCACATGACTGGAAATCTGCAAATTCTTAAAGATTTCAAGTTATTTGATGGAGGTTATGTAGCCTTTGGTGAGAACCCAAGGGGAGGTAAGATTACAGGTAAAGGTACTGTTTCAAATGGCAAAATTACCTTCGATGATGTATTTTATGTAGCTGAACTAAAATACAATCTAGTCAGTGTGTCTCAAGTATGTGATAAAAAGAACAAAATTGTTTTCACAGACATTGAGTGCATCATTCTTTCTCCTGACTTTATTTTAGAAGAAAAATATGTTGTTTTAAGAACTCCAAGGAGAAATAATGTGTATTGCCTGGATATAGGGGGAGAACTCATTTTTTCAAATGAGGTCAACTGTTTTATATCCAAGGCAAACACCACTGAATCAGAACTTTGGCATAGAAGGATGTGTCACACAAATTTTAAAAACATGAACAATTTAGTTAAAAGAAACTTGGTCATTGGATTACCTCAAAAACAATTCATGTGTGACCATCATTGTGTTGCATGCCTAAAAGGTAAACAACACAAAACTTCTCATAAGTCCAAAATTGTCAACTCTATTTCTGTTCCTTTACAACTCTTACATATGGACCTTTTTGGACCAACAAATGTAATGAGTATTGGAAAGAAACAATATTGTCTTGTTATTACTGATGACTTCTCCAGATATACATGGGTTTTCTTTCTCAGGACAAAGGATGAAACAAGTGAACTCATCAAGAACTTAATTGTCAAACTGGAAAACACATCTGATCAAAAAGTTAAAGCCATAAGATGTGATAATGGCACAGAATTCAAAAATGCTAACTTAATTAACTTTTGTGATCTTAAAGGTATTGACAGGCAATATAACTCACATAGAACTCCTCAACAAAATTGTGTAGCTGAAAGAAGAAATAGAACCATCATTGAAGCAGCAAGATCAATGCTAGCAGACTCAAAATTACCAATTACTTTCTGGGCAGAAACTGTTAATACTGCCTGTTATGTTCAAAACAGAGTATTAATAGTAAAGCCACATTATAAAACACCATATGAACTTTTCAATAAAAGAAAACCTTCTATAAGCTTTTTAAAATCATTTGGTTGTCCTTGTACTATTCTGATTACAAGAGAACAAATTGGTAAGTTTGACTGCAAAGCTGATGATGGAATATTTGTGGGATACTCTACTCAAAGCAAATCATACAGAGTGTTCAACAAGAGATTAAGGATAATTGAAGAAAGAGGTATAGTGATCAAGAACAAAGCCAGACTTGTAGCCCAATGATACACTCAAGAAGAAGGAATAGACTATGATGAAGTATATGCTCCTGTTGCTAGAATTGAAGCAATAAGAATATTCCTAGCATATGCTTCATTCAAAAAGTTCAAAGTCTATCAAATGGATGTGAAGAGTGCATTCCTATATGGGAAGATTAAAGAAGAGGTGTATGTCTGCCAACCTCCAGGTTTTGAAGATCCAAAACATGGTGATTATGTGTTCAAATTGTATAAAGCTCTGTATGGCCTACATCAGGCACCAAGAGCATGGTATGACACATTATCATCATATCTATTGAAGAATAACTTTAAAAGAGAAGCCATTGACAAAACTTTGTTTATAAAGAAAGTCAAAGATGATATACTACTAGTACAAATCTATGTAGATGATATCATTTTTGGTTCAACCAATGATATACTATGCAAAGAATTTGAAGAACTGATGCAGATTAAATTCAAGATGAGCTCTATGGGTCCAATGAATTTCTTCCTTGGACTCCAAGTCAGTCAAAGAACAGATGGTATTTTGATAAACCAATCAAAATATGTCAAAGACATCTTGGAGAAATTTGATTTGAAAGACTGCAAGAGTGCAAGCACACCAATGGAAACACACAAACACCTACATCCTGATGTTGAGGGGGAGGATGTAGATGAACACTTATATAGATCAATGATAGGCTCTTTGATGTACTTAACTGCATCTAGACCTGACATTATGTATAGCGTTTGTGTGTGTGCAATATATCAAGCAAGACCTAAAGAACTACACTTGCAAGCTGTCAAAAGAATATTCAGATACTTGAAAAGCAAACCATCACTTGGTCTATGGTATCCACATGATTCACCCTTTGAACTAATAGCCTACACAGATAGTGACTATGGAGGTGAATGTCAAGATAGAAAGTCCACTACTGGTGGATGTCAATTCTTTGGATCAAGACTGGTGTCATGGAAATGTAAGAAGCAAACAAATGTATCCACATCAACTGCTGAAGCAGAGTATGTAGCTGCATCTGCCTGCTGTACTCAAGTACTCTGGATTCAAAACCAGCTTCTAAACTTTGGTATCTCTATCCTTAAAACTCCTATTCATATTGATAATCAAAGTGCTATTAGTATTGTGAACAATCCAGTAAAACACTCTAAAACTAAACACATTGAAAATAAGATTTCATTTTATAAGAGATTGCAATGAAAAGAAGTTAATCAAAGTAGTTAAAATTCATACTGATGATCAATTAGCAGATCTTTTTACAAAAGCATTTGATGTAGGAAGATTCAACTTCTTGGTTAGCAGTATTGGAATGATGTTAATAAATTAAGTCTCTTAAAATCATGTGTAAAGTTTTGTTGTAAAAAGTTATTTAATTGTTTAAGTGTTTTACTACTGGTAGGTATGTATTACTGGTATGTAGACATGAGAACGAAATACTACTGGTAGCTCATTACTACTGGTGTGTATTAGGTCTCCATAAATACTACTGGTAAGTCAGTACTACTGGTATTCACATATACTACTGGTCTTGTGTGTTAGAGGTTACTACTGACGACAGAGGTTACTACTGATGTCAAAATCTCTAGTTACTACTGATGTTAGTAGATACTACTGACGTTTCTTACTGGCATGTAATTTACTACTGGTCTTTCAAAATCAAAATTACCAAACTAACCCCCATGAAAATAACCGTTATGTTATGATTCGAAGGGCAAATTAGTCTTTTTGCAGGTTAAATCGAAAGATATAAAAGGAGGAAATCGATTAGTTTACATTATCCTCACTTCGATCTCATAAATCCTCTCGATAAACCCTAGCTTACGATCATAAACCCTTCGTCAGTAACAAAAGTCATACATCTTCTTCAACAATCAAACAACAAATGGCAACTCTACAATCTCTGGATGTGCAAACCGATCTCAAATATTCAGAATTTCACAATATGTGTGCCTTCCTAAAGAATCCCGACGGAACAAAAGATTTTCGTCCAATCATCAAATTTTTGAGAAATTCGTATATACAGTTTGCTTTAACTGTAAAACCAAAATCATATCAACAGCACTTGGTGGATTTCTGGACCAATGCTGAAAGAACAGAAGGAACAACCATATCTATGATCAAATCAAAAGTAGATGGAAAGCATATAACAGTAACAGAACAATCAATCAGACATCATCTACAACTACACGACGATTCAGGTATGTTTACTCTTCCTAAGGAATTCATTGCTGAAACCTTAAATAAAATGGGTTATGAGGGAAGACTTAACATAGTAACTTTTCAAAAAGGTCTTCTCTCCCCACAATGGAAATTTCTTGTACATACCATTCAGCACTGTATTTCTCCAAAACGAAGTACTTGGAATGAGTTTAATAAGGCAATAGCCTCTGCTGTTGTCTGTTTATGCACAGACCAAGTATTTAATTTTTCATACATGATTTTTGAAGGTATGTTGGAAATCTTAGTTCTACAAAATTTTTAATGTATCCCAGATTTCTCCAACATATTATAAACTGTGAATTGCAAAACTTGTCAACTCCCAAAAACATTTTTATCATTCCTGAGTTGAACAAGAAAGTTTTCTCAAATATGAGAAAACAATTTAAATTTTCGGGCAAGGAAACCCCTTTGTTTCCTAACATGATCAAAGATCAAACACAAATTGGAGAGGGATCAATCATAGATACAACCCAAATTGAACCTCAACCCACTCCATCACCCCCAAATACAGCCCAAACACCACCCCAACTAGTCACTCAATCACCCACTCAAACAGAATTCCTGAATGTGTCCCAGGAACTTGATATAAATCTGCAGAGTGCTACTCTTCACTCTGTGGAAGACCTACCAGATAAAACCAAAAATATTTCCACAATTTATCAAAGAAAGAAAATTTCTTTCAAGGACATCAGGGGACAAATTGAGTCAAACCCCAGGTTCCAAGAGTTGTCCTCCAAGGAGGAGAGAGGACATGAGGCGAGGGCTCTCACTACTGATGCCCCAAAGGTGGGTGCACAGGATAGTGGGAACATCACTAAGACCCAGACCTCGGCAACTTTAAGTGATGACTCATTTGAGGAGTTACTTAAAGGACCCCGGTGCCAAGAAACCACAAGGGGGGGCATCTCTGCTTCTTCTAGGAAGAAGAGGATGTCTAAAAGACCCAATGAATCACCAAGAAGTGATGAGGGCAGATCTATTGATTTGACGGATAGGATGGAAAACCTTCAAACCAATGTACCTGTTAGTGAGCCCGATGATCTTGCTAGATGGAGTGAGGGCAGTATTAAAATCCAACAATTGACGGAAAAAGTGGATTCTCTTGAATCCATTGTACAAAATTGTCTTACATATCTCACAAACCAAGGGAAAACTATGGCTGCAATGAAAAAGCATGTTAATACCATCAACAAACGGATGAGGTTATATGAACACAGGCTTCATCAACAAACCAAGATAATAAGAAAATTGAAAAGGAAAGTTGATGATAGTGAGGCTCCACCAGTTGAGCTCACTAAGGGGGAGAAGGACAACATTCAAACCATGATTGATGAATCAATTGCAGCAGCAGCATCCTCTCTCTTAAATTTAAAAGAAACAACTGTTGATGAAGGCCCAGAAATGATGGTTACTGAAGATGAGCCTATTACTACTGCTACCATGGAAGAACAAGCTGAAAAAGAAATACCAGTAGTAACTCATACTACTGATATCATAGCAGTAGTAAGTCAGGAAGAGGAAATGAATGCACCAAATACTACTGATGCCCTATCAGTAGTAACTCCTGAAGTCACATCAGTAATAACCACCTTGGTTACTACTGAAGAGGAAGATTTACAATTACCAGAGCTTATTGAAAGAGAAACACATGTCATCATCTCTAAACCACCAACACCTGATCAACCACTTATCATACCTGACATAGATGATAATGTGAATTGGTTTGAGGTAGATGAATGTACACTTCCTCCACATCCCAAGATACTACCAGAAGATCAACTTAAATTGTTTTATCCAAAACTACTACTTTATTGGTATCCCTGATATGAAATACATTCCACCTCCACCATCTGCTCACATTGGAAAAGGAAAAGAAGTATATGATGATGATTATCCAAACAGAGCATTAGGTCACTATATGGTGAACAAAATAAATCATGTCAGAGCAGAGAAACAGTCCAGATGGAGGATAAAACATAGAAAATTTCTGGAGAAAGTGGAGATGTATCAAGCACTTGAGGAAAATAAAAAGAAGGTTCAAAGTGCAATTCCTGTTCAAATACCTATTCAAGCAGAAGACATTCAGATAGAAGCTCAAAAAGCAGAATTCAAGAGGCTCAGAAAAGTTGAAGAAGAACATATTCAATGTCTTGAATACTTGGTATCTGAATGTAAGAAGACTAAAAGTGAATTAACAGATGATGTATTTGAACAGAAGGAAAATATGATTGAGTATTTAAAAACAAGAGGGCATAATGCAAAGTACTTTGGCAGAATGAAGATGATGACTATCATTGAAAAATATTGTGCTGCCAAGAAGAAAGACTTGGTTGAACAAGAAGCTGAAGAAACAAAGAAAGCCAAAGCATTAATCCCAATCAGTCCAAACTTAATCAAGAAGGATAGTATCTCAACTACTGGTGAGCCATCAACAAAGAAAAGAAAGATGGTCTCTCAAGAACAAAGTGCTCAAAAGAAGTAAAAAACAGAGCAAGTCATTCCTGTTCTTGAACTACCAGTTGCTCCCTTACAAAACAATCCTATCATAAATTGGAGAATTTTGAATAATAATGTGATAGAGATCATAAGGGAAGACAAAGTTGTGCAAAGATTCACTGGATGGTTACCATTGATCATGTCATGTTCAAGAAGTGATGTTATTAAATTACTGATCATTGGAAAACCAAGATTGAAAAAGAAATCATGGAGAGAATCTGGAGCTGGATACTTAACAATAATGATAGATGCTGCATTTTATCCAGACAACTATCCAGAACAATTTACCAGTGAAGAAAATGTTTATGCTTGGAATGTGATTCCAACTGCTCAAATGTACTTCTTTGAAAAATCAGGCAAAGTATGTGAGCTGTACTTATATGAAAAAGAATATCCACACTCTGAGAAGACCATGTATCAGATATTCACAAATACAATGATGAAGCCGTATGATGAAGTAATGTTTCAGAACAAATTGAATTATTTTACAAAAAGAAACAGCAAGTACATTATAGCTCAAAGAAAAGCTCAAAATCAAAGAACCCTAGAGAAGAGAAGGAAAGAAGAAGAAGAACAAAAGAAACTTGATTGATTGAAACATAATCAATAAGTTTAGGGGGAGATTGTTGGAGCAAAACACAGATCAACTTATTACTGATGCTGCAGTTAGTACTGATCATAGGTATTACTGATAAAGACTATGGTTGATACTGATGGGGCAGAAACATTTACTACTGATGAAGTTGATACTGATGAAGACTATAACTTAGTTACTACTGATCAAGACATATTGAAGATACTACTGATCAATAGTAGTTACTACTGATGTTGGTTTTGGACTTACTACTGGTCACCAAACTTACTACTGATGATATGAATTTATTACTGGTGATTGCAGAATACTACCGATACGCGTTTTGGAAGCATATCAAGTCCGAGATCTTCGTAGTGATAGTTATAGAATGTAATCCAATGTATATCTTTATAATTCGAATGTAAATCAAGTCCTAGAATAACTAGGGTAAATAGTTTAGCTTCAAGGACTACTATAAGTATGTTCCTTACGAATTGTAAACGTACGTGTGTATTGTTAACTCGATAATATACATTGAAGCTTTTTGTGAAACTGTGTTCTTAATATTTTCGTTTATTATTTACAGTTCATTGTTCTTAATTTATTGATATAGTGTTGATCCGCTGCAACTTCTATAATCAATTAGATCTAAAGGTGTTTATTAACTAATCTATAGTTAATCGATCCTGACAAACCTTTACCTGCAAAGACTCGGTCAAATACTTAAACGAGTAATGACAGATTAGTTGAGTTTGTACTTGATTGTGTATTATGTATAAAAAGTTAAATGAATGTCGTTAAAATAAAATAAAAACAAGTTAAATGAATATATTTGGATACTTACGAGTTACGACCTTTTAAATTGTTTTAATTACAACATTTATATTAATATCTATATTATTTATTTTAATTACTTATAACATTCAACCAAATGTAACAATGTTTTCAAAGGGTAAAGACTACAATTAACTCACATACTATATACATATGTCTCTAATGAGAAATAAAATACTCACATATTGCTAACACAAAAACCTTTTGATTAAGTGAGAAATAAAATACTAACGAGGTAACATGGTTTTTTTACACGCACTTAAAAATTGTGGGTTTTTTTTATCCATTCTGTTTAAATATATTCTCATTTTACCACCTAGTTCTAGCAGGAGTGAGAACTTTAATTCTGAACTTACATTGTCAAAATTAATATATATATATATATATATATATATATATATATATATATATATATATATATATATATATATATATATATATATATATATATATTCAAATGTGACATATTGTATTTATGTTAATTAGTAAAACCAAAATACATAACCTATAAGGCTATAATATTTTATAAATACAATTAGCTAGGTAATTAAATACTTTATGTTAAAAAATACTATACAGAAAGAAAGCTGAACCATGGGCAGTTTGTGATGAACACGACACACAAGAATAGCAAGCCACTGGTATTATATATAAGACTACATCGATCATCAGGCTATCAAAAGATTTTAATTTCGTAAATCAAATTAACATAACATGGCTCTAAAGAATGCTTTGATTGCATTCATGGCACCACTTCCTTCGATCTTGTTCTACATCTACTTCCTAAATCACCACCAAAACGACCATCATCTTCTTTCTCCACTCTGGAATTGGTGCAATCAACACCCGTTCTTCTTGGCCAACATACTCTTCTTCCTCAACGTCGATGTCGGGTTCTGGCTCATTAGTCTCCTCCAAGCCAGCAATTGGGTATAAAATGCTCAACTGATCTGTGCTAACAGTTAATATATATTGTGTAGTGTTTTATAACCATTAATAATTGTGGTTAATTTTGCAGATGATAGATTTGTATTGGACGGTGATTCCGGTGCTGTTGGTGCATTACTTTGGGAATCATCCAGATGCGGAATATAACTTGTGGCGGTCGGGTTTGGTGGTGTTGTTGACATGGGTTTGGGCAATCAGGTTGACTCATAACTACTTTCGAAGGGAGAAATGGCAGTGGGGTGCCAGAGAGGATTGGAGGTTCACTGATATGGCTCAACAACATGGACAAAACTGGTGGTGGGTTTCATTCTTTGGTGTTTACCTCATTCAGCAGGTAAAATCTACATTCATGCTATACAGTCGTTTTTTTAATATTTAAAAAATAAGGCCCCTGAAGTAAATTTTTTTTCTAATTCCGTCAAATTAAAAGTATCGCGTAAATTCACAAGTTAAATATCCGGATTGGACCATGTAGTCCGCCTTTTTTCAATATTCTGTTAATTCAAATGAAATTGGGCCCGTAAATTCCGTGGGCCCTGGGCGACTGGCATGGACCTCATGTTATTTGATCAGTTTGTAATAATTGAAACATAAATGATAGCTAAATCTTTGCAAGTAATTAACGAGTGAAATCATTGTCTGCTGAGTTTAGAACAACTCTTCATAGACGTCGATCTTTAGGCTCAAGAATAGTTAGTTCTTGATCTGGAATAAGCATATACAAATCATAATATTGCGGAATTAGATAAACATATTTGTATAGCTAAACAAGGTTTCATCATCATCATCTTTATATACAATGATTACTAAAAGCCCCAATTCTACATATAAATATGTAGAACGGTTTTTCGTTAAACAGGATCAAACGACCTTGAGGCTTAGAGCACACATACAAACACGTTAAAACGTGGGTTCCAAGAACATCTAATTCTATGTCATTAGGTTTCTTTATATACTAGAAAACCTAAGACTTAAAAGGAAAAGATAATAACTAAATCTTTTAAACTAATAAAGATATACTATATCTTTTACATTTATGATTATCTCCTAAATCTTTATTTAAATTTGAACTTCTATATCTTCGATTTAGGTCCTTGTAGTTTCCAAGTTTTGACACATCAAATCTCAAGGAATATCATCTAGAATATTCCTAACAATCTTCCCCTATTTGATTTGACAAAACTTATAACTTGTAGAATTAGCTAGGAATCTTCAAGTCTCTTCCCCTTTTTGACATAATCAAATAAATCCGAGAAACTTGAACTTTCCCTTGAATGATCAACACTTTTTCTTCCCCTAAAAGTGTGATATCATTCCTGTGTTCTTCAAGGCTATATTAATTACATTGAAAACCAACTATCTTCTATTTGAAGTTGAAGTAGAAACTCAAACTAAGCATCACATTCCGTCTATCTATAGTAATCAGCAACGTCATAATCTTGTATGAAGGACATCTTGGTCTTCAACAGATCTTTTCGTTAAGATTCTGTTGAATTGCAGTTACATCAATACATAACATCTTATGTAGTAAGACTTTTAACTTCAAATAAAATATAATCACTCTTCTTCTATAATCAACTGATGAAGATCAAATATGTAACAAACAAACCATCTTCCTTTATCTTCATCAAGCCTTCAACCTGTGTGTGTCAATAATGTGATTCGTTTCACATTAATATCACAAGTTATTTTTATTCTCTTTTTATCACGAATAAAAATTAACAAATGATTAACCAAATACAATCAATAAACCGTAGTATGGAACGAACATGGTGTGTGACATGCTTTCCAAAATATGATGTATCGGTTACAGGAAGAAATCAGTAGCAAAAAGTCTTCTTCAGTACTGATCAGTAACAAATTTGTCTTTAGTACTGATCAGTAACAAAAATTTCTTCGGTTTAGTACTGATTAGTAATGTTTTCTTCATTTACTACTGATCAGTAGTAATATTCAATAAGCTCATTTCCCCATTTACTACTGATCAGTAGTATTTTTGGTGGAGCAGTAGTAAATAGCGAACCAGTAGTAATCTTGAATTTTGTCTACTTTCCTCATTTAGTACTGATCAGTAGTAGAGTTGTCTTCGGTTAGTACTGATCAGTAATAAAATTTTCTTCTTTGGTTCAGTATTGATCAGTAGTATCTTTATTTACTACTGATTACAAAATGTGACTTTGCAAGTTTTACTACTGATGTTGAATACTGCCTCATCAGTAGCACAAGTTTTACTACTGATTAAAAATGTTGATATAGATCAGTAGTAGAAAAATGTAGCAGTAGTAAACATTTCTAGCAGTATTAATGACAAAATTCAAATTTAAACTTTATCAATACTACCGATTGGTGCTATAATTTAGCAAATCTTGATAATGATCCACCGAATTGATTTTAGATTCGCAGATCAAGATGATTATCAACCAAATTAACATTTTCTTTTCCCTTTTCTTTTTAAATTATCAGCTACTCTCACGTTCACCAAATATTGCATAAATGTCTTTTTAAAACTTTATGCACATACATCAAAATTATCATCAAACTTGAAAACAAACTTATAATTCTTCACCTTTTCACACGATTTACCACACAAGAATTTCCCTTTTTTTTTAGTCATTAAAGCATAAACCTTTTCTGCTTTAACATACTCTTTACTATCTAAATACCCTTTTCAAATAACGTTACAAGATTTAGCATCTTTGATCCATTGATTCATTATTGATAGATCCTTGTTTCATTCCAGATCTGGAGTCACCTTGCTCTGATACCAATTGCTGAGTTTAGAACAACTCTTCATAAACGTCGATCTTTAGGCTCAAGAATAGTTAGTTCTTGATCTGGAATAAGCATATACAAATCATAAACAATGCGGAATTAAATGAACAGATTTGTATAGCTAAACAAGGTTTCATCATCATCTTTATATACAATGATTACTAAAAGCCTCAATTCTACATATAAATATGTAGAACGGTTTTTCGTTAAACAAGATCAAACGACCTTGAGGCTTAGAGCACACATACAAACACGTTAAAACGTGGGTTCCAAGAACATCTAATTCTATGTCATTAGGTTTCTTTATATACTAGAAAACCTAAGACTTACAAGGAAAAGATAATAACTAAGTCTTTTAAACTAATAAAGATATACTATATCTTTTACATTTATGATTATCTCCTAAATCTTTATTTAAATTTGAACTTCTATATTTTCGATTTAGGTCCTTGTAGTTTCCAAGTTTTAACACATCAAATCTCAAGGAATATCATCTAGAATATTCCTAACATTGTCTTAATTTGAATTATATGAAAAATATTGTTAACACGCATGATTTAACTTAGTACATGATTTCTGATTTATGAAAACAGGTATTTATATTAGGAGTATGTCTACCTTTGTACATCGTACATTCAGTTAACAAGCCTTTGAGCATATGGGACGCAATCGCTTTAGTAATGTGCGTGTGCGGGATCGTGTATGCCTATTTAGCCGACACATTTGTGAGCAATAATGAGAGATTGAAAGAGGAAGGAAAAGACATGGTTCCCAATCTTGATGAAGGGTTGTGGTACTATTCTAGGCACCCAAATTATTTTGGAGAGCAACTATGGTGGTGGGGAATTGCCATCTTTGGGTGGAGCCTAGGTGGCACTTGGGTCTTTGTTGGTGCAGTCATAAACACGTTGTGTTTGGCTTATGTGACTACACTTGTGGAGAAAAGAATGTTGAAACAAGAGTATAGGGTTGAAGCATATAAGATGTACCAAAAGACGACATCTATTTGGGTGCCTTGGTTCAAATCACCACCGAAACAATTGCCGAAAGAAAAAGATTGTTAAATTCTACGGATCAAGTGAGATCGATGGCTATTTCAGATGATCTGTACGCTGTTTATGCAAGTTTATTTGTGTAATTGTGTCTTTATATCATGTGAAATCGCCTGTTTATTTTTGTTTTTATTTATTATTTGTGAGAAAAATCAATGGAAAGCTTCATTTGTTAAAAGACTATGACAAACATCGATCATTAATGTGCATTTTGTACAACTTTCGTTTTTTTACGTTTAGCTGATGCAAGATTTATATAACTTTGCTGACTGTTTTTCCCTCAACATTGAACTTCAGAGTGTGATAGTTAATTATAAGGATATAACTAACTTTCTTGAAAGACTAATGAAACCATTTTGGAAGGTTGATACGGAGTATTTGTTATCTAATCATTGTTAATTCACTAGATGATAGGATTTAAAGTCTGGACTTCTAAGCTATCACAAGTTGTGTAAAGAAAATGACACGATTATGATTTTTTTTTTTTTAAACAAATGGATATTGATCATATTTAAAATTTGTTGTTTGTTCATTTAAAATAGCAGACTGAGAAGGGTGGAACATGGAAGAAATCGAGGCCTTTGTGTACATTAACAACGTAATTGTTAATAAATCATGAAAAATGGAATTTGTATTCCAATATTAAAAAAAAAAAAAAAACATGTAAGAAATCGAGGCCTTTAAGGAAATTATGACGTTTTACAATGAAGTATTCGTCCGATTAGCAGGCAATCCCAAATCCTGGCCAAATTCACAATCGGAGGTCCAATCGTATCAGGCCTCTAAATTCCAATCTTCTTTTTGGGCCATAGCATATCGGGGACTTCATGGGCCTGTCGTAAAGAGCCCAGTTTGGTCCATGAATTTGGAGGAAATTGTTCTTTTTAATAAATAGTCTTTTCAGTCAGCTTACATCTTTTTCCAACCATCCTGAATTCCTGATAAATGGATTTGACCGACAAAAATTAACCTTGATTCAAAAGGCATCGATGTTGGGTCCGTTAGACGCTCCATTTTTAATGTTGGATTATAAGATGAGAGTCACGTTTTTCTTCACTGCAATGTGACTAGACTTTTGTGGAATACGGTGTTTAATGGGTGGAATTACAAGCTGTTATTCATCCCTCTATTACGGAAGCCCTCCATCTACCTAATTATTGCTTAAAAGGTTGTGCATTTTACTTTCAAAATTTACGTTTGACTATGATAATGGGAGATGATATTTTACTTTTTACCTTTCAGGTAACCACGGTGACAATAATCAATAAGCAAAAACTTGTCACTAACTAGTGACGAAGTCACGAAACTCGGGTTGTCACTGCTTGAGTTGTCAATAACTTGATCACTAAAAAACAAGTGGTCACTAATTTAATGAAATAAAATGGCAATCGTAAGAATCACTTTTTTTAACAACAAATTTATTAGAAAACGATCACCAACCAGCGAGAGGTTAGTTACATGACTAAATCACAAGTAACCAGAAACTTAATCAATACATAGGAGGGTTATAATTATCAACCCAATTAGACCACACCATTGACACCTACTAATAATCCAAATCTTTGAGCCTCATCGACAAACACATTAGACATATATAAAAGCTTCATCAATTGGAAGGGTCAAAAGATCTTTCTTTTCCCCATATTTTGCCTATAAGAATCTCTCATTGGCATTACTATTAGTGTAGACAGCAAGGAAGTTGCCTGATCCTGCACCATCGCCCACGCCATCTGCACGTGCCTATCTTGTTGCCCCAACAGCAAACATAAACTCCTCCAACCACCGAATGAGTCATGTAAATACGCCCCGTTGCATTCACCATTTTCTTGTTGAATTCATTTACTTCATCATATTTCTGACCAATGAGAAACACGAAAACACACCACAGAAAAGTACCTAGGAACCACAACCTCAAACCTCCGGTCCATGGCCACAAGTCCTTCAAAATCCTTAGCCATCTTCACATGCTTTCTTATGACTTCCCTCAAACCATAGCTCCTTAGCACCATCCACAACTTCAACGCTCGCGAGAGTGTTATCTGCCAGTCTTTGTAATCCACAACTCGCCCTGACTCAGTGGCTTCATTTCTCAACAACTCAGAATCTGTGGACAGAGGGCAGATTTGTCTTTCACCCAAAGGCAACAACAAGCCAGATTTGTCAACAACCATTTGTGCGCATTGAAACTGAAGGAGCTTGCCCGATCTACCCCGTCAAGAAAGTGACGGAACTCCGGGCAGATACACGCACTGCCCGCATACGCAGCATCCACATATTATACGTGCTTGACACAACCGGCCTAACGGGTCAACCGATGTAGTTGAAGATGTCCCAATAGTAGCACATAAATACATCGGAATTAGACCAATTTCAACATCTCTTTTAATCAATTCAAGAAGTGATTTTGGTGAGAGTTGGAAGTTATTTGACTTGGTTGTTAACACTTGTCTCACGTTTGATCCCCACAATTTTCGTGGCCTTGTGGAGAGCAAAATGGGTTTGATCAGAACAATAGACAACGAGTTTATCAACATTTTCTCTTCCAATTTGATCTAGTATCTTCTCTTTGGCAGCAAGAAGCGTGCAAATGAAAGCCTGTTCCATGCAAAACACCTCCACCATTAATACTTGAAAACGAGAAACAGTTGGAGTAGTTTTAACAACCATTCCATAACAACCATCTCTAGTTCAGTTGCAGCCAGAGAAGATACCCAATTGAACCCGACAACATTGAATCCATTTAGAAGCATTTCACCAAAAAAACTTGCATTGCTTGCACTAGAAGCAAAGTGTGTTGGACTTTGCCAATGTGTTATGCCTGGAATAATATCCATTTGGACATCTTTTAGTATAGTTTCAATGGAGTCAGGGTGCAATGGGGCACAATCAGGCAGTCTTTCTAGTAGATAACCTGGTTTGACTTGGCTTCTGACAGGGTATTTGTGAATATTCTGGAAGGAAATCTATCATCATATGACCTTGCCTCCTAAATTCAGTTGGGTCTGAAGGGTTCATGATGTTATTTGATTATAATTAACATACCAACAATGGAGGTGTATTTATAACACCCCATATCTTCCTCATGAGATGATTTATATTATAATGTAAATATTACACACACCTATGATCACCACATGTTTAACTGTTTAACATACCCTTTTCTAAATAGGAACTTGAATGTTGGTTTGTTAGCTAGGCCTATGTAGACCACATATTACTTTACTACTAAGTTGACCTTTAGTCATGAGATGCTAATGGTTCTATTGGCTCATTTTGGCTTCCGTCATATCTCGTTAAGACTTGAGGCTTAATCGTATCTCCACACAATGATCCAAGTCTTGGGCGTAAGGCTTGCATATGTTAGTGCCCAACTTGACTTACGTTTACCCGTAATATATTGTATTTTTTAAACGTATTAAAGCAACCGAACTATAAGAGCAAAATATATACACTTAATTAGTTATAAGAAATGTTAGATGTGCCAAAGATGAGAAAACAATTGATGAACTATGTTAATTTATAGGTAAATGTTTTTTTCAAATTTGTTTGTATAACTGTATATATTAATTACTCCTTCCGTCCCTAAATAAAGTTCTCATTTCTCTTGCGCAAAACTTTTTAGGAGATAGTTAGTGGTGGGGTATTTGGTATTACTTTTGATTAAAATATAAGGTTTGATTGGAGAGAGAAAGTATTTTAGGAGATAGTTAGTGGTGAAAGTAATGGTAATAATATTATTATATTAAGTGGGACCCTTAAGTTTGAGAAATGAGAACTTTATTTAGGGACAAAACTTGGAGGAGAAATGAGAACTTTATTTAGGGACGGAGGGAGCATAAATTATGTACAAAATTATCGACTTAGGACACGTCGTGGATTCGTCATGGCTTTTAAGAGTTGAAGTTTGACTATTACACGATATGACACCTCAAATTATTTAGAACCTTGGATGTGCCTCATCTCAACAGTACAACAACTATACATGTGAAGTTTTTGTCGCATTAACTAAACAACCACGTAAAAAATAATGAGTTTTTGCTAGACTAATAGATGCGTAATAATACGTTCAACAATATTTAACAATCATAAGTGCATTCACGGCCAAAAGTTAGGTAATCTCAAAAATCATGACATGTGTTGAGTTTTTAGATTTGTACTATTTGTTAATAGTTGAGTTTTTTTAAGATTCTCTTTTAATATTGAGTAATTTTTAATCTGGCAGATTAACCAATGTAACACCAAAAAATTCTAAAACATTTACCGTGAATTTTATTGAGTAGTAGCACTAGCACCGGCCACCGTGTGCCATATACCAACTCCGCCCTCACTTACGTATATCCTACTTATACTCGAGGGAATTCAATAAATTGAAAAGTTAATGATTGTACGTACAAAATGGCAAAGACTGGTTGGTGCCAACTGTGATTCAACAAAAGTTTTTAATTTTTGTCAAATCAACGTCACGTTAGTTGACACTATAACAGATATACTCATGCCAACAATACTCATTCTCTTCATTTTTTTGGGTTCCGTCATTATAATATACACACAGTACCCTATTAAAATACATTGAGTTCCACCTTCTTCTCTATCTCTACTCTTCTGGCCGAAGCCTTCACCGATGCCCTTACACCGAAGAATGGTGCCAAAGGTTTTGAGGAAGCTGACGCCTTCGGTTGGGAAAGGTTCCGTTGGCACTTGTCTAAGTAAACGATCACTAATTAATGGGCATTTGAAGTTGAACGTCTTACTTGAAAACTAGAAACCAATACATAATTAATTAATATGATATGAACTTTGAAATCGCTATTTGCCTGTGATAAGATTGAAAATATTTTTTTAAGAGTACAATATCCCATAAACTATTTCTAAATTTACATTATATTATTTGCATTGAGATTTGAGTTCATGATTATGAGCTAATGATGAACACTTTCTTAATATTGACAAGACATGGAACATATATTGTTTGAATTAGTGAAAGTGGGTTATTTCACTAATATTTACGATTTGATTTTTTTTAACAGGGGCATGTTGTATTAAAGATCCAGCTAAGATGCTAGAAGAACAAAAGTTACAAGAGAGTGAGATGGTTACAACACCAATCAAGTCAATTGCTATGAATATGTTTTCCCCTATTCGTAATCTAAATAAAAGAAAAAAAACTCGACATCATCACACAAAGTATCTTTTCTAGGATTTTTCGATTGGAATGTCATCTTGTTCTGAAAACACCGTAACATCCAGAAAATGGAGTTGGTTCAAACCTTGAAGTGGTTTCTGTTTGTGACTCGTAAATCAAGAGTATTAGCTAAGTTGAGGGTTTTGATAAGTGATTGGGGGATCGTTGCTTGAATTTTCCACCAATAAAAAATGTTACTCCACACTTCGGAAAAATACGAGGCTTGTTTTCAAGATCTTCGTGACAAACTGGGCATCTAATGGACCCTAAATCAATGCATTTTTGTAGATATTCATTTTGGTTGGAAGTCTATTTTTGACAATCCGCCAAACAAGAATATTAACTTTACCATGAACTAATTTGTTCCAATGAGTCTCATTATCCCATTGAGTGTTATTATTCCCGAACATAACTTTTTTCCTTATACCGTTACCGTAAATTCGGAGGTCGGGCTGATGGTGCAAACCCATTTATCTTGACTAGCAGGTACCCGCGCAATGCGGCGGCGGGTACTCTGTAACTATATTTTGCATTGATGGTAGTGATGGTGGGTGATGTTGCCTAGTGATTGCAACGGGGTGGTAGTGGGTGGCTAATCGAATGATGTTCAGATTAGGTGATATTAACTTGCGAACACACCAACCCAAACCAGACATGAATTGTCACCTTTACAATTAATTGATGCTATACATCAAACAATTAGATTGCAAAAAGATTGCATAAATCATTGTAAATTTGAAAGACTTTTGCATAATTCAGTATTAATTAACTTAGTTGCATTGAACGGTAAAAGTTGAAACTTAGTTGCATAAATAAATCATTTTCCCTATTATTAACCACTAATCGATATACCCTTTACCTAAACTAACCATCTTGAAGTATACATGTTTGTTCCAAATATATTGTGTATGTGTATATCTTGTAAACAATAAACCATTATTCGTACAAGCTAATCGTTCATAGAAATCACCATTTGAATTGGAGCACTTAGTCAAATTAACAAACACAGAATTACAAAATATTGAAAAACCAAACAACAAAACCTCAAAATGAAACTAATAATGAAAGAAAAAAGATTATTAATAATACAAACTTTATCGTAGTCTTCATCTTCTTCATCCAACCGTGACTTAATTTGTGCAATATTGTGAGTGTCAATTGCCATTCTATCCATCTCTGTAAGTGATAATCCGAGACAATCAACATTTTTAAGTTCGACCACCTTTATAGATAACACACCAGTACCAACAACGACTTGTGCGAGTTGTGGTGGTGGGGACGTGGTTGTACAGCACCACAATGCAAACCACCAACAATTTTATATGCTTTCTCATCAATCCCAGCATTCAAATCAAAATCCCAACCACCATCACAACCAGCTAATTCACCTTTGGTTGACTTAGTCAACTCTAAATGGTTGTCAGCCTCCCCTCGTGGGCTCGGGTTCAGGCCCAAATTGTTGATGGGCTGGACTGATCATGTTGACCATCTATCGCCGCTGCTTGTTCTTTGCCTTGCATCCTGCTGTACAAAATAGGCCTAATGGGACATCCGAGTCAAACATGTCTCAAAAGTCACTTAAAGTGTTCTCAAATGCATTAAACCTCATAATTTGACATGTAATCCCAACCCGCCCCGTATTAATATAACCTGGCTTTTGCCACTTCTACTAATTGTTTATACGCATAATTTAATTATACACAGGCCCCACAATTATATTTGGAAATTTAAAAAGAAGACTTTTCCCATTCTGTTTCTATTCAAGTATTCATCACCTTCTTTCATTTCATATGCAACAGCATTCCTGAAAGAAAACAATATATTGAATATCACCTTTAAGATTTGTATGCTTTTGTTATTTTTCCATTTGCTTCCAATAGTTCGACCTATCCAGAAAAATTGTCGGCCTACGAATGTGGTTTGGTAATCAAAAACAAGAAGTGAGTCATATATAAAATGACATGATACTCACATATACATTAGAATACAAACAATTTAAGTGGTTAATCCAGCAAAAAATTGCATTTGTTTATGACAAGTGATCACACATTAGAAAAATTCCAACAATTTTGGAATGGAAGTGTGGCGCTAACAGTAAAGAATAAAAAGTAATATGAAAATGAAACCTTTAGGTTAATCCAAGCACTGCAAGAAATCAAAATACTTTTTTCATACTCACATAGCTAACAAGCTAAGTACCACTGATAACAGCAAAAACACGCACATTAATACTGAAGCAACTTCTAATACAAATTGAGCACTCTCAATCCACCAAAACACTTAAAAATCTTTTGATGTTCGGGCTGGTAATGGCATAACCCAATTAAATGAATACGATATACCTGAAATTGATGATTTACATCTTCCTGCTCAAACAAAACTATATTCAATTTAGGGATTTGTACAATCATAACACAAAACGAAATTCAGTTTTTGAATATGAGTAGAATAACAATAGAACCAGTTCAAATTAACATATTTACCTCAAATTGCTTCCTGGAGATTTAGTATGGAGTTGTGGATTTCACCGGTCGATATGTTTTATTTATAAAGTGAATATTGCGTATGGAATCGAGTAGGGTTTTGCAGAATGATAATCATCATGGCTGCAGAAATGAGGAGCCGAATTAACATGATTGGATTTAGGGTTCTTGATTCTATCATTTGTCAGAGAAATTGAAGAGGCGGGGGAAGGAAAAAGAAAAGGCGTGATAACGAAGAGGCATCGAACAGGTTGATACCAGATGGGTGTAATTCGATGGGCTTGTTGATAACGAACATGTTAAATTTCGATGATGCCGTTTGATAAGTAATAACAGACAAGCCTGTTATAATCGGTGGACCTCACCCGTGTTTGAAGAGATATATAGATGTTGTTTAGGAAAAGCAGTGCAGCTGAGAGCTTGGTCGAGTGGTAAGGCCTGTGTTATATAAGGCTGAGGTGTTGAGTTCGAAACTTGTCAAATGTCTTTTTTTTTCTTTCCAAAAGGATCAATTCCATAACTAGTAAGTGTGTTGGCTGAATTTTCAGCCTTACTAATTATGGAAGGGATAAACTCTTTATAATATAGTAGAGATTGTTGGACAAAAGTGGCATTCGGCTAAAAAGGCTATTAAAAAGAACCAAAGAATCAAGTTCATGGGCCGAACGTGGCTCCCTATGCCAGGCCCACGAGAAACTGAAAGCATTTTGGGCCGAGCTGCCAATCTGAGAAGGCTGTTGAAGTTTATGGGCCAAGTTGGGCTGCTGAGCAGGCCCATACGAGGAAGATCCATCGGTATGTTGAAAAGCAGGCCATCATTCAAATGAAAATTAACATTAGAGTGGAGTGGGAGGTGTCGTTTCTACTTTCTTGCATAAATATATACTATATTTTTTAATAAATGTGTCCAGCCTGAAAGACAATGGCCAAAGGGTTTAAAAATATAAGAGTTTGATGCCCACATTATATTCCGTCAAATGATTATGCCTACCTTCTCTTTAAAAATAATATTTACCATAAGTTTAGCTGGTAATCTCCACTAAATAGCCTCTATAAAAGCCATTAATCCCACAGCCTTATACGTCCACTACTCATACAAATTCTAAAACCAATCTTTCTCATCAAGTAAATATACACAAAGAACACTGATTAGTATCACCCAAATGGGAAGTGTGAAGCTAGCCATTGTTGCAATGATGGTCTTGACCAGTTGTGGAACCATGGCTCAGGAGTTTGTGGCGCCAGCACCTTCCCCATCAATGGAGAGCTCTGGAATGGTGTTGCAAGTACCTGCTTTTGTTGCGGCCATTGGTGGCTTACTTTTTCTAAAGCTCGATCAGCATTTTTAATTTCTATTGTTATCTGTTTGACTTTAATGTTTCAAAATTGTAATTCTAGAGTTTGATTAACTCTTTATTGTAACCTGTTTCCTTTTCCAACATGAGATGAAGATTCTATACTTTTTGTGGTTCCTTTTCTTTTTCTCGCCGACATGTCGTCACTCCATGCTTTGGATAATATAGATCTTGGCAAACCTATAGCAACGACATGTCGTCGCCGTAGAGCAACCTATAGCGACGCCTTTTGTCGTCGCCATAGATGCCGTCGGTAGAGGGTTAATTTCTAGTAGATAGTAGGATACTTTTCATCAGGATTTGGTCTATATACCCTACGCGCGCACAACTCTATTTTTCATCAAGTATTAACTAATTAGTAGGTAGGTAGACCTGATTACTAATCCATATAGTCAAACTTCAATAACTTAATCCTGTCACAACTTATCCAATAGAAAAATACAAGTGGTCAGCTAAACCACCTTAATTGCAAAAATTATGCCCCATGCATGTCAAACCTGGCTAAGGAATTTATAACCAATAAACCGAAAACTAAAAAAGAACAATAACATATAAAAACCCATTGAAAGATCGAGCCCATGATTTGCTCGTTTCTAGGCAGCTCCAGTGGACATTCGTATTGATTGAACAGATCAGTCGACAGGGAGATTCCACGGGAGTTGATTTCTCATTTTAGCAAATAGTATAAATTCAGGGAATTAGACCAAAAAAGATCACTGGTCGATGAGGATCGGGAATAAAACTTGAAATTGTAGAAACGGAAACTACAAGAAAAACAATATTTGGTCTCTTTTAGTGACCTAGAAGTCAGTATATGTGGGTTTTAGTGTAGCTTTTCGAGTCTTGTGAATTGTTACTCTTAGAGCATTAATTATGGTGTGAAATTAAATTTATGTTAGTTTTAACATTCGCCTCAAAATTACTCTAGTTTAACATTATTATAACGTTTTTCTAAGATCCACAAAAAATACCTCAACCCCAATCACAATTTACAAAAAAAAGAAGAAGGAAAAACTCATTTTTATCTTTGGTGGACCCTCATTCTCTTGGTGAAACTCGTTTTGGCGGAAGACATAGGGGGTGTTTGGGATTGCTTATTGAAAATAGATTATGCGTTTTGAAAACGAATAATCAGATAATCAGCGGTTACAAAACGTGATTATGAAAAATAGTGTTTGGATTTGATTATGTTGTTTGAAATCGCAATAATCAGATAATCAGTTTTTTTAGTGTTTGGCAAATCTAATTATTTGTTTAGTTAATATGTAAAATGACTAAAATAGACATTCTATGTATTTGTTGAATTACTTAGTTGATATAACTGATTCGGGTCCATGTCCTAAACCACAATAATACAGCATAATTCAAATTGATTAAAAAGCTAAAACAAGTAGATTCAAACGCCAAATTGACTAAACAATTTTTAAAATTTTATAAGCAAAACATCATTTTAACTTCTATACTTCAGTTAACTATCACATTCTGCTAACAAGTTTATACTTCAGTTAACTATCGCATTTGAGCCGAAAAAACCAAACCGAACATAACCGAAAATCGACCGAAACCGAACCGAACCGAACCGAACCGAAAACCGACCGAAACCAAATCGAACCAAAAGTCAACAAACATATTGTGTTAAGATTCTTACTTTAATATAAAAGAAAATATGATTAGAGTAGACACCTGATGTTTGCTTTAAAAGCGTGAGTAGCATGGTTGAATGGGGGAGGAAGAAGGGTAGGTTGGAGAATCTATGTTTGAAGTAAAAATACGTTTTCAAAAAGCAGGGGTTGGGATGCTTTTACAAAACACCGTTTTAATGATCTATAAACGCAGATAAGTGATTATATATTTTGTTTTGCCAAACACTCAAATTTGATTATCTCCATTTCAAAACGTGAAAATTAGATAAGTTGAGTTATAACGCAATCCCAAACACCCTGGCAAATACCATTTAACGGTGCCAAAACCTCTTTGGCGGAAGTTTAGCATCATTCACACCTGAGTTAAAATTATGCATAAGTATTTTTTTTAACATCAAATTATTTAGAACAATTATACAACTAGTACCTCATATATGTCTAAGACAAGACTTAAACTCAAACCCTATCAGTTAATTGGTGCGTAAGAAATATTAACTTTGGTGTGTAAAAACCATAAAGGAGATAGTTAGTGGGTGTGAACCTCATCACATTTACTTATTTTGAAACGGAGGAAGTATTAACTTTGAGTTTTACTAACAATTCATAAGAAATTATATTTCACACAAAGGTCCAATCTTGTTCGCATATTTTTTGTGCAAGCACATTTACCCACTTTTTCCTATGTGTATATAAAACACTAGTCACTTGACAGATTTTTTAAGTTCTTTTCTTAACGGAAAATATTCACTCATTGCACCCATTATATACTAATTCTTAGTATTACATCTACCATCAATATTAATACTCTTAACATTAATAATAGCACCCACATGGCTCACACTATTGAAACAGCCTGTCAAATAAAAAAAGATATATATAAAATTAAGAAATAAAACCTTTAAAGTAAATTTTAAGCAAATGTGCAATGATGACACTATTAGCACTAACATACTCTAATATGTTGATGTTTAGAAAGTAAATAATCCATAAAGCTACATTGTAAAGTCTATTTTAAATCAATATATATTTTTACCTTTTTCCAAAAGAATAAATATATGTTGGTGTATACATTTGTCCAGCCTGACAGTGAATGGCCAAATGGAGTTGAAAAGTTCACTTTGATGCCCACTTTCTGTCAAATGATTTTGCCTCTTCATTAAAAACAATATTTACCATGTGATTAGCTGTTTGATTCCTCTATTAGTCCCCACTAACAACCTCTATAAAATCCTAACTTCCTATACATACAAATCACAAACACGATCATTGTTTACAAGTAAATACACACAGAACACTCACTAAAATGGGAAGTGTGAAGCTAGCCATGGTCGCAATGATAGTCCTGATGGCCTTGACCAGTAATGGAACCATGGCTCAGGAGTTTGTGGCACCAGCACCTTCCCCATCAATGGAGAGCTCTGGTATGGTGTTGCAAGTACCTGCTTTTGTTGCAGTTATTGTCTCTTTGGTGGCTTACTTTTTCTAAAGCTCAACAGCTTTTTCTAGCATTTTTATTTTCTATCATGAACTATGCTCTTTGTATGACTTTAATGTTTCAAATTTGTATTTCTAGAGTTCAACTCTTTATTTGTAACCAAGGTTATTTTACAAACATCAATGATGATAATAATTTTAATTTTTGTGTTTCTTAAGTTGTAGAGCACTTTCGAGAGATTGTTCTAACACCTGTGCATATACCAAACAACAACGATACTCAATCCTAACAAATGAAGGGATGCATATAAACTATCTAAATAGTAACTGAAACCAGATATGTTAATTTCACATAAATTGTGTCAGAAAGTTGCTACATTTGAGGAAATACAACATTGAAGAATACCATAAGACAGCTCTCTTCAGTATGTGGGGTAAACAGAACCATTAGCAATCATTACCCCTCCTTCGGTTTGCCAGCTCTGCACACACAAAATTTACGTATTCAGAATTTTGATTAATGACACTTCAAAAATACAAAAAATAATAATAATAATAATAAAAATTAACCAAAAATATATACCTCTAGAAGTAACATTATCTCTGCCCTTAAGTAAGGTACTGGTGCCCTAGCATTAACCACCTGCTCAATTTCTGCTATAGTTATTTGCTCAAACCGCTGTTCGTGTCGATGCTGCTCGAATGCAGACCTAAATGCAGCAACCCTACATCACAAAAAATTAAAATATTAATAAAATAATTCACGTGTTAATGTTCCTAGTAATGTATAAATATGGAACAAGGTGTTTGATTTATAATAATAAATAACAATAAGAATAAAACAAACCTCTCAGATGACATAGTTGGTGCAGCTAAAGGTTCGTCTACATCCATTGCTTCTGTTTCAGTTTCTCCTTCAGCTGCAGCCCTGAAACAGAAAAACAAGCATTAAATTATTTGTTAATAGTATGTAAATAATTCAAAAAACACAAAATTATTACCCGACCCGCCCATTTTGGACCAATAATATCTATCCACTTACCCGGTTCTTCTGTCAGCATTATTATCTCCATCATTGTCAGATTTGCGTTTTCTTTCTAACTCTTTCTCCATTTGTTGCTCGCGTTCTTCCATGTCAGTCAACTCTTGATGATAAATAGCAAAATTCAGAACTCTTAAAGCAGCTTCAACATCAGATCTCAAAACCTAAAACCAAAATTCATGTAAACATAAAACAAAACTGCAAAAGAGGCAAAATATGAGATTAGAGTACCTGTTTGCTCAATTTCAGTTTAGCGTGTGCTGTAGAAAGCCTAATTATAGTCTCTAGGGTTCTTGCAGTTATTGGCAGTGTTCCTCCTGTCTAAAAAAATAAAAAATTCCAAATTATAATCGACGAAATAAAACATATGTATGCATAATCATTGTAATTTTCCTTTTTATTTTATTATAGTTTTTATTTATATTAAAAAATGCAATAATGCCAACCCTTGTACTGCCACCGGTGTTTCTGAGCTCTGCATATGCAGTTGCAATGTACTCAGATGCCTGAACAATAAGAAACTTTGATTATTAGACCCATCAACAACAATATAAAATATACAGATAATTATAATAATTGTGTCATAATTAATTATTGAAGAAAAACAATACCTCATCAGTAAGATCTGGCTGGATCCTGTGTTTTGCATAATGTATGTATTTCTTAAGAAACTTGATTTTCAAAGCTTCAACATGAGATCTCCTACCTCGTGTTCTTCCATGAAGCATTCGATTGTATTCGACAAAGATAGAAGCATCTAGATCAGATTCATCCTCTCTTCCATACATTGAATTTGAATCATCACCTATAAAATCATGTTATGTTAACCGATTTAAAACATTAAAAAGTCAACAAAATAAGTCAAAATCATACCTCCATCTGTAGCAGAACGAAAGCTGTGCATACGTAAAACATGATCAGAAATACGTCTATCTATAACAGGATCCATTTGGTCCAATACAATGAACAGCAAATCAAATCGTGACAGCAAGGAATCAGGTAGTCCAATGTTTTTAGTTGGAGTAATTGAACGGTCATACTGCATTTCATTAATTAACAAACATAAACTTATAACATATTTTTATAAATAATATATGACATAAAACATTGTTTAATTAGTACTGCACCGTTCCATATATGGGATTAGCAGCTGCTACAACACTGCATCTAGCATTCAATGATGCATGAATACCAGCTTTTGCAATAGTTACAGTTTGTTGTTCCATAACTTCATGTATTGCTACACGATCTTGATCGTTCATTTTGTCAAACTCATCAATACAGATCACACCTCTGTCTGCAAGAACCATTGCACCAGCTTCCAGCCTTCTTTCTCCTACAAATTTAATTAAAAAAAATCAGTAACAAAAGTTGAATTTATTATCAAATTCATCAACAGATTTTCACCTGTTTCTTGATCAGTTGTAACTGCAGCTGTCAAACCCACCCCAGAAGAACCACGACCTGTTGTTGATATTGCCAAAGGAGCAATATTCATAATAGCTCTAAGAAGCTGTGATTTTGCAACAGAAGGGTCACCAACCATCATCATGTTAATATCACTGCAGATTGCCAAAAAAATGATTATTTATATTGTAATTTATTTAATATAGCCTAAATACAACGGATAATATGGCACCATACCCTCTTAAGTGGGTCCCGTTTTTTAGATTTTTCTCTGTTCCACCAAGCATGAGTAAAATAACTGCTTTTTTAATCCAAGAATGCCCATAAATTGAAGGTGCAAGTGATCTAGAAAGAAGTTCAAATGTATCTTCTCTCTCAGCAATCTGCTTAATCTTCTTCAGGTCCTCAGAACTATAAACTGGAGCATTTGCCTCTTTATTCAGTAGAGAAACATTGTTTGCTATAAGCACAGTCCTACATGTCATAATAAGTCGGTTAAGATCATTATAACTTATAAATGAAACATAGTATAATTTAGTTAGTTAAGTTAAGTTGACCTGAATACACCATTGACACTGCCTTGACTTTTTCCTGGAATAGCTTTGTATACTCCAACAATTGCCACACGGTCTCCAGGCTTACATGAGTCAACCAAATCATCTTCTGCAATGACATCAACAGTTCTTGGTAGTTGACCAGGAGCAGAATTTTCAGGAACTTCTTGCATTGATAGTGTTTGATGATCTTTGTAATGACATAATCCATATTCAGTTACTAGCAAGTTGCCATTGTCATCCTGCAGTAAAAGATATGAATGTTATAATTTATTTTATTATGACTGTGAAATGTGACAGTTAAAAAGAATTTGTTATTACCCGGGTTGGATACACGGAACCTGTTGGCAAACCCATAGTGGAAGTAATATCCCGATATTCACGAGATGTAAACTGCTTAGTTGAAGGGCAGTAATGAACACTTTTAACAACTTTTGGCCTTACAAGAGAGCCTATAAGAAGTTAAATAATCAACACAACCAGCAAATCAATACATATACACTTAATAACTATGAAAACAGTGGATCCCCAATTGCTATTTGATAATTGTAATGATTCAGTATTCCCATCAAGTTCCAACAAATAAATGTAGCTACATGTAAATGGCCAAAAAGACAATAAAAAGCAATAATAAATCATTATAATCGAATTAATGAAAACTTACATTTGGTGATAATACCCTCAACTTTAACCATGGAGCCAATAAACTCAGAAAGAAGATCTCTGGGAGTAACCTTCCTCGATACAAATGGTCCATCAAATCCAATCAACACTTGCTCTCCTTCCTTCAAAAACTTCGGGTCAAGGCTCCGCGTTCTTTCCGTAATGAAATCCGATAACGACTGAATATATTCGTTAGGGTTCCGTAGCAGCCTAAATTGAAGCACAGATTCATAGATCAGAAACAGAATTATAAAATAATAACCTTTACGCATCGTAAAATGCTTTCAATTAAGCCATGTAATTCGTATAACCTTCGAGCCAAATCCTCTGCTCCACTTTGAAAGAGGTGAGTGAGCTGAAAGATCAAACGATGACGTTTGTTGTGGATCATGTTCCTGATATCTTCATCTAAACCATCCTGTTAACAACAAAACCTAATTGTAAAAGAGCATTCACTATCACAAACACAAACATCGACAAGATCAAGGGGAAGTGGACTTACGTTTGTCTCGAACAACTCGCTGAAAGCTTTTTTGTTGGCAGCCCTTTGTTCTTCACTGATGTCCATTTCGTTTGCTCGATTGCGGAGAGAATGATTGAAGAGATGCAGACAAAGAAGAAAGGTGAAATTTTGCCCTAAATTGTCTCTGTGTTTTTCCAATGTGGCGGGAATAGCAGAGTGTTAGTGAAGTCTTTTGGCGGGAAAAATATGGTCAGTGTTAAATACATTCTCAACTGGCCCACGATATGGATAGAAGCCCAAGCCCAAACATAAAATTACATAAATACTCTCTAAATTTAGTCATGTCTCAAGTTTAGTCCTTGTAAGATATAGGTATTAAATTCGGCACATTTGTTTATAAATAGACCAATTTTAGTCATATCTTTTAAAGAAATATAGTATTTTTATATCTGATGCTATTTTATATTAAAAATATAAAACATCGGTTCCAATATATTTGATATTAGCAAAAAATTCCCCTTAAGGTCACGAAGATTACTTGCACTGACTTCGGGCTACCCGGAGAACGGGTGGTCACCGTGGTATTAACCGGCTAACAAAACTAGTCGGAATATTAGTTACAAAGAGGCACATGTCTTATAGAATAATGTTTCTGTATAGTTAATATGATTATGTATTTAATAAATATGGATGGAATGAAATATGAAAAAAAAAATTGTGTCATAATAAACAAATGTTTCACAATATTTAATGAATGTTTAATGAAATGGTCACCTGAATATGAAATGAAATCGTAAGTCAATAAAGGAGACATATTTAGAAAGAAAAGAAAGACACATGTCAGATTTTGTATAATACATTAGTGTTACTGTTCATCAACTTCAAAATGTTATGTAGTTAATGTGTCATGTTGTACAAAATTAAAAAAATAGTTTAAAATGAAATGAGTCAATTTGGTTAAAATTGAAGCGTTTAAAATCGGATTCCAATAAATTCAGATAATGGATTTTCAATATCTAAAATTTGGATATTCTAAATTTTCATGTTCGAATTTTGGATATCCTAAATTCTTATAAAAATTATCAAAATTATCCATAAAAATCTTACAAAAATATCAATAATTGTTCAAATCTTCTAAAACTTGAAGTGTTGAACATTTAAAACTCTTTGTGAATTGTTAAATTCGTTCAATGTTGATTTGTTTGCATTTTGTATATAAGCATGTTTCGTTCGTTCTCCAATGTTGATTTGTGTGCATTTTTAGTATATTAGCTTGTTACATTCGCTCAATGTTGATTTGTTTGCATTTTGCATATTAGCTTCAGATATCCTATTATCCGAAAATTTTGAAAATTGTTATCTTTTTTTTTAAATAATTTGAAAATTATTATCTAAAATACAAATTTCAGATCAAATATATCACATAACGGATTGAAATACGAATTTTCTTTAACCTTATTGTTAAAAAATCAACAAAAGTCCTTTGATTTTTTTATTAAATTGTGATGTGTCATTATACAAATATAGTTTCTCTAATCATATTCAAGATATTGATTATTCATTAACAAAAAAAATGATAAAATCCCAATAAGAACTCAACAGTTATTTTTTAGACAGTTCTTTTTAATCCAATAAGAGCCTTCTGCTAGAAAATGTACTCAACTTACTTCTAACATGTCTAAAACAAAACAAACATTTCACAACACATTTTTAAAAACCCTAAACTTCCCCCATGCCATGATGTCATCAAACAAAAAAACCCTTAAACAAAATCAATCTCAAGGCTTGAAAGCAGAGAATGCTACAACAGAGTTGTGTCCACCAAAACCAAATGAATTCGATATTGCTGCATATTACCAAAAATATCTTAATCAGTCAACAACCTTCCATAAAGATAAAAATAAAATATATTTTAATTTTTAAAACGCAAACTCACCAACGTTGATCTCATGTTGCTGCTTTTGATTTGCAACAGTGTCGAATTCAACTGCAGGCTCAGGGTTCTACAATTACAAAACACAAAATTTAAAACAGTTAGTGAGTACAAAAACAGTATTATTACAATAATAAAATATATCTTTATATAGACTTTGAGGGACTTTCAACCTGTTTGGCCCACTCTCCTTTTATTAAAAAAAAAAGTTAAAACTTTAGTGGCCCGTTTCAGATAAAAGAAATCAAAACCGACCCGTTCATAAGTAAATGAGTCAAAATGAACACCTTTAATAGTGTTCTCACAACATTAAGAGAGAAAACATACAAATTGATTTATGGAGGGATGCAGCCAGCCCGTTTGAATGGCTTTAACCGTTGCAATGGCTTCCAAACCTCCAGCTGCACCTAAGCAATGTCCTATCATAGACTGAAAAAAAAAACCAAAACCAACAGTCAATTCACTTGAAGAACAAACACCTTCATATTTTAATCAAATTACAAATTTAGTCCTTGTGGTTACTTTTGTAACAATCAGATCCAAAATTGCTAATTTTACCTTGGTTGCATTCATTTTGATTCCTGCAGTGTTCTTGAACACCTTCTTTACGGCATTTACCTCAGCCAGATCACCAACCAATGTTGAGGTTGCGTGTGCATTGATGTAGTTAACCTGAAAACAACAAGTTGTTTTGTGGTCAAAATACAAATTACTGAAATGGCCCGTTATGTTATAAATTAAATAAACGGGCCAAAACGGGTGGAAATACCTCCTCTGCTGAGACACCAGCATCTTGTAAACTGCTTAAAATACAAGAAGAAACACCGAGACCATCAGAACGAGGATCAGTCATATGATAAGCATCACAATTAATTGCACCGCCCAAATATTCTGCAAGAATCGGTGCATCTCGCTTCATTGCATGCTCCAAGCTCTCCATCACCTGCAAACAAATAACTTTATTATTATTATTATTTTTTTAATTTTAAAAAAAGAGATCATTTATTTGCAGTTTTAAAAAAAGGGTGCATCACAGACCACAAACTTTCCAAAACAGCAGCACAAATACACAAATTATTTATAAAACACAAAAAAAAGACAAGAAAAGAAACTGTTGAGGCATCAACCCGACCCGCCCGTTTTGCCACCACAAAAACTTACCAAAACACCAGCACCTTCACCCATAACAAACCCATCTCGAGCTTGATCCCAGGGTCTAGAAGCCGTTTTTGGGTCATCATTTCTCTGAGACAAAGCTCTGCACGCAACAAAACCACCCAACCCGATTGGAATAATGGCAGCTTCAGTTCCTCCAGCAATCATCATATCAGCTTCCCCTCTTCTGATATGATTTGCAGCAGCATGAAAGCAGTAATTTGAGGTGGCACAAGCCGTTGAAATGGAGTAATTTGGGCCCATAAAGCCCAAATCAATTGCTAGTAATGCTGATGCCATGTTTGTTATTGCATAAGGAATGAAAAAAGGTGTGATTTTTCTGTAACCCTTTTCGATTAGGTTTTGTACTCCATCTGAAAATACCGTAAGACCTCCCATTCCTGTTCCAACCAGCACACCAGCTCGCTCTTTATCAATCTGCACAAAAAAAAAAAAATGAGAATATAAAAAATAATGACTTTGGCCATTTGCCTATAAGTATTTCTATTTAGGTTTAAAGGATTCATATAAAAAGGAATATTGAAATAAGAAAACAAAAAACTCCTAAATCGCTTTATAAATAAAAGTTTGATTGTTTTGCAGTAACATAGTTTTTGTGATCATATTTCGCATATTAAATTATTAACTATTATTAAAAAACAATAATAAGGTGCTTGTGGGGCCCATCCAATTTGAAAGTTATCCCGACCGGACATGTTTTGACCCATTACCCAACCTGCTCATTTTATACTCAAATGTCTCTTTAGTACCTTACAATAGTGGCAAGAAGGGAATTATACACATTTTGACATTTATGTCGTTTTACATCTCTTTTGATGGAGTGGAGACGTAAATGCCATACTTGTTTTTTCCCTTAACGTATTTCTCATGCATAATTAACAAAAATAAAGATGAACAAATAGAATTGATGTTGATCATATAAACATCATGAACTTAACATGATCCTTAGTACACGCATTACAAACTCTTTTATAAAATGACAATTGACACATGTATCAAGTATGCTTCAAATTTCTTGTTTAATTACCCTATGAATTGAAGAATCGAATAATCGTATGCTTAAAGCTACTATCTTTATGCAAAATTTATCCTTAATTCTTTATCCAGATCTGCTTATTTTAGCCCTGAATAAAATAAAAATATAATCAATTTACCCAAACACTTAAATTGTGTGATAAAATCACTATAGTTGATTTAAATATGCATCCAAGCACCCAACATATCACACAAATGTAGCATACATTCAATAGATTTTACTCAAATTTTAACAATTTGTCAATTTGAAGCTTGTTATCACCCAATTACAACACACATTCACTAAATTCCACTCATGCAATTCAAAATACCCAAATTACTACCAGATCCAATACGAAAAACCTAAAATAATGAAATTAAACTACAGATTGCAAACCTTTGAGCGTTTATCACCACCAAGATCAGCATCTTCAAGAGCTTTTTTACCTGCAACAATGCAATAACGTAAACAATCATCAAGCCTCCTATCATTCTTCCCATCAATATACCCATCTGCTTTAAACCCACGAATCTGACCACCAAATCGGGTCGGGAACTTTGACGCGTCGAACCGGTCAATCAACCCGATTCCACTCTCACCGGCTAGTAGCTTTTCATAGTATGTATCGACGTCGTTTCCGAAAACGGATACTAAACCCATACCCGTAATGACGACACGTTTTTTGGGATCTTTTTCCCGTTTGGGGGCGGCGGCGGCGGCGGAAATTGATGCGCGGCGGCGCGTGGTGAGTGAAGGTGATTTGGCATTGAAGGGTAAGGAGTGTTTGTAAAGCGGGTCAAGTGGGGAAACCCGAAGTGGGGTTGATTGAAGAAGAGCTTGAGCTTGCATGGTTAATAGTAGAAAATGGTGGTGATTGAATCGATTTGACGGATGTTTTGAGGAAGGGGTTAGATATGGATGGATACACACAGTTGTAAACACAAACTTGTTGGCTGTGTGTGTGTTTTTGTAGTGTGGTTTTAGATCTTGCCAGATCCTGCTTTGGCCAACACATGAGTCCAAACTCCAAATATTCATATTTCAAAATTATGAAGCCATTAAGATAAGATTTTTAAACTTATTCAAACATTATAATTTATTTTAATATATTTATACACTTTACTTTACAACTTATACACAATGATGCAAAAATAAAATTTTATGCCATAAATATCACATCTCTTAATTAATACGTTAATTTGTTAATAACTTAGTATAATGTTGATAGTCTTATTTGTATTTAAAGATTCATAAGGTACGTGGATTTAAGTCTCATTGAAAATATTATGTAGTATTTAGTTGTGCAAAAATATATCTTGAAAAGCGTAAATATTGTAGCAATTTTAGTTTTATCTACTATTAAATTAATATCTGCTATCTCTGTTCTTAAATTAATCATGTTGTTGGTTATTATTTTAGATATGTAATGTGCATGATTATCATTATGAAAGTAAAAATACATCGTCAAATGAATATATTCAAATATGTAATTAAAAATGATAGTTAATGGAGAATCATATGTGTAGTTTACCATATATTTTGTATACATTGTATAAAGTTTACCCTCGTCTATAAAGTGGGTGATATTTACACAATTACACCACATGTTTTATTGCATTCGTCACAATTGTTGCTTAATATGATTGTACATTTAGTTATAAAAATTACATTATGTTATATATGAGCTAAAAATTATAGTGTATAAATAAAATTTCAATCTATAAAGTATAAACACATAATTGATTGTAAATTTAACACCTAAGGCTTCCAGCCTATTGATATTGGTGAAAAATATAAAATATTACCCATATAGGTCATGGGTTCAAGCCCGTTGTGAACAAATGAAGTAGATTATGTGCAGTTAAAAAAAAGAAATAAAAAAGAGAAGATTGTAAACTGTAATAATATACACAATCAATTTGTAATTTTCTTACATTATCATTCTTTTACCTCTGAAGTCTGTTAAATAGTTGGGTTGGAGGTGCACAGTTTGACATCATTGAAAAGCACCACTAGTTAGAAAAAGATTGCAAATTGCTAATCAATTAATTAAGTAGGGCCAATACATCTAAAAAAATTACATTTTCAACAACTAAAACTCAAATATATATTATACATAAAAAAACACATTACACTAAAATAAATTAAAAACATGATACTAGTTAAAAATAAAAATAACGAGGCAGCATGGCCTATGCGATGCACGAACTTTGTTTATGATAAATAGTTATTGGTAAAAATCAACGTGTATGAATGTATGTATGCATTTCGTGTGACATGATTGTATGTATGTATCACGTGAGACATTATTCTATACTATATACTATACTCAATCATATCTCTATGGATAACAAAACAAAAACATATAACAACATGATCATGAAAAATTGGTAAGAATAGAGACTATGATTATGAAATATGTGTATGATTAATTTTGATGCAA